>CM028130.1:1142412500-1143112500 GCA_016271365.2 Neoceratodus forsteri
CCATGAGAGGGAGTTTTCGATGTTTTTTCCTTGACTCTGCTTTTCCTTTAACAGATGGGTTCAGTTTAGTTAAAAAGCTGGAATCATGTTTCGAGAGTATTAGAGGAATGCTAATGGTAAAACAAACAAAATTAGAATGAACAATAATTCATGGTTTGACAGAGAATGCTGTCAGGCTAAAAGACACCAAACAGATTAGACAAATCAAAATAATAATCAGAAAGATCAATGCAAATCATTGAACCAGGCTAGATGCTTATACAAAATGACTGAAGAGCAAACAATTAGGTTAGAACCATCTACAATGGCAAAACATGCTGAGAATTATTGATAAGAATGATCACCAGCCATGCTGGCAGATGGTTATGAGGGCACCAATAATAATAAAACATGTATGGATTTTATTTATTTCTATGGAGACATGGCAGGAATACTAATCAATTTTTTTTTTTATCCAAATTTTTGGCAGACTTACATAACACTTTAGTGGACATGTCACAATTTGTCCTTTGTAATTATTCTGATGTATATTTTATGTGACATCCATGAAAAGACTGAAAGCTCCTGGCCCAAATCAGATACCAGCAGAGGTTTTCTTGGACTCACCCTCACGCTGGTCTCGTATCCTTACACCAATTTTTAATGCTTTTGCCAGGAACCTAAATTTCCCTGATTCATGGAAGGATGCCACACTAATTTCGATTCACAGAAAGGGAGACAAGCTGGAGCCAAAGATGTACCACCCTAGCTCCGTTTTAGATAACTGTGGAAACATTTTCTCTAAAATCGTACTCTCTAAATTACAAGAGCAAATTAAAACACATGGGTATTTCTCCAAGCTCCAGGCTGGTTTTTGTACTGGGTACTGTGCTACAGACAACTGTTTTATCTTGCTTCATCTTTTTGAAAAATATGTTAAATTAGGGAAACAAAAGTTATTTCTTGCATTTACTGATTTTTCATCAGCTTTTGATTTTATCTCTCATCCTATACTTTGGGTTATAATGAAGGAATGGGGCATAGCGGAAGAACTTATTGCTGTCACAAGAGAATTTTATAACAGCTCCTGGGCCCAGATTAAAACAGGGGCTAGTGGTCAATTTTCACTTCCAACTGTAACAAATCGGAGGAGTTAGACAGGCTGCGTCCTGGCCCCTACACTGTTTTGTGTCTATATAAATAAGTTACTATTATTGCTAGATAATTCATTAACCGATTCTCCTAAAATACTTGATAAATACTGCCCTGTATTGGCGATGCTGATGATCTGTCTTAACATCGGAGTGGTTTGCAGGGCAAACAGTCTTTGATGGCATTTACTGACAAACTATCTTAAGATCAATGAAAAGAAAAGCCAGGTAATGGTTATGGGTTCAAATAAACCACTTAAAAATGAGGATTTGGTAGCAAAGTACTTATTACTGTGAAATCTTATGTATACTATGGAATCAATCTCACAAATAACGGTAAATGGATCAAACACATGGATATTATTTTACCTAAATTAAAACAAACTGCTAATTCCCTCAGGTCTTTCAACTACAAATATGGGGGGAGGATTCTGTCAAACCGCTAATGACTGCACTTAAGGCAAAATATTATGCTCAGGCCCTGTACCATGTAGAGGTTTGGGACTATGACAGCTATCTTGCAGTTGAAATTCCTTTAAACAAATTAATAAGATCTTGTCTCTGTTTGAATAATTCTATTCCGGCTGCCCTCGTGCAAGCAGAGATCGGCTTGGTTAGCCTCTCAGCATTTGCTAAAGCCAGGGAAATTAATTTTTGGGTTACATTACTATCATTAGAGCAATGCAGATTGCCAGCTCTGGCACTAAATGAAAAATATCTATGGGATTAAGTCTAAGTGGTTATCAGGGCTATATTCTGTTTTGGAAACTGTAGGTTTAAATTGTCTTAGGAATTATAGGGATAAAAATATTGCCATAAGTTTAAAATAAGTCATATATCACAAGGAAAGTTGTTAATGTCCACAAAGTTTCTGCTCTGGAAGCTATTTCCAAGCTTACAGTTGTACCATGGATACGTTCCAATGATATTGCTTTTCAATAAAGAGACTACCTGAATGTTTTGGTTGATCCAAAGGATGCTATTTACTAAATACAGAATGGAACTGTTTCCCAGTAATGTATTAATGGCAAAATATAATAAAGATAGGGAATTTAGCTCTTCTTGTTGTTCATGTACCGGTGAGAGTGAAAGATCTGTATCATGTGATTTTGACTTGTCCTTGGTACAGAGTTCCCAGGGAAACTTGGCTTATGCCCATTCTGAACACTATTGATACCTCTGATCCAGCACTGTTATTGAATATTCTGTTTTCCACAAGAGATGAATATATAATACAAAAAGTGGCAGGGTTCCTGGAATCAGTTTCATGAACTAGAATTAGACAAAATAAATAGTTTTCTCATATAGAAAGCTAATATTGTCTCGACTATGATCTGCTCATATTTGCTCAGCTGTTTTTACTTGTGGGCTTTTTAATAAACTTGCAGCTAATGTACTTTGTAATGAGTTTTCAATTGGCCTGGCTTTTATTCTGTATTATGAATATTTATATTTGTGTTTTGTCTAATAAGAAATGTAATAGTGTGATAAAATTTTTTATATTTTTTTTTATCTGTTCTTTTTGCTATTGTAAAGGTCTATGACAGATCAAATAAACAAATTACTTACTTGCCTTCCAAATTGTTTTTACACTGGTCGGAACAAAGGGTGTTTGTTTTACCAAGGGTAACCCTGGACCCGCTTTAAATATAGCTCAAGCAGACATATCAGTATCAACTTGAAATCTTAAATGCACCCATTGTGGGGACATGAACCAGAGTGCACACTGCTTTAAAGACCCCTTTGTAATCTCTGTCAAGAAATGTGCCATAATTTTACAGACTGCCCCATGGCATCCAAAAATAAGGAAAATGCTGACTTTGGATTACAGGATTTTACATTAAAACAGCTTCCAAGCAAAATCCTGAACAGGAAACCCCACTAGGATGCCACAAAGGAAACCAACAGCAGCAAGACCACTCAATCAAAATCAGCCTCACGTTGGCTGAAACAGAAATCCCAAGCAACTCATGAAAGTAATCCAGGATCCCAAGCCCCCCAAAGGCAAGACATGCTGAGACAACCTTTACAGAAGTGCAAAGAAGAAAAGGGAAATAATCCATGCTGAAACAAAAACAAGTGCTAACACTTTGAATCAAATGGTGGCAGATAATAAATATGCAGCCATGCAATGGGCAGAATCAGAAGTGGAGGTGAGCTGGATAGCACTTTATAACATCTTCTTAAACTGAACCTATCCGACAGTGAAGTTATGGAGGATTCTAGGCCTAAAGCTCAAAAGCAAGGTAGGCTAACAAGGACTTCATGCAAAGTTAAATGAGAAAAGGGACAATAACATATGGATACCACCCTGTGTGACTTTAAAATAGCATCTTTAAATGCTAACAGTCTGCAGTCAGAATATAAACGGTTAAGCACCTTCACCAATTTCAGCTTTCTAACCTTGACCAAATTTTATTTCAGGATGTTCATTTGCATACTTCTGTAATGGTGGAAGCAGCCAGTATAAGTTGGATATGGGATACAAGTGTACAGTCACAAGGAGAAGAAGAGGTGTATTCTGGGGTAGGGGATTGCTTTTCTTTCCACAGCACATATTTATCGAACCACAGACATAGTCCAAGGAAGAGTTATTTTATTTGATGTAAAATAAAAGGGATGGATTTTAATTATAAATTTGTATGCTCTGTAATTAAAATAGGACAGGGTGGGACTTTTCAGAAACTGAAACCTTATTTATTTTCTTCTAAAAATATAATTGGGGGGTTCAACTGAAGTTTACAGTTATCAGATAGAGGTTTACAAACGAGGAAGATGTTTTGTGACTCAAACGGTCTTCAGAACATTATTACAGAAATGGGTCTTATGGATGTGTTTGCAGTACTGTACCAGACAGCACCCTGCACATATTTTAGCAGGCACTCCACAATAATAGACTATTTTTTTGTTTCCAAACACCTACAATTACAAACTGCCCAAGTTAAGCTACTACCCGTCGGATAATGGACTACTAGACATAACAAAAGAAAATCATCTGCGTAAAGGAGAGGTTTTGGATTATGGAAACTAAACCTTCATCTCTTAAATACACAAATTATTGAACAGGGTTTCCAATACATATTAAACAAATGGAAAATCAGTGGGTTGTTTTGTAGGACGATAAAAATATATGGTAGAAAGGAACCAAAACAGAGATTATCCCATACTTTAAAACAATGGGGAGATTGAATGCAAAACAATCAACAGATGCAAATAAAAATCTTAGGGAGCAACTATTGTATTTTTTTTTTTAATTTACAGAATGAAGGCGGTGAGGACTTTTCCTCACAAATAAAGGAAATAAAGGAAAAAAAATGAATTTAATACAACTAGAGAAAATGTGGAAATTAGAATTCCAACAATATAAAATGGAAGGAAAAGAAGGAGAAACATGCCCCTTGGAAAACTATAAAAAAGATAAGGGACCACACAATGATAACATACTTAGAAACAGAAGGGGGAAAAGTCATTTAAAAAAACAAAAAAAAAAACAAAAAAGAAAAACTACATTTTACATGAGATTCATAAGGTAGGATAAATGAGCAGAGTAGATAGGCATTGCAGTCCTTATCTGCCATCAACTTCTATGCTTCTGTGTTTCTATGAGATGGAGAAATGTTTCACAGAAATGTTTTCTAGAAAAAACCTTCCAATAGAAGGGACAAGAGAATGGTTAAACACATGTGGTCTCTCTACCCTTCCACAAGACCTACATTCATTACTTAGCTCACCGATCAGTAAGTTGGAATTAAAAAGATGTAATAGGGTCCCTAAGTGCAGGGACAACATCTGGGACAGATGGCCTGCCTCATAAAATCTATAAAATGATTTTTGAAGCCTTAGGAGATGAAATGGTCATCCTCTATAATGAAGCATTAACATAAACTGTACTATCTAAGAGTATGTATGATGGTAACAACAACAACAACAAAAATTGAATAAGACCTAGAAGTAATTATATTGGATGACTTGAAGGTGGGCAAGCAATGTGAGAAGGCAGTAAGGAGGGCTGGGGGGATACTGGGATTCATAGGGAGAGGCATCAACAGTAGAAAGCAGGAAGCTGTTATCCCTCTGTACAGACAGTTGGTGAGACCCCATCTAGAGTACTTCATGCAATTCTGGAGACCCCATCTCTGCAAAGACAGACAGAGTGGAGGCTGTTCAGAGGAGGGCAACCAAAATGGTGCACGGTCTGCACCAGAATACATATGAGGAGAGACTAAAGCAGCTTAATATGTATACCCTTGAGGAAAGGAGGGACATGATAGAAACTTTCAAGTGTCTCAAGGGAATAAGTACAAGAGGGCACAATTTGACGACAGAGGAGAGATGGCTCAGAGGTAATGTTAGAAAGTATTTTTTCACAGAGAAGGTTGTGGATGCAAGGAACAGCCTTCCTGAGGAGGTTGTGGAGTCGAACAGTGGAAGAATTCAAGAATGCATAGGACAGACATAAGGCAATTCTAGTGGGGAGTAGGAGGAAGTAAGCTGTTGATTAACTAGAATCTGCAGCTTATCCATCAGGTAGGGAATGGGCAGACGGGGTGGGCCAAGCGGTCCTTATCTGCCGTCAAATTCCATGTTTCTATGATGTTCTAGTACTATGATTTAAAACAGGAGAAAGAGGGAATCTAAAAAATTGGAGGCTGATATCCTTATTAAATACTGACTGCAAAATTTTAATGAAAATTCTGTGCAACAGGGGACAGCAGTTCTAGACACAATTATCCTTCCCATACAGTTTAATGGGGTACCATCTAGGAAAATGCATGATGCTTTAATTCTCCTTAATAAGAGAGATTATGAACAAAGGGGAGGAAAGAGAAATTATGGGGCATTTAATAAGTTTAGACCAGACAAAAGCTTTTGACCGACAAGAACATCAGTATCTTTGGGCAGCTTCAGAAGCTTACGCCCCCTTGAAGGCTTGTAGCAGAGTTGCTAGGGGCTCACACTGGTGGAACATTACACACAACTAATTTGTTGTTAAATCTTGTGGCGTTGTGGTTAATTTTGAAGCACATTTACCTTTGGAACTTTAGAAACATACAGTTTCCCCAATATATTTATATCCTGGATACAAACCTGCTATAAGCATGCTTGTATTATACCTAGTTCAAACGGGTGGGTGGGAAATAAATTCAGGTCAAAAGGGGAGTAAGGCAAGGGTGTCCCTTAAGCCAACTTTTGTCCATCTTAATTATAGACCCCTTACTACATAAAATAAATCAAACTAGTATGACTGATGGGCTATCAGTGGGAAGTGAGGACATCCCCATATGTGCCATTGCCTATGCAGATGGTTTGGGCCTTATCTTAGTTGATGAAAACTCAGCCAAAGCTGCAGGACACATACTGAGAATTTTCCACCACTACAGGGTCAGAAATAAACTTAGGAAAAAGTAAATGTATTCCTATTGGGCAAAGAGATATCACAAAAACAGATGTCCTAGGTATACCAAGAACTAAAGGATATCATAAAATTCTAGGAGTTGATATCGGACAAGAAAATGCACAAATGTATAACTGGGAAGTAAAACTAAAAGAAGCCAGTATTAAAATAATGCAGTGAAACCAGTGTTGAATGTCAAAGAAAAAAGAATATTATATATTTATTTAAAACCTTCCTACTACAAATGTTCCTATATTTAGGCATAATTTTCTCCCCTCCTAATACCCTAGAAACTACCATATATAGCACCTGTTTTCAATGTCTATGGGGAAGTCGACGTAACCCGATAAAAAGAGGCACTGCATATTTAGAAGTAATGCAGGGTGGTTTAGCCACGATTAACCCAATAGTATTTCTAAATTGCACATTTTTGTACCACAATATAGTGCCTATGATAACTTATTTAGGAAAGATTTGGGGTCATTGGGTTCTAGACAGCACTGGACGTCTCTCAAGTAGTTCGGACAGTCACCAATCCCGAAACAAAAACACATAGCATCACTTCCAAGCTACTGTATTTTATAGATGTGGTGGGTAAAATAAAACTATGGAAATTAGCAAAAGAAGCTCTACTGACAAATATGATGAAAGACCTATATAATAAAGTCCTGGACATGCATGATGTGGAACTTCCACGGTATGCTGAAAAAAACCATTAAAAGAGCAAACAATAGTATCCAGAATGTTAACCAGTTCAAGAACCCCAAATTACAAGTGGGATTTTATGTGGCTTTGTATACACAATACGTTAGATGTAAAGAACAACAAGAAGCACAAGAAAAAAACAGAAAGAGAATGCTTAAGAAGGGAAATGTGCAGGAACTTTGGAAACAATGAAACATCTTTTTTTGGAATGCCCTTATGCAGTTTCCTTCTTGTCTTACCTAAGGCAAATATGGATTGTAAGGCCTTTTCAGTATATAACACCAGAAATGCTTAATCTAAGTATTTTCCCCAGGCTGGGAGAAATATGATAGCAATACAATGCAACTAGTACTATGTAAGCAAAAGGGCACAAAGAGGTGTGTGTAAAACATATTTTACAGCACGGCTAGGGGCATAGTAAGGCACGAGGCTGAAGGCAGAGTAATTTCAGCCACTGGACGTGCTGTAAAATATGTTTTTACACACATCCCTGAATACCTTATTGCCCTTATAAAATTTGCTTTCTTTTTTCCCTCCTTTTTACTGTTGGGAAAAGCATATTTATATGTAGAAGCAACATATTTACTTGTGTGCATCTGTGATAATGTAGTCCTTATGCCCACTGCAAGTGATGTCACTGATGATGTAATTGTATTATTGTCTACTTTTTTCTTCATGGGTGTTTTTTTTCCCTCTGTTTTTCTCCACATTCAAAATATGGAATGTTTGTTATGGAATGTTTAGCAAGGAATATATGGATTCAAAATTCTGCTCAGTTCCACTGGCAGAATGTTTCTCCCTAACGTAATGTACACACAGACAATAAAGGCCTTTGTTTCAGCAAGAGACTATCTCAATGCCAGGGCAAGAAGAAGAGAGTTCCTTAATGAGCAGGTAAAGATAGAAAGGGGGAGGGTTTACTGTCGGCAAAGACACAGTTGTAGTGAAAACTATATGTAACCCCCCCCCCACAAATGGGGGTTCCCAAAGTCTTCCACAAGATTGCCTAATTGCTTGCTGCCTGGCTGGTGTCGGCACTATTGCCATTTAAATGTGTTGCTAGTGGGTGCCTGCGTGGCCTCTGTGTACTGTCCCTCTAAAAGCTATTAAATTGCAGATATAATTAATCTGGGAGGAGGGCTGAGTTTCCATGCTCGGGTGCCGCCCCAGCCGCCAACTAATCGCTTTGTTTCTGCCATCGCTAATTGTGCAGCAGGAGCCCTGCTGAAAGATGTAATTAATTGCTTGTGATCATTTAGCGTAGTAATGAAAATGTAGTTTGTTCTAACCTGCCTTCTTTGCAGTGAGGACTGTTCTCTTTAGCTCCACCATTTTGGTCCCGAACTGCCGAACTGGACCAATCAGTAACTGGGGACTCTAAAATGGAGCCTGTTGAAGTGGGACTGTGTGGCTTACCAGTGTGGGATTTGTAGTTTTAGATTGTTGGTGCCTTTTGCACCAAAAAGGGGAGCTCTTACTGTGATTGACAGCAGAACCAGACAACTGAACCTTTTGGATCCAAGGGAAACCCCCGAGCTGTCTGCTGGCAAGCCAGATCGAAGCTGAGAGAGAAGGACTGCTCATGATAGCCGAGCAAGCGTGTTGTAGTTTGAGTGGGAGAACCATGGGAAGGCTCGAGCTGGGGCCTGTAAGTCTGCTCGTTGCCCTCGAGAGAGAGTGAGGGACCTTATCAGACTAAATCCTGTGTGCAGAACTGAAGTAAGCAACTGAATTATAGCCAGGCTTAACCTGTAGAAGACCGAAGATTTTGCTGCAAGCGATTGACCTGTCAGGAACTCCAGTTAATACTGAGCTCTCGGTTTGCGCAGAGACTTTGCGATCGGGACCGAGGAGCACTTTGCCTGGTACAGTGAGATTTGCTGGCATATAAATGTGCTGTGTACTGAATGGGGGTAGTGATTTAGTTCTCCTGTCGTGTGAACTGTATGCAGATTGCTGGAAGCTGAATCCAGCACCCAACGAATTACATCAATTACCAGTCCATGTGGCTGGGCCTTGCCATGAGGGCCCTGCCAGATCACCCTACTGCACAGAGAAGCACCATCGATGAGACCACTCCAGGGATCAGCCCTCCACTTCTCCTAGCAATCCAGATAATTCATCTGCTGTCTCAATCCTCGTCCCTCCTGTATCCAGTTTGGGGTATCATGAGTAGCCATCAGGGTAGCTCCCTGCAACTATCTTTAAATCTAAGTGTGTCATCTAATTGTTTGTGGATTCTTTTCCTCACAAATTGAGCCTTCTGGCTCCGGATTACAAATACTGTGTTGTGCAAGTGTTTTTTCCATCGCAGGACCCCTACCAGCTGCAACGCCGTCCTACCCCGGGCAATGATCCTGGTTAGCCCACCCCCCATTCACCTGGGTACCCAGAAGTGTGACAGTGCTAGGGAGTCTGATTACTTGCATAACTGTATGATTATTAGAGAGAGTAAGCTAATTAACCTGATTGCCCCATCCTTGTTTTAAAAAAAAAAAAAAAAAATGAATAAAATCAGATATAGTTTTTCTGCCTTTTAAACAGTCTGTGGATCCTGTTTATGCCTGAAGTAGTGTGTTGCAGTCCATTTGTTCTGTTTAACCTTGTTTTACAGGGGGTCCCCAGGGTCGAGTTGGAAAAAACAATCCTGGTGGTAACTGCCAAAAGTGTGGATACGAGTAAAGCATATTGGGGTATTGGGAAGGTCATTGCTGTACTCTGTGTGGGCCACTAGCAGGAACTGAGGGGGGTTACAGTGTCCCAGAGGGCTGTGCCTAAGTTAGTACAATCACTAATAACTTTGACCTCTGGGTGGAAGCACCCGTTTCAGAACTCAGGCCCCTTAACCTGTTTGTAGCCAAGCAGGCAGGGGTAGTAGCCCTTGGGATAGCACCACCTAGGGGTTACATCTTGGAGGCACCACTGGGATTAGTGTCCTCTAGTGGCCAAGGGAGAGAAATACCCAGATATGTTCAGTTTTGGTGAGAACATGGGGGGTCTTGCTACACCCAAGCGCAAAATCACCCCTACAAGCTGTTGGTGGAGTGAGGCTGAGGAGTTGTATCCCAGACAGATCCTCCTGTTACTGGATGTCCCCCTAGGGACTACTAATGGTGATATTATAGAAGCTGTGGAACAGGTTAAAGGTTTGGGCAAAGTTGAAGTGAAGGGGAAGGATTCAGACCTGTTTGAGCAGATTATGACAGTGTTACTCTTTTGCAGTTCTCCCATACATCCAGAGAAGGTACCCCATGTTATCCTGCCCAAAGGGGCCCAGAAGGGGTGGAGGGTCATTCATCTGCATAGTGACCCGGCTACCGCAGGTGGGTCCCCTAGTATAGAGGGATTTAAGGATAAGCTACTCAAGTTATTAGCATCTGAAGGACAAACTGCTCAAGAGTTAGTAAAGGTGCTAGACCTTTCTGAGGAACACATGCCTTTGCAGTCCCCGGACACATCTCCTGCATCCCCTAAGAGCTTCCCTGTAGTTTCCTCACCCATAATAATTCCATCGATACAGTTGGACTCATACCGTAAACTCAGACTTTTCTCAGGCACAGTCTCAGTGCCTGCAGGGGAGGATGACCTGGAAACATGGATGGACTATGCTACCCCCTTAGTACAGGAATGGCAGTGCTCTGAGGGGGAAAAGAGAAAGAGGCTTATGGAGAGCTTAAGGGGCCCAGCACTGGAGGTCATTCATTTTTTGCAAGCCACTAGCCCAGAGGCTACTGTGGCTGAATACCTCTCTGCACTGAAAGGAATGTTTGGAGGCGCAGAATCGGGGGATGATTTACTGTGGAAATTTAAATCTGTTAAGCAATGGAAAAACGAGAAGTTGTCCGCATTTGTCACAAAAATCGAGAGGGCTCTGCAGAGGGCTCACAAGAAAGGTGGAGTGCCTGCAAAGGAACTGAACTGAGTCAGATTGGACCACATTCTCAAGTCAGCTAGGTATTGCAGTGTAATGATGTTGAAACTCAAGCTGCACGATCGGAAGGCTAATCCTCCAGAGTATTGTTACCTTATAAAGGTGATCTGTGAGGCAGAGACTGATGAAGAGGTCTGGGAGCCCTATGCTGGGGCTGTTGGTACCTGCCAGCCCCCTGAGACAAATGACTTCGATGAAGCACAGCAGCTGAGAGAGCTAATTAAAGAGTTGACGGAGGCAGCTAGGGAAAATGATCTTTATCAAGCACCCCTGAGACCAGAAACGGGGTGGGAGTGAATGCTGTTTCTTTAGAGACCCGTACTGAGGGTAACTTATTGGAAGAAGTATGCAAATTGAGAGCCCTGGTGGGAGACCTACTACAGAACACACAAAATCATAAAAATTGGCGAGTTCAGAGGATCCAAAATGCAAAACCCCAGTAAAAGGAAAAACAGCAAAGAGCTCCTAGTGTACCACCACCCGGAGATGGACTGCGAACCCCCCAGAGACCCTAGAGTGCACTTTCTGCTACCACTGTGGGGAGGATGGTCACACCCATTTCTATTGTCACTCACCAGAGAATCTGAGGTAGGTCACTGCTAGACTATTAGCCTTGGTTCGGCAAAACAATCGGCCACCGGGGGGATTCTCGAAAAAGTTACTCAAAGGCCACTGCCAAATAAACACCTAAGTCTGCACCACCTGAGTAGTCCGAGGTGGTGGGTTCCTCCATGGAGACAACAGTAAAGGTGAATTGAGTGTCCACCAGGGCTTTGCTGGACAGTGGCTCTCAAGTGACTATAATATTTCAAGATTGGTATCGGAAGCACTTGTCTGATGTGCCTTCACAACCCTTGGAAAGTTTGCATGTCTGGGGACTGAGTGAGAAGTCATATCCATACTCTGGGTATATCTGGAGCTGGCTGTCTTTCCCTACTTCGGTGGCTGGAATGGCGGAACAAGTAGAGACCTTGGCCTTGGTGTGTCCCCCTACTGGACTGTATGATGGGGTTCCCCTACTCATTGCGACCAACGCCTCACCCCCCCCAAAGAGATAGATAAGGTGCCATTTGCCCCCTCGGGCAGCAGTCACAATCCAGCCATAGCACCTCTACGGTACAAGGAGCCCGATCCACCTACCCCCCAAAGAGATAGATAAAGTGCCACTTGCCCTCTTGGGCAGCGGTCACGATCCAGCCATAGAGCCTCTATGGTGCAAGGAGCCTGATCCTCCTACCCCCCAAAGAGATAGATAAGGTACGATGCTTGAAAAATTGCCACAATTTCTCTGGGCTGTGTGAACGCTGAACCGGATCAACACTTGCAATTTGCTGTTTTCAACTTCGGCACCTTCTTAGGGTAGCGCTATTGGCTCCACGGCTGTGTAGAGCTCTCCAACTGGATGGTCTCACTCACCTGAGACAGGAGCACCCAAGACGTGTGGCTTAATGTAAGCCTGCATCCCTGTACTCAGCTTCTAATTTATATATTTTAATGTAGTCTGTTCTGCTTGGCTTGTGTAAAGTAACTTACCATTCCCCCCCTGCTGCAGTTTCTCCAACTGTATGTGCACTGATTCAGTGCTAGCTCTGCAAACTTCCCCTTGATTTTTTTCCCCAATTAAGCTTTCACTCCGTACACTGCCTTGAACTGAGCTTGTAAAAAAGTTTTCCTGGCTTTGTTAATATTTTTTTTAATCCTAGTTAAGGCTGTACTGGGTTTACATGGCTTACTGCTATGGACTTAGAAAATTCAGTGAATTGTAAAATCTGTGTAGCCTCTGCCTTGAGCCTAAGGCTCCTGCCGTTGACTTTCATTCTTAATCATCTTCCTCTGTCCCCCTGTCCTCCTCTGTCTCTGTTCTGTCCCTCCTGCTCTCCCCCATCAGTCTGTTCTTTTGTGTTTGTTTTGGATTATGGAGTTAGCCAGCACCTTGCCTCTGTCTGAGACTGCCACCTGACTTTGTCTTTCAAGTTGGTGCTCAGCTCTCTTTGTGTGTCTCTGTTTAGACACCCCCCCCAACTGCTCCTATTTAATCTGCTTTCTCCTTCCTTACAGGTGCCACTTGCCCCCTCAGGCAGTGGTCACAATCCAGGCATAGCACCTCTACGATGCAAGGAGCTTGATTCCCTACCCCAAAGAGATAGATAAGGTACGCTTGAAAAATTGCATGATTTCTCTGGGCTGTGTGAACACTGAACTGGAATATCACTTGCAATTTGCTGTTTTCAATTTCGGTGCCTTCTCACAGTAACGCTATTGTCTCCACGCCTGCGTATAGCTCCCTGATTGGCTGGTCTCACTCACCTGAGACAGGAGCACCCAAGATGTGTGGCTTAATGTAAGCCTGCATCCTTGTACTCAGCTTCTAATTTATATATGTAACCCCCCTATAAATGGGGGTTCCTAAAAGCCTCCTAGGAGCTGCCTAAGTTTTCCTGCTGGTGGTTGGCATTCGGCGTTTAAGCCGTTTTAAACGGCAAATGCTGTGAGTGCTTTCAGAGCCTCTGTGTACTGTCCCTTTTAAGGGCTGCCTGCTCGCAGGTTTAATTAGCTTGGATGGGGGGGGGGACTGTTGGTATTTATGCTCGAGTCCCGCCCGGGCTGCTGGCTAAGCGCTCCGTGGCTGCCACCACTAGGTGTGCAGAGAGAGCCTAGTTGAGTGCCATAGCCATTTGTGAGGAGGAATGCAGAGGGAAAATGAAAATGTAGTTTGTCTAACCTGCCTTTTATTGCAGCGCGAACTCTCTGTTTCACCATTTTGGTCCAGAACTGTCGAATTGGACCAGTCAGTATGTTGGAACTCTCGTAGAGCCAGCTGACCAATGAGGACTTGGTTAGTAATCCTGGGAAGGGAAGTATGACCCAAGGCACCTTTTTGCACCAATCGAGACAGGTCATATAGCCTGGTGTTCAGCAGTCCACCTACGGGAATGGGTGGTGCGTGAGTGAGAAGGTTGGCCCCAACTGCCAGAAGGACAGAGACGTAGTGGCTGAGAGTGGGGAACGAGCCTCTTGCTCCTGCGGCATTAAGTATTCACGTGGGAAGCGCGTGAAAGGACTTGTGTGGCCGTTGGCATAGCGAACATCTTTGGACTAAATCCACGGGGGGAAAAGCGGTCAGAGGAGGCTGTGAGGCGCACAGCTACCTACCAGGCTTACCCTGTAGAGGACTGGAGAATCTGCTGAATCGCGCTCGGTCTGTCAGGACAGTGAGGCTGCAGTGAGACGCCCACATAACTGCGAGTTCGATCGGGCCTTGGAAGCAGCTGCCTGGTATGGTACCCCCTCTGTTGTGTTTTCTATATAAATGTGTGAGGAGGCCGTTGAATCTCAGGCTCAACCCTGCAAGTGGTGAAAGAGTGGTCCTCTGTTGGAGGTTGCGAGTACTACATCAGGGTAGCCCCCTGCTAAGGTTACCAACCAAGACACAGTCATTTTGTTGTGCTACAGATTGTACCAATCTAGTTTTGGCCCTTCCAAGCTTCATAGGAATTGAATGCTCCTTTGTGCCAGGGCCCCAACCAGCTGCATAGAGGAACTAGCCATTAGGGCTTGGGTACCCATAGACAGTAACTGATAGGCTTAGACATGTGCACAGAGCCCTAGGTAGTTCAATATATTTTATAGTTGTAAGTCAATCACCCCGATTTCTCCCGGTCCTTGTTATCTCCCCTCAAATAAATCAGATTGTTTGTTTTGCAACTGTACCCTGGCTGGTTTATGTCTTACTAGGGAGATACTACACAGTGAATATTTGATAACTGTACCTTACTTTCCAGGTGGTCCCCGGAGTGAGTGGAGTGGTTTGGGCCGGGGGTAAGTGTTCAGGGGAACAGCCTTGTAATTAATCCGTGTGAGCCACTAGTGGGAAGAAGGGGTTGCAGTAACCCAGAGGGCTGTGACGAGTCAACGTTGACTGTTTAACCCGGGCTCTGGGTGGAGGCACCCGCGCCAGCGGATATGGGCCCTTACCTGTCAGTGAGACAGGCAGGGTGGTAGCCTTAGGATAGCACCCCTGGGGGTTATATATTTTAATTTAGCCTGTTCTGCTTGGCCTGTGTAAAGTAACTACCATCCCCCGCTGCAGTTTCTCTCCAACTGTATGTGCACTGATTCAGTGCTAGCTCTGCAAACTTCCCCTTGATTTTTCATCCCACCCCCATCCCCTCCCAGGCCTCCTTTAAATGCACACAGTCTCCGCCCACTCCTAGCTGATGTTTCAATTTATTGGTTACTTACTGTCAACAACTGCAATTCCTCCCATCCCCTTTTTGCAACAAAGCCTTCTAGCAGCTTTATCTCATTCTGTCTTGCTGAGGCATACCATTTTGGTACTTTAGGTTTGCTTATTGCTAACTAGCATATCCTGTCTTGCTGACTAGCACACCCTGTCTTGCTAAGGCACTGTTTTACTTGAAAGTTGTACTACAAATTACTGAACTGTGACTAACTTGCCAAAAAACTGTGTTTATTGTCTAAAAATGTTCCCAGCAACCAAGTGTTACAGCTCCTTTGTGACTTTGTAGCTCTCTCCAGACTGCAAGGCACCAAGGAAATCGCAGGCTTTTCAGTTGCTAATTGATCTGTTTTCGCTCAGACTGCTAGCCTTTGTGTTGCCCCACTATTAGTTCGAGCTCCTCTCCTTTTTCTAGCTGAGAACCCGCTAAGGATCCCAGCTCAGCCTCCCTCCGCATGGACCGTGGACACCGGGCAGTCGGTGCTTCCGAAGCAGCCGCCCGAGACCTCCTCATCGGACTCCACCGCTTGAGAGGTATGGCAAAGCCACAATTTTTCACCCACCCACTCATCCCCCCCTCCTGTGTGCTATTATATAGACCCATTAGCACCACCCACTCCCATCCCTGATGAATCTCCTGCCTTCTCTTTCTTACTAAAACAATTTGTTACTGCCAGGGGAATCCTGCAACCAGCAGCCGGTGAGCTACCCTTGTTATCAAAATTCCCTCATTTACCCAACAACTGTAATTATGGCAGCCTCATGGCAATTCCTCCTCCTGACTGCACTGTGTATCATACCCCTTACTGGCTTATCCGAAAAATTTGAGACTGGGGGTACACCACATCCTCATCCTGAAGACTACTCACCCAATCTGACTCTACACATCACATGTTATGCCAAGGCTCCTTGCCAACTGATCCAGGTGGACTACTTTCCTCGAAGAGCAACTATTGCAGGTTTGTCTATGCCTCCTTCCTCATCTCTAATTAATTCGAGTTACTCCCACTGGCATTACACAGTCAGAGTATTAGCCTCAGTGTCCTTAGGCTTGCATAAATTAAAAAACAAAGCTTGGCACCCCGGTTTCTCCTCCATGCCAAGCCGGAAAAAGCCTAAAGCTCATTGCCTTTCACTTGCATCCCTGAAAAAAATTGATACTCCTCCTCTTACTCTGCTCTGGCAATATCGAGCTTAATCCAGGGCCCATAAATAAACTTACCTCCCCTTCTGAGTCACTATCTCTTAAAGGTATTAGTTTTATGCACATTAACGTGTGTAGCCTGCTGAAAAAAAAAAATTCACCCTTATCCAGGCTTGGACCGCCCATACAATGCCAGATGTGCTTGTTATCTCAGAATCCTGGCTTAGGCCCTCTAAGCCAAATAGCGTTATTAATATACCTAACTACCAGATCTTTAGATGCAATAGGCAATCCAAAGGAGTTGGGGTCACCATCTACATCAAAGATAGATTTGTGGCATCAACACTTAATTCTAACTCACTGGTAGCGGGATTTGAGTGCCTGGACATAAAAATCGACCTATCCCCATCGTTAGCACTCCGAGTCATAGGATACTATAGACCACCATTTGCCGGTACTCAGCTCTTGTCCTATCTTACAACTATCTTGGACTCTAGCCCACTGGAAACAATTATCCTCGGGGATCTAAACTACGATTGGCTGTCAGAAGCCAGCCACCCGCTTAAATCTTTCTGCGACTCCCTTGGTTTCACCCTACTCAATGAAGAGCCGACCCATATCAACAAAAAGAATACAGCCAAAAGTACCCTTCTGGATGTCCTGCTTGTGAATAAACACCATTCCTTCTCCCATGTTGGAACCTTTGACGCAGATATTAGTGACCATTGCCTAATAGCTGGAGTTTGGGCAGCCAACAAAGTGCCAACTACAGCCAAATTCTCCACTAAAAGGTCAACCAGGTCATTCGGACCCAAGGGCCTACTCATTTGACCTAAAAACTCCCTTTCTGGCAGAGTTTTACTTGCTAAAACAGTGGAAACTGCATATTCTATACTACATGAAATCATTACCTACACCATGAATCTACATGCGCCTCTGTCAAAAATACACATAAAGGCTTGGAAATGCCATTGGTTCACTCAAGATCTCAAGGCTGCACTACTGTCCAGGGATAATCTCTGGAAAACTGCCCGCAAATCCCCAAAAGAGGAAGACTGACTCCTCTTTAGAACAGCCAGAAATCACTGCACCAAACTGATTAGGGAAGCTAAATCCTGCTATTACCAAGCAGAACTAGATACTGCAGCCAATTGTCCTTCCAAATTCTGGGCCACAATCAAAGAACTGGCCGGAGCCACATCACAAAATATGCTCCCTACAAAAATTACCTCCGACAATACAGTAATCAATGACAAAAAGAGATACTGCAGGCATTCAACACGCACGTCGCCACAGCAGGCTTAGCCTTCGATAACTTGCCTGCCTGTAGCCTATGCACCCAGCTTGGCATGACCCCACCAAATGTTGGCTCCGTTAGTCAACATTTCTCATTCTCTTCAGTTTCCCTCAAGGAAGTGGAAGACTTGATTCTCCACCTGGATACTAAGAAAAGTGCCGGAGCAGATGCACTTGAACCATACTTCCTAAAGATAGCATGCCATGTATTGACAGTGCCTATTACTCATTTATTCAACCTGTCCCTAACACAAGGTACCCTCCCTCAAATATGGAAGGCATATGTTATTCCGCTATTTAAATCTGGAGACCCTTGCGACCTTAATAACTATAGGCCAATTTCTCTCCTACCCACACTCTCGAAGCTACTGGAAAAAAATAATACATGGCCAACTAAGATCCTTCATTGACAGAGAAAAATTACTAAACCCCCTTCAATCCGGATTCAGAGCCAACCACAGCACAGTCTCAGCATTAGCTAAAGTAACCAATGACTAGCAACTGTAGTTGGAGCATAAAAAGTCAGTATGTGCTGTGTTTCTTGACCTCAGCAAAGCATTCGACACAGTGGACCATGACCTGTTCCTCGACTCGCTAAAAACACTAGGATTGGATGCTACTTCTCTAAACTGGTTCTCTAAATATCTGACAGACAGATATCAGCAGGTGAAAGTGGATGGCGAACTATCTGCCCTAAAACGCTTACAAAGAGATGTCCCTCAGGGATCCATATTAGGTCCCCTCCTCTTCGCAGTGTATATCAACAACATTGATGAAGGAATCAAGGATGCAAGTATTCACTTATTCGCAGATGACACAGTGCTGTACCCGAGTCATCCCAAACGAAAAGAAGCTTGTACTGACCTACAAAAATATTTCAACCTCCTGCAGCTCCAACTAATCAATAAAAAACTGCTATTAAATGCTAAGAAAACTAAAGCTATGTTATCTTCCCCCGCAAACTACACAAGCGCTACTGACTCCCTTCCCCCAATAACCACGATGCTGGGAGAGTGCTTAGAGTATGTTCCGAAATTCAGATATTTTGGGGTCTGGATCGACTGTAAACTCTCCTTCACTGACCACCTGGAAGACTTGCTGAAAAAATTAAGGTAAAGACTTGGCTTTTTTTTTTTTTTTTTTTACAGGATAAGAAGACTTCTTACAGCAGATGCAAAGAAACGACTAGTCCAAGCCACGTTCCTGTCCTTAATTGACTATGCAGACTTCATATACAGTAGCTGTGTGGCTTCCTAGCTTGGAAAATTGGATACGCTTTACCACAGAGCCGTATGCTTCATCACTGACCTCCCCTTCTCTACCCATCATTGCGCACTATATGCCGCCTCGGGCTGGACCTCACTTCATTATAGGCACAACCTTAATGCAGCACTCTGGACAATTACAGCCCTCAGTGGCAAACTCCCTCAATACATCGTCGACTGTCTGTCTCCAATTGTGTCCAGGAATTATTCCCTTAGAAGCTGCTCACAACTCCTACTAAATATACCCAGGGCACTCACACGAGTCGGGAGAGCCGCCTTTGGATTCGCACTCCCATCAATATGGAATAAAACCCCCAAAAAATACTTAAGCTGAAAACCCCAGCAAGTACCCTTTTGTTCAAAAGGCTTTACCGTGATGGCATTACAAAAATTTGCAACTGCTTTACTAGACACTAACTAACCTCCTTCCCTCAAACGGTGGCCCGCAAATGGCGGCCCCCCAGCTGAAGTGTGCCTCTGCCTCTAGCATGCCCACCAACAGATCTACAGGATTTATTGCTGAACTCCCATATCTTATTCTTTGACGCTCTGAACAGCTGCAGCCTGATTCTAGCACATGCTACTGCACTTGGGGATAATTATCAACTTTCGCCCCCAAAAATATTCGGTCCCTTGTCCATCCAACACCTTCCTCTGCCCCAACCTTCAGGACCCTCACAGTTATGTCCCTGCTACTATATTCCTCCTCTTGCACTTAGTACAGTGGCAGCTTTTCTCCTCCATATGTCACCGCGTTTTGGGGCACAAATCACTTCCTCACCTTTTGTACGGTCCTCCTCCCTCCCAATCCCTCACTCTGCTCTAACAATTGGGTCCTCTTCACTTGCACCCCTATTCCCCACCTCTCCCTACATTATGCGCTTGCTATCTTCTATCTAGTATGCCTACCCTCTCCTAACATTTCCACTACAAATGCAGTTTTTGGGCTTGGATCCAGCACAAGTTCATTATCCACGATTCCTTGTAGTTCTATGTTCAATGTATATTACCTGTAAATGTGCATTTTTACAATAATAGCAGCTTTTTTTTTTACTGTTTGTACTATTGTAACTTGTCTTTCTGTATTATTACTGTAGGACCGCAGGTCTACCTTGTAAATGAGCATGCTCAATGGTGCCCACCTAAATATACAAAGATATTGATTGATTGACATGGTCGGGAGACTAGCACAACTATGCTACAAGAAACAGGGGCACCAGACTGGTAGGGCTCTGAGAATTCCCACGTTGATTAAAAAGGCTTATGAGTTATGGCAGAATGCCGAAGAAGTGGATCAGGATGAGCCGGTCGGAGTTGTATGGAAGAAGGATCCTGAGTGGCTGGTGCTAGCCGCCATTGCCCAGTGCACTCTACAAGGGGAGGTTCGCTTATGGAAAAATGTCAAGAACAGGATACTAATGCTGGATGCGCCAGGCAATAGAAAATTGCCAGAAGGATTGTTGGTCGAGCCCAGCATCTTGCCCGCTCATGCTCACGCCTATGCACGATGGGGTGATGGTACAGATTCACAATGTGTCAGATCGAGAGATTCGGGTGAACAGAGGCTACACCCTAGATACGGTACACTGCGCGGACACTGCCGTACTACCCAGTAACAAGCACCCTGGAGCAACTGATAGAGTGACTCCTGATTTGTTTGACTTTGGTGACTCCTCGTTGCCAGCCGAATGGAAGACTAGAATCAGTAAGAAACTTGCCCAGAGAGAACAAGTGTTTTCTTTGAAAGAATGGGATATGGGATGTGTCCAGGGTGCAGAACATCACATACACCTGCATGATGAATGGCCATTCCATGAGAGGTCTCGGCGTTTAGCTCCAGCTGACATAGATGATGTGAGAAAACATCTGCAGGAAATGCTTGTGGTTGGTGTGATACAAGAATCCAGAAGCCCCTGTGCTTCACCTATTGTGGTTGTGCAAAAAAAGAATGGGTCAGTAAGAATGTGCGTGGATTATTGAAACCTTAACCAGCAGACCATCCCGGATCAATACACCATGCCCCGTATACAAGATACTTTGGACTGTCTGAATAGGAACAAGTGCTTCTTGGTGTTAGATCTTCGCAGTGGATACTACCAGATCCCCATGGCCCCCAAGGACCATGAAAAAACAGCCTTCATCTGCCTACAAGGGTTCTACGAGTTTATGAGGATGCCCCAGGGGATATCGGGTGCTCCGGCCACTTTTCAGCACTTGATGGGATGCACAGTGGGGTATATGAATCTACTGGAATGCCTGGTGCACTTGGACGATGTTATTGTGTTTGGGAGCACTTTGGAGAAAAAGGAGAGCAGACTATTTAAAGTGTTAGATCGACTAGAGGACTTTGGCCTTAAGCTGTCCATCGACAAGTGCCATTTTTTTCAGACATCTGTGAAGTATGTGGGGCACATAGTCTCCACAGAGGGGATAGAGACTGATCCTAGTAAAGTTGAGGCCTTGACCAACTGGCCCCAGCCCCACAATCTGAAAGAATTATAGCGCTTCCTAGGACTCTGTGGCTACTACCAGCGGTTCATAAATGACTACTCCAGGGTGATTTGCCCCCTCCTGAATCTTACCCAGGGTTACCCTCCCATGACCCATAAATACAAGAAAGGGGCCTCCTCTGAAACAGAAAGAGTATACTTCCGCCCGGGTGAACTTTTTGGGTCTCGCTGGACACCAGACTGTGAAGATGCTTTTCATGAAATGATATATCAGCTCACCCATGCTCCCATCCTCACCTATGCTGACCCTACTAGACCCTATGTGTTGCATGCCGATGCTAGCCTACAAGATTTGGGGGCTGTGCTATACCAAGAACATGAGAATGAGAATGAGAATGGTTTGAGACTGGTGGCCTTTGCTAGCAGAAGTCTGACCCCATCAGAGAAAAACTACCCTGTGCATAAGCTGGAGTTCTTGGCTTAAAGTGGGCCATAGTTCACCAGTTCCATGAATACTTGTATGGGGCCAAGATACTGTAAAGACTGATAATAATCCATTGACCTATGTGCAGACTTCAGCTAAGTTAAACACCACCGGGCATCGGTGGCTTTCTGCGTTGTCTACCTATGATTACGCTGTTGAATACAGACCAGGCCTGAATCACATAGATGCTGATGCCCTATCCCAGAGGCCCACTTCCAAAGGTGATTGGGTCAGGCTGTCTGAACCAGACATTCGAGCCTTGAGCCAAAAGTTTAACAAAGAACAGATGTCCATAGACACAGTGGACTGTGTAGTAGATTGCTTGGGCCCCTCTGATACTTGTATACCAGCTGCGTACTGTCACTTCTCCACTCTAGAGATCAGTGCACTGCCTCAACTTGATAATGATAGCATTCAGCGGGCTTAATCCCAAGATCCTATGAGCCGGTCAGCACTTGAAGCCCTCTATGCAGGGTAAGATGTATCCAAGTTGCACTCCTCTGATTTGCAAACTGCGTTATTGTACAAAGAAGGCCCTAAATTGAAGCTGATCAATCAGTTACTATACAGACAGACAGTGGATAGATGGGGTCAAGCAGATAAGCAATAATTGGTTCTGCCCACAGCCTTCAGAGACTTAGTGCTGAGGTCCCTGCACAACCACATGGGCCACCTCGGCATCGATTGAACCCTTGACCTAGTGCAGTCTCGATTCTACTGGCCTAAGATGGAGGCTGATGTTGAGCATCATACTGTATAAGGACTTGTAGTCGCTGCCTGCAGAGGAAGGCTCTGCCCCAAAGGGCTGTCCCCCTTGTCAACATAACCACCAGCACACCAATGGAGTTAGTTTGCATAGACTTTTTGAGTTTGGAGCCTGACCAGCAGAATGTCAGTAATGTGTTGGTGGTCACTGATCATTTTACAAGATATGCTCAAGTTTTCCCAACCAAAGATCAAAAGGCATCCACCATGGCCAAGGTGCCAATAGAGAATTTCTTTGTCCACTATGGGGCCCCCCCAGAGAATTCATTCTGATCAAGGTAGAGACTTTGAGCCTCGCTTAATCAAAGAACTGCTCTCTCTATGCGGGGTCCGGAAGTCAAGAACCACCCCTTATCACCCGCAGGGGGACCCACAGCCAGAATGCTTTAATTGCACCCTGCTTGACATGCTAGGCACTCTCCACCCGAAAGGCAAGCTCAAATGGAGCCAGCAGATTAGAATCTTGGTACACGCCTATAACTGCACATGAAATGATGCTACTGGGTTCTCCCCCTAACGCCTTATGTTTGGGAGAGATGCTCGGCTGCCAGTGGATGTTTGTTTTGGGGTCTCTCCTGATGGGGTAAGAGCTGAAAATTATCTACAGTATGTGCAAAAACTGAAAGCCCAATTGAACCATGCATACCAACTAGCCCAGACAATGGCAGCAAACAAAAACCTAGCCAATAAAGAAAGATATGATAAAAAAGTGAAGGCCCAAGAGCTTCGAGCTGGAGACTATGTGTTGTTGTGAAATCTGGGATTGCATGGTAAACATAAAATAGCTGACTGATGGCACCATCTTCCCCACATGGTAGGAGGCAAGTTGGATGATTTACCTGTGTACAAAGTGTGGCCTGAAAACAATGCAAAAGCTGTCAAGACCATGCACCGTAACCACCTACTGCCTATTGGCCAAGTCATGATTGAAGCTGAACCCCTGGAGATTGTTCCCTCTGGACCAGTGACTCGTGCTGCTGCAAAACAAAGACCGAGTCAACCTACTCCGGTGGTCACAGACTTCAGGTTTTCTCCACAGCAAGCCCAAAATGATTATGACTGTCAGTCCACTTCTGATGAGTGAGTGCAACTATGCTTATTACCCCCCTTATGAACTGAGTCAGCTGTTTTGAGGTAACCCCATGGTCAATTGTGGGGATGAAGCTGGGCCTTCTGGACTGTCTAAACCCCCAGCTTTGTCCTTGGAGCCAATGCTCCCTGACAGTGAAATGTGAAGTGTCAACTCTGATGATATTGAGTCACTTTGTATGGTGGAACTGTGTAAATTATCTGAGGAAGAGGCAGATGATCAGAGTCAAACTGGTGACATGCCAGAACATGAAGAATACTTTGAGTGTGATGGTTAATTCTCTTCCAGTGCCAGAGTGCCTTCCAAGTGAGCAAAGTGTTGTAGAACTCGAATCCACAGAGCCAGGAGCCGACAGTGCCCCAAGTTCTAACCCTTCCACCCCAGCAGAGTACCCCATTGTAAGCCATGAAAGCACAGAGACTGAGAAGGAAAGTAAAGAGACTGGCTGTTCCTCCCAGAAGACTGGCCGAACTGTCAAACCAATAGTACGCCTCAGCTACAATTCCCCTGGGAAGCCAGCAGATTTGCCTCTCAATGTGGTCCACAAGGGGGTTTATGTGTCTCAAAGTTCACTGCCCAAACTGAGCCTAAGCAACAATTCCCAGGTTAATTGTCCTGCACTCTAGGTATGGTGCCCCTGCCCAGTCTAGCTCCAAGTTTGCTGATAGGGAAGGGCCCCCTCTCATTGTTCAATGTACAGGAAATAATAACCTGAAGTGTACAGTAGTACATGTAGCTTACCCAAGTGAAATATGCTAATGTAGTTCAGAATGGATATAGTGATGTGAAACATAGAGAAAGTGTATAGTAAAGGTTGAATATGTTGATTAATGCCTTAGAAGTTATACGCTTAGTCTGTTAATAGTATAAATGTGTAGTATAATTTGCAACTACAATTATTATGATGGTACTGACTTGACGCAGATGCCAAGTTTTTTCAGGCGAGGAAGGGTGTAACCCCCTACAAATGGGGGTTCCCAAAAAGTCTTCCACGAGCTTGACTAATTGCTCGCTGCCTGGTTGGTGTTGGTGCGATTGTCATTTAAATGTGTTGCCATGGGTGCCTGTATGGCCTTTGTGTACGGTCCCTTTAAAAGCTGTTTACTTGCAGATATAATTAATCTGGGAGGGGGACTGAGTGTTTCCATGCTTGGGTCCCGCCCAGGCTACTGACTAATCGCTTAGTTTCTGCCATCGCTAATTGTGCAGAGGATGCCCTGCTAAGATGTAATTAATTGCTTGTGATCGTTTAGAGTAGTAATAAAATGTAGTTTTCTCTAACCTGCCTTCTTTGCAGTGAGGACTGTTCTCTTTAGCTCCACTGTTTTGGTCCTGAACTGCCAAATTGGACCAATCAATAACTGGGGACTCTAAAATGGAGCCTGTTGAAGTGGGACTGCGTGGCTTACCAGTGTGGGATTTGCAGTTTTGGACTGTTGGCACCTTTTGCACTGAAAGGGGGAGCTCTTACTGTGATTGATAGCCGAACCTGCCAACCGGACCTTTTGGATCCAAGGGAAACCCCCAAGTTGTCTGCTGGCAAGCCAGATCGAATCTGAGAGCGGAGAGAGAAGGACTGCTTGTGATAGCCGAGCAAGCGTGTCGTAGTTCAAGCAGGAGAACCGTGGGAAGGCTCGAATTGGGGCCTGTAAGTCTGCTCGTTGAGAGACAGAGAGACAGAGAGAGACAGAGAGTGTGTGTGTGTGTGTGTGTGTGTGTGTGTGTGTGTGTATGTGAGTGTGAGGGACCTTATCGGACTAAATCCTGTGTGCAGAACTGAAGTAAGCTACTGAATTATAGCCAGGCTTAACCTGTAGAAGACCGAAGATTTTGCTGCAAGTGATTGATCTGTCAGGAAATCCAGTTAATACTGAGCTCTCGGTCTGTGCAGAGATTTTGTGATCGGGACCGAGAAGCACTTTGCCTGGTACAGTGAGATTTGCTGGTATATAAATGTGCTGTGTACTGAATTGGGGTAGCGATTTAGTTCTCCTGTCGTGTGAACTGTATGCCGATTGCTGGAAGCTGAATCCAGCACCCAACGAATTGCATCAATTGCCAGTCCATGTGGCTGGGCCTTGCCACAAGGGCCCTGCCAGATCACCCTACTGCACAGAGAATTGCCATCGATGAGAGACCGCACCAGGGATCAGCCCTTCGCTTCTCCTGGCAATCCAGATAATTCATCTGCTGTCTCAATCCTCATACCTCCTGTATCCAGTTTGAGGTATCGTGAGTAGCCATCAGGGTAGCTCCCTGCAACTATCTTCAAATCTAAGTGTGTCATCTAATTGTTTGTTGATTCTTTTCCTCACGAACTGAGCCATCTGGCTCCGCATTACAAATACTGTGTTGTGCAAGTGTATTTTTCCATCACAGGACCCCTACCAGCTGCAACGCTGGCCTACCCCGGGCAACGGTCCTGGTTAGCCCACCCCCCATTCACCTGGGTACCCAGAAGTGTGACAGTGCTAGGGAGTCTGATTGCTTGCATGACTGTATGATTATTAGAGAGAGTAAGCTAATTAACCTGATTGCACCTATCCTTGTTTAAAAAAAAAAAAAAAAAACCTAAATAAATCAAATATAGTTTTTCTGCCTTTTAAACAGTCTGTGGATCCTGTTTATGCCTGAAGTATTGTGTTGCAGGCCATTTGCTCTGTTTAACCTTGTTTTACAGGGGGTCCCCACGATCGAGTTGGAGAAACCAATCCTGGTGGTAAGTGCCAAAAGTGTGGATACGAGTAAAGCATATCTGGGTATTGGAAATGTCATTGTTGTATTCTGTGTGGGCCACTAGCAGCAACTGAGGGGGCTTACAGTGTCCCAGAGGGCTGTGCCCAAGTTAGTACAATCACTAATAATCTTGACCTATGGGTGGAAGCACCCATTTCAGAACTCAGGCTCCTTAACCTGTTAGTAGCCAAGCAGGCAGGGGTAGTAGCCCTTAGGATAGCACCACTTAGGGGTCACATATAAATAATATTTAAAGTTTCTAATTTATGTATGTAAGGAGAAAGTGATAATCAGGGAAACATTTAATTAATGTGTTTTTTATTTAAGGTAGTTTTATTTTTAGGGCCTGTGACACTTGGCCAGCTGGTCATGATTGCTCTATGATATTTGTATATAGAATGTATTATTGAGCGTCTCTCATGAGACAGCCTGTGGGATGACCCCCCCAGGTTTCATTTCAAATGACAGGATATGTAAACAGCAGATCTCTGTAATGTGATTAATTTCCAAACTGCTTTTTTATGGCCGTGTTTATGATCTGTGTTGCTTTGAAGCCAGGAAACTAAAATATCTATTTTATGACGTCTTCAGAGGAAAGACAGTTAATTTCAACTGGTGCTAAAAGAAGCTACAGGACATCTACGTTAGAAAACTGCAGAGTTGTAAAAGTTTTGTGATGTCTTTCAAAAGCAGGAAATCACACTAGATCAAAGGAAAGACTTATATAAAGAGTGTCACAATTTGGGAAATGAGTTTTGCTGAAGTCACAGAATTTAATATACCGCTTGATAAGACATCCTGTTACGTATATATTTTTTATATTCTGAAAGGAGGAGCTAGATGACATCACGGAAGGGGTTGAAACACAGCATTTTAAATTGCAGTCTACATTTTTCAACTGACACACATTCTTGCTGGACTCAGAAACAACAACATCTAACTATAAGCACTGTAAGATGGTACTAATACATTAGATAGACAAGTCTAATTGTATTGTGGTAGGAGTTTACATTTGTACTTTTTTCCCTTGTTTTTCTTTTAAGTGATTGTATGCGTTGTGATATATTGTTCTGTGTTTACATTTTATATATTTTTATCCATTTTCTAAGTAAAACTCTTATTTTAAAGAGACTGCCTGGTGTGCCTTCAAAATGCTTTCTTTTGCATGTGAAGTATAGATGGTTAAAGCTGACAACTGTGCATAAGCTTAATGGTATTACTAAACTGGAAAAAGGTAAGAAATACTCAAGTTCTTTCATAGAGTTTTAAGGGTTCATTTTGGATACCTAGTAAGGTGCCTTTGGCAGAAGATACCTGGCATCCCCTGAAGAGCAGATTATCTGAGCCTGTACATTTAAGTATGCTAGCATAAGGTTCACTGTTTGAATCCCCCAGAACTTGAGGCCAAAGGTGATTTGGACTCACAGACAGGAGGGTTACCCTGTTCTGTTACCTGTCCACAATACTGCGCTCGGAGGTTGGCACTGTGAGAGCAGAGGGCCTGACATATTGAGTGGAATTGTGACAGGGCCCAGTTGAAGTTATTTTTACAGTGTAAAAGTAGCAGCCATGTTTGTGGTGGAAGATCAGGTCTGGCTGTAGGGAGCTAACTGAAATGCCTGTGTTCCAAATGTCCATTGATCGAGGTTCCAGACTCTTTACTGCTGAGAAGTCTTTTTTTTTTTTTTTTTAAACCATGTGTAAGCCATATTTTACACACAAATAAGAGTCAAATCAGATCACTGGATTTTATCCTGCCATTTTATAATATGCATTAAATATCAAATATGGCACACCATATGTGCCTTAACCCTATGGCAACAACATAAGTCAGTAGACCAAGTTGTTTATGCTGTTATACAGGAGGTTTTTAGACTGCAACATAAAGAACATGCCATACACCCTCCAGATTTATATAAACTATGGTGGAGAAATAAGACATGGCTAGATGCAGGTTAAACACAACAAGCAAAGAAACACACACACACACACACACACACACACACACACACACACACACACACGGCAACGTACCCTAAGGGGTATGATTGAAATACTCTTTTTTTTTTCATTTGTTGTTTTTGTTTCACTTTCTATGATTGCTACGATATAAACATGTTTTCTTGATTTTTAATTTAATGGAAGTTTTCTCTACTCCTTTAAGGGGTGGGAGCAGAGATGAGGAGAGCGTGATATCAAATGTAGTTTCTGAATTCATAAATTTTAGGTTTTGTCCTTTTCTTCCTTAGTTTTAAAGTAACAGGTTATAAAGACATTATAAAAGGGGATAAGTATGCAGCAATACGTTAGTTTGCATTTATTTATTTTTATTTTCCTTATTTAAATATTTTGTGTATTTTGTTTGTTTACACATTATGACTGCAAAAACTTATTGTTATTTGCTTTGAGGTTGCAATAAAAATGTTCCCTATTCTTTTAGTGGGGGGGATAATTTTAGTTCCATAATTTATTTTTTGTTGAGGTTGAATATTTATTTGAAAGCAGCCTAAAGGGGGTATGACTAAAGTACCCATTTTATTTCTTATATTTTCTGTTTTATATATTATTTGTGTGAATCAATACTGTTTGTAAATATTTGTTTCTTGAAGTTATAATAAAAAATTCCTCTACTTTTGTCAAGAAGTGCCATGGGATCTTTAACGTCCACCTGAACCACCACCAGAACAGGCAGACAGGACCTCAGTTTAACGACTCATCCAAAAGACAGTTATGGGGATAGAAATCTACCCGACATTTATTTATTTAAAATTGATAACCGGGAAAGGCACACTGAGCTGAGGCTCATTTCCAGGTGCGACCCAGGTACAGAGTGTACAGAGAGGAAGAAGAGTAACAATAGTGGAAGGGTACATACAGTATAAACAAACATTTTACAAAGAATATAATATTTACAACAAACTATAGTTGATGTGCATAGTAAAATAGAGTGCGGCAAGAGTACACTCATAGACTAAGGTAGGTAGGTAGAGACTGTGAGGGGCCTCCGCTGCCTGCCATGACCATTGGAGCATTTAGGGCAGTCTGAGGTGGGGGGGTGCCTGAGGAGTTGCATAAATGCAGAATGAAAGGGGGCAGGCAAAGGTTGGAGGGATGTTGTTCCAGAGAAGGGCGAAATGGTACAAGAAGGCAGCTTGGCCGGTGAGAGTATGAGGGCAGGAAAGGTGGAAAGTGCATGAGTCCCTGTGGCGAAGAAGATAGTTTAGGGGGGTGGGAGGGGAAAGGTGGGAGGTGCGGTAGGGGGTTAGGGAGTCAAGCCAGTATTCTGCTATGAAACAGGTGCTGTGGATGGTTCCTCTGTGGGAGAGTGGGGCAATGGACAGTGTAGCGTAGAGTAGGCAGTGGCGAACACAAATAGTTGAGAAGGGTGTCAAGTCGAGAGAGAGAGAGAGAGAGCACTGCCATTCTCACTGTGGTACTCATCAATGGTATGTGGAGTGCGGGTTATGGAACCACTGGGTACAGTGACCGTAGTACCAAATGGTTTGTAGCTGAACTGGCTGTGGGTATCAATGCACCTTTGCCAAAAACTAGACTCTACATTTCAGAGGAGCAGACGATCAGATGAGGAATTAGTTAAGGGCAAGTCAGAAGAGTGGATGAAATTGGGGGTGGGGTGGAGAAAAAGTAGAAAGAAATTAAAGGGACCAATCTCGAAGCAACCAAGCGATGCTTGAGAACAGTTACCATGGGTAATAGACACAAGAGATCAATCTAGTGCTCTGAAAAGGTCAGGGAGGCAGCGAGGGCCAAAAAAGGGCCTTCATTGGCTACAAGAAGAAAGGTGTATGAGGAATGGAGCAAATACCTGGTAAAGATGAAGGAGGCCAAGAAGGTAGTCAGGGACACATAAGCAGACAGGGAGCTGTGCACCACAGAGGGGGTCAAGGGAGGGGAAAACAGTTTTTCAGACACATCAGGGGAAAAAAGGAAGATGAGAGGGGTAATTGTTATGCTGACGGGGGGGTAGGGTAGTAGAGGAGGCAGTATAGCACAGTGGTTTAAGGCTCTGAGCTGCAAATCTGGTGACATCCAGCACACCAGACCTGGGTTTGAATCCCACAGCTTCCACTTGCATACTGTGTGATCCGGAGCAAGTCACAACTTCCCTGTGCTCCCAGGTTGCTCTTGTAAAAAAGCTTTCAACTTAGTGTGCTAGTCCTGGTTAAACAACTAAATTAATAAAAAAAAAAAATAAAAAATAAAGAGGATGAACTGAAGGAAGCTGTTCTAAACAACTACCTCTGCTCAATATTCAGGGTAGGATAGCAGTCCAGAAAGCAGCATAAAGGCTGCTGCAAGGGGGGGGGGGATCCTAGAAACAGGGCAGTTAGTGATTACAGGAGAAGAGGTTAGAAAAGGACTTGCAGCCCTGAAAATACACAAGACTCCAAGGCCAGATGGAATGCACCCCAGGGGTTTAGGGAATAGGCAACAAAATTGGCTAAACCTTGGCAGGACTATTCAATAGCTCACTGCAGTCAGGGGTGGTTCTGAGAGATTGGAGGATAGCAGACTTGGGACTGCTTCACAAGTGAGGGGAGAGGGAGGAGAACAGAATTTACAGGTCCATCAGTCTTACCTCCATTGTAAGTAAACTAATAGAAACACTGGTCAAAGAGAACCAAGTGGACTACTTAGACAGAAATGGGCTCCAGGATAGAAAGCAGCATAGGTTCATGGCAGGGAGGGCTTAATCAGACCAACCGGATAGTATTCTTTGACTGGGTAACAAGGGTGGTGGATCAGAGGCAAGTAGTAGATTTATTCTATTTCGATTTCAGCAAGGCATTTGACTTGATGCCACACAGGTTTCTGAAAAAATTGGAGGATCTTGGAATAGCAAAGAATCTATTTAAATGAGTGGGAAGTTGATTATGGGGAAAACAGCAAAGGATGTCATTAAATGGGGTCGAACTGGGGGATAGGGAGGTCACAAGTGAGGTACTGAAGGGGTCAAGACTGAGACCAGTCCTTTTCAATATGTTCATTAGTGACATAGGAGAAGGAATACAGAGCAACATGCGTCCCTTCACAGATGACACTAAGCACTGTGCAGGGCAGACAGTGGGGGGGGGGAAGCTGTTAAGAAAATTGTAGAGAGACCTGCAAAGGTTACAGAGGTGGTCTAAGGCCTGGCTGTTGAAATTCAGTTTAAAAAAGTGAAAGGTGATGCACACAGGAACAAGTGCCCCAGAAAGAAATACTGGCTGAGGGTTAAACTGGCCACTACTTCAGAGCAAAAGGGACGTGAGGTCATCATAAGCGAATCCCTAAAACAAACTAGCCAGTGTAATAAGGCCTACATCAAGACAGCCAGAATGTTGGAGTGTACTGGAAGGGGATTTGGGATTTAATAACAGGACAATAGAAGTAATCCTGCCTCTCTATAGAGCACTAGTTAGATCCCATCTGGAGTAATGGATCCAGTTCTGGAGTCCACACCAGAGCAAAGGAAGACAGGCTGGAGACGATGCAGTGTAGACTAACCAAAATGATTCAGGGCCAACAGGGCAGATCCTATAAGGATTGCCTTAGGGCACCGAACATGTACTAGGAGGGCAGAAGGGGAAGGAAGACACGATTTAGACTTTCAAATTCCTGAAAGGAACAAACAAGGTAAACTGAGGAACTATTTAGCAGGAATGGTAGGGCAAAAACAAGGGGACGTGAATGTCAGCTGGTGTGGGAGAGAGATTCAGGAGGGATGCAAGAAAGTTATTTTACAGAGAGAGTGATTGAGCCATAGATCAGCCTACCAACAGAGGTGGTAGGTGTAAAAACCACTGATAGGTTCAAGCCTCATTACCATGAGATCTAAAGAGGAACTGTCAGCATTCGCCCAGTAAAAACACAGGACCTATGTTCCTGATTTGGTAAAACACACTGGTGGTAATTTTTTTAAAATAGCTTCTTTTATTTATTTTATTCATTTATTTATTTATTTAAAAGTTGATAACCAGGAAAGGCACACTGAGCCTAGGCTCAATTCCAGGTGCGACTTGAGGCAGTGGACAGGGTACAAAATTATACAAGAGATATACAAGACAATATGCAGTAATTACAGCATATACATAAGTATGGCATTACATGACTTAAGACAGTGTTTGGTAGGTACAACTTATACATATACATGATACTAAATACATTTGTATGGCCATCTACTGCTCATAGGATCAAGCCACCCATGGGATTAACACTGCAGAAGCTTAAAACATTGAAGTGGATGACAGGACACCTAAGAGAGAATATTTACATCAACTGAACCATGAACACAGTAGCTATGTTGGGAACCAAAAAGATAAGAGCTGGGGTTGACTGATTAGTTCAGGCAAAAGGGTGTGGCCGGTGGGATAGTGCACCTAGGGAGGGTGAAAACACTGGCATGGAGGTGGTGGGAGGTGCCTGAAGTAGTTTTTGATGGATAATGTGATTGGCGAGCTGGGAACAGAGAAGGGGAAGTGAGTTCCATAGGGCAGGGAGCCGATAGGCAAAGGCTCGTTTCCCAGCGAGTAAATGCAGTGCAGCCAAGGTGAAGGAACAGTGGTCATGGGAGCATAGAGCATGGCCAGTACTGGGGGCCAGGGCTACTAGGGAGGAGAGGTAGGATGGAAGGGTACTGAACCAAAACTTGGCGATAAAGGTAGCGCAATGTGCAAGTTGGCGGTTAGCAAGTGATGGAAGGGAGACAGTGTGGTAGAGGAGACAGTGGTGGGAGCGGTAGGGGAGATTAGCAGTGAATTGACAGAAGGCATGAAACAGTGGGTCAATTCTAGCTAGGGAGGAGTGCAGTGCCTAGCTGTATACCACATCAGCATAATTGAATGTGGAATGGATGAGTTTAGTAATTACTTCCTTCCTGATAGGGGTGGAGAGGCAGTCTTTGTGCCTGTACAGCATGCCTAGTTTTGGGAGCAACCTGTTATGAACTGAGTCAAGATGGAGGCAGAAGTCCAATTTGGGATCGAGCCAGACACCCAGGTATTTGTATATTTGTAGGATTCTACAGCCTGAATGTTTCGACCGTTGAGTGCATAGAGGGAAGGGGAGATGTCAGTTTGGCTAGTTTCTGAGCGGAACCAAAAAACCATAGAGACCGTTTTCTTTGTGTTGCACTCGAATGATTGGACTTCAAGCCACCTTAGTGTGTTCTCAAAATCAGTTTGGAGGATGGGTTCGATCTGGGCTAGGGAGGGGCCGGATGCGAAGATCACGGTATCGTTGGCATACATTTGAACGTCAGCAGCTGAGCGGGCAGAAGGGAGGTTATTTACAAAGACAGAGAAAAGGGTGGGGTCAAGGATCGACCCCTGAGGTACACCGGTGAGAATAGGGAGTGGGGAGGATTTGGAATCCCCCAGCTGGACGAACTGGAACCTATCCGATAGGTAGGCCTTGAACCATTAGGTGGAGGTTGGGGAGAGTCCTAGAACTGAAAGATCTTCTAAGAGAATTTTGTGGGCAACAGAAATTAATTGTAATTTATCTGGTTGGTCCTGCAACTGTCCACCCACTAAGACACAGGGGGACTCCTATTTGACCTCGGTCGATCAGTACCAGAGCTAGAAGTGAAGCACTGTATATCTTTTAATATTGTCTAAAAGCTGCACTGTCAAATAAGGGTCCAATGCAGCTTATCCCATCAGTTGCATCATCAAAGGACTTGCTGCAGGGGACTCTGGAACAGTAATGGCAGGTGGATGGTTGCAGGATCACCAGATAAATTACAAATAATAGGTTTATAAGTTTTTTTTTTTTGTTTGTTTTTTTTAACTTTCATTTTGTCCTTCATTTTCACCACCAGCTGTCAGGATCTCCTTCCACCTACTCAAGCCCTTATACCCACTGCAGAAGTCCTTCGGTGGTCCTACCCATTACCAGCCTTTGCTCGACAACCTTCCACCGATATCCTGATTGTAACCCACAGCTTATCCCCCATGGGCAGGACCCCTGGTTCCCCAAGCCAGGAGGAGATACTTCACTGATGGTTGGGGCCCACGAGGAGGAGCTGGCAAGGCATGGGAAGAGTCAAGAGACCCTGCTGTGGCATGGGGGGATGGTGGTTTCATCTGCCTGGTGCTGCTGGGTTTTTTTTTGTTTGTTTTTTATCCTTTTGTTAAGCCCTCCCCTTATCCCACCCCAGGGTGTGATCCTGGGAGGTGACCCAGCATGCACCTATTAGGACCGTCAGGATGGGTAAGCCCCTGCCTACCTTTGAGACTCCCCTGCCAGCCTCACTCTGGGCAAGTGATGCCTCCATGTCACTTGCCAGTTAAGTGGGTGCATGCTGACAAGAGGTCACCCCAGAGGGGTCACTTATTCCTTCCCACATGGCACCCCCCTTCCCCCTGGGTCACCAGGGGGAAGTCATGTAACAGAAGGAGGTGCCATCCCTCCCCGAGGCAGGAAGTGTTCAAAGAACGCCCAACCCTGCCTTGCCAGTCAGCACCAGATGTCTCAGGCTCAGGGTGCGAACAGCAGCTTTGTAAGTTATTTTAAAAAATTACCGCCAGTGTGTTTTACCTAATCAGGACCTATAGGTCCCATGTTTTTGCCAGAGGAATGCAGACAGTTACACTTTAAATCACATTAAATATTTTTACTCATATCCCGTTTGTTCAGTTTTCTGTTTATTTGACCACAGTCTAAGACAGAGTCAGATAAAAGATAAATGAACTAAAATATATGAGTAACCGTACTCAAAGCTGATGTTTCCATCTCCGACTGAGGCGATATCAGACTCTCAAGCTTTGCCCTCAAGTTTTATGATGGTAGCTCACCCTCAGTGGAAACACATCATTTTTTTTTTTTTTTATTTATATTTTTGCTCCTATCTGTGCCCAGCTGAACCATCTCCAGCGTCCTTCCCAGTACTGTTATCTGCAGTCTTTGGGACTTACTGGAACATGTTATTCAGTTCTCCCACAGTCTGCCCCACCCATGACGGAGCCCCTTGGAGTTCCCCAAGCTCTTAGAGCTGTTTAGCCGGCTTGTTTGTCAGGCAGCCCACTGGGCAGTGCAGGGTCTCTGGAAGTGCACTGCTTCATTCTGCTGTGGCCGGTCAGTGTTTTTCCTGGTTTTCTTTCCCACCCCATAGGTACCTCCTGGGCATGGACTGCCAGTGATGTAAACACGCATAGTGTGCTCTGGTCAGTCAGGAGGTGCCCGCCCTCCCACCACAGCTCCAGCCTACACAGTCACCTGTCATCACCCATGTAGTGGTAGCACAGCAAATCTCAAGGACCTCCCTCTGTGGAGGAGAGCTTCCTCTGGGACACACAAACCCCACCCTCCTGACCAGCAGCAGGTTCATTCTTGAACACAGATCGTCAGCGCCCGTATCCAATTCTGTATGTTGATGGTTCCCAAAAACCTTTCCAGGGCTACTCCTGAAAGTTCAGCATTTTGTCATACTGTATCTCATCATTACTGCACTGACTATTCATTGAGCAATTACTCACACAGCCAGACTTTCACACACATTCCAATTGCCTAGCTAGGAACATCCATGACCTTTAACACAGTCAGGGCAATGAAACCTAGGATTTGTCTGTCATGTCTTGATTAATCTCACCTACAGTTTTTGTTTCAATTAGATAAAGAAAATATAAGCCCTCTGTGCAAACTTATACTTACTAGCAGGATTCTCGACTTCAATTATAGTTAGTTGTTTGGTCACTTCCTCGCTATAATCACAAAGTGAAAGGTCCTCTTCTTTCTTAAATACCGTTTTCAAATGTTCCTTTGTAATTTGAAAACCTGTATTAAAAAAAAATGCTGTAAACTACAGTTTCACAAATAGTGTTGATAGCAGAAGAGTCTGATACAGATCTAGCCAAGTCCAAAGAAAAACAGCACGGTCTGGGGGCTCCAGTATCTAGACAGCATGACAATCACCTCCCTAACCACTGCACTAATGAACCAGCCTGTGACATAACTTACCCAAACAGTCTTTGTAATGAGTTGAAATGTCTAATGCCTGCGTTGTTTTGCAGTAAGAAACACTCAGCTTTCAAGTAATTTTGAGGTGAAATGTCAAGACCATAACCATTAGTTTTTTTTATGTGATCTCTTATTCCTCCTGCTATACTCTGTCACCCAACTGGTTCAGGCACCTCCAAGGTGCACCCGTCTGCCCACCAGAATCAATCTGCACTACCGATGCTCCATTACCAAGTCCTCCAGGAACCTCTCACTGGTCCTCTAATCCAAGCTTGTCCTTGATGGGGCCCTCCTCTACCAGTGCTCCCCACCACATCCTCTATGGGCCTCTCGTTGGTCCTCTGAACCAGCTTGTCTCTGCCTGGGACTCTTCTTTGTTGATGCCTCACCACCAGGTCCTCCAGGAGCCTCCCATTGGTTCTCCGACCCCAGCTTGTCCTTGACAAGGGCCCTTCTCTGCCAATACCCCACCACCACATCCTCCATGAGCCTCTCATAGGTCCTCTGAACCCAGCTTGTCTCTGCCTGGGAACCTTCTCACTGATGCTTCACCACTAGATCCTCCAGGAGCATCCCACTGGTCTTTTGACCTCAGCTTCCTCTTGATAGGGCAAGGCAAAGGCACATTTATTTATATGACGCTCAATTCCTGGGAGGCTCTGGGCAGTGGCGTCATGCTCATAGGGCCTGAGGGGCATGTGCCCCCAATATTGTTGTGCAGGCTATCAAAACATATTTAGTATTTTATTTTTTATTCTCTGAGGCCAAAAAAATAGTGTTTTTCAAAGTCTTTTTGGTGGGGGTGGGGGTTCCGAATCGATTGATATGTGGCAAGACTGAGAGCTGCAGGCGGTTTTAAAAAAAATTACTTGCCACTGCTGGGCTGGCAACTGGCTTTGGGGCTGAACTGAGCACCTGTAAAAACAGAGTGACAGACACACAGCAGACAGTTGATTGGTGGTAACTGCCAGCCAGCAGCCAATCACAACCAAGGCGCGAAGAAATAGCTCACGCGGCAAACTGGTTTGTTTGTCGTCATCAGCGTCGTTCATTTGAGCGCCATTATCTGACCTGACAGTCGGTCATTCTGTTTGCGTCAAGATGAGTCAGTCAGCAGTGAGAGAGCGCAGTCAGTGTGTTCCTCCAGACCACAACACAAGAAACACAGAAACATAGAAACACAGAATTTGATGGCAGATAAGGACCGCTTGGCCCACCTAGTCTGCCCATTTTCCTACCTAACAGATAAGCTGCAGATCCTAGTTAACCACCAGCTTAATTCCTCCAACCCCCCACTAGGACCGCCCTATGCCTGTCCCATGCATTCTTGAAGTCCCCCACTGTTCTTGACCCCACGATCTCTTCAGGGAGGCTGTTCCATGCATCCACAACCCTCTCAGTGAAAAAATACTTCCTCACATTACCTCTGAGCCGTCCCCCTTCTATCTTCAAATTGTGCCCCCTTGTTCTTGCACATCTCTTTTTCTGGAAGATGCTACCCTCTTGGACTTTGTTAATTCCTTTGAGGTACTTGAAAGTTTCTATCATGTCCCCTCTCTCCCTTCTTTCCTCAAGGGTATACATATTAAGCTCCTTTAGTCTTTCATATGTCTTCTGGGTAGACCTGCACCATTTTGGTTGCCTCTGGACAGCCCACTCTGTCTATGTCTTTATGAGATGGGGTCTCACCAACTGTCTGTACAGAGGGATAACAACTTCCTGTTTTCTACTATTGATGCCTCTTCCTATACATCCCAGTATCCCCCAGCCTTCCTTACTGCCTTCTCACATTGCTTGCCCACCTTTAAGTCATCTGATATAATTACCCCAGGTCCCTTTCTATTTTTACTGTTGTCAGTATCTCACCCCCATTGTGTACGCCCCAGGGTTTTGTCTCTATGTGCATTACCTTGCACTCTTTGCATTGAATCTGAGCTGCCATACATTTGACCATTCCTCCAACCTTGCCAAGTCCCTTCTCATCCTTTCCACTCCATCTTGTGTATCAACCCTGTTGCAGATCTTTGTGTCATCTGCAAAGAGACATACTTTTCCTTCCAGTTCCTCTGCAATGTCACTCATAAAGACATTAAAAGGACCGTCCCAGTACTGAACCTCCGGTACCCCGCTAGTAACCCTCCTTTCGTCACTGTGTACCCATTTACTATTACCCTTGAGTCCTGTTGTTCAGCCAATTTTTATCCAGGCTACCACCTTGGGACCCACTCCAAGGCTGGCTATCTTGTGTATTAATCTTTGTGTGAGACTGTATCAAATGCCTTGCTAAAATCTAGGTAGGCCATGTCCACAGCCCCTCCCTGGTCTACTACTTTGGTAACCCAGTCAAAGAAATCTATTAGATTTGTCTGACACGACCTTCCCATCGTGAATCCATGCTGCCTTGGGTCCTGTGCCCCACTGGCCTCTAGGTACTCAACAATTCTTTCCTTCAGAAGTGATTCCAAGAAGACTGAAGTTCCTGGCTGCTTCCTGGTTTAAGAAAAAAAAAGGTTAGTATACACTGGGGAATGAAGCAAGGCTAGAAGCAGTTTTTTTAATTTTACCACAGTAGTGCCACTCCATGCCAACCCGTCCCCCCACCTCCCTGTATCAGAAGTACTACTGAACCAAGCCCGCTGCCCGCTGTAACACTCACACCAAGGTCGGGATCTCACACACCCGACCCCGCTTTACTTAGTTTCCTCCTGATTTATTCTATTTGAAAGGTTATATTTATTGACTGTATCACTATCGCAGCAGCCTAACTTTCCCCAGTCAATGAGTCCGACCAAGTGGGGATACAGAGGCAGAAATGGCAGGGCTTCGAATTCTTCTGAAGCAGTAACCTGAGTCCTGAGTGAACCGGGTGAGAGAGGCAGACAGAGACAGACAGAAGGAGCGGCACAAACAAAGCTGAGGTGGCAGTGTGATGGTAGGCCTCAGACCCTATAAGGTAGGCTTCGCTACCACAGGAGTCTTTCCCCTTGAGTTCTGTGCTCACTACCACTACTTAACCAGCTTCCTGCTTATTCATAATGAGAACAGTGGGATATGGTCCACATTCATTCTTTAATTAAGAAAACGCCGTACGTGTCCCAGTAAAGACTATTTTTCATATAGAAAATCCATTTGGTAAGCACTGGGGCATGAGGACCGTACGAGTGGTCATCGACGGCAAGTAGTGACCAGTGCCAGTGAAAAGCATACTGAAAAGTTTGGTGGGGCTCAGAACTGTATAGACCATGGGATGGAACAGTGCCACACTGGCTCTGCCCAGGACACAACAGAACAATTTGTTGTCTGGATTCTCCAGTACCAAAAAGTTTAAAAGCTGGTTTCCTTCTGTCCTCCATGACTGTACACCAGCATCATTCTCTTAATACTGTCTGCTGCTCCACTGATTGTACCAAAGAATGTGATGAGAACACCCACAAAAAATCAGCACGCACAGTGCTCTTTGCGTCGCTGATTGAATTTTTTGGGAGGGAGGTCACTAAAACATGCCAGAAATAATCAAATATCAGTTACATATAAAATAATGTCATTTCTAATAAATTGTTTTCCTGCTTAGGCTTTTTATCCTTAGTCTACACATCCCACGCTTAGGGGCATTTTGAAATTGAGTCAGCTATGTCCCTTCAGTATGGACAGTCATTTATTCAAGTACTTTTTTATTGGTGCCGCAGAATGAATCTGTGAGGCAGTGTGCCCTGGAAAGTTTAAAATTCATTTGCTGTGTATTTCTCGCTTATCATCATCACCAAGTTAATAAGTTATAGCTTCTCTTTATCTTGTATCTTTTAAAAAATCAATAACAATCTTTTTCTTGGTGTTTTAAAATATCTTTTTATTCACTCTACTGCCCTTGTAATTCAAATCTTTTAAGGTCCCTTGTTAAAGATATAAGGGATAGCAAAGTTATCTGTACAGTTTCCTGTGACCTTGAGTAACCTCATGAATGGCGAAGCCACACGTGAGGGTTACGAGTGGTCACAAGCAACAGTACAAATAACTTTGTTATCCCACAGACGCCCCTTGCATATTTGATTTAAACAACAGGATTTTTTTTTGGGGGGGGGGCGCAGTTTTGTTACATTTTTTTTCCTTGAGTTCCTTCCCCTGTTTTTTCTCTGTGCCTGGTTGCATTGTTTGGTTTTTAGATGATGTCACGGTGTACTCACTGATGGGTGGAGCGAGTAGGTGATGTCACGGCATACTCGTTGACTGGTAGAGTGATTGGATTTTTAAAAGTGTGAAGGAGACATAGCAGTCCTGTTTAGCAAGCTGTGCTGGTCAAATAGTGGGGTACAGAGTGAGAGAAAGCTCGTCTTGTCCATAGTGCTTGAATTATAAAAAAGGTACATTTAATTTTGTCTTTCATGCTGGATTCAGAAGCAGAAACAGAGGAGTGAAGTGGGAGAATGAGACCGTGGGAGGGGAGTGGAGCGAGGGGGACGGGGGGCGGACATGTTGGGAGTAGCTGCAAAGGGGAGAAAACTGCCTTTTTTTTTTCCTTAGAAAGTGTTTTTAATTTAATTTTTAGTCCCATTTTTTTGGGGGTGGTTAAAGTGTGCATTTTGTGAGACTGTAGGACCATGATAGCTTAGATTGTAAAGCACACTGTCAGAAGGTGAAAGTGACACTGGGAGGTAGTACAGTACTGCCGAGTGGGCTGCACAAGTGGTGGTGGTGGTGAGTGATGTAGTCACTGTGTGAATTAAATGGGTGATGACAATCACTATTGGAATAACTTGAAGTTATTCTCAGTGATTACGTTATCACCCATTTATCCACACAGTGATTCAGATAACTGGAGTTATGTGCCACTTTTTATCCTGACACCTGTTGCATAAATAGGGGATAGATGATGGGCAGCAATGGGATATGGAAAATATTCCCATTCCTGCAGAGTGAGGCATAGATATCTCACGAGTTTTGTTTCTGTGTGTGGTATGATTGGTTGGATGCGCTGAGTGGGCGGGAGTTTGTTTGGAGTCTTTCTGGACAGTGTGTTTTAAATTTCTTTGCATTTTACTGGTTTATCATTCATTTGTGCCTTCTGTGATGTTTATTTGGGATCGTGTATGCTGTGTACTTTGCTGGGTCCCGGTTTTATTTCGGAGTTCATTGCGCACGTTATCGACAGTGCGGCTGGTTCAGTTTCACTTTCACAGACGGCATTTTCTAAACGGATCTACGATGAGGCATGAGGTAGTACTAAGAAATAGAGTTTGCACATTGTAGGAAGTGCTGCAAGAGAGATGCATAGTGTGGGGATGCGACATATAGTTTCAGTGTTTAGTTTGTGGCAGAGGTTTAATGATGGGTTCAGCTCAGCTATTATTTATTGAGAGCTGACGTTTTGTTGAGTGGAACGTGCATTCTTTTTGGTAGAGATTCTGTGCTTCTGTTGATTACAGTTGTGGTGGTGTGAACGTTTTGTGGGGTATGTTTTGTAAAGTGGTATGTTTTTGATATAGAAAGGTAGTCTAGTAAGGGTACTCCTCCATCATTCAAGTGAATGCTGTTTACCACCACCCTCTCTGTCTCCTATCCATTTATCAGTTTCTAACCCAAATTCATTACTTTGGATCCCACCTCCAGGCTGCTCAGTAATGCATGACATGGTTGAGTTGAGTTGTTTTGGAATAACCATGTGCCCAGAGGCACAGCGAGGCATCAGATCACAGGTCAGGTGCCCTAGCCCTTGAAAGGGTTTTCATTTTCCATGTCTGTGTACTAAGGAAGGGCATGGCCAGCAATGCATCTTGGTGGTGCAATCAAAGCCATTTGAGAAAAAAAAAAAAAAACTCTGGTTTGGTGGTGTGACTTGGCAGCACATTTTGTAGGTGCAGTTTGACAAAGTGATGTTAGAGAAATATGTCAGTTCAGCAAGGGAGACTTGGTGGCCCTGGTTTTGTGAACCTGGATTTCTAATAAGAGGATTTGGAGGCACACTGCACTCAAGGGGTTAAGGAGATACCAGGAAAGATGCCTGGTGATTCAGTGGTGTGGTTGTTTGTAGGTGTGGTACAAAATATGCTGGTCAGAAGTGGGGTTGGTGAGTTTTGGAGGATCTAAGTTTCCCCTTTCCACACCACCTGGCATGCCCTCTTGGCCCTCATGGTTCCCCAACCACATCACCCCCACTCTGGGACTTACCTGGTGGCCTCCAGTACTCCACAGATTGCCCCATGTGACAGGGCCATTGGGGGTTCCCCAAGCCCCCTCCAGTGCTGTGCTTAGTTCGGTGGTCCCTTGTCCAGTAGGCGGTGCGGGGTCTGCGAGGCTCCATGGGGTGTCATCCTACCACTGGTGGTATTTTCTGATGTTCTTGGCTCCCTGCCCAATGGGAGCTCCATGGAGGTGAAGGTCAGATGTGTGCATGTCAAAGGTTCACCTACGGTCACCTAGGTGGCTGTAATGTGGTGGAGCAGTCAGAGGGAGGAGAGTATCCACTGGGACACTCAATCCACCTCCCCCAGCCGACCCCCAGGGACCAGAGTTCCTGACCCCAGGTTGCCAGTGTGGTTGCAGGTGAGGCATGGATGCCCTTGCCCTCTGCACCACCAGGCAGGCTGGAGGATCTAAGATTTTAAAAGAACTACTTCAGAGATGTAAAAAAAAAAGCTGTATGTGGGGTTGGTTGGGGGGGATGGGGGAAGCAAACTTTGTGAAGTGGTGTAATGCAAAAAAATAAATGAATAATAAAAATAGCTGCCAACTGAACATGCAAAGCCTGGCATGTTAGCCCACTGGTTTAATTGGGTGATTATTCTCATTATTCATAAACGATGTGCCTAAATCTTGTGGCGAGGCAAAGTTTACCCTGTATGTCGATGACGCAGTACTACATAGGTCCTCCGATGACGCCGACGTACTGAACGACTCACTGACAAAAGACCTTCTGTTGCTAGAGGGATGGTTGCAAAATAATAAACTGGTACTAAATGGCAGAAAAACAAAGGCCATACTATTTGGCCCAAAACATCTGGGACAGGTCAATAATTCTGACACCCACTCTATCAAATGGGTCAAGGGTTGAGGTAGTAGAGTCCTCAAAGTACCTAGGAGTCACCCTTGATCGATATTGTACTTTCAAGGCACACACTGACCTGCTGTCCAAGTCCTTGAACCAGAAGCTCAGACTTTTGTATCGCCTTAGTCCTTTCCTTACACAGGACTCATGGCTAAAGGTTGCACAAGGTACCTACCCATCCTGCTATATGGTTCCCCGGTACTGTACTCTGTTAAAACTGCAGAGATGCTGAAGCTTAGAACCTTGTGCCATAGAGTCAGTAGATATGCAACAGGTGCCCTGTCCTGAGAATACCACTGTCAAGTGCTCCAAACCCTTTCATGGCCCACTTTGGAAGGCCAACTAAAATACCTGTCTCTGTGCTTAGCATACAAGCTCAGACTGGAAAGTGCCCCATCAAGTCCGGCCGAGATGCTAATAGCTAAACAGAATAGCAGGACCCTAAGGCCCTCAAACAGACAACTCCTTCAAGTGCCAAAAGTTAAGTCCACTCAAGGGTCACGGGTATTTTCTGCCTACAACCCCCGAACATGCTCCCAGCAAATATGCAGGAGTGTAACTCACTAGGAGTTTTAAAGGGGACTCAAGGCTCACCTACTGGAGCTTAACCAATGCAGTTGTCATGGTTGATACCTCAGCTTTGTACTCCTTGAGCCAGCTAAATCTATTTGTGAGTGTCTGTATTCACAAATGTATAAAGTGAATTAACAAATCTTGTACATTGTTGAATGTTGTAACGTGATGAACCGTTGTATGCTGCATGTCATAATGTGAATAACTGCCTTTGTTACTCTGTAAATCTTGTAGTATCTGTAATTAATTTCGGGTCACACCTAAAAAAAGGGACCATAATGGTCTCAGTGGGTCCGCCCGGTTACCAAAATTAAATAAATAGATAAAACACATCGCTTACCCATTGGTTGTACTGTGATAACCCATATGGTTGGAAACTGTTTCAGTCAATTAGGATTCTTCAAATTTCATACCCAGTTTATAATCACATTATAATGAATATGAGAAAACAACCTACAGAGAACAAGTAAAACAGAAGCTAAAATATATCCAAAAATAGTTTACTTTCAAAGTATCTGTTTAAGTTTTAGGGGCTCTTTAAAAAAAACAATGTGCTAGCGTGGCGCATGTGTGCTGGGGAAGCCTTAGTGAGCAAGTACTTCCACAAGCTACCTCTGTATGTATTTACTGTTCTGTACTATTAATGTGACGTGGAACCTTTGTAAATGGGTCTCTGACTCAAAGGCATTTTCTGAATTCTAAATAAATAAAAGCCAACCATCACGTTGCTCAATACAGGAGAATAGGCAGGCTGCTCATAATAGAGCCATGGTGCCATCTAGTGGTGCAAGCTGTGAAACAATAGTCAAAAGCAGTGCTGAGAACTATAACAGCTAGAGAGAGACCTTTAGTGATGCTCCATGGGATAGCACACATATGTCAAAGGAGCTCTCTAACCTCCCAGGTATGGGTACTTTTCCCTTAGTTGAATGATTACGACTGACATGCCTTTGAGATCCACAGTTCCAGCTTTGATTCCCTGCAAGGGCTGGAGGTATGTCTGCTCAGATACAGAAGGAACAGTTATAATCACACAGTCCCACAGCTTAGCAATGCACTTCCACAGTATTCAATGTGATCAGGATTAGCCAAAAACCAGGTATGATTTGCCTGGGGATCCAGTTCATTTTTTATTTACCGTTTGATTCATTATTTCAGTCCTTTGCTCGTCTACTTTCACAGCTGCCCTTCTCCCATTTGGCCCTCAACCTTGTCACCTGGCAATGCTAGGTACTTATCTCAGCCTTCTTGCTTCCCTATGGTGGGGTCCCTAGGCACTGTAACTTCCCTGACAAGGTCAGGATCCAGGTGAAGGCATGTGCCTAGTCGGTGATCCTGGTCCTGCACGGGGTGCTGTACCTCATCCTACAGGTCAGAGATTTCCACCATTTTCTCTCCATTATGAGAGCTGCCAGCATGCAATGGTGCACATGCATATGAGCACTGGCACGCTGGTGCACTATCAGCATCCTGTGGCACTCCCTCCCCCAATGTAGGCTTTCATTCTGCTACCACTAGAGTCTTGCCAGGTGGCAGATGAACAGTGAAGAATCTTATCCACCCTTCCCTGAAGGAGACTGCTGTCCATTGGATGTTCATCCCTTTCTCCCCCGGCTGGCCTCCAACAACCAAAGTCCATTCTCAAACCCGAGTCACCAGGGTAGTGAGCGGAAGTGCTACCACTGCATTAAATGGACAGCTCTAATAATTTATTTTTAAAAATATTGCTAGAAAAATAAAATAGAAGCCCTCGACTTCCGGTGATGCAACGAGCCTAATGGCAGCCTAGCTTCACTGCTCTAGGACCCCGGATTGTTTAACTTGTCATTCGCTAGCCATCAGAGTGCAAAAGATTTACAAAAACATTTGTTAAAGCTTTGTTGTAGTCTGCTAACATGGGGAGGACAAAAAAGAAAGATCTTGCCTCAACTCCAAAGCGTATCTTGTCACAGAGTGAAAAGCGGCCTACCAGTCCTTCTCCTTCACGGTCCTCTCTGCTGACAGCCTCTAGAGAAGACGACTCCAACTCTGAGACCACATCAACTTTTACCAGAGCCGATGGTAAAAGAATGCTTAGTATTCTACATCGAATCGATTCTAAAATATCATGCCTGCAGACAGCTTTTAAGAAGTTGGAGAATCGTACCACTATGGTAGAACAGCACATGGAAACACTTCAAAATGAGCATATGGCATTTGGGAGCTTGCTGGCCTTTTTACACCGGAGAGAGGGAAAAAGAGAGAGAGAGAGAGAAAAGAAAGCTAACACAGAGGGTGGAGGATGCAGAAGCTAGGGCTCGACGGAACAATATCCGAATATTTGGTGTTCCAGAGGGTAGCGAACAGGATGCTACGATTGTGTATCTGGAATCCTGGCTACAGCAAGAGCTCTCCCTACCAGAGAACTTTGAATTCTCCATTGGAAGGGCTCACAGAGCCCTTGCTCCTAAACCTAAAACAGGGGCCCCCCTACGCTCTACAGTGGTCACATTTCTCCAATTCACAACAAAGGAGAAAATTCTTCACCTGGCCTGGGGCAAAAAGGATTTCAACCTTCGACCAAGATTTTCCCCCAGGCATGATGACCAAAAGGAAGAAAGTCCTTCAAGTAGTCAAATTGTTAAGGGAGAAGGGGCTAAAGGCATATCTTCAATACCCAGCTAAATTGTGGATGCAGGATTCAGAAGGAATACAGATTTTTTGAAACTTACTGCAAGCTACTCCAATGTTGGTACTATTAGGGATTGCCATTCCAGATACCAGCAAAGAGAAAGCAGAGCAGGAGATTGAAAGTCTGTTATGGGGTCTGGCACCAGGGGTAAGACACCCTCAGAGAAGAAGATACGACTCTCTGCTACCTCTACATGCAGGCGTGGCTCATTGGATCCTCCCCATGAAGTTTTAAAAAGTGTGCAGGTTTGAACTCACCCTTGGGATCTCTGCTGTAGATGGGTTTCCCCCTTTCCTAGCTCCATGGAAACTGACCAGGCTGATAGTTTTGAATTTGTGTTGGCAGTTTCTTGTGGGTTGTGAGTATCTCGCTTCTAGTTTCCTAGAGGGGGAGCTATATGTTGCAGGGTCAAATTTCACCTGGGGAAAATGATGGTGTGGACCTGCCTCAGTGGTACATCATTATTTAGGTTCCCAGTGACTACAAATAATCACTCATACGAATGAAGGGTTTTAGTTGAGAATCGAGATTCCCAGAGAAAATCAGAGTTTTAAATATACTTTCTCCTCTCTTTAGGGGAGAGGTTCAGTTTTTGTTATACTATTAAGCAACGTTTTACTAAAAGTAAATAGTTGTATCTGGGAACCAGTCTCAAGCCAATATGTCCTGCGATGTTGTTAGTTTTCTCATATGTATTTAAGAATGCTATATAATATTGTTAACAGGAATATATCTGTTTGTTTAATGAAGCTAGCCGTGGGGCCAAGATGGTCAGATCTTTACTGGAAGGAATTTGGTTTGGTTCAGTCTTCCTCCTCTACGTTACATGTTATTATACAATGGCAAGAAAATTTCCTGGACTCTGATTGGTCAATGTGTGCCTGAGACCGTGATGTTATTACACAATAACATCACTGTATTGATTTTCTATGGATCCTGACCTCCATTATCATGATCATTTGGATCCCTTAAAATCATTTTTTTATGTTTATTTATTTATTTATTTTTTTTTTTTTTTATTTTGTATAACAACGAACTATTATAATAGAATACAGCACTTCAGGATGTAAAATATCATTAACGTCATCTTGGTAGGGAAGCACTGTCATTGCAGCTTCAACCCACCCCAGGAGTGACGTTATTACACGATAACACACACCCTGTCGTGCCTTATTGCTTAATTATTTGCTCTGAACAAAGCTCTGAAAAGGATGGCAGTCTAAATATACATACTTTCTTATAAGGATAGCTTTACTTGTTAAATATGCATAATCCGGGGCTGGCAGTTGGGTCTAGTACTCATATTGGTCACCCCATCAGAAGGGAAGGTGTGTTTCTGCCGACGGCGGTAGGGATAAATCCCTTGGCACACTGCGTGCTGCACTCTTCGCATACTTCTGAAGACTTTTTCTTCACTACCTGCCTTGTGGTTGTAAGGCAATCTGAGCAATTAAGTTTATCCTTGGGCATACTTTCACCAGCCACGCCCAGGTCCTTTTGGACCATCTGTGTTCTTCATTAATAAGTTTCTAGTCTTCTGTTGAGACTATTTTCACTCCATGTCTTATATAAGGTGTTGTTTTTTCTTTTTCAACTTATTATGTCTGTATGTTTTAAATTTTGTGTTCTAAGTTATTGGGGAAATCACCGGGGGGGGTGAGAAAGGAGGACAGGTTGCAGAAGGCACATTTACAATTTAAAAATGGGCTCACTGAATATATGCGCAGTTAATGTTAAAGGAATTAAATGTTCTAAAAGCAGCAAGAATTTGAAAAGAATTGAGGGATTTATCATGTGATGTTGCATGTCTACAGGTAATGAGGATGTCTGCTAAGGAACATGACAAGTTAAGAAGGTCATGGGTGGGCTTGTTTTTTTCAGACTCTCACCCAACCTCATCTAAAGCAGGAGCTATAATCCTGGTTAAGAAGGGGCTGTCATTTACACAGAGGACAGTGCTCAGGGAGGGTACAGGCAGATGGATTTTTGTCTCGGGGGAATGGAGAGGCTCTCCCATCAACATAGGGTCTGTATATGTGCCCACCCCTCCCTCTGGGGAATTCTTTCAAGAATTGTTCTCGACCTTAGCGAGCCTCCTCTCAGGACATCTTGTATTGGCCGGGGACTGAACTGTGTAGAGAATCCCAGTCTGGACAGAGTCACACCAGGATGGGGAGGGAGTGGGGACCTGCTCCAGGAATCTCCGACTGTAGTTACTGAAGCGGGTATGGTAGACCTGTGGAGGTGGCAACACCCTGCTGTAAAAGATTTCACTTTCTACTCCCCCACCACAAACATCTACTCTAGATTAGACCGGTTCTATACGTGGCATCTGGAAACACACTTCTTTAGACTGGTCCGGAGCTCACCAGTATCCTTCTCAGACCATGCTATAGTTCAGACATGGGCAGAATGGGACCCACCAATGAAAAAGGTACAATGGAGATTAGACCCTAGCTTATTAACCGATATGACTTTAGTGAAAACACTTAGAGGGGAAATAAAATGGCATTTAGAAGAGAATTCAGAGTTAGATACTCCTCTGAAATTCATTTGGGATGGGCTCAAGGCAGTGCCAAGGGGAAAATGTATTAGTCATGCAGCATATAGGAACAAATTACATAAAATAAAAATGACTAAGGCTCTTAATATTATGACGTCCCTAGAAATGGAACATAAGCTCACACGACACCCTTGTCTATCAAAAAATTACTCAAAGCCTGAGAAGATTATAATAAATTAATGTTGCATCGTACCCTTAATTCTTTAAGATTTACAAACCAAAAATATTATGAGGGGGGAGAGCAAGCTGGGAAATTACTGGCTATGTGACTTAAAAAGCAAGAAATGGATAGATTTATCCCCAAAATTAAAAGTTTTAAAAACTCGGGAGAAATGCTGGATCGACCTTCAGAGATCGTGGGTGCTTCTGTGGATTTTTATTCACATTTATATACCTGTGAGAGACAAGCAGATCATCAATCGAAAATAGATACATTTTTAGCATCCGTTCAGCTCCCAGAGTTGTCTAGGGTTCAGATCTTTGGCTTAGAGAAACCATTTACGACAAAGGAATTGGATTTTGTGATTACGTCTCCGAGATCGGGAACATCCCTGGGTCCTGACAGATCTATAGCTGAATTGTATAAAACATCCTAGAAGGAACTGATTCCAATTCTCTTAAAGGTATGTAATGAAGCACATGGCAAAGGGTCGGCCCCAGAAACATGAAAGGAAGCCACCATTTCGGTTCTTCCGAAGCCAGGGAAAGATCCCACTGAATGTGCCAGTTATCTGCCAATATCTTTATTAAACATTGACGCAAAGATTTTTGCTAAACTGAAGATTAAAGGGGTTGATCCTGTTTTTGGTATATGGCGACCAGACAGGGTTCATTCCCAGCCAGCATATACAAGATAACATTAGATTATTATTAAATGTCCTGGAAAAGACCCTCCCCCGTACAACCTCAGAGCAGTTATTGCATTAGTTCGAAAGGCATTTGATCACCTTGACTGGCAAATTTTAAATAAAACTTTAATTAGGTTTGGATTTAGATCCAAGTTTAGAGACTGGATTGCTAATCTTTATACTAATCCCGTAGATCGGGTCAGAGTGAATGGCATTCTGTCAAAAATAGTTCATATAACACGTGGTACCAGGCAGGGATGCCCACTCTCCCAGCTATTGTTTGTTTTAAATATGGAACCATGCGCTGCCAAAATAAGACAGTCAAAATTATACAGGGGAATTTGGTTGGAGGGAGGGGAAGTTCGGATTTCCATGTATGCAAATGACACCTTATTATATTTGGAGGACTCAAAAAACTCAGTCCCCACGTCCTGACTTAATACAAGAGTTTGGTGCTCTCTCAGGATTTAAAGTAAATGAAACTAAACCTGAAATGCTCCCCATCCCTAAACCAGTGCAGGGTACTCTTCCACAGGTGGGACAATTTAAGTGGGTGAATGAGGGTTTTCGCTACTTGAGGGTATGGATTCTGGACAATATAGCTAAATTATACCATACTAATCACTTCAAACTACTTCAGAATATACAAAAGGAATATAATAGGTGGACAGAATTACCTTTATCATTTTCGGCACGTATAGAAACAATATGAATATTTTACCCCAATTATTATTCCTCTTTACAGTATTACCAATCAAACCACCTGCCTCATTTTGGAAAAGTCTAAAACCAGCAACTTCTAAATTTGTCTGGAGTCACAGACCACCTAGGGTTAAGTGGCAGATATTACAACGGGCCAAAGGGAAATGAGGTTTTGGACTTCCACATTTTATAAAAGATATTACTGCACAGCCCAGCTTCAAGTATTGGCCCAATTATGGCCAAATGATGATCAGCCTTTATGGACAGTCTTAGAGCAATCAGCTGTGCCCAAGGCTCCGTTGGCAGATATCATTTTTATGGATCAAGCTGGATTATAGAAATTCTGGTTGACCAATTCTTGGTCAACGGTATTAAAACAAGCATGGATTGAGGTTATTAAAAATCTAGGCTTGCAAGTGAGAATTTCTGCCCAGACTCCTATTCTTGTCTGGATTTTCTTCCAAATTATACTGATTCGGGTTTTTCCAGATGGGAAAGTGCAGGTCTTTATCGTATAGGGTAACTATATGACCCACAAGGTTTTAAAAGCTTTAAACAATTATCAGATGACTTTGGTTTACCCCCCCCCCGACCACTTCAGATTCTTACAAATTTGTCATTTTGTATTAAGTAAAGGTTTAAGTGTAGAGGAGTTAACAGAGGTTAACCCATTATCAGAATGTTTCCTCTCACTACTGACTGGTGGGGATGATGGGTATTTGATTTCAAAGCTGGTAACTTTCTTTTCCAGGAGGGAACCCACCCTTGTGGGAAGCCTAGAGGCACGATGGTCTGAGGAACTTAATTATTCACTACGGGAGAAAGATTGGCAGCAGATTTGGGAAGGGGTGCATGCCACCTCAGCTTCACTCATATGGCTGGAGTTCAGGTGGCAAGTCAATATAAGATTTTTTAGCACCCCAGCCATTACAACACACTATGGAACTACAACTTCAGATCAGTGCTGGAGGGAGTGTGGGGAAAAGGGTACACATACTCGCATCTTTTGGGGCTGTCCTAAACTTAAAACCTTCTGGCACCAAGTAATTCAAACTTTTGAACACATATTCCAAATACAGTTCTCAAAGGAACCCTTGTTTTGGTTGTTTGGTCTCCCACCTCCACAGATTAAGATTAAAAGTCAGAGATATTTGTCTCTGATCCTTCTAGCAGGGGCACAGAAAGCAATTACAAAACTTTGGTTAGACAAAACCACCCCAACCCTTGATTTATGGTACTCTGTATGTATACAAGTACAGGAAATGGAAAGAATTCAGCACATTTGAGAGCACAGATACAAATATTTCAGGGGAGATGGTTACCATTCTTTCACTGCCAAGCAGAGAAGGAGAATTAAACAGTTTTGGAGATCTTAGCTTCGAATTCTGGATATTAGGAATGGATAACAAATGGAGAGGTGGTCCCCTCAAGGGGTGAGGAACTTTGGAACCTTGAAATTTTGAATGCAGAAATCATCTATTCCATGATCCCAAGGTATAGTCCCAGAACACCACTCAGGGCATAACCGCCCACAACCTCAGATTCCATAATAATAATAATAATAATAGGAATTTCTCTTTCATTAACTCCATTTTTTTTTTTTTTACAACTCCTCTAGTATCCCACAGAATGCTTATATTTATCAGGTTTGATTATTACATATGAATATAAGCTCTCCCATTCTGTCAAGTTACAAAGACTATGAATTACATTAAATGTCGTGTACAACCATCCTTTACTCAACGTCTTAACATACAATGGATTATAATCCAGTTTCTCACCACCTCTGGCGTTACCACCTCCAACTTTTGTTTATATTATTTTTATAATTATGTCTTAAATTCCCTCCCTCTTGCCTTCTTTTTTGGCTTCATGGTTTAAGCTAAGAATGCAAAATGATGTAGTGTATAATAGTGTCATCAACTTCCATTACTCTATCTGTGAAATCAACCCGGGGGGGGCAGACAACTCCTCCCTCTTGTTTCCTTAGAGAGGATTGTGTTCTTGGCTTGGATGTATTATTATTTATAAGTACTTCAATATGCAGTAGTTTTATTGTATAATGTCTTTCTGTCTTTTTCGTTTTGCCATGTCTGTATTTTGTTGAATAAAAATGGAAAATTCAATAAAAGTACTATTTAAAAAAAAAAAAAAAACAAAACAAATAGAAGCCCTTTGTGCAGTCTTGTACTTACTAGTGGGATGGTTGACTTCCATTTCATTTTCTTGATCAGTCCCGTCCTCACTACCGTCAGCAGGTGGGAATTCCTTATCTCTCTCAAATAGCGATAACAAATGTGCCTTTGGAATCTGAAAACCTACATTCATAAAAACAAAAACCAAAATTGCCATAAGCTTCAGTTTCACAATCCCACTGGCACTGAGGGCAGAAGAGTTGGATATATCACAGAAGCCCGACACGGGGAATTCTGACACCCAGGATCCCAACGCAGCTATTGCCCAACGGACCACCATCCTGACCACGGAAAGCCAGACACTGGACTTATGCTGTATTTGTGGGCTGGCAGGGGGGGTTGTGCCCCCTGCCCCCTCCTAAAATAATATAATCAGCTCTGAGTCCTGGCAAGTTGTAGTGATGGGCTTTCAGTGATCGAGATGGTGGTCTGTTGGGCGAGTGATGTGTCGGGCTACTGGACTCGGAATCCCAGGTGTCGAGATTCTGAGTTTCAGTCTTTTAAAATGCTCCTGAGGAGTCTGATAAAAGAACCAGTCAGGTACAATGAAAACAGCATGAAATAACATGGAGTTTGGGGGGGGGGAAGGATTCCCAGGTTGTGTCTGAAAACAGAATATTCTCATGCCTAGAGCACTCACCCAGTCAGCAAAAACTAAATATCAACGCAGCATGGCAATCACCTTCTTAGTCACAGCATTATTGGATGGCAATATTTATATTTAGGGGGTTGTGTATGCCGGTGCAACAAAAAAGATCAGGACCAGCATTACAGTGACTGGCTCCATGGTGAGTGCAAGTTGCAGTCAACATGGAACTGCACTGTTTCAGGTCTACTGTTTACATCAGGGGGCTTTGCCCCCCAAGCCCCCCCATGCAGCGGGCTTCACCCCCCCCCGCACCCTCCAAACTAAAGGATTCTAACTCCAGGTTGGAGTTAGTTCGGGGAGGGGGTGCAAGTTGGGGGAAGTGGTTGCCCCCTTCCAGCGGCACTTCTATGATGGCATGGTGCTGTAGTCGATATCGACATGTCGCTGTAGAAATGTCATTGTTAGGGTGGCATACCATATTTAGGCAACTTAGCCAAATGGTCTCTGTATTGAGTTAACATGTATATTAGAAACATAACAACTGTCAGCAGATAAGGGCCTTTGGCCCATCTAGTCTGCCCCATTACCACGAACAACTGCACTCTATCATGTGCTGCTGGAATTAGGTTGTACCCCCCGCCTACCAGCAATCCTCTATACCTATAGCAAGCATGTTTAAAACCTGTAATCATAAGCCGGCCCATCAGCGCAGTGGTAAGGATTCCGCCTGCGATGCTGGCGACCCGGTCTCGGGAACGGATCCGGGTCGTCGGAGGAGAAGGATCAAGCATCCCTGGACCGCTCTCCTTCCTCTAGGGGAGGGGAACTGAGTGTTCGGTGCAGTGGCTACACCACGTGGAGGCTGGGTGTTCCCACCATGCACCACGCCCAAATAGAATCACCAGGGTGGGTGATGCTGCGCCATTGCACGCCCCGCCCCCTGCCTACAGGGGGAAAAACACTGTCCCCGGCCGTCTCCATGAAGACCTGCTCCCGAGCCTCGACTAGCCTCTGCCGCCGCCCCCGACTAGTTACTAGCATCTCGGCACGGAAAGGGCCACAGCGCGGGAACCCTCCCTGGGGCAAGCCAGGATGACTGGGAATGCAGGCAAGTGGCGGAGGTGGAGGCGAGGGGGTCTGTGACCAGGACGGACACTGAGGGCTCTGGGGCACACAAAAAGTAATAAAACACCTGTAATCATTTCTGCCCCCAACACCTCCACTGGCAGGCTGTTCCACTTGTCCACCACCCTCTCTGTGAAGAAGTACTTCCCCATGTTCCCTTTGAACCTCCCTCCCTCCAGTTTTATCTTGTGCCTCCTCATCCATGAGGATTTTTTTTTTTTTTGAAGTATAGTATCCTCCTGGAGGGACACCAGCCTATACTGGCAGGATGGTCTGCATCTGTCCAGGAAGGGAACAAGTCTTTTGAGCAATCGGTTTAAATGCTTCATTGGCAAGCTTTTAAACTAGTCAAGGGGGGAGGCACTGATAAGCAGCAGGAAAATCCCAGCCTCTCCCTACAAAACAGGGTACTAAATGAGAAAAAGACCGAGGTAGAAAGGTCAGTGGGGGATGCTGCAACAGAAGGTAAAGCCATCAAAAAATGGAAAGCAATGAGTACCAATGCCCATAGTCTGGGTAACAAGCTTCCTGAATTAGTGGCCTCGATGAAGGAGGAACATCTGGATATTGTGGCAGTCACAGAAACATGGTTTGCACAAAACCATGACTGGGACGTAAACATACTAGGATACACTATCTACAGGAGGGACAGAGAGGGTAAAAGAGGAGGAGGAGTAGCTCTTTACATAAGGGAAGGAATCAAAGCAACAGAACAAAAGGAAAACAGGGAGGAGAAGAAGCACTGTGGGTAAATTTGGAGACCGGCAATGGTGCCACAATCCGCACAGGGGTTGTATACAGGCCCCCTTCTCAGGGGGAGGAAATGGACAAGGAAATGATAGAAAGTATACTTAGTATGGCAGAAAAAGGGGAGATTTTGCTGATGGGCGATCTGAATATGCCAGATGTTAACTGGAGTGCAGTTGCAGCAACCACTTCGAAGAGTGGGGTTATTCTAGATGCCTTAGATAACTAGTATTGGAGCCCACTCGAGAGGGAGCAATCTTAGACCTGGTTCTCTCAAATGGAGATGAAGAGAGGATCACAGATGTAGAAGTGGGTAGCCATCTGGTAACTAGCGACCATCGAACAGTACAGTTCACAATAAACACAGCAATAGAGTCAAGCCATACAAAGGCAAAGGTACTGGACTTTAGGAGGCTGACTTTGCCAAATGGGTGAGTGCCTAAGGAATGCACTAGCAAATGGGCAGGAAGGAGGGTGGAAGAACAATGGGAATAATAAAACTGCCATCACAGAGGTAACAAGCCTTTGTGTGAAGCAAATAAACAAAACGAAATGATGTAAGAAACCACTATGGTTCTCAAAGGAAGTGGCAGTGAAGGTTCAAGAGAAAAAGAAAGCTTTCAGGAAGTACAAGGAATCACAGAAGGAGTAGGACAGAGAACTGCATCAATTAAAACAAAAGGAAACTGGGAAGGCAGTCAGAACAGAAAGGCCCAAACCAAGGAAAAGATAGCCAATTCAGTTAAGAAGGGGGATAAAACCTTTTATAGGTACATCAGGGAGCGAAGGAAGACCAAGGGAGGGATAGTGAGGCTTAGTAAAAGGAGGGGGGGCAGAGAGAGACTGTGAAAAGGCAGAGATACTAAACAAATATTTTTGCTCAGTATTTACAAAGGAAGAGAGGGAGGTACCTAAAACAAACAGTAGAAACACTCTGGATACAGAAGTTGATACCAGCCCATTTACAGAAGAAAGGGTTCTGAAAGAACTCTTAAAACTGATGGTGGACAAAGCAATGGGGCCTGATGGGATTCATCCCAGAATTCTAAAAGAACTAATGGTAGAATTAGTGACACCACTGACTACCCTCTTTAACAAATCATGAGAGGATGAGGTGGTACCTGAGGACTGGAGGAGGGCAGATGTGATTCCCCTTCACAAAAGTGGGAGCAAGGCAGAAGCAGGAAACTACAGACCTGTTAGTTTAACCTCAGTGGTAAGGAAAATGATGGAATCACTTCTGAAGGGAAGAATTGTCGAGTATCTAGAGGCCAGAGGGGCACAGGACCCAAGGCAGCATGGATTCACAGCAGGAAGGTCATGCCAGACAAATCTGATAGATTTCTTTGACTGGGTGACCAAAGTAGTAGATCAGGGAGGGGCTGTGGACATGGCCTACCTAGACTTCTAGCAATGCATTTGACACAGTCCCACACAAAGATTAATATACAAGTTAGCTAGCCTGGGAGTGGGTCCCAAGATGACAGCCTGGGTAAAAATTGGCTGGAGAATAGGACACAGAGAGTAATAGTAAATGGAGTCCACTCTGAAGAAAGGGGGTTACTAGTGAGGGTATGAGGGTTCAGTATTAGGACGGTCCTCTTCAATGTCTTTATAAGTGACATTGCAGGGGTCTGGAAGGAAAAGTATGTCTCTTTGCAGATGACACAAGATCTGCAACAGAGTTGATGCACAAGGTGGGGTGGAAAGGATGAAGAGGGACTTGGCAAGGTTAGAGGAATGGTCAAATGTATGGCAGCTTAGATTCAATGCTAAGAAGTGCAAGGTAATGCACCTGGGAAACAAAATCCAGGGAAGAGTACACAATGGGGGGTGAGATACTAACAACAACAAAAATGGAAAGGGACCTGGGGGTAGTCATATCAGATGACCTAAAGGTGGGCAAACAATGTGAGAGGGCAGCAAGGAGGGCTGGCGGGATACTGGGATGCACTGGGAGAGGCATCACCAGTAGAAAACAGGAAGTTATCATCCCTCTGTACAGACAGCTGGTCAGACCCAATCTGGAGTACTGTGTGCAGTTCTGGAGACCCAGTTTTCCCAAAGACATAGACAGAATGGAAGCTGTCCAGAGGAGGGCAAAAAATGGTGCAGGGTCTGCACTGGAAGACATATGAAAGAGAGACTTAAGGAGCTTAATATGGCCTAGCCTCGAGGAAAGGAGGGAGAGGGGACAGATAGAAACTTTCAAGTACCTCAAGAGAATCAACAAAGTCCAAGAGGGTAGCATCTTTCAAAAAAAGAGGTGTGCAAGAACAAGGGGGCACAATTTGAAGATGGGGGGCTCAGAGGTAATTTAAGGAAGTATTTTTTCACAGAGAGGGTTGTGGATGCATGGAACGGCCTTCCAGAAGAGGTCGTGGAGTAAAAAACAGTGGTGGAATTCAAGCATGCATGGGACAGTCATAAGACAATTGTAGGGGGTGGGTGTAGGAAGAAGTAGGCTGCTGGTTAACTAGGATCTGCAGCTTATCCAGTAGGCAGGAAAATGGGCAGGCTGGGTGGGCCAAGCGGTCCTTATCTGCCGTGCTGTGCCCTCACAAAACAATCAGCTAAAAGCTCTGACCCACTGCTGCAATGAGTGCCTTCCTGTCAGCAAGATGCCCTACACAGCTACTACCAGTAAGATATTTCCAACTATTTTATTTCCAACTAAATTAATGTAAACTGTCAAAATACTAGCAGACAGTACAGATAGCCACAAAGGAAAATCAAATATGCAGTTATTTCAACCCTTCTGAAATTGCTCACATGATAAGTAGTTTTGAAAACCCCTTCCTGATTTAAAAATGAAATTAAACACAAAATGATCCCAATGTAAGACTGTAAAGTAAGGAAAACTACCCTCAGATGTAAGTAAGAGAGATCAGTTGTAGATTTCTAATCCAATATAGTATATCCCATGCAGCTTCTCAGTTGTTTCAAAGCGCAGCCTGTTACACCACTTGAAGAGATGGGCTTCTGTCTGAAACAGGATCACACCAGTAGTTTATAGTAATTGATCAATGCTAGAATATTCATCCACCCAAAACAATTGGTTATGGTGCAGGGTCTCCCTGACTAGTGAAGACAATTTCCACCACCTGAGGCTGTGTCTGGCACCACATTACAAACTGCAGCCTTTGCTATTCAAAGTACACAGTTACTACCAGTAAGATATTTCCAACTATTTTATTTCCAACTAAATTGATGTAAACTGTCAAAATACTAGCAGACAATCCAGACAGCCACAAAAGAAAATCAGATATGCAGTTATTTCAACCCTTCTGAAATTGCTCACAAGATAAGTAGTTTTGAAAAACCCCTTCCCGATTTAAAAATGAAATTAAACACAAAACAATCCCAATGTAAGACTGTAAAGTAAGGAAAACTACCCTCAGATGTAAGTAAGAGAGATCAGTTGTAGATTTCTAATCCAATATAGTATATCCCATGCAGCTTCTCAGTTGTTTCAAAGCACAGCCTGTTACACCACTTGAAGAGATGGGCATATCCCCCTCTCCCGCCTCTCGTCCAGGGAGTATATATTTTATTCCCTCAACCTGTCCTCGTAGGGTTTGCAATGTAGTCCCTGCACCAATTTGGTTGCCCTACTCTGGACTGCCTCCACCCTAGCTATGTTCTTATGTAGATAAGACTGCCGGAACTGGACACAGTGTTCAAGGTGCGGCCTCACTAATATCCTGTACAGTGGAATTATGACCTCCCTTTTCTGCTGGCGACTCCCCTGCCTATGCATCCCAGCATCCTGTTTGTCTTTCATGCCACCTTGTCAAACTGCCTACCTACCTTCAGGTCATCAGAGATTATCACCCCCAGGTCTCTTTCCTGCTTGGATCATGCTATTACTCCCCCCTTCCCCCAGTTAATATGCAGCTCCTGTTTTTTTTGTGTGCCCTATGTGCATTATCTTGTACTTCTTTTATGTTGAAACCTAGCTGCCAATCCCTTGACCATTCGACCAGCTTCCATAGATCTCCCCTCATTCAATCCACTCCCCCCAGTGTGTCCACCCTGCTGCAGAGTTTAGTGTCGTCAGTGAACAGGCAATTTTCCTCCCAGACCCTCTGCAATGTCACGGATAGACATAGAATGAGAACTGGACCCAGCACTGATCCCTGTGGTACTCCACTGGTCACTTTACCCTCTGCAGAGTAAATGCCATTTACCACCACCCTCTGGGTCCTGTTATCCAGCCAATTCTCCACCCACTTCACTACCTTCTTTCTCACCCCCATTCTCCCCAGCTTGTTTAACAGCCTTCTGTGTGGGTGAGATGGTGTCAAAGGCCTTGCTGAAATCCAGGTAGGCCACATCCACTGCCCTTTCCCAGTCCACCTCCCTGATTGCACAGTCAAAGAACTCAATGAGGTTAGTCTGGCATGACCTCCCTCCTGTGAACCATGATGCCATGGGTCCTGTAGACCACTGACAACCAGGTGTTCCACTATTCTTTCCTTTAGTAGTGTTTCCATGACCTTTCCCACTACTAAGGTCAGGCTGACAGGTCTGTAGTTCCCCGCTTCCTCCCTGCTTTCACTTTTGTATACAGGGACTACATCAGCTTTCCTCCAGTCCTTGGGTACCTTCCCTTTTTCCAATGACAGGTTAAACAGGGTAGTCAGAGGTTCTGCCAACTCTTCTCAGCTCATTCACTATCCTGGTGTGCACCCCATCTGGTAACATAGCCTTATCAACTCTTATTGCCACCAGTTCCCTAGAGGACCCTTTTCTTTGGAAAAAGGACCTGTGTCAATTTCTGTGCCCTTCCTGTCCTTAGTACTTATTGCTGGCCCATTTCCTGCCCCCTCCTTTGTAAAAACTGAACAGAAGAATTTGTTCAGTATATCTGTTTTCTGGTGGTTATCCTCTACACTACCCCCATCCTCCCCTTTCAGTCCCACAATCCCTCCCTCCTTGCCTTCCTTTTTTCACTGATGCACCTGTAAGGTTTTGTCCCTCCCCAAACACTCGAGTTTGCTATGCATTCTTCTTGTTTCTGCCTTGGCTTCTCTAACTGCCTTCCCCACCTTGCTTTGTTTTTCGTGGTATCTCTCCCTATCCCTCTCCCTCTCCTCCTGTGTCTTCATGTATTGCTTAAGTGCTTTTTTTTTTTTGCTTTAACCTTTTCTGCTACCTCCTTAGAAAATCATAGTGGTCTCTTTTTTTCCCCCATGCTAACCTGCGAGACACAGAGTTGTTTCACCAATGCAGTCTCCGTTTTGATCATCATGCACTGTTCCTCTACCCCCCCCCTTCTGCTCCCCTACTCTGATCAGTGTTTCTAGGCATTTTCCCAGCTTTCTGAAATCTGTCCTCTTAAAGTCTAGGATTCTTGTCCTTGTGAGGCTTGGTTCCTCCCCCTCAGTTATTGCAAACCACACTGTCTGATGATCACTGTTCTCCAGGTGTTCCCCTACTGTAACCGCCGTCACACTTTATTTTATTTGAAAGTTGGTGACCAGGAGAGGCACACTGAGCCATGGTTCGTTTCCAGGTGCGACCGGGAGAGGAATATGTGTACAAATGGAAACTGACTCACAGAACCAGGTTAAGCTGTTGGTGGTATTTTACTGAATGTCCCCATTTCTGAGTACCAGTTCCAGTAGTGCAGTCTCCTGTGTGGGTTCTATGATCAGCTGTTTAAGGAATGCCTCGACGCTTTACCACCTGTATTGTTTTAAAGTACAGAACACTTTCAGCTAATTTTGAGATCCTCCTCCTCCTCCTCCCCCTCCCCCTCCTCCTCCTCACGGTACAACCTGTCTGTCTACTGCACTCATCCTGGGAAGGCAATACTCCACCACCAGATGCTCCAGGAACCTTTCATTGGTCCTCTTATCCTGGCTTGTCCTTTATTTGTAACATACACAAATGATCTCTGCACCGAGTTTATATATGTATAGTGCTTGTATTACTTTACCTTTAAAATAAAAAAGTAGTCATGTTCTAGAACCTTCCACTCTCTAAACTACTCAGGACCTTAGACAGGTACAGACCTCATCCCTATACCACAGCAAAAAAAAGGCTGTGGGTTCTATCCCCACATCAGGCACTTGGGTTAAATCCCAATACTGACACTGTAGTGCAGCATGGGGGGGTACTGCACTTCTGAGGTGCCATCTTTCGAATGAGACGTTAAACCGAGGTCCCATCTGCCTGTTTTGGTGGTAGTTCAGGAGGATGTTAAAGATCCCATGGCACTTCTTGAAAAGAGATGGGGAACTTTTATTGAAATCATAACATAATATATACAAATCTGTATTACATCACACATAACCAATATGAATAGAAAAAAATTGAAAACAAAAATAAATATTAATTCATACAATAACCCCATGCATAATGAAAACATAACATAACCCCCATCCCTCTAAAAAAATAGGGACATTTTTATTGAAATCATAACATAAATATATACAACTCTGTATTACATCATACATAACCAATATTAGTAGACTAAATTGAACAAATATGTATTAATTCATACAAACAATAACACCATATGTTATGAAAGCATCTTAACTTACCCCACCCCCATACCCCTTAAAAAAGAGTAGTGGAAATAAGACTGCAAAAGAAAAGGAGAAAACCTTATAGCCTTATCCATTATGTTAAACAATAAAGTTATAAGGCTGCCATAAACCCTCCCAATACTGTAATGTAAATTTTGATTTCTCAAGCAATTTAATATGACGAATCTCACATTCCAACACATAAAATCATTCAGTAGTGGAAATCTCCTGTTGCTGCAGTAATAGTTTGAATCTACAAATCCATAACCAATAGAGAAAGGAAACATGAATTACTTGCAATGTACTGGGTAACCTTTGTGACTTAATATTAGAAAATCCATAAAATAAATTCTCAGTAGAAGGGGGACCTGTCAAATGACCTTTCCAATGACATTTCACCATGTCCCAAAATTCCATGGCGTAGGGACACTGGAAGTATAAATGTTCCATCGTTTCTAAAATTAACATACATCCACTTCTTGGACAGTATCGGTCCTGTAATTTTTTTTATGTTTCTGGTTGTTACAAACATTTATTTTCCCATGAATCCCCAACCATGCCGTATCCCACAGATATACAGGGATACAAGGATTTGTAATGTATTTAGAAATATTTGGTTTGGCAGCATCAGAAAAACTTGAAAATGGGGAATCTAAAAAATATTGGTGTAAAATATTTGTATGTAGCTCCTTCCGGGAGATACTACTAACTGACTCCCAACTAATATTCCAAACTCTAATTTTATTGAAAACCACAACCCATCTATTTGCCAATCGTGGACTTCTTTTATTTTTGTGCACAATATTATCACCTCTCCATTCCTGTAATATACCCCGAAAAATTGCACTTACTGAATAACCACAAACAGCAACACTAGACTTAACTAAAAGGTACCAAATTAGAATATAAAACGAACGAAAAGAAAAAAAGGACTGGATTAATCATTTTAAAACCTCCCAATTTTATGTCCAAATACAATACATTTTATTTTATTGGGTTCAATCTACTTCCCCATATACCACTTAAAAAAAAAAAAATAAAAAAAAAAATTCAAGGAAGTCTCCAAATGTTTCGTCAAAAGAAAAATATTACTTAAATACAAAAAAAAGTTTTAATCAAATAAATTTGTTTTTGTTTAGATAGTTTCCAATTATTCCAGCCAGGCACATTAGAATAACCATCTTGTAGAGCTTTCTGCCAATTAAAATCTGCTCTATCAGCTCCACCATAATAAATCCCCAATATTTTGCATGGCTGCCCTTCGACCGGAAAGCCTCCTACCGTAACTGAGCCATCTGGAAAACCTGCCAAACTTAAACACTTAGTTTTTGATTCATTGATTCAAGCACCCATAATGGTCCCCATTGCTGTTATTACTGCACGAGCAGTTTGTATAGCGGTCCCACAATGAAGCATTAAACACAGATCATCTGCATAAGCAACAATATTGGTCTGAAACCTCAGTTCCCCATACATTCCTCTTATCAAAGGGGACCTATTGATTACCCATAACAGAGGATCTAAAGCAAAAACATACAGAAGCGGACTTAAGGGGCATCACTGACATACCCCTTTAAAAACTCTATTTGGCACCTCGCCAACTATTTTCAAACAGGATAACGTATGCTAAAGCATAACACAACTGTAGCCATTGAACAAATAATGCAGGAATACCAAAAGGCAACAAACAATTCCATAAATACTTATGTGAGAGTTCATCAAAAGCCTTTGCCTGATCTAAAACTTACCAGAAAACCCAAAAACATTTTTAAGCCTATTCCTCCTTTCCCACTTTCCATGACTTCTCGAATAAATATCAATGCATCAGTAATTTTTCTGCCCGGAACAGAACAAAATTGGGAGTCACTAATTAAATTCGGCATAACCAAAAGTTATGAAAAATATTTAAATCTACATTCAATAATGTTAGTGGTTGCCAATTTCCAATATCCTTGTGGTCCCCTTTTTAAATAATAATAATAAAAAAAAAAAAAAAAAAATCAATAAACCCTCATATATTTGTTTTGATAAACTCATTTCTGAAAGAAAATGATACAAAGTCAATAACTCCATGGGCATAAATATCCACAACAATTTATACATCTCACTGGGCAATCCATCAAAACCAGGGGAAACATCATTTTTAAGAGAGAGGATTACCAATTCTAACTCTGCCTTGGTAAAATCCACCATCGTAGACATCTGTAATTCCGCATACAAACAAGGATGGTCTGCCTCTTGTAAAAATTGTGATAAAAATTCTGAATCTGGGCTTTGTATCCCAAAAGTGTCCTTAACATGTTTATCTTAAAATCTCATAATCCCAATATTATCAGAGACAGGTAGATCATTAGAAGATTTTAAAGCATGTAAATAACCTCTTCTCTCTTCATCCCTGACATGCCAAAAAAAGGGTTAACCTGCGCAGTCTTACCCTGGGTTCCAAATGACTGTTCCTTAGTGAGTGTTCTTAATCTATCATACTGGTATAGAGCCATATCATTTTTTATTTCTCTGATATTTTTCAGTCATATCTATCCCACCTTCTTCTTGAATAGAAAAGAAGGTTCGTAAAGTGTGCCAAAGAGATAGATATTTCTCATTCTGGGTTTGAACACGGGATTTACCTATAGCCTGAAAATATCCCACTAAACATATCTTGAATGCTTCCCACCAACTGCAGATATCTTCATGCAATCCAATAGTTGAAATTTTATCACTATCTGCTTCAAATCAGAACATCGGAAAGTAATAAAAGGAAGTGTTTAGTTTCCAAATACCTGGACCTTTCATCCTATGTGGAGGAGAGTCAATACTAATTCCAATCAAAAAACGGTCTGATGATTCTATAGGTTCATATATTATTCGGGATATTACTAAAGTTTTATGGACAAAAACAAAATCAATACGGGAGAATAAAGAACCTTTAAAAAATGTGGGTTTAGCTCTACCACGGCCTAATTGATGTGTATCAACCAACCTTGCTAAGGAAAGAAGGGATTTCAAAAAACCTTAGCACAATATTGTTTCCCAGTGTCCGTTTTTTGTTGGAAGTTAATATTAAAATCCCCACAAAAAAATATTTGTCTACTAGTATAAAGAAACAGTTGGATCTTTTTCAACAAAAGTAATCCTAAGGGTTTTAAACTGAGGACTGTATACTGAAATCAATCTACACTGCAGCCCTTTTAAAAGTACATCCAATAGAGAAGCACTCTACCAGGTTCAATATCTACCAACCTATAGACAGAAACTTCAGAGGTGGTAAAACAAATTCCAACTTCACTACGCGTAACATCCCCCAATGACCAATATGGCCTCCCCCAATGCCAATCTTTAGAGGCTAATGTAACTTCATTTAAAGTATGTAAACACGTGTCCTGTAAAAGAAATACATCATAATGTAAATGGGAAAGTACCCCAAATGTCATCTTACGCTTAATTTGGGATTTCAGACTATTCACATTCAATGTAGCAATTGACAGAGTGGATGGCTCAGGGAGGGGGTTTAGGGATTTTAACACTCGATCTAGTTTCTCGTTTCCAAGATTCAGATTGATTCCTCCTAGGAGACAATTCTGTCCCTTGTGTAATGTCACTAGAAACTTCAGAGGTTGCCAAAGGCTCAGGTATAGGATAAGCCTGTTCTACTTGGTCTCCCCATGAAGAAAAAAAACACAGATCTGTTTGAGAGAGGTAAAGGAGAAAGGGGCACATTCTGACTGTCTAAAAAATTGTCTACCAAACAGGAAGAAGAAGAGGTTAGCATATCTTCCTCTGAATCTTGAACCATGACATGTGCATCAGGGGAGGCTAAATTCACAGGGCAAGGAAGATCATTTAAGGAAGGAAGGAAGGGGCCAGGAATACATTGAGGAGAACCCTGGGGAGGGGTCACAAATAGAGTTTCTCTTTCCCTCTCCATTAACCCTCTGAGAAGAAGACAAAACAGGACCAACATTATGAGTTATTTCTGGAGGAAACACATGGGGCTCCTGGATAATATTAGATCTAGAAGCATGTGTTTGCCCGCTATCCACAGGACCTCCCCCTCGGCCTCTACCCCCCCATCTACCCCCAAACAGATTCTCTGTCCCAGAAGTACCTGGACCTTGAAAGGGCCTTTTAGCTTGAGCTAGAAAATACTCCTGATCAGAAGATTCATCTGCATCAGTAAACATCCAAGGACAATCAGCATATGAATGGTTAACTTCATTACATAAGTTACAAGCAGGGGGAGCCTGACAATGTGCCACTGTATGACCCAGTAATCCACACTGGAAACATTTTACCCAATCACAGGAGGTGTTCAGGTGTGTTAAGAACCACATCTGTAGCAACTTTTAGGTTGACCTGCATAAAATATTATACCCCTGTCCCTTCCTAGAAAAAAAAGAACTTGGCAAATGCTGTATGCCTTTTTCAGTTTAATTCAGTTTCACTCTTACTGTCCATCCACCTGTCCAAAAACCATTTTTGTCCATAATGGGCTTTGGTTTATCGTAGAGGGAACATCTCTTTTCCAACCAAAACAGAGTGTTTGAAATATTAACCCCTTCGTTTCTAAAAAGAACAGTCACTGTCTTAATTGTAGGTTTGGTAATAGAAATAGCTTGAAAATCCCTCAAAATTTATTGGTCCTTTACTTCATAGCAAATTCTCCAAAATTTGTCCAAGGTAATGATAGAGCAAAGGCTCACATCGTAATTATGATCACCCGGCGGGTGTATAAAGGCATATACCTCTGCTGGGGTAAATCCCATAGAATCATATCAGTAAGGTCTTTCCCACCCATATGCGGTCCGGAACCACCGGTGCTTTACCACGGTACCTTAAGCAGACCAGGAAATGGTGTTTCACTGCTTCAGCCAGTTTCTTAAATAAACCGGCATACAATTTTGGTCCAGGGCTGAGAGACTGAGGTTCAACTCTGCTTGTTTGTATATTCGTGTCCAAATTACTTTGTATTACATTGTTATCAAGACTTACGTCCTCTTGTTCCCCAACATTTGAAGACAGAGGAAGGGGGTCCATAGGCACTTCATGCACCAGAGAAGCAGTTACCAAAACTGATGGCTCATTCCTCACTAGATCAGCGTCTTGCGTAGTTGTTATGTCTGTAGCCTTACCCCGAGAGTGAGCATTCGTAATGGGAATGCTAGAGGACTTCTGTTGAGTGGTTATTGGACCTGAACATAACGTAAGCAGTACTCTTGAATTATCCATTAACTCTTGTGATGAGGCAGGTAAACCAGGAATAGGGATCAATGGATCCGGAATCCATCTATTCTCTGCCCAAAACCAACCTGCCTGCCTAAGAGCTTCTCCCGGAGACCAGTCTATTAGAGTACAAGTCTGGGAAGATGAAGGTTCTTGAATAAGCCTTCCATTCTGTATTGTATCACTCTCATTGTACATATTTCCACTCACTGGTTCATGATGTTCAAAGAGTAAGCGCTTACCTCCTTTTTTCATAGAACTAGCAAGAGAACTTACATTTACTCCGTTCTGCCTCCAGTTTTTGTCTGCAAGAATTAAAATCTTGCTCAGCAATCAAAATTAAATCCAACAATTGATTTTTCATCTTTTCAAGTTCTTGTTGCAACTGTCATTATTCTGCCATTATTTCCTCGTCCATCAACTGGGAAGCTGAAGAATCTTCAGAGGCCTGAGCCATTTCTTGGTCGGTACTTAACAGAATCTATTGTTTTCTGGACTGAAATATCCAAGAGCTCAGGAGCCTTCATAGCATGACTGTTCTCCTCCACAGTCTCTTCCGAACTGAGGTCCCCCATATCTCCTGCAGCGCACCAGTGCCCTCTGTAGCAAGAGTAGGGGAATTTCCCTGGTGCCCTGGCCAAATTTCCCCCCATTCATTAAAAATACCACTAACAGTTTAATCTGGTTCAAGGTCAGTTGGCATTCATCTGTGTCCCCCTTCCCCAAGTTGTGCCTGAAAATATGCAGAATTTGTCTAGTGCACTTACCCGGTCAACAAAAACTAACTAACTAAATAAATAAATAAATTAGTAGTAGTAAGTTTTATTTCTAGCAGCACCCCCTCCCCAGAGGCCCGGGGTTTACCAAAAGCGTAGATATTACTAAACACTTTAAGACCCATAAAACTCAGCTGCAAGTGACCTGAAGGGGTAGACTAAGGCTTGATTAAATAAGCTCTTCAGACCCTTCTTAAAGGCCACATGGTAGCCTGTCTGAAGGCCCTCAAAAGCAAATCTCAGACTGGGCCTACTTCTTAAGCTTCTGAGGAGCTCAGCTTAAGCTTAAAGAGAGTTTTGTGATTCCCAACAGTTTCCACAGTTTGTATCAACAGAACTCAGTGAAACAAAACACCCTAACAGCTATGACTACAAGAAATCCAGAAGAATTAGAAAAAGAGAGTGCTGGTCAACAAAAATAAGATAAGGAGATGGAACACCCTTAATACCCTCAAGCCAGTAGTCACCTTAGTTTCTTCATCATGCAATTTCTTCATTTTTCGTTTCTTCCTTCCTTCATATATAATCTTAAATCAACAATGGTTATTAATCTCTTTATTCTCTCATAGTAACATAGTATGATGGCGGATAGAACCGCTAGGCCCACCCAGTCTGCCTGTATTCCCTGCCTGCAACAGTGTCACTGACCCTACTTGGTCACTGGCTTTAGCCTTTCCTATCCACCTCTAGGGTTCCCTTGTGCCTATTCCATGCATGTTTGAATCCCCCACTGTGCTAGCTCCCACTACTTCCTGGGGTAGGCTATTCCATACATCTACCACCCGTCCTGTGAAGAAAAACTTCCTCACATTTCCCTTTATCCTGCCTCCCTCCTGTCTCATATCATGCCCCTTGTCCTTGTACACCTCCTATACTGAAAGATGTCACCCACTTGCACTTTGTTTATGCCCTTAAGATACTTGAAGGTTTCTATCATATCTCCCAGTTTCCACCTCTCTTCCAGTGTATACATACTAAGGTCTTTTAATCTCTCCTAGTATGTCTCCTGGTGCAAGTCCTGCAACATCCTTGTTGCCCTTCTCTGAACTGCCTCCACTCTGTCTATGTCCTTATAAAGATGTGGTCCCCAGAACTGTACACCGTACTCCAGATGAGGCCTCATCAACGTTTGGTACAGTGGCATCACCACCTCCCTTCTTCTGCTAGTGATACCCCTTCCTATGCACCCCAACATGCTACTGCCCTCCCCACAGCTTTGGTACACAGTTTGGATACTTTTAGGTGATCTGAGATGATTATCCCCAAATTCCTTTCTTCCCTGGTAACTGTCAGCAACTCCCCCGTCACCCTGTAACTCTCTGCCAGGTTTCTGCACCCCAGGTGCATGATTTTGCACTTCTTTGCATTAAATTTTAATTGCCATACATTGGACCAATTTTCCAGCTTTCCTAGGTCCCTGCTCTTTTTCTTTAGCCCCCCCTCCCATATTGTCTACCCTGTTGCAGATCTTTGTGTCATCTGCAAATAGGCAAATCTTCCCATTCAGCCCTTCAGCAATGTCACTAATGTAGACTTTAAAAAGGACTGGCCCCAGGACTGATCCTTGAGGCACCCCACTGGTCACCCCCCTCTCCTTGGATTGGATCCCATTAACCATCACCCTCTGCTTTCTGTCCCCCAATCCTGCACTTTGTGGCCCACCCCCAGGCTACCCAACCAGTTGACCAGTCTTCTGTGTGGAACGATGTCAAAGGCCTTTCTGAAATCAAAGTAGACTATATCCACCGCTCCCCCCCGATCCACCTCCTTTGTCACCCAGTCAAAAAAGGCTATCAGATTTGTTTGACATGACCTTAGTGCTGTGAATCCATGCTGCCTCGGACCCTGTGCTCTGCTCGATTCCAAGAGTTCCACAATTTTTTTTTTTTTTTTTTTTTAAGCAGTGCCACCATAATGTTACCCGCTATTGAGGTGAGGCTGACCAGCCTATAGTTTCCTGCTTCCTCCTTGTTTCCATTCTTGTGAAAAGGGACCACATGTGCCCTCTTCCAGTCTTCTGGAAGCACTCCTTTAATATCCTAGGATGTATATAATCTGGTCCCATTGCTCTGTCCACCCTCAGTTTTGCGAGTTCTTCTTGGACTCTCCCTTCCGTAAATAAACTGGTGTTCACCTCCCTCCCTACATTGTTTCTGATGCCCAGCTATGGTCCCTCTCACTCCCCCTCTTCAGTGAATACTAAACAGAAGTATTTATTCAGTATTGATGCTTTTTCTAGGTCTCTCTCTCTCTCTCCACAAACACCCCTTCTTTCCCTCTGAGCCTTACAATCCCAGCCCTGGCCTTCCTTCTTTCACTAATGTATCTACAGAATGTCTTGTCATCCTTCTTTATTGTCTGTGCTAATCTTTCCTCGGTTTGCGCCTTTGTGCTCCTAAGTGCTTTCCCTTCTTCCTTCTGTTTATCTAGGTGCACCGACCTATCCCTTTCCTTCTGTGTCTTCTTGCATTTTCTGAAAGCCACTTTTTTGGCCCTTATTTTCTCTGCCACCCCCTTTGAGAACCATAATGATTTGTTCCTTCTCTTATACTGGTTTCTTAACCTTAACCTAATGCATTGATTTGTCACCTCCAGTATGGCACCACCCTTTAGGTGTGCCCACTGCTCCTCAACTCCCCCCCTTGCTTCCTTCCTTCCTTCCTTCCTTGACAGGGCTTCTTTGATGCCTATCCCCATCCTAGCAAAGTCCACCCTCCTAAAATCCAGAACCCTGCCTTTATGTGGCACGACTACAACACTTTACCAGTATTAAACCACACAGTCCGGTGGTTGCTGAACCCTAGGTGACCATTCACTCAGACTTCCATGATTCTGTTCCCACTGGTCAGTACAAGGTACAGAATCACCTTGTCCCTGGTGGGCTCGAGCACTAACTGCCTGAGACCTGCCCCATCAAGGATTCCAAGATGTCTCGGCTCCTGGTTGAGGCAGCCACCAGGATGGTCCCATCCACGTGTGGCATATTAAAATCACCCAGCAGCAGTACCTCCACCTTTGCTGACATCCTGTATATTTCTTCCACTATTGCCCTGTCTGCCTCCTTTCCCTGTGCCGTAGGTCTGTAGATCAACTTTGTGCAAATTGCTGTGCCATTGCCTGGCTCAAGGGTGACCCACAGTGCCTCAACCTCCCCCTGCCTGCCCTGTACTACCTTTGCTTTAATACCTTCCCTGATGTAAAAGGCAACTCCCCCCCCCCGACCCTCCTGAACAGAGCATACCCTGGTACATCTACCTCCCAGTTATGGTTTCCAGTGTACTATGTTTTGGTAATTGCTACTATGTCCAGGTCTGCCTCTACCATCAAGGCCACCAGGTCTGTGATTTTATTTCCCAGACTGCGGGCATTTGTGTGCATGGATTTCCATAGAGATAGATATATAGAGATAGATAGATAGATAGATAGATAGATAGATAGATAGATAGATAGATAGGAGGAACACAGGAGGCTCAAGGAAGCTCTGGCCTTGGGGAACATACCATGGCAGAGACAAACAAGGCCACATGTTCATTGAAGGTATCTGAAGATGGGGCGACAGGAAAGGGAAATAAAGGGGGGAATTGATCAATGGGAGGGGCAGGGGCAAGGATCATGGAAATGCAAGCCGATAGGATGGGAGAGGGAGGATTAGCAGAGGAAGGGGGGGTCAGGGGACGAGGAGAGAAGTCGGAGAAAGGTGAATGAGGGGGATCGGGAAGTAAAAATGAGACCAGTAACTCAGAGAAGAGGGTCGGTAATGCAGACTAAACAGGGGCATACTGGGGGTAGAGTCCTGCTTATAGGGGACTCTATCATAAAAGGTATCAAGTGGGGGGGTAGTGCCATCTGGGTGGAATGCTTGCTGGGTATGACAGCACTAGATGTAATACTCTATTCCCTCATGGGGTCAGCAACAGGATGAGAAATCGTTTTCCACCTGGGGACAAATGACTTGGCGGGGAACAGTCTGATGGAGGTACAGGCAAGATTTAAGGCACTTGTTAGGTTTTGTGACAGCCTGTGCTTCTGAGCCATAGCCTTTTTGGAGGTGTTACCAGTGCCGAGAGCTAGCACAGAAAGGAAGCTAAGGATCAGAGTTCAGTGGATGGCTAGCGAGATGATGTGAACAGATGAGGTGTGAGCTAATAGGGGACTGGAGGGCCACATTGGAGGATGAGAATCTCTTTGCCCCAAACAGACTGCATCTAAACAGAGAAGGTGCAGCTGTACTGAAGTGTAGACTGGGGGAGTACATAGAAAAAACATATAATTTAAACTAAACAAGGTGGGGGAAGGTTAGGATTAAAGCCACACTGGACAGTAGAAGACATGGGGGGATAAGACTGCGGATAAGGGTAACACGTCTGGTTTCAACACACCCATGGGCAGGAGGTCGGGGGTGGGACTTTGGTGAAGGGGTTTGATAGTGAATGCTAGGAGCCTAGCGAACAAGATAGTGGACTTAGAAGCCATCATACAGGACAAGGGACTGGACTTAAAGGAGTAGTCCTGTCTCCCCTGTCCTTTCTCCTTTGAGAGCCATGGTGCAAGCAATCGAAAGGATGGCTCTCAAGGGAGAAACACTTCTGGTGGGGGACCTAAACCTCCCAGACATGGATTGATCCTTCCCAGAGGCCACCTCGGCCAGGAGCAGGGAATTTCTGGAGGTGCTGCAGGAAGCATTCCTGCAGCAATTGTTCAGGTATCCAATGAGGGGCAACAACCTGCTGAATGGGGAAAGTGTGGAGGAGGAGGCGGTGGGAGAAGCACTGGCCAAGAGCAAACACATGATGGTTAGGTTAAGGATTAGTCTAGCCCTGTCTTCTTCGAATTTTGTCCCACCCTTCCCCCTCAGTCTTTCACTCCCCTGCCTAGCCTTTCTCCTGTCCCCCCCCCATATCTAAAAAAAGTTTTGTCTCCTTTTTGCCTGTTTAGCTATCCTCTTCTCTGTCTCTACCTTTGCCCTCCTTATTTCCTTCCCTACTAGTCTCCTCTTCTCCCTGTAAGCCTCCCTGTCCACTTCTTTCTGTGTTTACTTACATTCCCTGAAAGCCCTCCTCCTGTCCCCTACTACCCTCGCCACCTCCCATGTAAACCAAAGTGGTCTCTTCCTTCTTGTGAACTTCCTTACCCACCTTATGCACATTTCCATCGCTTTCTGCACCCAGTTCCTTATAATACCCCATAGTTCCTCCATATCGTCTGTTCCCTCCATACCTACCATCTTCTCCCTCACTAGCTATCTCATCCTGTCAAAGTCCACGCTCGTGAAGTCCAAAACTGTTGTGGTTGTATGTCTTACCTCCCTCTCTGCTCCAACCCCTGAGCTGTACTGTAATATTGAAGGGGACATCGGGCAGGGGGGACTGCAGCACATTGCTCAAACAGGCTACTCTCCCAGAGGAGAATTTTGCGTCTGCCCCATGCCACCTAGCGCCAGGTCGCAGCCCATATTTGGGCGCAGGGGTAGCTCGAGTCCCATTTGTGAATAGCTCGGGGGGCAGTATTTGATGCAAGGTGCTACTTGTGCCATTTATGTTTGCCGCAGGCACCTTGCATCAATCTCAGGGCTTTGAGAATCGAGCCCAGACTCTCTACTTATAAAAAGCATTGGGAATCTCTTCATGTCTTTTTGCTGTTACCCACCTAACTTGAATGTATTGATGCAGGGGTGGTGGAATCTTCCCCTGTAGATTTCATCTTTCCACTATGGGTATGCTTATTTTGTTTTTCTCTTACTACATATGTGTGGGACTGTATTTTTCTATTAAGACCTTTTCTTTAGTTGAATATGCATGTATCGGAGGGAGTTGGGTGGGAGGGGGAGGTTTTTGTTTGCTTGTTGCTGTGGAGGGGGCAACAGAAACAATGGCTGGGAATGAATGTGTCTCTTCTGTTCTTACTTTCTCTTTTTCGGGTTTGCTTTTTAAATGAAGTTAACTGATCATAACTCTTTCTACCCTCCAGCTCAATATAAGGGGAATGGAGGCGGGAGGAAAAAATACAAGAAAACCACCTGCAAGGGAATTGGGCTATAAGCACAGTACGTAAAGAAGCCTCTCTGATATTCCAACAGCAATTCAGGGGGATCTTTTTCAATAGTATAGTACCAGAGTATAGTACCAACACAGTAGTTGGTAAGGGAAAAAAGGAGAGAGGAGGTGAGAAGGAGAATTAAAGAAAAAAAAATAAATATGCAATGGCAGCAGGAGGGTTTAAATAGGAGGGGACATTGGCAGAACAGAAGAGGAAGATACAGGGAGTGGTGCAGTGCAGTGGATGCAGGGCAGCATTTTTCAGGAGGACGTTCTGGGTACTGTGGTTCTGCCCCATATACAGGCACCACTATGGGTTGAGAGCAGAGGTTGTCAGTCTTCGGGCCGAGCTGGCTGGAATACTGGAAACCTTTGCCCCCACACACAGGCCACCATGTCCACAGCCAGTACCGCAATGGTTGCCCAGGCAGAGGGCTGGCTGGACTACGGTGGGCTCAGGAAGGTTTAGGGAAGGGGGTCAGAGGCACATCCCCCATCCGGTACAACTTAGAAACTTCTATGCTGTCCTGGAGGAGCAGGCAAGTCCCACAAGGGAACCCAAGGTTGTGGCCAGGGAGGATGAGCGGGTCCTCCAGGAGGAAGACCCACGGGTGGGGGGGGTAGAGGACCCCAGAGAAAGAGGAAGCTACTCCTGGTGGGAGACTCAATAGTCCAGGGAATGGAGCTGGGCACAGGTAGCGGGGTGGAGAGGGAGATTAAGTGCCTTCCAGGAGGCACTGCTCAGAGGGAAAGGGAGCATATCCAGAGGATTGCTACAGCGGTAGCAAGGGAGGGGGGAACTGGAGATCACTGTCCATCTGGGGACAAATGACCTAGACAGGAAAGAGTAGAGCATACAGCAGGTACAGGAGGACTTCAGGAAGTTAGGAAGGTGCTTTGGGGAAGTTGCAGGCTCCATAACATTCTTGGAGGTGCTGCCAGTCCATGGCAGGGAGAAGGCTAGGAATCTCCACACAAGAAAGCTCAACCCTTGGTTGGAGGGCTGGTGTAGAGAAAAGGGTTTTGGCTTCATCAGGGACTGGGGACCCCCCCCGAGCAGTGTGAGGCTGTACAAGGGTGACAGCCTTCATATGTCCAGGGAGGGGATGGTGGTTCTCAATGAATGGTTTAAATAGTTCCTTGACAAGCATTTAAACTTGTCAAGGGGGTGGGCAGATGGGAGCGGGGGGACATAAGCAGTCCACCACCACAGGTCATAGAAGCAAGCAGGATGGATAGGGAGGAAAAGTTGTTAACAGATATACCAAAACTCATTATAAGGGGTGTGGTAGAGCAAGGGATGCAGCATAAGAAAAAAAACGGAGTTGAAAAAAGGGAACAGGAAGGCAAAAATGGAAGTACAAGGGGGACAGGCAGCGAAACATGGAGAAGGGGTCCCAAAAACCCCATCTTGAAAATTTGGTGCAAAAATTCCCAAAAATGCCTGAGATATGCAATAAAGTTGAAAACCCCCTATCTAGCCCATTATACAGCTTACCGGCATTTCCCCAGTTCGCGGGTCGGCTTTGAAGAGTGCAGACGTGTTCCCGGTCCATCAAGATCGTCACACAGCGCCTGGAGTGGGCATGGGGTGGGGGAGGCGCGGTGCAGTGGGTGGTGGGTGCAGGTTGTGGGAGGGGCCTGGGAGAAGCACCGTGGAACTGTTTTCAATTCACAGGTTTAAAAAAAAAAAAGACGACGGGACGCTTGCCACGCTGGGGTGGGCTTCAGCTGGCAGAAGGATGGCTGGGGCCGTGGAGCCGATGGGGATTGGGCACCTTCGCTGGCAGACGACACGGACGGGACGCTTGCTACGCTTGGGTGGGCTTCAGCATGGCAGAAGGATGGCTGGGGGGCGTGGAGCCGATGGGGATTGGGCACCCCTGTTGGCAGACGACGCGGATGGGACACACGCTGGGCTCCCAGCGGCAGCAAAGATTTTGGGGGCGGGTGATCGGTGTTGTAGTATGACAGTGCGGTTTTCTTTGAAGAGAAGACCACCGCTATCATACACAGCACCACGTGGGATTGGTGCAGGACTGCCACGCCTGCTCAATGGAGCAGGGGATTGCAAGGGAAGGGCACACCTCCAAAGTGTCCCATTCTCCCAAGACGTTCCATGTGCAAGCGAACGTAAAAATGATGGCTGAAAAAAAGACCATTGGTCAATCCAGTCTGCCCATAAACCCTAACAAACCTGGGACCTAATGTCCATACAGGGTTTTAACCCACACTAACCGCATCCATGGTACCAGTCCTACTGTTACAACCCTGAGCAACCACTAAACCCTTCACTCTGTCCCAGCTGTGTTTGAAGCCACTGATATGGTGGGCACAAAACCTATCAGCCGGCAGATTGTTCCATGGCTCCACCACACTTTCTGTAAAACAAAATGTTCTCACTTCCCTCTTGAACCTTCCACCGTCAGTTTCCACTCATGCCCTTGTGTTCCACTACTTATGCTAAATAGTTTCTCAAAATTTACCTTGTTCATTCTTTTCAGGAACCTGAAGGTGTCTTATCTTCTCTCTCAGGTCTGTCTTCCAGCGAGTGTATGTTCAGTGCCTTGAGCTGATCCACGCAAAAGCTGCCCTGTTGGCCATGAATCATTTTGGTCACCCTACATTGTACTGTCTGTAGCCTGTACTTATCTTTCCTTAGACGAGGACTCCAGAACTGGGCTCAGTACTCGAGGTGGGGCCTCCTCAGTGATCTACAGAATTAGTAATACCTCGTTCCTCATGCTGTCAACACTCCTTTCTATGCACCCCAGCATCCTGTTTGCATTGCTGTAGGCCCTGTCACACTGGCATGGATTGTTTTAGGGAGTCACTGATGATGACTTCTAGGTCTTTCCTCAGAGGTCGTGCCCAACATAACCCTTCCCCACCCCCATCCAGTACTCTGTCTTGGGGTTCTTATTCACTGTATGCATCACCTTGCACTTTCTGGCACTGAATTTCAGCTGCCAAACATTTGACCACCACTCTAGCCTTTGCAACCTTCTTTGCTTCTCCCCTACCCCATCCTCACTGTCTACCCTGCCACAGAGTTTAGTGTCATCTGTGAAGAGACATCTTGCTCTTGATTCCTTCTCCCATGTCACCGATGAACATATTGAAAAGGACTGAACCCAAGCTCGATCCTTGTGGCATCCCACTGGTGACCTCTCTCTCTCTTCTAATTTGACTTTGTTAACCACAGCCCTCTGCTGTCTCCCTTCCAACCAGCTGCCACCCATCTGACTGTGTCCTTCACAGCACTCAGACCCTCTAGCTTCTTCAGCAACCTTATGTGGGGCATGAAGTATATGGGTCTGGGTGCACAGTTCAGTGGATGGTTAAACTTAATTTACAGCAAACCAACAGCCAGAATCAGAACCAACAACAACTTATCAGAACCATTTCTTCTACAAAGGGGCAGCAGGCAAGGCAAGGCAAGAAGCCAGAAGGGGAAGGAAGGAAACATATTCAATTCAGTGCTTTAGAGTAACTGGTAATTGCTATTTTTCTTTTAAACTTAGATTGTGGGCTTTTAGTGACACTATACTTTCTTTGTTGTCTTTACTTATAATTGTTTTTGGGCTGTTGAAAATTTAAAACATAGTGGTGGTGTAATTCTGTGCTGTCTTTAATTGCTGCAATTTTCGCCCTCCTCCTTCCCCAACTCTTAATTATATGCCCTGTTAAATCTGATTGACAGGAGCTAAACACAGGGTATAGTAAGGGTGTAGTAGGAGGGGCATAAGGGGAAGAAGCCCACCCTCAGCACGACAAGTGTTTTGACTCATTTATTTATTTATTGGTTTCTTTTCTTAAAAAAAAATTATCCGAGGATCAGTGGCAGGGATTTTTAGTACAGTAAATTAATAAAAAGGGAACTAGGAGAGCTGTTAGCAGACAAGTAGTGGAATTGGTGTATAATGTGGGGAGGGTAATGCAGTGGCTGTGGGGCAGCCATTTCAGGCAGACCTTCTGACACTGAGGTGCTGCCCTATCTGCATGCATCTCTTCGATCTCATGGATGAGGTAGCCAGACTCAGAGCGGAAGTAAACTGGGTCAGGACTACCATCACCCCTATCCAGGGACCACCCAGTCCAATGCAACTGCCTCAAAGGATGCCGAGAACGAGGAGCACTTGGATGACAGTGGGCTCAGGGAGGGTTAGAGCAGTCAGGCAGAGGCACATCCCAGATCCTATTCCACTCAAGAACTCATATGCCACACTTGCAAATGAGGACAACCAAATAGAGGTACCCAGAGAAGTGGAAGGAAAGGATGTGGAGGTTAGCCATGAGGACCCCTGAGGGGAAAGCAGGGACCCCAGAGGAGGAGGAAGCGAATCCTGGTGGGGACCCCATCATAAGAGGGATCCAGCTAGGAAACACAGGAGGGGAGGACAGGGAGGTGAGGTGCCTACCAGGTGCCACGGCATGGAGGGATGGAAGGAAGATCCTGGGGATCACTGGGAAGGCAAGACGGGAGGGTGAGCTGATGTCATTATCCACCTAGGTACTAATGACCTGGCAAATGGGAGCCAAAGGAAGTTCAGGAAGAGTTTAGAAAACTGGGGAGGGGTCTCAAACAAGTAGCTACTCTGTCACTTCCTCAGAAGTACTACCTGTGAGGAGGCAAGGAGAGCATAGGAGTGCATGCACCAGGAACTTTAACTCATAGTTGAAGAACTGGTGCTGTGAGGAAGGGTTTGGATTCATTGGTGACTGGGGACCCACCTGGAGGGATGGAGGTTTGTTCAAGCCTGACGGCCTGCATCCATCCTGGAGGGGAATTTAAGCACTCAATGATAAGTTTAAATGCTACATTGACAAGCATTTAAACTAGCAAGGGGGTGGCAGGCCAGCAAGGAGAGTACCTACTTGCTCATCCCCCACAGCTAGCAGTGGAACCAGTGAACCAGAGGAGTGACTATCTCTGCAAAGCAGTGTGCAAAAGGTGGAGATTAGTGCCCAAGAGGTGGATAAGCAGAAAAGGGGCAAAATTCAGCAGAAGGGCAGACAGCAAGGAGAACCAGGGATAAATGACAACCAAGGAAGGGGCTGGAGTAGAACAGTGAAACAGTCTAGGGAGGTCAAATCATGGAAAGCCATGTGTGCAAATGCCAGGAGCCTTAGCAACAAGATGGAAGATCTGGAGGCTGTCATAGTACAGTCAGACCTGGACATTGGGCCATCACTGAAACCTGGTGTAATGATAACCACGACTGGGAGATGGCCATACCTGGCTTCAACATATTCAGAAGAGACAGAGCAGGCAGGAAGGGAGGAGGAGTGGCACTGTATGTGAAAAATGACATAAGGGCCACAGAGATCCAGGAGGAAACAAATGAGGGAGAGATACTGTGGGTTAAGCTGGAAAGAAAATGGGGACAGCCATCCGCAGACAGGTGTGGTCTATAGACCACCAGTCCAGGAGGAAGAAACAGATAGGAGTTGATGCTAAGCCATCCAAAGGATGGCAGACAAGGGTGAGGTAGTACTGGTTGAGACTTCTACATTCCAGACGTGGACTGGAGCATCCCAGCAGCAGCATCAACTAGGAGCAGATTTATCCTGGACTCCTTCAGGGTGCCTTCCCAGCAACTGGTCATGGAACCAACTCGGCAGAAGGCAATACTGGACCTTGTGCTCACAAACAGGGACAGTGTGATGGGGTAACAGTGGGGAGCACCTGGGAAACAGTGACTACCAGTCACTGTGGTTTGAAACGCAGAAAGAGCAGAACCAAACCACACAAAAACACGATCCTGGATTTTAGGGGGCAGACTTTGGGAAAATGAGGAGATACTTGAAAGAGGCATTAAGGGAATGGGACAGGAATCAGGGGTTGAGGAACAGTGGGCAGTATTTAAAATGGGGATTACAAGAACAACATAATTATGCATTAAGCAGGTTAGCAAGAGGAAAGGAAGAGGAGACCATTATGGTTTTCAAAGAGGTATCAAAGAAAGGAAAGCCAAAAGATTGCATTCAGGGCAATACAAAAAGACACAGGCAGAAGGGGATAGGGAGAAGTACCAGGAGAAGCAAAGGGAGGCAGGGAGGTCAGTAAGGGAAGCCAAAGCTCAGACAGAAGAACACATTGCAAAATCAGTGGGTAGAGGGGACAAAACCTTTTACAGGTACATAAGTGAAAAAAGAAAGACAAAGGGAGGTATAGTGAGACTGAAGGGGGAGGATGGAGGCCACGTGGAGGAGGACAACAGTAAAGCTGACATATTGAACAGGTATTTCTGCTCAGTCTTTACTGAGGAAGAGGAGGGTAATGGGTCTGAAGGGAGTACAAGGGGTGAGAATGGTGCAGAAATGGACACAAGTCCCTTTACACGAGAAAGAGTCCTGAAGGAACTGGAAGTAATAAGAGTTGATAAAGCAATGGGGCCAGATGGGGTGCACCCCAGGGTCCTTGAACTAAGAGAGGTGGTGGCTGAACCTCTGGCTATCCTGTTTAGCCGATCACTGGAAAGAGGGAAGGTACCCAAAGACTGGAGGACAGCAGATGTAGTCCCCTTATACAAAAGTGGGAACAAAGAGGAAGCAGGGAACTACAGACCAGTCAGCCTCACCTCGGTAGTGGGGAAGATCATGGAAGCACTACTGAAGGAGAGATTGGTGGAACATCTGGTTGTCAATGGACTACAGGACCCAAGGCAGCATGGTTTCACCAGGGGAGGTCATGTCAGACCAGCCTCGTTGAATTTTTGACTGGGTGACTAGGGTGGATCAGGGGAGGGCAGTGGACATGGCCTATCTGGACTTCAGCAAGGCCTTTGACACCTGTGCCATAGAAGACTATTACACAAACTGGGAATAAGGGTGGGCAGGACAGAGTGTGGTGGGTAGGTAACTGGCTGGGTGGCAGGACACAGAGGGTGGTGGTAAATGGCTGTCACTCCACAGAGGGAAGAGTGACCAGTGGGGTACCACAGGGATCAATGCTGGGACCGGTCCTATTCAATATCTTCATCAGTGACATTATGAGGACCTAGAAGGCAGAATTTCACTGTTCACTGATGACACAAAGCTCTGCAACAGAGTAGACACACCAGAGGGTGTAGACAGAATGAGAAGCGACCTGCAGAAACTTGAAGAATGGTCAGGGTTTGGCAGTTGAAATTCAATGCAAAGAAGTGCAAGATAATGCATATGGGGCACAAAACCCTGGCACAATATATCAGTTGGGGGTGAGGATATAGCATGCACCAAGCAGGAAAGGGATCTTGGGGTTGTCATCTCTGATGACCTCAAGGTAGGGAAACAGTGTGACAAGGCAGCAGGTAAAGCAAATAGGATGCTGGGATGTATAGGCAGGGGCATCACCAGCAGGAAAAGGGAGGTCATAATTCCGCTATACAAGACACTAGTGAGGCCCCACCTGGAGTACAGTGTACAGTTCTGGAGACCATACCTACGTAAGGACATAGACAGGGTAGAGAAGGTTCAGAGGAGGGCAACAAAGATGGTGCATGGATTGCATCACAAGTCCTATGAAGACAGGTTGAAGGAACTGAACATGTACTCCCTGGAGGAGAGGAGGGAGAGAGGGGATATGATAGAGACATACAAGTATCTTACAGGGAGGAACAGGGTGCATGAAAACACTATTTTTAAGCGAAAAAGATGTTCCAGGACTAGAGGGCATGGGATGAAGTTGGAGGGAGGACGATTCAGAGGAAACATGAGAAAGAATTTCTTCACAGAACGGGTGGTGGACAAGTGGAACACCCTGCCAGAGGAAGTGGTGGGGGCTGAAACAATCATGGGATTTAAGAATGCATGGGATAGACATAAAGGAATTCTGGAGGTCAGGGGTAAGGGGCAACAGACTTCTAGGAAAACAAACTGAACTTACAAGCTCAAATGGGCAGACTGGGTGGGCCATAGGCCCTTATCTGCCAACACTGTATGTATCTATGTATCTATCACCCTTAATCTTCATAGTAGCTATGGAACCATTTGCCATAGCTATAAGAAACAATAAGAACATACAAGACGTAACTATTCAAAACCAAACCCACAAATTAAGTCTATACGTGGACAATACCTTACTACAGTATATGTAACAAAACCAGAAACATCACTGAAAGAATTCTTTACTTTAGCAGAATAATTTGGACAGATATCAGGATATAAAATTAATTGGTCGAAATCTACAATTATGCAACTAAACCCTCAATACAATTTAAAGATGCCATCTGATTATAAAATTTTGCAGACTAAAGAATATATACATTATCTAGGTGTAAACATTGCATCGGACTTACATAAAATGTGCTCTATAAATTATGAAGAAACATTTAATTTAGTACAGGAAGACTTAAATAGATGGGAAATGGTGCCCTTAACATTAATAGGAAGAATGAGGATATTACCTAAACTGTTCTTTTTATTCCAAGCTCTGCCAACTCATATGACAGAGCAGTTTTTTTTACCAAATTAAACAAAATGCTTACAAAATTTTTGTGGAAACTTAAAAACCCCCAAGTTAGCATTTTCAAAATTTTTGTCACCTAAAATAGAAGCAGGGTTAGCTATCCCTGATTTTTATGTTTCTTATCCAGCAGCTCAAATTACAGTAATATGGGGATGGATTAAAGGCAAACAACAAAACTTCACATCAATGAAATTGGAACAGAATGCACAACCATACATAAAACTTAGAAATCTACTTTTTGCAGGATATCTCAGAACAAAACAAAAACAATATCAAGTGTGCTTGAACAAGAAACACGATTGATTGTTGAGATACAGCAAACAAAAAATTGAAACAGACATTTAAATATCACCCCTTCTCACCAATTTACAAACATTATTTTCCACCTTCAGATCAACAAATACAATGTAAATATGGCAAGAAAATGGCATAAGATAAATAGAAGACACATTTATAAATAATAAATTAAAAACTTTTGAACAACTACAAATATAATATGATCTACCACAAAGTAATTTGTACCAATATAAATACAATGTAAGTGTATCCCCCTTGTTACCCCGGGTTACTAGAATCCCAGTAAGACCTAGTGGTAGGCAGGGAAGGCAGCTTGTGAAACTCCAGTTAAATGGGTTTCACACTGTCTCACTCTGTTCTCAGACTCAGCTGAGACTGAGGGATGACATCACCAATAGAACTTTCGGAGCTGCATAAGCCACATTGGAATCTGCAGCAGAGGGAGTTAGATAGAACGTTGGGAGTTTTCAAAGGTTAGTAGTCAGTGTCCAGTTTGTCTTCAGTAAGTGAAGGTGTGCTCAAGAGGTGGAGACCGCTGTTCAGGTCTCAGTGCCCCTCCCTCCGGGGGGGGGGGGTGTAAAGATCCCCATGCAGATTCCTGGGGTAATTCCCTTAATTCTGCCAAGAGGAAGAAAAGCTGTCTGTTCAGTTCAGCCTTTGTTTTGAAAGTTGGAAGATTTGCGATTCGCCTGTGGGGCACCTGCAACTAAAGGGTGAGTGTCTGCTCTAACATGAGAGGGCAAAAATGTTTTCTTCACCCTGGTACATGTGTGGAAATCTAGCAATTGAGCTACAATTTGGGAAGCCTATAGGGCTAGGCCAAACAAGTGGAGTAGTGTCAAATGCTAGAGTGCTGTGTGATTCAAGTAATATGTAGAGGAGATGCACCCAGATCATCTACCCTTTAATCTACATTCAGAAGTTCAGTTTTCCCAGGAAAATGGCCGGGTAAGGGCTGTGGGAGCTGGAGGTGGGCAAACCCCTCATCTTTGGTAACCAGGTCCACCTCTACGGATTTCTGCTGTGGTTGCTACTTTGCCTCATGCACTTGGCCAGTGACGCGGGAAGTACCCAGACGTGGGGTTGCAAAAGGGAAAATCTCTAGGAGTCACAGACTCTAAGTGGTGTGGGGAGCCACAACAGGATAGTTGGTTCATTCTTCCAATGGACCATGAATCAAGTGGCCGTGAGGGACAGGCCAGTCAGGCTGTGTACCCAAAGCACGTGCAAGTCCGGGCTGTGTGCCTGGTGGGTCCAGAGCCTGAAAACAGAATAATTGGTTCATTCCTCAAATGGACCGTGTTGTAGTCTCTAATCTGCATTACCAGGAAATGTAGCCCCATGGGGGTCTGTCTATGCTTTGTTTTGTTCAGCTAGTTTGTGAATAAAAGCCACACTGAAGAATCCCATTCCTGGCTCTGGACATTACAGTTATTGCTTCCTGTGTTCGGATTTACTTGGGTACCCCTGTCCAGAGTAGCCAAACCTAGATCCCCCTGTGCCGAGTAACCTCATCCTCCCCAAACCCAGGTCCCCACCAGGTACTGCTGTCAGCTTCAACAGCATGCCACCTGTCGTTTGGCAAAAAGGCAGGGCTGAGGGGTTACAAAAATGGAGGCACCGCTTTGGATTTTGTTCTGGAGGAAGGTGCTTGGGCAAGGGGGCTAGCGTTTTGGCTATCTGGCAGTGGGTAGCCCAAAAAAGCTGAAGCAATTTCCCTAGTGTGTGTTGCTGTGTGCTGTGAATCTTGTGCTGCTGTTTAAAAATACCAACTGTTTACCAAGGAGCTGTAAAGCCAAAGAGTGTGCCCTTGTACTACATCAAAATAGTTTACAGCATTTTTGCCTGTTTTTTAAAATGAACTGTTGTGAAGAAAAGTGTGGAAGACTACGGGTAGCAACAGGAAAATTGTGCCCTGGATATCTGAAATGCTTTTAAAATGAACTGTTGTGAAGGAAAGTGTGGAAGACTAGGGGTAGCAAAAGGAAAATTATGCCCTGGACGTTGGAAATGCTTTCTGAATGAATTGAGAGACTGCAGTGTAAATGGCTATGTTAAATGGCTGACATGGGCTCCTGCCGTGAAGTCAGTTAAAAAAAAAAAAAAGTTGCATTCTGCAGTTTAAATTTGCCTGCTCGATGATCGCCATGAGGAGAAGAGCCCTCACGAGGAAAAAGAGGCTCATTTGCATGGCGTCGTGTGGTTGGTCAGGCTGCAATCAGTCCCACCCCTCAGCCAGCTCTACAGAGACTGCCCCAGCATTCGAGAGGGAGTGAGAGTGGAGTGCGTGTACTGGCAGTGGATGAGCGTCGCTGAGTGTTCAAAGCATTGTAAACCGTTTAAAAATAGACTATTTAGTTTAAAATAGGGCTCAACCCGCTAATCGATCGTCCAAATTGCAAGTTTGGTGTTTAAAAAGACGATCGCTAGGACTGCCCGCCCGTTTGTGTACCGAGGCCTCCAAGAACTGGCTGCAAGCCGTTTTTCCCCATCGCAGCAAGCTGCTACTGATAACAGTAAGTAACCATCCCTAAAACTGCTCAAACAGTGATTTTCAGCCTATGCCATATAAAATGTGTCTGCAGCAGTGTAGTCGCTTTGCAAGTAACGACTGTGTTAAGTCCTGTCAGCAAGTGCAAGTCTGTTAAGCCATTGACTGTGTGCATAGAAATGAAATTAGCCTCAGTTTAAAGTTTGCAGCCAGAGAGACTGTGGGTTGTAGCAAAGTGCAGCACTAGAAATACAGGCAATCCTGTGCTAAAAACCTGAAGCTTTAAGGGACTGTGAATAAAATAAATGTTACCAGCGTGTGAAAAGTCCAAGGAAAATCCTGCAAATGTGTTTGGAGCCAGATCAGAGCAAGTTGTGCAGTTTGAACAAAAGTTATCAGTAGCTTGTGTAAATCAGGTGCGCAGTGGCTTGACCCAGATTCTACATGTTGATGCACAGGAGTGCTGCCATTACAGGGTGGGGTAGTAAAGTAAACACAGCAGCAGAGGAGCCATTTTACAGCTAAAGAATGTGTTCAATAAAGTGGGACTTTCAGTTACAGTGAACTTTGTTTATTTTTCTGCAGTTATGGCTTCAGGACCAGCTCGTTACCCGGATCATGCCCGGGTTGCAATAACAGCAGCAGTAAATAGACTGAGAGATATTGAAAAGTGGTGCTATGGAGGGCAACTGCCTCCTGATGTGGCGATTCCCAATTATCCAGTGCGTGTATGTCAAATATGCTCGAGTGCTGGAAGGGACGTCTTCATGATTCCTCACTGTGCTGGATGCCTACAAAAATATGGCTTGTATAAATCGCCTCCAATTCGTTTGGCCCCCACATGGACAAAAATTCAGGAATCTGCAGTTGGCAGCACACAGCACCAGGCGGAGCCTGTGGAGGAAGGCCCCTTGGGGGAGTGTGGCACAAAGCTAGAGGGTGCAGAGTTAGAGACAGAACCTGAAGTTGAAGTTTCGGATGCTGGATCCCAGAAAGAAAGTTCGGATAAAGCATCAATAAACCCCTGGGTGGGGGGGGGCCTAGCCCGAGTCTCTTAGGTGAAGATGAGATGCAGGAGGACTTTGAATGGGAGGTGTCGACCTCCGCACCTAGTTATGAGTGGATAGTCTCGGGGGTGAGAACGACTGCTCACTCCTGGGCTCAGATCTTCAGTGAAGAGGAAGATGAGGGGGAACCTATGTGGCCTTGTGAAAAAGGAACGGGTACACAGCCTCAAGATCTTGCCTCGGAGGACTGTATGGAAGAAAGTAGTGATGCCACTGCCCTGGCTTTACAGGAGGAAGAAGTCAGGGATCAATTTCTAATTTTCTTAAGGATGCGAAGCTGGAAGAACCAGGACTGGCCACCCCCAAGCCAGGCCAGCGGTCTCAGATTGACCAAAGCAAGTAAAGAGGAGAGACTGGTTCGTAGGAAGGCAAATGAGATCTATGGTATGACCTTTCCTACCTTTCCTCGAAAAGTCTGGGAAGAGATTGAGAACTGCAGGAAATCCTGGATCTGGGATGAAGCAATGAAAAGTGTGCATCCTGGGACCAACCAGCATGTAAAGAATAGACTGTTCCACGAAAAGTATACCCAGTGGAAGAGAGGCAGGACACTGTTTATGGACAGAGTGAGAACAGTGGACAGAGAAGGACATGAAATCTCCCACTGTGTGAATTATGTGCACCCTGACCGGGTAATAATTCAAGCCCCTGATCCCCGGTACTATTGGCCTCAGTGCAAGGACCTCCCAGCAAATAAGCCCGTGCCTACAAAATGGAGAGCAGAGCAGTGGTAGTCAATACTGCCACACCAGACTGTGAAGTGCCTTATTGATCCGCCAATATGAATATCCAGGACTCAGGTGCCCCACATTCATCAGTCTACAGTGTACTGTCCTTTCCAGCATCCATCAACCGGCCCACCAGATGTCTTCAGATCCAGAGAGGACACCAGCCCAGCTGTTTCCTGTTCATCGCCTGGTAATCGGATGACATCAGACCAGCAGTTTTCTTTTTGTTCCTGTTCTAAGGTTCCGTCTCCATAGATGACATCACCCCAGCCATTTCCAGATGTGCCCTCCTGTGGTTCCCGGAAGATGTCCGCCCAGCTGCATCGGAAGAAATGCTGCCAGGGAGAGTCTTCGTCAGAGGTGCAGGTTGGTGCCGAATCTCGTACTACAAGTGGCTGGTAAGTCCAAACTTTTTATCTTTATGACATTGCAGTACACACTCTACACTGACAGACTTCAATATGTGTGAACTGTCCGCAAAGACTTTCCCCTTCGGGACTTTGGCCTGTTAGAACTGTGCTTCACCGGGCTCCGGCCCAGGAGAGACTCTTTATTGGACTAGCCTTCAGGACTTAGTTGGGACTTTTAGAGCACTCCATCCCCCCAAATGTGTATTGTAAATAATGTTTTCTAATGTAAATACTGTTTTTCTACTTTTTTTTTTCTAAAAAAAAAAAAATATATATATTTTTGGGGGATTCTGCAGTGTTTTGATGGTAGGGGTCTAGATAGACTGTGTATGCAGATTAGGAGAGTGTGTTTTGTCTTTCTTTTTCTTACAGGTGTTCCTGGGAAGACAGAAGAGAAGACAAGAAGAGGAGGAGGGGCTCATCGGAGTTCCTCATCAGTGCTTTAGTGTGTGTAGAAATTTAAAGTACTGTGTTGTTATTGTTATGGTTACTGTATTAACCCTTTCCTTCCACAGGTGTGGTTGTGGGGGTAGGGAGGAGGCAGTAATGTGGTATTTTAATGGTGTGTGGTTGCAGGTTGCCCAAGGTCGGGGAGGTCCCCGGGTTGTTTTTGTTTTGGAGGTATTCAGTTTAAGGCAGATAGGTTTTCCCTAGAGGGTTAGGGGGGATAGACAGGCTGTGGCCCTGACCTGCAGTAGGGACCGTAGTGCTGATCTATCAGGGCTATGCTCTGGATGGTTCTACCAGAGCCACTAGGTGTCCATAGTAAGTGGATAGTGTAGAGGCTGATATGTCAGCTCAAGGCCTCTAGGCCCTTAGTGTTGTCTACCTGTGCTTGCACATGGTAGGAGGGGGCCTGATCACCCTCCTCTGCAGGTAGCACATAGGGTGGGATGGCCTAAGGCCGGGTAAATAATGACATGGACAGTCATTTTCCTGGTTGGTATGAGTGTAACCCCTTGTTACCCGGGTTACTAGAATCCTAGTAAGACCTAGTGGTAGGCAGAGAGGCAGCTCTGTGAAACTCCAGTTAAATGGGTTTCACACTGTCTCACTCTGTTCTCAGTCTCAGCTGAAACTGAGGGATGACATCACCAATAGACCTTTCGCAGCTGCATAAGCCACATTGGAATCTGCAGCAGAGGGAGTTAGATAGAACGTTGGGAGTTTTCAAAGGCTAGTAGTCAGTGTCCAGTTTGTCTTCAGTAAGTGAAGGCGTGCTCAAGTGGTGGAGACCACTGTTCGGGTCTCAGTGCCCCTCCCTCCGGGGGGGGGGATGTAAAGATCCCCATGCAGATTCCTGGGGCAATCCCCTTAATTCTGCCAAGAGGAAGAAAAGCTGTCTGTTCAGTTCAGCCTTTGTTTTGAAAGTTGGAAGATTTGTGATTCGCCTGTGGGGCACCTGCAACTAAAGGGTGAGTGTCTGCTCTAACATGAGGGCAAAAATGTTTTCTTCACCCTGGTACATGTGTGGAAATCTAGGAGTTGAGCTACAATTTGAGAAGCCTATAGGACTAGGCCAAACAAGTGGAGTAGTGTCAAATGCTAGAGTGCTATGTGATTCAAGTAATATGTAGAGGAGATGCACCCAGATCATCTACCCTTTAATCTACATTCAGAAGTTCAGTTTTCCCAGGGAAATGGCCGGGTATGGGCTGTGGGAGCTGGAGGTGGGCAAACCCCCCATCTTTGGTAACCAGGTCCACCTCTACGGATTTCTGCTGTAGTTGTTACTTTGCCTCATATGCACTTGTGACGGGGAAGTACCCAGGCGTGGGGTTGCAAAGGAAAATCTCTAGAGTGCCAGACTCTAAGTGGTGTGGGGAGCCACGACAGGATAATTGGTTCATTCTTCCAACGGAACTGTGAATCAAGTGGCCGGGCGGGAGCCGGGCCAGTCGGGCTGTGTATCCAAAGCATCGCAAGTCCAGGCTGTGTGCCCTGGTGGTCCAGAGCCTGAAAACAGAATAATTGGTTCATTCCTCAAATGGACCGTGTTGTAGTCTCTAATTTGCATTACCAGGAAATGTAGCCCCATGGGGGTCCATCTATGCTTTGTTTTGTTCAGCTAGTTTGTGAATAAAAGCCACACTGAAGAATCCCATTCCTGGTTCTGGACATTACAGTTATTGCTTCCTGTGTTCAAATTTACTTGGGTACCCCTGTCCACTGTAGCCAAACCTAGGTCCCCCTGTGCCGAGTAACCTCATCCTCCCCAAACCCAGGTCCCCACCAGGTACTGCTGTCAGCTTCAACAGCATGCCACCTGTCGTTTGGCAGAAAGGCAGGGGTGAGGGGTTACATAAACATTTTATTAAAAGTACACATTTTTATGTAATGGTGAATAATGAATCCACTTTGATCCAAATAATGATAGCTAATCTAAAAGGTAAAAAATTGATCTCTCAACTTTAAGAAATTATGGATAAAGACAATGCTGCTTTAACTAAAATAAAAACATAAATGGGGAAAAAGACTTAGGGCTGAATTTAACTCAGGAGTACTGGTCAGAAATAATAAATACAGTTAATAAAAAACTGAAATAAACAAGATTACAACAAATACAGTTTAAAACACTTCACAGGACTTACTATACTCCCTCAAGAGTACATCACTTCAATGAAAATATGTCTGATAAATGCCCTAGATGAGCACATACAACAGGTACCTTGATACATTTGATTCATTCGTGCCCTTATTTAACCAATTTTTGGTCAAAAATTATAGAGATAATAAAATGCCCAATTACAATCTTATACTTACACCACCTCATTACTAGGTTAGCAATCCCACCACCCAACAATACATTAAATGAATATCTACAAAAGTTTCTGGCTATTGCATCATCAACAGCCAACAAATGTGTGCTGATAACGTGGAAAGACCCCAATCCCCCCCTAATACTAGAAACTTGGATTATTCAAATGATAGCAGTAATGAAATTGGAACAAGTTCATTATATCAGGGATGAACAAACAGACATTTTTGAAAAAATTGACACACCCTTATACGTAATAATTACAGCAGGCATAATATTAAAAGATAAAGATAATGGAGTTGCTGTAGATGCACCTAATTAATCCCAGTGTGGGATCCTCCTGTCAGGCCTCCCTGACTTGACAATGTCCTCCGGACAGCCTATCCTCTCCCCTCCCTCCCACCCCACTCTGCATCACTACCTCCACCCTCTCCAGGCATTATCTAGGAATGTCCAGGGCAATACCCCAATGTAACCCTTGGGTATCTCGTATATGACTGTAACCTATTATAAGTAACATTATTATGTAATGTATGTGTACTCTAGGTTTAATGTTCTGCACCTGTACTGTTCTCACTGTTGTAACCACACTATGTAACTCTGTCTACCACCACCACCCCCCCCACGACGGGGTGCCTTTGTAAATGAGTCCATGACTCAAAGGTTGTAAATCTGACTTTCCTAATAAATAAAATAAATAAAGAAAAAGGTAGAGATAGGGACCGCAGGACCCATAAGCTTATGATGATGAAGATATTATGAGACCTAAAGCTCTGAAATCAGATGAAACCAGGTCTAATATTCCATCTGAACCTTAAAAAAAAAAAAAAAAATACTGTGGGGCACAGACTGGAAAGCCTTGTTGAAATCAAAGTAGAGTGAATCCACTGCATGGCACTTATCCACTACCTTTGTTACCAAGTCCAAGAATACTAATCGGGATGATCTGAGAAGACCTCTCTACTACAAACCCATGCTGTTTACTATTCTGGAGTAAATTGCTCTCCAGGTAGTCCACAGGGTCCTCTTTGGCTAATGTCTCCATCAGTTTACCCACAATACAGGTAAGACCGACTGGTCTCTCGTTACCCAGTTGCTCTTTGTCTCCCCCACCCCCAATGGGCGGATTACTTTTGCTATCCTCCAGTCTTTTGGAACTACCCCATCTCTACTGAGCTACTGAATAGCCCTACAGGGGTTCAGTTAGTTCTACTGCCAATTCCTTGAGCACCCTCAGATGTATCCCATCTGGCCCCATGGCCTTATCTAGCTTTAGGGCTGCTAGTGTTTTCCAAACCCTTTCACCAGTAAGTACTTGTCTCATCTCAGGGATTCAATCCTCTGTTTTCCCTTGTGAATACAGAGCAGAAGTAATCATTAAAAATAGCTGCTTTCTGCCCCGATCCTCAATTACTCTACCTCCCTCTGTTAATATGACATTGCTTCTTCCCTTCCTTTTTTTTTTTTTTTTATTAATATATCTAAAGAACTATTTTTCCCTCCGTTGACCCTCTCTGCAATATGCAGTTCTGTGTCTGCCTTTGCTTCTCTAACTGCCCTCTTAGTCTCCCGCGTTCTCATTTGGTACTCTTCCTTTTCTTCCTTCCCTTGTTTTTCTTTGTACCTGGTGAAGGTCTTTTTGGCTGTCCTTGCTTCCCTGACCTCTCCAGAGAACTGTATTGGTCTGTTGTACCCATTTCTTTTGATTACTGTTCTCATGCAAGACTTTGTTACCTTGAGAATGAGCCCTTGATTTTCCCTGATCTTTCCTCCATATCCCTGATGCTGTTCACTCAGACTTACTTCTCCTGGACCTGCTCCCTCATCCAACTGAAAGCCTTTCTGAAATTTAGGACTTCAGCCTTTGATGAGAGATTACTTCTCTCAAGGGCCAGGTCGAACCATATAGAGTTATGGTAGTTGGATCCTAGTGGCCACCCTACCACTTCCAGATTGTTGGAGCACCACATCAAATGGCAGCCTGCCTAGTAGGTTTCTTAACTAGATTCACCAGCAGGCAGTCCTGCAATGTATCCAGCAGGGTCTGACTTTTGGAGCTCCTGGCATGACCCGATCAATATCTGGCAGATGTGGATCTCCCACCACAACCACCTCCCCCTGTGCCACCCCCCCCAGTCTGTCTCTCCCTCTCCCCCTCTCACTTCTATAGATCAATCCATCCATAATTTCTTGCCCCAGGATGCCGTGAACTGAACCCAGAGTGATTCTATTTCCCCATTACTGCCCCCGATGTTTGCATCCTCCCCTGCCTCTGTGCCTTCTGACATACAGGGCTACACCTCCTCCTTTACCTTTTCCTCCATCATGTCTAAACATGGTGTAACCCGAGACTGTCACGTCCCAATCATTACTCTGTGGCCCAAGTTTCTGTAATGGCTACTTGGTCCATCGAAGTGTCTGCCACCATTGCCTGGAGCTCAGTAATTTTATTTCCCAGCCTCCTGTCATTAAGGCAGACCCTTTCCATCTTTCTTCTGATCCCCTCATACTTTTTTCTTATTCATTCTCCCTTATTCTTCCTTAGTCTCCCTGTCTGTTATTTATTTTTCATTCTGAATGTAGGTTTTGTCAGCTCTCCCTCACTGGCCTCTTCCCCCAACCTAATTTGAACTTCAACCTTACTGTTACCTACCTTGCTGCTACAAGTCTCCTCCTTCGGATGAGCTCTAGCTAGGCTCCTCATCTGCTTTTCTTTCTCAGTGGTTCCCCTAGCCTCCATCTCCACTGTAGTCAGTTTAACTGTCCAATGTTAACATCAAACTTCTGCCCCAGAGAACTGGACCCTCTCTCATCAGGTAAAGGTCATCACCATTGAAGAGCATCCTGTCCCAGAAGTCTTCCACATATACTGGTATCCCTTCTGACACCATCCCTTCAACCACCCATTAAGCCTCTCAATCAGCTCCTTCCTTATGCTATTATTCCCATTCTCCCTATTCCACACAGGGAAGCCAAGTGCACCTTCAATCTGTCCTCCAACCTCCTAAAGTTTTGCTTCACTGCCTCCACAGGCTGGTTTGTCTGGTCATTAGTACTCAAGTGTACCAGCACCCCGACTCTCCCTGCTACTTCTCCGCCATCCTCCCTTTCTTATCTATATCCTGGATGGCTGAGACACCAGGAATGCATCTAATTCACCCCTTTCCTTTGCCCGCCCACCACCCTCTCTACTCCCCTAATCACGGAGTCCGCAATCACCAAGACTCTCCTTGCTGATTTCCTCACCACTCCCCCAAGTGTGACCAAGCCATCCTGCCATTTCCTCCAACTGACTATGAGCCCCCCAAAAAAACAAAGTCAGGTGCCTAAGCCTCCTCCAGGGGTGCAAAGCAATTTGTTTTAAGGATGGTGTGAGACTGATCGAACCCCTTGTAAGGTAAAGTGTATCCACTGCTTGGCCTTTGTCCACTGCCTATATCACCTAACTGAAGAAATTTATCAGAGTTGTTTGACATGACCCATCCTTCACAAACCTGTGCTGTCACCTATGCTGCAGCTCATGTGCTTCCAGGAAGTTCACTATACAGCATATTCCTTAATAATGTATTTTAATAACTCACCCACTATGAAAGTACTCACCTGTCTGTAGTTCTCTGGGTTTGCCTTTGTCCCTCCCTTGTGGAGTGGTACCTCATCTGCTACCCCACAATCTCTCAGTTATTCCTCCATTTCTTCAGTTAGAGGGGAAGGGGGAAGAAGCTTCTAGCTGGATGCTGGGAGAGTAAGGAGACTTGAAATATTTTCTTAGTTGGTAGTGCTTGGAGGTGCAGTGAGTGGCAGACACAGGGCTGATACACTCTCATGAGAGTTGGGTGTAGGCCCTGATCCCAACCTCCCCCACCCCAGAGCTCGGCTCCTTTATAGGGGAACACTTGCCCTGCAATTGGAGGAGGAAAATGCTTCAGGTGCAGCTCATGTAGTTATAGCCACTGGGGGTTGGGTTTAAGGGCTGGGAGAGAGGAGCTTAGGGAGTTGTGCACTTCCTCTATAAGTTTACTGTGTAGTACTGCACCTAGTAACAGGGGGTACCTGTTTACTGTGGGGCTGTATCTAGGATTAGTGGGTGACCTGATTAGTGGGTAGGGGTGTATCTTGGACTAGTAGAGAACCTGGTGGTTCACCCAAGGAATCCTACTTGGAGGGGGATGGGACCACACGTCATTAGGGCCGGCATCTTTGGGAGGGTGGTGGGGTGCACAGGGTGTGGGGCAGCCATGATACTGGACTGGGCTTGGAAGTTCGGTGGTTGCCCAGTGTGCTACCAGTTGGCACAGCTTAAGGAGGAGGTTGAGGGGATTAGGAGACAGCTGGAGGGAGAGGGGAGGTATGGTTGGGGAATGGGGCAGGGGCTCTCCCGCGAGGTTGCACCAAGCACTAGGGGCAGGGGCATAGGGAAAGGAGTGCAGGAGAGTACTCTGGGGTCACATAGGGACCCTGACTAAGGGGACCCAAAAAGAGGACACTACCAAAGAAGCAGGCAGGCATCTGGGGACCCTCACAGAGGGGGGTCAAAGGGAGGACATTCTCAGGGAATTAGGCAGATGGCTGGGGCTGGACAGAAGGAAGCAAGGGGGAGAGGTGGATCAGACCTTAAACTCAGTAACCGCTTCCATTCTCTTCTGCTTGTGGAGGAGGGGGATGATGTAGCCATGACGGGGCGGTTAGAGATGGAAAGGGAGTGGGGGGCAGGAGGCATGGGCCGGATAGAAGGAAGAACAGGGGGGAACTTGCAATGCAGGAAAATGGTGGGAGCGGTGAATCAGAGCAGGAGGAGGAGGGGGTAGAGGGAGGAAAGTGCAAGGAGAAGGACCAGTTGGGAGGAAAGGGCAAGGAGAGGGACCAGTTGGGAGGAAAGGGCAAGGAGAGGGACCAGAAGTACAAGGAGGATGTAGAAAAAGGCAGCTGAAGGTTTATGCCAGGGGAGCATGACAGGCAAGGAGGGGCTGAACGGAGACTGGAATGAAGGGAGGACGAGTCAGGCACGTTTAGCAGATGGGGGGGGGACCAGTTTCGAGCAGTGACGGGGAGGGGATAGTGGGGTAAAAGGATACTCGAGGAGGAGGGCGTAGGATCGGGAGGAGGGGTGGCCAGGGGTAAAAGGAGGGGGTGGCAGGGGCACCCAGATAGGGGAGGAGTAAGGAGATGGCTGGGGGGCCAGTAGAAAGGATGAGGGACATGGAAGGGGGGGGAAATGGAGGAAAATGTGTGGTCAGAGTGCTTCTATTGGGTGATTCCATGATCAGGGGTATCAAATGGGATAGGGAGGTGGAAGCCTGCCCGGTTAGAATGAAATGCTTCCCTGGACTAACGGTGCACAGGGACAAGCATGAGGTATATCAGCTGGCAAAGGACTGTGGAGGTTCCCTGGATATACTGGTCCACCTGGGTACCAATGACATTGAGGGAACTAGTGAGCTAGAGATACAGGCAAGGTTCAGGGAGCTTGCCAGTGTCTGTCATGACATAGGATGCACGATTTCCTTCTCGGAAATCCTGCCGGTGCCAAGGGCTAGTGGGGAACACAAGAGGAAGATTAGGGAGATAAACCAGTGGCTCAGGGAGTGGTGTGGGGCCAGAGGGTATGGGTTGATGGGGGATTGGGGGAGACCTGGGAGGATAAGGGGCTGTATGTTAGAGATAGGCTCCATCTCAATTTGGAGGGGAAGGAAATTCTTAAGTTGAAAATAGAGGGGTTTGTTGGTGAAAGGTGGGGTTTAAACTTGTGATGGGGGGGAGGAATGGGAGAAAAGGCTGTTGAGGGGGGTCCGATAAAGGAGGGACTGTCTCCACCCCTCTGGGGAGCTGGAGGAATGTGGGAAAAGGCAGACTGGTAAGGTGCTGACCAGGGGAAGATGGAATACCCGTAGGAACGTGAGCAGGGGAAATGGAAGTATACGGAAAGGGTGGAAGGTAGTCCTGCTAAATGCCAGGAGCTTGGGCAATAAAATGCCTGAGCTCCAGGTGATGCTAACTGAGGTGGATGTGGCAGCAGTCACTGAGACCTGGGCTACCGCAGGGCACGACTGGGACCTGAACCTGGAGAATTACACCATGTTCAGGAAGGATAGGGAGGAGTGAAGGGTAGGAGGGGTAGCAATAACAGTCAAAAACTGCATTGGCATAGAAGGAGTGGAGGAGGCGGAGGCGATTTGAGTCACCTTGATAAGAAGGGGTGGCAAGACAGTAAAAATAGGAGTGGTGTATAGACACCCTGCGCCGGAGGAGGAGCTGGAGGAGAGTCTGGTGGCAGATGTTGGGAGACGCTGCAGATTGGGCAGGGGGAGTGTGGTGGTGTTGGGGGGACTTAAACATGCCAAGAATGGACTGGGAGACTACGACATCCTCGGTGGCCAGGGAACAGAGGTGGTTGGTGTCTTTCAGGATGCATTCCTAACTCAGCAGGTGTGAGAATGGACCAGGGAGGCGCGGATACTGGATGTGATCCTGGCAGACAGTGACCAGATTGGGGGCCTGGAGGTAAGGGACCCGTTGGCAGGGAGCGACCATGCCACGGTCTGGTTCTGCCTGGACCTAGGAGGGGTAGAAGGCTGCACAAAGGCGGAGGTAATGAACTTGAGGGGGTGGATTTCAAGGAAATGGGAAGGATTCTTAAGAAGCATTTGGATGGGATTGGGCCAGACATGGACACTGACAGTGGGTGGGAAATCATGGGGGGTGCAGGATGCCGAGCACCTGTGCAAGAGTAAGATGAAAATGTGATGGGGCCCATAAACCCTCGGGTGGACCAGGGAAGTTCAGGAGGTGGTGAGGGAAAGAAGGTGGCTATAGGCATTTCAAGTGCTCAAGGAGTGAAAGGGATCGGGGGGAGTACAAGCCGATTGCCAGAAGGGCCACTAGGGTGGTGAGGGCGGCTAAGGCAAGGAAGGAGCAGAACCTGGCCAGGGAAATTAGGAGAGGGAACAAGGGGTTCTTTAGATACACTGGGGAAAAGCGAAGGATGAAGGGCAGATTAGCAGATTAAAACAGGGGAGGACGGGCACAAGACCCGGGGAGCAGGCTGAGGTACTAAATGAGTACTTCCACCTCAGTTTTCACCAAGGAAAATGGGGACTGCATCATACATGGGAGGAGATGGTGAAACTGAGGAGGGTGACCTGTGCAGATCGGCGGGTCTGGGGAGGGGGGCCCCCCATCACTGGCAGGAGAGGGGGAGGCAAAGCAGGGGGACAAGGTAGTGGAGGTGGAAATCATGGCAGAGAGAGTGAGGGTAGCCCTCCGGTCCCTTAAGATGGAGAAAGCACCAGGGCCGGGTAAATTACATCCCAGAGTGCTGAAGGAACTGGCAGATGTCCTGACAAAATCCCTGGCGGAGCTTTTCAGCATCTCTCCGAGGACAGGGTGGGTGCCCCAGGACTGGAAGGTGGTGCATATAGTGCCTATCTACAAGGTGGGGGGGGGATCAAGGGAGGTGGCAGGGAACTACAGACCTGTCAGCCTGACATCGGTGGTGGGCAAAGTGATGGAGGGCATTGTCAAGGATAGGCTAGGGGGGACCTGGAAAAGTCAGGGTGCCTGGATGATAGACAACATGGATTCATCCCGGGGAACTCGTGTCAGACAGACCTTGTGGAGTTCTTTGACTGGGTGATGAGTGCCTTGGACCTGGGTAGACCAGTGGACGTCATCTATCTTGACTTCAAAAAGGCGTTTGACTCTGTTCCTTATGGGGGCCTGTTGAACAAGCTGGAAGAAATGGGGGTGGGGAACCAGAAGATCAGATGAATAGGCAATTGGCTCCAGGACCGGAGGCGGGATAGTCTCATCCGCAAGGAGGATCATTAGTGGGGTCCCTCAGGAATCAGTTCTTGGGCCCCTCCTGTTCAACGCCTACATCTCTGACATAAGGAAGGGTATCAGGAGTGAGATGAGTCTCTTTGCGGAGGACTCAAAACTGGGGGCAGTGGTGGATGGGGAGGAAGGGAGGGTGGTCCTACAGGGGGACCTGAAGGCTCTGGAAAGGTGGTCTAGAAAGTGGAAGCTGAGGTTCAATGCAGGGAAATGCAAGGTAGTGCATCTAGGAGCCAGAAACCCGAACCAGGTGTACAGTCTTGGGGGATGCTAAAAGTCTCAATGGCTGAGATGGACCTGGGGGTGGTGGTGGTAGATGTCAAGATGAACAACTCTGAGACTTGGAGGGCAGCAGCCAAGGCAACAGGATGCTTGGATGCATCGCTAGGGGGATCTCACCTCCAGAAGGAGGGAAGTGATACTCCTTCTGTATAACTGCTTGGTGAGGCCGCACCATGAGTACTGCATGCAGTTTTGGAGGCCACACTTAAAGAGACACATTGAACTACTGGAGAGGGTCCAGAGGAGGCCAACCAAAATGATCTGGGGCCTGCGGGGGCAGGACCTATGGGAAGAGGCTCGAAGAGCTAAATATGTACACACTGGAAGAGAGGAGGGACCTGGGGGACATGATAGAGGTCTTCAGGTACATGAAGGGGTTAAATAGGTGAGGAGCAGTCAGGGAGCTCCAAAGGAAGGAGGAGGGGGGCAACTAGAGGGCATGGGTGGAAGCTGGAGTGGGGGGGGGGAGATTCAGGGGAGAAAGGAGGAGGTGCTACTTCACTGAGAGGATGGTGGAGCTATGGAATGCACTGCCCAGGGGGCTGGTGGAGGGGTTCAAGAGGGGGTGGGACAGATACAGGTAAAGGGTACTGGAAGTAAAGTCCTATGCAGCAGGAATATTCGGGACTGGGAAGGGAGAAGCCAGAGAGGGCGAAGGGGGCAGTAAGGTCAGCTCCCAGGCTGGTGGCTGACCAAACGAGCAGACACGGAAGACCGTTAGGCCTATTCTGCTGGCATTTTAGTATGTTTCAGAGGAACTGTTCAACAGTTCAGCATTGAGTGCCACCAAAGCCTTGCTTGCCTCTTTCAGCACTTCTGTGAATTCCATCTGGAGCAGGGGATTTGTTTATTTTGAGGTTTAGCAGCCAATTGTGCATTTTTTCCACTGTAATTACTCCCACCTCTAACCTTTGTTTTGATATTTTTATATTCATTGTTATCCAAATGTATTTGTTATAGTTTGTAATTGTTGTTCTGTTCTGTTGCCATTCTTCAGCTTGGGTTTGGCGTGTAAAATGACCTCTGGTCCAGTGTATTTACCTCGTCATCAAATATCAGTAACATCCCTGCTAGCAGAATTCTACACCCCTGCCCGTGCACCAATTAACCTTTGGAGATGCAGAGAACTTCAAGCATTTCACCAAGAAGTCCTGCTGAGTGAAATTTGCCTCTAACAAAAGAAATCTAGTCCCCATAAAGCAGCGACTCCCCTTACCTAATGAAGTCATGTTTTCATAATTATCCACCATCACTCTCCGGTACAGTGCCTTCTCCTGTACAGTTAACATCTCCCACTCCTCATCTGAGAAAGTGACTGCAACATCTTCAAATGACTCTGGTACCTAAAAAAGATGAGATGTAGATTCAGCCATGTTCTACTTAATTACAATGCAGTTCTCCTATATAGATCACTTCTGGTATCTCCTACTTTGAACATTTATATCCCGCTGATAAGTATAACAGCTGTGGCAGTCTTACTAGCCACAGCAGCAGTTTATACTGTAACAGGGCAGCAGTTTATCCTGTAACAGGGTTACCAATACAGCACACAAAACATCTATCAAGGATCTGTATACTTTGCACGAGAGGATCCAAAGCCCCCCCCCCAAAGAAATTATTTGCAAAATGGTGCATTTTGGGACTGTTTAAAAGGACACGGTCAGTTGTACACGGACATTTTTTGACCAATTATAGCTAAAGTGCCTGCACCCCTTGCAGCCCTTTTAGTGGCCCTAAATTAAAAATACCTGCTCAGGATGTCCAGACGTGAAATATTTTGTTTCCTTTTTCATGCAATTTAAAACAGGTTGATGCACACTCACATATTCAAAATGATGTGGAAGCACCAGCAGATTCATTCATGGATGAGGACAGTGTCAGCTTCGGGGGCAGTGAGACATGTGCATGCATGAGTAGTTCATGTAACTTACTGTATGTGATTTATTTATTTTTTTATTTCTATAATGCCAGTAGACCCCTGCACTTAGCAAACTATTGTTCAAACATCCAGAAATGCAGAGTTAAAATCTGAAGCCATCAACACTGTGCTGGTGCGCATGACCAGAGTCACGGCTTCAGATTTCAACTCTGCATTTCTGGATGTTTGAGTGCTTGTTTCATTTCTAAGGTAATTTGCTAAGTTCAAGGGTCTGTTGCCATTACAGATATAGAAAAAACCAAAATCACATATAGCAAGTTACATAAACCACTTATGCATGCACAAGTTTCTCAGCCCCAGAAGTGGACATTGACCATTTAAATTTGTTTATGTCAATCATGGACAAGCTTGCTGGTGCTTCCAGGTCATTTTAAGTATGTGAGCGTGCATCAATGTCGGGCAGTCACAGATAAGAGTGGTCCACCAGTGTTTTAAACTTCATGAGAAAAGAAACAAAATATTTCACTATTGAACATCCCAGGCTGGGATTTATATTTTAGGGCAATTAAGAAGGCTGCAGGGGGTACCGGAACTCTTGCTATAATGGGACATAAAAAAAAAAAAAAAAAAAAAAAAACACGCACACACACACACACACACACACATGTACAACTAACAGTATCCCTTTAATACCAAATGGTGGGTTATGGACTGCTACTTAAAGTGCAGACAGCAAAAATCCATTGTTTGGCTGCAGTTTGGTTTTCATCCTGTCACCGGGATGATTAGGATATTGGAGCAAGAACTGAGTTTTCCCCTCCTATTAATGCCATTCTGTCCAAAGTGTTTTGTTAAACTAGGTGCACTCTATAGGCCGAAGGGCAGTCTCTCGCTGTACATCTGTAAAGATATAACTAAACAAATTATAATGCCGACTCTGGATTATGGGAGTGTGGTTTCTACGGCTGCCCCAACAAGGTCTCTCTATCTCGCTGGACTGCTTATTCTGAAAATGCTGCTCAATGTAGATTTGCCCATCACTGTGCACCCTGTACACAGACCTGCTTACTGTACTCTACCATTGGTTAGTCTACACTAGTTCTGAAATGAGGTAGTCACACTGCTGTCCTAGGAGCCAAACTGTGGTTTAGCAAATCCCCTGTTTATCTTAGCAAACAGTACTCACCGGCCTCTAACCCTGCCTTCCTATTATGTTCTGAGCTTGACAAAAGGCTGCTTATCCCCTCTAGGGAAAAGAAATCTGGGCAAACAGCTATTAGTTTTCACCTGCACAAACTATGGAACACATTGCCCACTGAGTTAACCTGTTGCCCTTTGTTTTATGTTTCTAAACGGCAAATAAAGTAGCACTTTATTTCCACCTGTGAGTGCCCTATCTAACTGGTATGCTATCTTTGCTATAAAATTATATTCTAAAACGCATATGCATTGTAAGATGTACCAACTCCTGTTATTGCATTTTATTCTTGTACTACTCCCCCCCACTCAATATTCCGCACCCACCAGGTCACATCTGTGAACAAGACTGCTGTTCTCTCCGGTGAAGAGTGACAATATGGTGGCAAATTTAGTCGAAAATTATAAATTACTTGCTTTTTCAGCTGTCAAGGAAAAATACAAACTACCTGCATCCTTCTGCTTTAAGTATTTTCAAATTTCCCATGTTCTAATACTGCATTTTGGTAGTGGTCTTTGGGACAAGCACATGCTAGGCCCAATATTGAATTCGCTCCCCAGGAGACATTCGCCCCATTATGTTGCCTTTTACTATAAAGAACTTCAAACAACAGGTAGTGAACTAGAAGGAGCTCCCTGCTATGTGTGGGACAGGTCCCTCCCTTCTACTTCCCAGGTACGCCGCCAATGGGGACAAATCTGGAAAAGACTATATAAAGATATTAGGTGGGATCGGTATAGACTGCTTCAATTCTATGTATGCATGATCTATATTATACGCCAGTTAAGCTCAATAAAATGGGGCATTATCCAACTGACTTGTGTACCAGATGTAGATCCCAGAGAGGTACACTTCTTCACATTCTTTGGGAATGCGAGAAAGTTACCCCATTCTGGACTGCCATTCGATCTAACCTGGATCCTATTTTGGGGCTACACAATGCTTTTCAGCCGGAAATTTGTATCTTGGGGGACTCAAGAGAAATTCTGGTAGGGAATCAAAGGAAATACATGTCTTTGATATCTCTCTGTGCCAAGAAAATTATACTACGCCATTGGTTGGACCAGCAAATTCCCACGTATTCAGAATGGCACAAAGAAATTCTTTTTGCTCTACAAGCAGAATATTTTATAGCGAATAAATCCAAACATAGTAACAAATATCAGAAGGTGTGGGCACCCCTACAAACTCTTATCTCTTTAGGAGTGTCTAACATGGATATAGACTTGGAGATGACATAGTTCTGTGTAACTCTAAGATTATGCTCTTTTTTACTGTCTTATTCTCCTTGCCTGTTGGATTATCCCTTCCACTATCCTGGAAAGAAACTGCTCCATAATTATGTAGTAATGGCGATGGGGAGGGGTGGTGGGGAGGGGAGTAAATATCCTATAATTTTTACTATATTATAACATGTTTTGGTAGTTAGATATTTTTGTTAGACAATCTAATTATACCTCAACTAGGCCTATTAGGGTCACTTATGGTATAGATATCATATTCCATGGTTTCATATATTGATATGTACAATGCATAGTTAAGTACTACAATGGTTTGCTTAAGGGTCTATACATGAAGATAGTAGAAAGCCATATAATTGTATTATGTACCCTACTGATAACACAATAAAGTATATTAAATGTAAGACTGCTGTTCTCTGTATGGCATACCTGGTAAAACATTCAGATAAATGGAAAGAAAGTAGTGTTGCTCAGATGGATCCTGAAAAATCTGGAGCCACAGATTCCTGCCCTTTGTGGCTGGATAGTGGATCTGCCAGATACTTCCACTATCTGCCTGTGGATCCGGCCGTCAGATTCTAACTAGGATCCATCACTATCTGACCCTGGATCCTGCATCGGTCTTTGGCAGGATATCTGGTAGGATCCAAGTCAAGATACCAGCACTATCTGACAGATAGTGGTAGGATCCGCAAAAGCCCTATCCGAGCAACACTAAAAGAAAGGAGAGGTGGTGGGAAATGAGGTCTCCGACTAGAGGTGATTGGAATTTGAAATCGGGAATTTGATTTACCCGAATTCCTGTCCAAAATTAGGAATTAGGATTTTCAGGTTCGGAGTCTGAAAATTCTACTTCCAAAATTAGTGTTTTCAGAATCTGAATCCAATTCCAGTTTCCATTCTGCAGGAACAGGAAGGACACTTCCTGCTTACTGCCCATCCTCCCCTCATACTGTAGGTGCCAGCAGCCTCTGAGGGTTACCACTGGTAGCATCTTCTATGTGCTCCAGTGCGAGCCTTCTAGAAATTGGATTTCAATTCAGACTCGGAAACGGAATCAGATTTTTCCAAAATCCAATGACAAATCAGATTTCAGTGATTTTGATCACCCCCCTCTCTATTATTCTGCAGCAGTTCATGTTAAAAAAAAAAATGCTTTTATACACACATCATTATTCAGTCCTTTTTGATCTGTGACGTTTATCCATGCTGTTAAGTTTTTGTTTCCATGCATACGGTGCTACGTTTCATTTTGTGTTCACCATTTAAGAGACTGAGTTTTATGGCCTGGAATTAACTCTGATGGTCCCTAGTGTCCCATAAGGTCAAGGAGCAGTTTCTGCTGCATGATAGATCAGATGGACACGAAAGGCCATGTTTAACAGGGACCCCATTCTTAGTCACAATTGTTGGCATAAAACGATGCTGTGGGCCTTCCTTGCATGGTTGCAATCCCATTTAACAATTTTTTTTTTTTTTTTTAAACCAGTAATTGGGTTTCTGCAAGCCATGATTATAATCCAAACCAATGAGGGATGTGCCTGCTCAGAGCAGCAGCTGAAGATATCAAATAACTACAGAATACTCATAAGGACCACCTGTGGTCCAATATTGAAGGTACCATGAAATTCTCCTATCAGGACAAGTCAGCATCTATATAGTTGCAATGCAGACACCCCCGATAGGATTAGAACCCATGTTGCCTGTTCACAGGTTGTAACCTACCCACTACACCATGGGAGATACCTTTAACTTCAGTGCAGCTCAGTGTCACACTGGATGCGTTTTGTGGTATCAAGCAAAGGACCAGGGATTTGAAACCAGGAAAGAACATATAAGGAATAATGTATGGGCACCCATACACAACGAGCTTGTGTCTCCATCGAGGGATTGAGATACTGGCGTAGGGACCGAGATACCAGCATAGGGACCTAGACAGCAAAGCTCGAGAGGTCCATGCTAGTATCTCAACCCAGAGATGGAAACACAAGGAGAGTTGTGTATGGGCGCCCATATGTTATTTGTTATAGTGTATGGTTAAAAAAAAAAAAAAAAAATACACCTGACCTTTTTTTTTTTTGTATTAAACTCACACAATAACGCTGAGGTACAGTGAGCAGAGAACATGAAACCAGGCAGCGGGACTCAGCACAAGGGAATCGCAGCTGCAGTTAGTGACAGAACATACATAATAAGGTTTTTAGAATGTGTACAACAAGGTTTTTTGTGCTGCCTGAATTCCATGCACAATAAGCCCTAACCACACACTACAACATTTTTGTATTTTTAGCAAGAGACCAATGTTCAAATCCTAACAGGGACTTGTATATTTTGATTTTTTTTTTTTAAGTTGAGATTTCACTTGTGTAACCATCCCTGGCACCATAACATAGTTGCTATAGAAAATAAACTTAGTTATGAATAATAATTTATACAAGTAAAAAATGCTCCTGTTGGGAAACATTGGCAGTGAAAATGTGCAAGCTACCTTCACTACCAGAGCATTACTTCTATCTGAGTTGCCAAATTTTACGGCTAACCCAATAGCAGTGTCCAACTGAAAACACTCAGATATTGTAAAAACAAAGAAAAAAAAAAAAAAAAAGAAATGTAAACATAGGAAACCACACCGCAGCATACAAGTGTGTTAGTGTCAGTAGCTTAGTAGGCTGCAAACCCACCTCTAGGGCTGGAAGATCATAAGGGCATGGGTTCTAGTCCCATTCCAGGAATAGATAGGGCTGGAAGGGCTGACCTGAAAGGTTCAGATTGGGTAGGAGGATAAACCTGGAATGGGAAAAAATGTACAAATAAATGCAGTCTAAGAGCACAACAGTAACACAGCACTGCCACTGACCCAAGGGAAGACCATCCAGATCACACGTACGACTTAAAACTGAATTACCAGGAGGGCATATAAAAGGGGGTACAAGTAATGAAAAACTGAATTACCAGTAGGGCATATAAACATGTTCTGCTGTTTGGCGGTAGTTCAAGATCTCCAGAGACTTCCTGTCCAGAGACCAATTTGGAAGCTCACTGAAGGCAGCTTATGTAAAAGAGGCCACCAACCATCCTCATTCAGAGAGCTTCAGACAGAGGTTCAGGTAAAGTAAAAACAGGAACAGAGCTGCTAGGAGGCATCCAGAAGGCGAAGACCATACCTCTCAACTGTACCACATTAGGAGGAACGTTCCTCATTTTACTTCACAAAAGCTCCCTGTTCCACATTGTGAGGACTTGTTCCACATTCAGTATTAACATTTTAAAACACAAATCTATAGTAAATGATGCAAAAAAATGTATTTATCAATTAATAACAGACTTTCTGAACATAAATGCAGATGTTTTAACAGTGTTCTGAGCCTCCTAGGTAAAGATTTGATTAAGTATTCCACATTTTGCTCATTTGTTCCACATTCTGAGAGGCAATGTTCCACATTTGGGGGACAAAAGGTTGAGAGGTATGGCGAAGACATGTGTGTCCAGCTGGCCTCAAGCCACTGAAGGCTAGCTGGAGGAACAGCAAACACTACAGTCAGAAAGACAAACGGCGGAGACAGACTACCAAAGTCCTCTGGAGTAGACAGCTGGAAAGAACAGAGGTACTGCATCCCAAAACAGGACTCATAACTGCATGAAGCCTGGACCATTAATGTGCACACCGGAGGAAATTAAAGCACAGGAGACCACACAGACCAGAACCAGGAGGACTGTGATCGAGGAACGGAAGAAAAACAGCTAGTTGACACTGACCACACTGAAGTACTCATCAGGTTGAAGAAGATCCCTCAAAACAGAGGGTATGCAGAGCAAATGGCCAATGACAAGTACAAGAAGGAGGCGGGAAATGTGAACTGCATGAGAAGCCCTCTCAACAACCATAGAAAATACATACGTCCGCACTACAACTTAGCCTGTTAGAACAGTCAAGTAATCAAACAGAGTCTTCAGAGTACCAACTTCTCAGGTTGGAGACACAACCAGCAAACAAAAGTGAGAAACCAGCACATAGACAAGGAGAGACAGGCCAGGTAACTGACTCCAGGCAAAAAATCCACCTGCCAAGTCCAGGAGTCGACCCAGATCCTGGTAAGGCCATTCAGAGCTACATGACAAGGTTCAGGAAACAGAACTTGAAGAGAGAAATTCTACCAGATTTACCATAACATCTTTTTCTGTTAGTTTATTTTATCTATTTAACAAATCGGAAAGACCTTTGAACCTACAGAGGTTCCACGTTAAGTCACAAGAATAAAAAATTACAATGGTTTTAGTAAGTAGTGCAACATGAAGAAAGTAATTACGTAAACAAAAGAATAATATCCAAGATAAATATTGTGTCAAGTGCAGCCAGTGGCCTTGTCTGAAGAGAGGTGAAAGGGATTACAAGGAGAGAAGGATATGGGGTGAATTGGGGAGGGGGGGTGGAAGGAGCAAAATAAACAAGGAGGAGCTGCCACAATGTAACTTGTGTGAAAAAAGTCCGGGGGTGGGGGTGGTAGAGGGAGAGAACAAGGTGAGAAAACAGAGAGGAGGGAGGGGGGAGTGGGAGTGGAGGGACAGAAGAAGGGGAGGATGAGGTAGGATGAAAAGAGGGCAGGGATGGGAAAGGGATGAAGGAAGGAAGTGCTGTATGTGGGTTATTCATTAACTGCTGGGTAATTATCTAACAAAGAAACATAGAGAATGTTGGCAGAAAAAGAGAACTGGCCCATCCAGTCTGTGCTGTTTTACCTTTCCTTATCCTACCCTACCCGGGGACACACTGTCTAGTTGAGCCCCTTCTCCCTAAAGTGTCAGTCTTGAGCTAGCGGGCATTTCATAAACTCGCAGCTCCTAAAAATAAGGGCAAACCCCATCGCCTGAACTTCTATTTATACTGTTTTGCCACTCATACTGCTAAATACTTTCGGTGGTTTTGGGACCTCTCAAATGTTACTCCTGGATGTTATAGCCACCATTGGTTGGAAACTGAGAGTCTTTTGTGTCAATGGGTGAAAGTAAACTTTACCGTGTTGCTGTGTACCTTCACTTCTACTTTTCTGTGTTCTCTTCAGGATACCCCATCTGAGATGTCAGTGAGATTTCATCAGCAATTATGTACTTTATTAGATAATGCTAGAGATGTTTCTCAACTGATAATTGATAATCCTAATTTCAAATTGAATGAGCAAATGATTTCTTTGTTGTTTTGGCCATGTCAGAATTTCAATTCGGTAGATTGGCTTATACACATTTTTTCTTTTATGGAATTTCAGCAATATTCTGGTGCTTCCAATAAACATTGCTTTAGATATATGCAGCTCTCTCATTTGTTTTTTTAAACATTTTGGTACAGCCTCCTGGGTTAATTACCACGTTCAAAATATTCTTTCTTTAGCACCTCGGGCTATTTTGCCACATGCCATCTCTTCTCTTTATTCTCTGTTTTATGCTTTACTTCCCTCTGCAGCTGTGGGTGTCCCCTCATATTGGGATCGCACACTTCCCACACCTACTGGTTCTTATGATTGGTCTTGCACTTGGGGCGATTTGTACAACTATATTAAGTTTGATCAGTAGCATTATATGCAATTTAAACTATTACACTATATATATATATATATTATATCCCTGTTAAATTGTATAAAATGGGTTGGGCGCCCTCTGACTCATGCACTTGGTGTTGGTCTGCTTCTGCATATTATGTGGGAATGTCCCAGGGTTGTGCCTTTTTGGGCTATAATACAGTTCAAATAAGATCCGCTTCTGGGCTTAGGCCACACTTTTTCTCCCAGAGATTTGTTTACTAGGGGAGTATAAAGATACTTTAATATCTGCGCAGAGACTTCATACAGCATTAATTTCTGCCTGCGCTAAAAAAGTTATTTTACGACATTGGGTAGATCAAGTTATACCGACCTATGTGGAATGGTACAAAGAAATTTTGTTTGTGTTGCAGGCAGAAAAGAATGATTGCTAGTATGGCTGATTGTCTGGCATCTTACTGCCAGATTTGGGAGCCTTTGTACGCCCTGTTAAGTGCGTGAGAGTCTCAGTTTTTCCAGCAGTCTGAAGTATTGAAATCTCTCCACCCTCCTGCTCTGGGTCCAGTGGGTTGGAGCAGCTTGAAGATGAACTGACCAATCTGCCTTCCAGATTTTCCTGCTGACTAAGAAGCTGACCACCTTTGGGGCTCAGTGCCTTGGGTCTGAAGATATCTCAAGGTAAGACACCCACGTTTTATTCTGATTTTAGCCTGAGGAGAGCTTAGTGAGGTTCTAGAATCTGAGGCACCCTTCCTTCATAACACCTGGCCCTAGACATGTGAGAGGGGGCTACAATACTACTGTCACATTATTATGTTTTTTTTTTGGGAGTTTTAGTCCCAGCTGTCCTTCTCTTTACTAGTATTTTACTCGGGTGCTAGGGGTGGGAGGGGTTCTTTTGTTAATCCTGGGTGGTGGGAAAGGTATTGTTTTGGGTATTGCTGTAGTGGGTTTTCTTTTGGTCCGATTTCTGGAACTGTGGTGTTTTGTTTGGTATAGTTTATGGTTATTAAAGATTTCAATAAAGTTTACTTAATGATAAAAAAAAAAAGAACATTGATTAGTTGAGGTTATTTCCCTTGCCTCCCCCCACCCCTCTTGCCCTACTACTCCCCCCTGTGCAACTATTAAGCCTTTTACTCAGTCTAAGCTGTGTCTGAAACCATTAATGGGTCCCATACCCACCTCATCTGCTGACAGGCTGTCCCACGGGTCAACCACTCTTGCTGTACTAGGGATACAGACAGTCACAAAACTGTGACATCATCACAGAACTCTGCTGAGTCAACATTCAACTGACAGTTACAAGCCAGTGTGCTTCTACAATAGTCTGTCTTTCCATCCCTCAGTCTTTCAAAAATGTTACCAGGAAAGACATACTGAGCTAGTAACAGTTAATTTCCAATGTGTGCTGGGGGAAAGACAGTAGGAGGAAAAGTGCAAAAACAAAAACAGTACAATTAAATCAAGGTGTAGATATGCTATTAAAACTCAAATGTGTATGACTTAATAGCAAAAATACATAGGAGCAGAGTTAATCACAAGAAGCATCAACACAACTGGTGCAAAGTAAATGCAGATGTGAACAGGGCACAATGCATGGGTGCTGGACCGTCATAACAGCAGTACAGGGACGATGTCTGCACAGTAATGTGCATCACGAAGGACAGCGGCTCTCAGACAGCACCGTAGGACTGGAAGGGTTCAGAACCAGCTGTGACAGTGAGTCACGAAGTCATGGAGGAGTGTTTGTAGAGATAAAGGAGTGGAGACAGAACTGATAGTCAGGGGGAGGTTACACCAGAGCTTAGAGAATCTAAATGTAAATGCAGCTTGACCTGCAGATGATCTAGTGAGAGGAAGGGAGAATAAATGAATGTCAGAGTTTCAAAGAAAGTAGGTGGTCCAGGAGGGAATTGGGTATGAGGGGAAAAAGAGCCAAACCAGAATCTAAAGATAAAAGAGGCACAGAGGAGAGGCACCTGGCTTTGAGAGATGGAAGAGTGAGAAAAGTAAAGGGTGCAGCGGGGAATGGGGGGTAGTCAAGGGCAAAGGGGCCAAAAGCCTGAAAAAAAGGGGGTCCAGTCTAGCTGGGGTGTAACTGGGCACAGCAAAAATCAGAAGAGTCATTTTAAGGAAGATCTCTCTCTGAACAGGTATTGGGGGTGCATGTTTCATTCCTGCATTGTGTACAGAGTTCGGGATGAAGTTTTTGATGAACAACATCCACATAGAGTGAAAACTTGAGATGACAGTCCAACCAAAGCCCAAGATATATATTTATATTTTATTTTTTAGTCTTTGGTAACCTGGTAAGGTCCGCTAGGCACAAGTGCCTGTTTTCAGGGGCCACCTGGGAGCACTGAGCGGTTAAGTGACTTGCTCAGAGTCACACAAAAGGGCTAGCCAAATTACCACCCACACCCACCTCCAAAACCCTCAGTGGTGTTAGTTCATGAGTTCTCCTCCTTTAAACTCTGACATTCATTTATTCTCCCTTCCTCCTTCAAATGGGCTGGCAGTATAGCCTAGAGGTTAGAGGAACGGGGTGTGAACGAGCTTGATACATTCAGCGGACCAGACCAGAGTTTGATTCTCACAACCTCCACTTGCATACTGTGCGACTCTGAGCAAGCCCATTTGAAGGAGGAGAACTCATGAACTGCAAACACTACTGAGGATTATGAAGGTAGGTGTGGGTGGTAATTTGGCCAGCCCTATCTGTGCTGAAGGTCAAAGAAACCATTTGCTTGGCACTGAGGGACAGATTATTGGTACATAACAGATGTTTGTGAAATCTATCTGAAGTTTAGTTGCTAGGTCAAGAGCAGAAGAGCCAGAAGTATAAAGCACAGTATCATCCGTGTACATGTGAATGGCCAAGGAGATGCATGCCTCTGGGAGGCCGTTCAAGAAAATGGAGAACAGAATGGGACCAAGGACGGAACTTTGGGGAAGACTTGGGGGGGGGGGGGAGTCGCCTACATGAATAGCTTGGGACCTTTCTTCTAGGTAGTACTAACTTTCTGAGTTGTAGGAGAGTCCCGCCCTTTTCAGCTTGTCCAGGAGAAGGGGATGTGCAATAGTGCTGAAAACCTTGGCTAGCTCAACAAAGACTGCAGCGCTTATGAGGCCCTGGTCCATCCCATTTTGAATGGAGTCAGTGAGCAAGAGGAGCGAGGTGGAATGAGACTTCCAGAAACTATTTTATTAGATTAAATATAATAGAAGAAAGCTGAGAGTGTGACACAAACCCCAGTGCTTCGCACCTAATGCATGCCACCTTGTGCTGCAGCACTGACACCCAAATGTAGTTTTTTTTTTTTTTTTTTTTACAATTAACTGATTTTGTTCTCATATTGGGTATGGCAGTCACTGGTGTGTGGCAGGAGGGACAGAGAACGACCCCTAGTCCCTTCAGGCATGTCTATATTACTACATTATGGGAGTGGGAGAAAACCAGAAATGAAATTTGAACAACTACGAATTCAGCATACGTCAACTAATAAAGTGACAACTTCTTTACCATAAGAGCTTGTAAACTATGAAACAGTCTTCCCAGCACTTGGTCAATATCACTGATTTTGACACATTCAAGACACAATTAGACAAATTCCTATTTGGATTACAGGGTTACTACCCCCACATGGAGTGGGAGGCAGTCATGTCATGTCAAGCCTAGTGCCTTCTTCTGCCTTCAGTTACCGAGTAATACAGAGAAATAGAGCTAGAATGCAGCCCAAACTGGAACAGATCAATTATGGTTTTCTTTTCTTTTCTTCAGGACCCCCATGCTAGAATGCCTCCTGAACCCACTGCACCTGCTGGAATGCCCTCCCACCTGTTGAATACTCTGCAACCTGCAGCAACCCCTCCCACATGCTGGGAAAAAAATCTGACCTGATAGAATAACACCCCCAACCTGCCAGAATACTCCACCCTGACTTGCTGGGCTAACCCATCTATACCTATTGGAATTACAACCCCTGACCTACCAGAATAACTCTCCAACCTGCTGGGGAAAAAATTAAAAATAAACAACCTGCCAGAATAATATAAACCCTCCAACTGCTGGAATAACATTCCTCACTCGCTGGAATATCCCCCACTAGTTGAAATAACCCAACACACACACACGCCTACATGAATAACAACCTCCCCGCATGCCAGAACAACAACCCCACCACACCTGCAGGACTAACACCCCCCAACCTGCCAGGGTTACATACCCAACTAATGGAATAATACGCACACACACACACACCTGCCAAAAACAGCACCTTATGCCATCTCTACCTCCTATCTAGTAATGCTTTCAACCCTTTTTACATGCCTGCACCCCACCCCAGATGGCAGCCAGCACAACCCACCATTCACCATCTCAGCCAGCCGCTGTCTAATTCACACAAACTGTAAAGCAGTAGGTAAGGCTAGGGAGATGTTGGGGTGTATTAGTAGGGGTATCACAAGTCGGAAGAGGGAGGTAATAATCCCTCTTTACAAGATACTGGTTAGGCCCCATCTGGAGTACTGCATGCAGTACTGGAAGCCACACCTTCACAAAGACATTAACCAAATTGAGGCAGTCCAGAGAAGGGCAATCAAAATGGTGCAGGGACTGCATCAGAAAACGTATGAGAACTGATTAACGGAGCTCAATTTGTATATCTTAGAACAAAGGAGGGAGAGAGGTGATATGATCAAAACATTGAAAAATCTTAAGGGCATTAACAAGGCGAAAAAGTCTAACATGTTTCAATATAAGAAAAATAGCAGGACAAGAGGACACAGCATGAGATTAGAGGGGGGCCAGTTAAGGGGGAATGTGAGGAAATTCTTTTTCACAGAAAGGTGGTGGATGCATGGAATGGCTTACCATAAGAAGTGGTGGCTATGAATACAGTGCAGGGCTTCAAACAGGCATGGGATAGGCATAAGGGAGCAATACAGATGAGTATGAATAGTTAGGCCACTGACAGAGCAAAGGCCGATGGCACATTTATTTATTTATTGAATTTTGATGACCGGGTAGGCCCGCTGGGCCCCTAAAGGTCCCTTTTTCAGGGGCGACCCGGGTGAAACAACAAACATACAGGTAACAGATCAGTACAGTCAGGAGATTGAGTAGTTTTTAACAGTAAGAATACATATGTTTACGGGCAGCAGGTAGTGGAAGACATGCAGGCTGTAAGGACATAGAATTTACAAATAATGAGACCATTAAACATTAAACATCACTAATTATTGATTAGATTAAAAGAACTCTGGAATAGTGAGCAGCAGCTAAAGACCTAAGGTTAACTGCTGCGTGGACAAGTTGGAAGGGGGATAGATTTGGGACATAATTGCACCCCGTCTGAAAGGGGAGTACTGTTATACTGCCAGGATGGAGGTAGGGAGGGTCTATTGAGCTACCCAGGTGGCAGTATGTGGTCAGGTACTGTAGCAAAGACATATGCTCCTGTTGAGCAGGTGTCCCTTAAGCTTAGTCCGGAAGCTGGTAACGGTCTCAGCCTCCCGTACCTCCAAGGGGAGGTTGTTCCAGGTGGAAGGGGCTGTGTACGCAGGACCTAGACCCGGCTTTAGTCCTAATCCTGGGAACCTGAGGAGAGTTTGGCCTGATGAGCGCAGGCACTGTGGGTTGGGTTTCACCCTGAGCCCATCCAGGCTGGGGGAGGTGAGGGACCCAGTAGCAGATGTAAGGCAGAGGGTTGGGTAGGAGGCGGAGAGCATCCAGAGACGGCCACCTGAGCTGGATTGGGCCTCACAGTGGTGAGTCTCGGGTGAGACATGGTGGCATAGTGGACTATCTTATTGTACAAGGTCTGCAGCCTTCCCTAACTCCATCACGGCCACGCCCTGGAGGATCGGGGCAGCTATATGAGCTTTGGGAGGAGTACACTAGTGGCAATGGCTACCCTAGCTTCCGGGATGATCTGGTCCTTTAGTCTATAAAGGATGCCAAGTTTCCCATGGATGGCTTTGGTGATTTGATCTACATGATTTTTAGTGTGAGGCCTTGGTCCAGGGTAAGGCTAAGGTATTTGGTGGCGGTGACCACCTCAAGTTTTGCACCCCCCCTGGACTGGAGGTGAAGGAGATGTGACCTCTCTGTTCCCAGGGATCTAGGGCCAAAGAGCATTACCTTCGTTTTGTTGGTGTTTAAAACCATTTTGTTCAGAGTGAGCCAGTCCTCCATCTGATGGATGTCTTCTTGGAGGGCTGTCTGCAACTCTGGTAAGTTAGGGGGGAAGCTCTATAAATGACTGCATCATCCGCGTACTGGATGGCGCTGCTACTCCCGCAGTGTTTATGCAGATCATTTATGTACAGTGTAAAGAGAAGGGGGCCGAGGATTGACCCTTGGGGTACCCCTTCTTTGAGTAGGGCTAGCTTGGAGACTTTATCCTCCCACTTAACCCTCTGGGTGCATCCAGAGAGATAACTCTTGAGCCATCCCAGTGAGTGGGTGTCAAGGCCAAGAGAGCACATCTTTTGAAGAAGGAGGTTGTGATTTACCAAGTCAAAAGCTTTAGATAGGTCAATGAAGACCGCCCCTGTGCTGACCCCTCCGTCATTATTGCTCAGTACTTCTGTAAGAGAATTTAGTTAGCGCAGTGTCCGTCCCATGCTTGGCCCTGAACCCGTGCTGCGATGGTGAGATTGCCCGGTGGATTTCTAGGTAGTCACGGAGTTGGGAGTAGACTAGCTTCTCCTGTACTTTTGCTATGGCACACAACAAAGAGATAGGCCTGTAGTTCTCAATGGGCTCTGCTGATCCTCCCTTGTGTATGGGAATCACCACCAGAGCCTGTTTCCAAAGCTTGGTACAGACCTCCATTATGGACCGTTGATCAGCCAGGTTAGGGTTTAGCTAGAGCTGGGCTCTCTCCTTGAGGATTCTGGTTTGGATCCCGTCCGACCCTCAGATCCTCTCTATTGTAGGGATTTAAGGGTGGTAAAACCTCCCTTTCCTGACCAGCCTCAGGTGAAACGAAGGCGGTAAGGTCCAGGGGCTGTTGTGCAAGCCACCCACCCTCCTGTCAGGGGTCCCGGTTGTATGCATCCAGGTTCGTAGAAGTAACTGTTAAGGGTCTCAGCGATGAGAGATCCCTCATAGACTAGTTGCCCATTAGCCAAGATTGGGCTGGGTGTAGTTTTAATGCCCCTTGAGAGTTCATTAATGTACGTCCAGAAAAGCCTAGGATTGCCTAGGTTAGTTTTTGAAGGTTGGTGATATAGGCTTTTAGCTAGCTTTATGTCCTTTTTACATTGGTTTCTTAGGGCCCTGTGCGGCTAAGTCCCCGGTAGCTTTGAGTTCCTGTACTTTTCCAGGCCTTGTCCCAGGTGGACATCAGGCTTTTAGAGGAGGCAAGATCCACTTGTAGCAGCTTCCCTTTACTCTGTGGGTTTTCAAAGGAGCTAAGAGGTCCGTAATTCTGGAGAGGGATGTCTGGAAAAATTTAGCGGCATCCTCCAGACTAGGAAGGTGTCTTATTTTGCTCCAGTCGATACCATTTAAGTACCGAATGAATTGGTCAGGGAGGAAGTTAGAGTAGTTCCTATAGGTGATGATCCTGGGCGGGACTTTGTTCGTACAGTTCTTCCAGATGGCAAATACAGGCGAGTGCCTACATTTATAAGGTAGAAAAAGAAATGGGCAGACTGAATGGGCCTTGCGGTCCTTATCTGCTGTCACCTTCTATGTTTCTATGTTTCTAGCCATACACAGTCAGAGTGAATTACTTCAGACAGAAGTCAATCAAGGAGGTGAGAGGTGAGCAGTGCTGATCACTGTCTGCAGGGTTTGTAGAAAATGTGGTTTGCAGACCACTACATACTAGGGGAGATGATGGGGGGGGTGCTGTTCTGGCAAGTTGGGTAAGGGGTGTTATTAGGACATGAGGGAAGGTGATATTCCAGCATGTTGGGGGAAGGGGATTATTCCAGCAAGTAGTTAGGGATTTTGTCATCTCGGGTAGTGGGGAGTTGGGTCTTCTGGTGGGTTGGCGAGGTGTAATTCAGTAGGTGCAAGGATGTATTCCGACAGGCAGGCATTGTTATTCTAATAGCTGTGGGGGTGTTATTTCTGCTGGAATACTCCCTTTAACCTACCGAAATAATACTTCCCCTCCCGACCTGCCAAAATACCCCCCAACCCACCTGCTGAAATAACACCCCCAACCTGGCATAATAACCCCTCTTGAACATGTTGAATCCCCCCAGCTTCCCATAATATCCCCAGTTTGATCTGCTGGAAAAACTCCTCTTCCCGACATGCTGGAATAACACCTCCCGCACACGTCACCTGCCAAAATAACATCCACCATCATGACAGAATAACACCCTCCACACAGCTTCTGGAATACAACCCCCCCCCACATCTGACCAAACAACACCCCCTCCACCCTCACTGGCTGGAATAACTCTTTCCACCAGCCAGAATAGCCCCCAGCTACCTGCTGAGATACCCTCCCATCTGTTCCTGGTGTCTACTGGTGCCCAAGCCCTTTTGCATTGCCGCAACCCGCTCCTCACTTCTGCAGCTGTTGGGGGACCACTAGACAATAGGAAGAGAAAGCATTGGGGGATTCCAGCAGGTGGATGAGGTTGTATTTCGGATGATGGAGGGTTCCAGCAGGAGGAAGGGGTTATTCTGGTAGTTGGGGGTGTTATTCTTAGCAGGTGGGGAGGTTAGTATGGCATTTGGGAGGGGGACTTAAGCAGGTGGTTGGGGGTGTTATATAGGCACATAGGGATATTATTCCATCAGGTTGCTTAAGAGTGTTATTTCAGTTGGGGGTGTTATTCAGCAAAGGATTTTGTCAGATGGGGGTTCTGGCAGGCGGAGCAGGAGTCTGGCAAGTGGGGGCGGAATCTTGCAGGTGGGTGAAAAGGGGGTGGATTGTGGCAGGTGCGGCGGGTTCAGAGAGGCATTCTAACCATGATGTCAAAGGAAAAATAGAATCAATCTGTAATGATTTCAGTTCTGGGTACATTCTCCTTCCAGATTGATTTCAGTTTTCACTCATTCCACTGAGTTACTATGTTACAATAATTATACAAACTGCACAATTATATATAAAAAGTTATTACAACGATGTCTTAATGGATAGCTGTGATGTTTTAAAAAGACCCCAAGCTTCTTATGAGCCTGCATCTTATGTGAGAGGCATTTCAATCAGGAAGAAAAAGGCACTTTGCACAGTACATCTGCCAGTATTTATTTCTGTAACAAAAAGGGCTAGTGTTCTTGCCAAAGTTAATCTGAGGGGTTTGAGCTACTGTTGAAGTTTATGCTCCTCTTATTGAAAGAGGATAACTGTAAGAAAAGCGTAGATAAGTTAATTTAAGGTTAACATGGGAAACCATGCAAGGGCAACAGGGCTGCAGAGGATGTAGTTTTCCATTAGTGCAGGTCTCACCCCACTGTGCAAGACAAGCCCAAATGAAGTCCTGCGGATATGTATGTCTCTTTTCCCAAGTTCTAACACTGTTACAAATGAACCTGTTTGTAATTTTAAAACAACATGCCTTAACATTGATTTCCATGCTGATATTAAAGATAGCATTAGAAACTCTTTGTCTGGGGTGGTTTGCTTGAGAAACAGCTCTGTACTCACCTCCAGCTTCATTCTCCCTTTCCAGTGCTTGGGTTCTTCAAATTAAGAAAATGCAGTCCTATTCAAAAGCAAGATCTGGGAATGAAAGAAGATATTCTGACAAAAATGGTTACAGTTTAAAAAAAAAAAAAATCTCCCTCTGCAGCAGGTCTATGTGCTCAGTTTGGCTTAGCTCGGCTTTGTTCCGGCTCATGTTTCCAGTCAGTGCATTTCCTGCTAAGCACACTTCCTGTCTGTTTTTTATACCTTTCAGCTTTAAAATTTAAATCATATTATTAATATTCATGATGGGGTGTTGCTCTAGTTAGTAATATTCATGAGTACGCAAGGATCAGGTTTTTTTTTTTTTTTTCTCAATTGTTTAACCAGGAGAGAGACACTAAGCTGAAAGCTTGTTTACAGGTGCAGCCTGTGAGCACAGGGAAGTTAAGTGACTTGTTCAGGGTCACACAGTATGTAAGTGGGAGCTGTGGGATTCAAACCCAGGTCTCTAGATTTGCAGCTCAGAGCATTAAACCACTGCGCTATACTGCCTCCGAAAAGAGATATTGTTTTTCAAAAGTCCAGCAAAATCCTGCAGTAAAAGTAAATGCCATCTCACTTGCATGTGCATGACAGGTTCACAAAGATATATCTTACATGATCAGCTACATTAATTACGTGATCAGCTCCACCTGGGTTCTGGGTTACCACCACCTGATTTTACCTCTTGTTGCTGTTTGGCTATTTAGTTATCCCAGGCCTGCTCCCCTTTTCATATGCCAGAGTAGTACCACTTAGGACCCCGGACATGCCTCCCCCTCTTCCATCTCTCTGTTGTGAATTCCTCTGGTATGTTTCGTCTCTCATCTCCCCTTACCCGTACTCATCCTTCCCCTCATCCTTTCCCCCAGTCAACTCTCACCCTCCTCGTTTTCCACTCTCCCTCTCCCTCTCTCCCCAGGATCACTCTCCTTTCCTTCCTTCCTAGTCCAGTCTTGTCTCACTCCCTCAACTCTGAAACCTTGTGGCATATAATCTCTTTAGCTCTCCCCTCCTGCAGTTCCTTTCCCCTACATTTTCTTGATGCTGAAAATCTTACTTCCACAAGCCCATCATTGTCCTACTGCTTCTAATGGCTGGCAATATAGATTTCAATCCTGGCCCCCCTCCATCCTTTCTCCTCTCCCCTCTACTAAGGGTCTTAAGGTGTTTCACCTTAACGCTATAAATTGCTACCTAAACTGGACTAATTTAAGCTATGGGCCTTCAGCTCCTCCCAGATGTCCTGTCATTACTGACTGCTGGGGCCCGATATTCAAAAATGGGCAAAGCAGAGCACAGATATTTGCTCTGTGCCTTGCCCTTGCCCAGGTGGCCAGAAATGATATATTCAATGGAATAGCGCACTGTCACTGTTCCACTAAATAAAGGGCCATTGTGTCTCAGCGCTAAGCCACTTAGCATGGCGCAGACATGGCTCCTGATACAGGGTATCATAATGGCTTGTGCCCATGCTAAATATCCTATATTCAAATGTACCCATGCAAATGAGTCCATTGGGCACGCACAGCACTGAGGGGCCATTTGCATGCCCATTATGGGCTCATTTACATGGGTAGCCCAGTGAGTTAGCACGGCGGGGCACACCACTAGCTTGCGCCCAGATAGCTATCCCTGGTGCTAGTGGTTTCAGCCCACCACCGACTGCTATCCTAAAGTTAAAACTGACAGTTTCCTTGGTGTCTAGTGTGCTCCCCCCCCATTGATTGCTGTCCCAAAGTTAGATATTAAAGATTCCCTGGTACTTGTGGCCCCTCCCCCTGTCGATCACCACCCGATGATAAAAATAGACAGTCCCTGGTGGTCAAGTGGTCCCCCCTCCCTACTCCCAATCTGCCCTCGCAAAACACTGATTGCTTCACTGGTGGTCTAGTGATTCCCCCCCTCCCTATCTCCGATCTGCCCGTAGCATACATTCCATAAATTTCTCTGGTGGCTAGTGGACCCCCACTCTGGCAGGTAGTGCCCCACCATCCCGCTCCCTCCATTCCCAAGCCAGCGACCATCACAGCTCTCCACTCTCCACCATGGCTGGACACTGACTGAGCTCTCAATGAGTACGTACTGTATGCAGTACGCACTCACTGAGTGACAGCTCAGACTAAGTTGTCAATCAATGAGCATGTACTGTACATAGTACGTGCTCACTGAGAGCTCAGTGGGCATCCAGCCATGATGGAGAATGGAGGGCTGTGCCAGTCACCAGCTCAGGGATGGGATGGGGAGAGCGGGGTGGTGAGGCACTGCCTGCTGGGTTGGGGGTTCACTAATCATCAGAGAAAGATATGGAGTGTATGCTATGGGCAGATTGGGGATAGGAAGGAGGGACCGCTAGACCACCAGTGAAGCAGTCATTGTTTTGCAAAGGCAGATCAGGGATAGGGAGGGGGACAGCTAGACCACCAGGAACTGTCTATATGTTACATCCAGTGACAATCGATGGGGAGGGGGTTCATTAGCACCAGGGAATCTTTAATATCTAACTCAGGGGGGTGGGACAATTAGATACTAGGGTAACATTATAAATTCAGAAGAGCAATTGGGGGGACCACTGAACACCAGGGAATCTTTCAGGTCTACCTTCGGGGAGGGTGATTGGTGGGGAGGCCACTAGACACCAGGGACTACTGTGTGGGGGTCAGGGGGGCCACCACACTTCCTTCTCCAACCACTAGGGTTGCACAGGAATAAGTCAGGGCTCCTACCAGTGGTTTGTGCGCCGCGCAAGGGGACTGAGCAAAACAGCCTTGCGCAGTGCACATACTCATAGGAATGGACTGCGCCAATATTCAGGTCCCACCCTTTCCTTTACATTGTGCTCACTGCTGACCATTGCCTGTGCAAACCAAGTTTGCCTGCGCTATCCAGGCTTTTCAATATTGTCCATCCTCACTAACCCGATATGCACAGGCAAACTTGGTTTTGCACCTGGGCAATGTTTGAATATTGGGCTCCTGGTTCTCTGCTAAAGGTTTTAACTTTTTACAACACAGTACATAAACAGGTATAATCACACAGGTATTTAGGGCTTTGGTTAGATGCAAGATGTAAATGAGATAGGTGCCTAGACAACACAATGGCAAATCTAGACTGAAAATTGGGTGTGCTTCATACAGTCAAAAAATATTTACCTTTGGAGATATGTAGGCATGTTGTAAATTTAAGCAATAATGCATGACAGGGGGTGTTTTGTTGTGAGATTTACACATGCCTTGGGTGTGGTGTGGCACGAGGCCGCAGGAATGCCGTAAACAACCCGAGGTGTGTATAAATCTCATAACAACACCCCCCTGGAGTGCATTATTTTGATTATAAAATTAATTGGAAAAAAATGTGTTTTTCATTGAGAACAAATCAGTATTTTTATTAATTTCAAGAAATAATGTACAAGGTTTTTTGTTCTTCCACATATGATAAAATAGTCCCATCAATATGTCATGAATAGCTAACAAAACAATATATTTATTAATGTGCCATGAGGAGGAGCAGATAGCAATGTAGGAGGTTCCTTCATGCTTGCATTATGTCTGTGACTGACGAGCTGAGATAGAGGAGTTATGGTCGATGCTGGAGGGCTCTGCATATTACTCTGTTACCTAGCCTGAGTATGTGTCTCAGTGTTTACAGAGCATGCAAAACTACATAGCCTATCACACAAGTTATGCTGATTCAATCTGGGTGACAGGGAAACTTCCTGGGGATGTCTTTTCATTGAAGGAGGTGGCTGCATATTTATTTCAAAACCCTCCCCATTCACATTAGGTTCCACTGTCAGTGCAGCTGAGAGTGGAGTTGGTGTTACTTAAGGAGAGGCCTGAATGTAAATTTGAAGCACCATCCCATTGTCAGTACATCCTACTGAGGCAGTGCCTGAGGGAGGAGTCAGTCGTGCGTCATCACTTGCACAGCCACTGACGTCAGCTGACATACCAAGATGAGGAAGAGTGCCTTCTCTAACTGCTGGGCTGCTCACTTCTATAGGATGTGGTGGTGCCATTTCTACATCTTGAAAATGTGGCTGCTGTGTTACGCTGTCAGTCTGTGTCAGTCCCAGATGGTCGTTACCATGCTCTGTCGCTGCCACTGAGGTGACTTTGCCATTGCTTGTACCATCACAAAAGCTGTTTAGCAGCACCTCTACAGAATCCCCGAAGAGGTCAAAAAAGGTACTTTCCATTTTAAAATGGGGTTCTGGGTCACTGCTTAAGTATATGCTGTTCCTATCATTAGATACTGATAAAACTGCTATTTCTGAAGGGTTCAAGTTCAAGTTTATTGGCACGAAAAACTCCATTGAATAGGTTCATTTACAAGGAGGTCCTGAACTGACAATTCGTATACACAGGACATATGCAATATAAATGACACACAATATATAGAAAATACTTGATATAAGGGAAACAAGACTATTTACACAAATATTTACAAATCTGTGCCTGTAGTATCTCTATAATATGTAATTTTGTTTGCTTGTTCTTACCCTTGATGTATGTGCTTATTTGTTTTCATCCAGCACCTGTTAAATTGTAATTCTATGCTCATGCCTTGTACTTTATTGTTAACTGCTCTCATTGCTTGTATTTTACATTATTGTTAATCCTTTGCACTGTTTGTAACCCTATGCTTATTTCTTGTATCTTATATTATTGTCAATTCCTTTGAACTGTTTGTCCACCTTGATCTTGTAATCTCCTGGGTCACACCAGAAATTAGGCATTCCTTTGTCCAGTGTGTCTACCCAGTTAACAAAAGCTAATAAATAAATAATACTCTAAGTATGACAGAACTTTGAAGGTGATACATGGTAAAACACTGGGCAGCCAGAACAGCACACTTTGTATTATGCAGTATCACTTCAAGTGGCAGCAATAGTCAGAGTTAAATGGACGTGTTTGATATGGTATTGTATATAGTCTGAGAAGGGGGGCATTTGACAAGGAGGGAAGAAGAAGGTGAGTGAAGCTGGGGGTGGATAGGATGGCAAAGGCAAGATAGCGGAGGGTGAAATGGGGGGGAGGAAAAGGGAAGGGGTAGTCAGTTAAAGGGGAAGGTAGTGGGAAGGAAACTGGGGAAAAGAGTGTTTGTTATTTATTCAAGGACTAATGGGTGGGACATTTGTCACTTAGTGGCAAGCACAGGAGTCACATAAATTTCCATTTACTAGTTGTTTGAAGCTATTTAGGGACATTAGACTTTGAAGTTTAAGTCTAGATTGGGCTTTGCTCCAAGCAGCTAGGAGAGCACAGCTCATAGCCATACCTCCAAAGTGGGAGCTTGGGACGTCTAGCATAATGTAAGAGTTACTGCGTAAGGGGTAAAAGCAGTCTGCGAAAAAGATTTGAAATATTGGGGGTTTGACAGCAGAGCTATGTAGAGCCAGGTGAGAGAATGGATGAGATGTCTAGTCAATAAGGAAGTCCAACCCAGGGAGGCATATAGGCCACAGTGATGTGTACGACAGTCGGCATTAGAAATGAAGTGTATTGCCCTATGGTAGAGTGTGTCCAACTGGTGCCACAGGGAGTCAGAGCATCAACCATATAATATATCAGCATAGTTGAGTAATGGATGAAGGTTGTCTGGACCAATTGTAGTCTGGCTTCAGTTTTGAAAAGGGGTTTGTTCCTGTAAAAGAAGCCAGTTCTTCGATGCAGTTTCTTTGCAAGGGAGGCGATATGAGCTGAGAATGTTAGGTATTGATCTAGATCACTGCCTAGGTATTTCAATTTGTTGACTACCTTGAGATCGTCGTCAAGGAGAGTCTTAATGGGGGGCAGGGATGCGAGTGAATTTGGGATGGCAGTTGAATGGTTGGAATAGAAGTACATCACTTTTGTCTTTTTAGCATTTAAGAGCAGTTTGGACTGTGCAAGGTTGTGTTGGAGAAGATCAAATTCAGACTGGAGCTCCATGAAGGCTTCGGCAACCGAAGGTCTGGATATGTATTGTCACAAACCCACTCAGCAGGTCAGGCCCTCTACTCCCAAAGTACCAATCTCTGAGCACAGTTTAACAGAACAAGGTAACCCTCTTGACTATTTTGTGAGTTCGGATCAACTTTGGTCTCAAGTTTTGGAGGGATTCAATCTGTTAACCTCTTGCTAGTATACCCAATGTACAGGCTCAGATATTTCTGTCTTCGGGGGGCCAGATATCTTTGCCTACGGGCACCTAACCAGATATACAGAGATGAACCCTTAAAAACTTTAATAAACCCTTAAAAACTTTAATAAAGACCTCAGATTTAAAATGCTTCTCTTTCCAGTTTGGTATTACTATTCAAGCTTATGTATATTGTCCGCTTTAACCATAATACTTTTCTTACAAATAAAAAGAAGTCAAAGACAGGCCAAGTATGCTCTAAAAAGAGTTTTACTAAAAAAATAGATAAAAATATGTGAAACACAAAATACAGAACTCTTATATCACAAGACATACAAATCTTTTACAAGAACAAGGATTAAACAGTGCAAATTCCTACTTACAGTACTTAGATTTGACTCTCTCTCTAAATACCTGTTTAAAAGTGCTCAACATCTTTCCTTGTCAGAGTCTAGGTAAAAGTGTGTCTAAGTAAAACAGAATTATTCCTTAAAGTAAACTATATTTGCCCACCCCTTTTGTGTGAGGTCATCTAGCTCCTCCTCTGACAGATAATATATAAAAAATATATATCTAATAAAAAAAAAAAACAGGATGTCTTTTCAAAGTATTACATTTTGCAACCACAGCATAACTCATATGTTTCAAATGACATCTCTTTGATCCATGCTGCATCCTCCCTCACACAGGCTTCACAGGAGCATTTACAACCTTGCACCAGTTTGCTAAACCTCGTTTCCCCTTTGGAATGTCACAAAAATGGTTATGCTCAACTCAAGCTTCTACCACCCTGTAATTAGGTTCTGGCCTTCCACGTAACACCTGATATCTAAAAACTGAGTGTGTGATCTCACATGCTGTTTTCAGCATTTTTCTCATGGTATTCATCTTTCAGCTGAAACCAGGGAAGGGGATGGGGGAATGAGTGAGGTCATTCTAACAGTACCAGATTTCTCAGCAGAGACAGTCAGTAATACATTTTATATTAAAAAAATGATACAGCACTCAGAACTGGCTGTCCACATCACAATTCCTACCCACCTAGACTGAATTTGGGGGGTTCTATCCTCTACATGGGATGAACTTCTCAAATCAGTTCACTCCTCATAGACCCTAGACAGCCCATCTGAGTTCTGATTCTTTGCTCCAGCCCTATGTACGATTTTTAGATCATACCCTTGTAAAGCAAGACTCCATCTTAGTAATCTGCCATTGTTCTTTCCCATCTGCGTCAGCCAAACCAGGAGGTTGTGGTCAGTCTGCACCACAAAATGTTGCCCAGACAAGTATGGCTCTAATTTCTTTAGGGCCCACACTATGGAAAGACACTCCTTTTCCACCGTGGAGTACACTTGCTCTCTGGGAAGCAGCTTCCTACTCAGGTACACTACTGGGTGATCTGTCTCTTGGCTGAGCGTCTGACTCAGTACTGCCCCAATACCCACGTCTGAGGCATCCATCTGAACTATAAAGGTTTTGCTATAGTCAGGACTTTTCAAAACAGGAGCACTGCACAGCCTCCTTAAGTCTGGTAAAGGCTTCCTCACAGGCTGGGCCCCCTGGTAATTTTCTTTGGCATCTTTTTCTTTGTCAGGTCAGATAGGGGAGCAGCCAGGGCACTGTAATTGGGTACAAGTTTCCTGTAGTACTCTCCTGTCCCTAGAAAGCTCCTGACCTGCTTGGACGGAGCTGTCCCCAGCCTACCACATGCCCGAGGTATGCCACTTCTCCCATGGCCACCTGACACTTCTCGGCTTTGACAGTGAGCCTGACCCTCTGTATCCTGTCCAGCACTTCCCTACAGTGGGATAAGTGATCCTCCCAGCTCATACTAAAGATGGCAGTGTCATCCAGGTACACTACAGCGTATTCCTCAGCACCATTTAACACCTGGTTCACCAACCTTTGGAAAGTGGTGGGGCGTTCTTCATTCTGAAAGGCATTACTTTAAATTCATATAAGCCTATCGGAGTGATGAAGGCCGACTTCTCACTAGCTCTGTCTGTCAGTTCTACCTGCAATACTCCTTTGTTAGGTCAATGATTGTAAGGTAGGTCGCCCCTCCCAACTTGTCCAGGAGTTCATCCGTCTGGTGCATCGGGAGGGCGTCGGACTTTGTGACTGCATTCAGTCCACAATAGTCCACACAGAAACGAGTTGAGCCATCTGGCTTGGGCACAAGGACTATGGGTGAGGCCCAAGGACTGTGGGATCCTTGGATTATCCCTAAATCCAGCATCTCCTCCACTTCCCTCCTAATGTCCTTTTGGACAGCCTCTGACACCCGATATGCTGTCCACCGTATGGGTGTCTGTGTCCATGTCTCCACATCATGTGTCACTAAGGGGGTTAGTCCAGGCTTGGTGCTAAACAACGGGGCAAAGTCCACTACAGAACTGGGACCTGCACCCTACTCGACTGGATCCTAACCAACCACCCCTCTCAGATCACAAAAACCTCAGTCCTCCCTGACTCACTCAGTGACCACTCTCCCATCATCTGTACCTGGTCAAACAAATTCTATAAGCCCCCTCCAAAAATCATCACCAGCAGAGTCCTACCCCGTGGTCAGCTACCCCACCTCAAATCACACCTCCGTCTGCAGGACTGGTCCCCCATCTACAAGGCAACAGATACTAATACTGCACTGGAGCAATTTATTCACATTTTCAATGAAGCCTGTAATAAATTTGCCCCCCTCAAAAAGTGTAAAGTTAAATCGCTCAGTAACCCTTGGTTGTCAGAAGACCTCCTAAAAAAACTTAAATCCAGGGACCACCTCTGGGAACTGGCTAGAAACTCCGGTAAGCAACTCGACATCCAGAATTATAAACAGGCACAGAACGACTGCACCAAATCCATTCAGCAACAGAAATCTGACTACTATAAAAATGCCCTCACCAACTCCTGGGGAAATGGGAGGGATTTCTGGAAAAACATTAAAGATGTCACTGGGAAGCAGTCAAAATCTTCGCCGAACATACTCAACATAAATGGGCACACTACACTCAACCCTAAAACTATTGCGAACACTTTTAACATCGCTTTCACTGACCTTAGCAGTGTTCTCCCCTCTGACTTCTTCCAAGATGCGTCAAGTCCCACCCCCCAACTCCTCCACCCACGCCTGTCATCCACCTTTCTACTTTAAAGCACTAAAGAAACATCAAGTCCGAAACTACATTGCCAAAGCCATCAGCAAATCTAGAGCAAGCAATGACGCACTTGACCTCAAGCTACTGGCCCTAATGCTTGACGAGGTACTTGGTCCCCTCACCAAGATCTTTAGTCTCTCTCTTTCCCTTAGCCAATTCCTGGACAAATGGAAAATGGCCACTGTTACCCCGATTTACAAAAGTGGTGATAAGACTGACCATGCGAACTTCCGCCTTATCTCCATTCTGCCTCCCCTAGCGAAGGCACTGGAACGTATAGTAGCGGACCAACTTACCGAGCATCTGGACAATTATAATATTCTCTGTAAACAGCAACATGGCTTTAGAAAAGGTCATAGTATATCCTCTGCCTTACTCGAATTCACCGGCTCCATTCACAGCTCCCTCGACAATGGACAACTAACTGGTGCTATTTTCATCCACCTGACCAACGCCTTCGATACTGTCCACCATTCCCTCCTGCTGAGCCAACTAAAAAATGCTGGTCTCTCCAATGATTCAATCTCTTGGTTCAAAAGTTATCTTGAAAACCGCCTCCCAGCGTAAAATCGGGGATGTCACCTGATTCCAAACCTGCCCTCTCTGGAGTTCCCCAAGGTTCAGTACTGGGCCCCCTACTCTTCAGCCTGTTCCTTAACATCCTACCGGACTCCTGCACTGAACATATCATCCTGTATGCCGATGATGCAGTAATCCTTGCCACACACCAGGACCAGAAGAATTTGCAAGAAAATCTCCAACTCTGCTTCTCCTCGGTTGAGAATTGGTTCACAAAGCACAAACTGATCCTTAATCAAAAAAAAAACCAAGGCCATGATCTTCAGCAGCTCCCATAATAAACATAAGCACTTCCAACTCTCCAGTATCACCTGACAAGTTGCCGCACTGGAACAGGTCAAAAACTTTAAATACCTTGGGATCACCCTTGACCCTTACCTCTCCTACACTGCCCACATCGATCATGTCGCCAAAGCCACTAACTCCCGGCTAGGCCTGCTATTCCATCATAGGAAACACCTGACACCCGAAGCCCTCGCTGTCACTGTCCAGAGCTCCATCATATCCATCATTGATTATGGCATTATCATTTACGGCGCTGCTACAACCACCATGCTCAAATGTGTATCCACCACCCTCAACAAAGCCTGTCGACTTGTCACTAGCTCCCAATGCCTAACTCACACCTGTGACCTCTATTCTCAAACTGGATGATTGAATCTTACCAATCGAATAAAACACCAAACTTGTATTATTACTAAGAAAATCTTGCTTGGCCTTGCCCCCCCCCCAGAGGGCTGTGCCCTCAAACAACCGAGAATCCACACTCACCATACCAAGGGATCAAAACCTCAGCTTCTGCAAATCCTGCATTGCTACAACACAAGGCCAAAGATCCTTTGCTTACTGCGCTGCTAGTTGGTACTACGGTCTTCCCAGCGACATCTCATCCTCACTATTGCTCAGCACTTTTAAGACTCTGCTCCACCTAACACTCACTGCTTCCAGCCTCTGACTGTTGTGGCTAAACATGTCTTTTGGTTCCATAGCTGAAGATGCCCTTTTGGATCCACTTCTACTCTTGCTCTTTGCCGGCACCCCCCCAACCCCATCTTCACCTCCCCTGCTGGCCCATGACAAATGCCACTCGGTTTCACTCACTCTATTCTACCCGCCTCCGCCTCCTCTCTCTGTTCCCCCACCCACCTCCCCTTTTCTCCCATCCAATTAGTCTCCTTGATTTCACCCTCCTCCTTTCCCTTTCCCCTCCCCAAAGTTTCACTTTATTGTTCTTTTTTCCTTTACAAGACTGTGTTTTTTTTTTTAATTTTATAAACTGTTATCTGTGCTTATGTTTGTCTCAATTGTACCAGTGACGTGGAACCTTTGTAAAAGAGCCTCAGCTCAAAGGTATTTGTAATCCTAGAACAAATAAATAAATAATAAATAAATAAAGTCTACTAAAACCTCCCTTACTTTCTAAATCTGGTCCAGGGCCAGCTGAGGATACAATTTTACTGCCTCCACAGAGGACTCCTGCTTACTTTCCTCCAGCAAATCCAGAAGGGGATCTCCTTCGTCCATCCCCTCCCCATGACTACACACTGCAAACACCATGTCAGCCCTATTTGCATATGGTTTCATCATGTTGACATGGTACATCCTTTCTGTCTGCCTTCTGTCAGGTTACTCCACAATGTAGTTCATGTCATTTACCTTCCTAACCACTTTGTACGGTCCTGTCCACTCAGCTTGCAGCTTGTCTTTCTGGACTGGAATAAGGATCATGACTTCCTGACCCACCATGTATGAGCGAGCTCTGGCTCTGTGGTTGTACCACACTTTTTGTTTCTGTTGGGCAGCTGCCAGGTTGCTCTGGGCTGTCCCCATAAGCTCCTTCAGCCTTTCCCTAAACCTAAGGAAGTAATCTACAATGGGAGTTCCCTGGGTGGCATGCTTGCCTTCCCAGTCCTCCTGGATCAAGTGTAGGAGCCCATGTACCCGGCGTCCATATAAGAGTTCAAAGGGGGAAAATCCTGTTGACTCTTGGGGAACCTCCCTGCATGCAAACAACAGGTGGGGAAGGTATTTCTCCCAGTCCCTCCCATGCTGTTCAGCAAATGCCTGGAGCATTGACTTTAGGGTACAATTGAATCGTTCTACAAGTCCATTGACTTGTGGGTGATACGGTGTCGTGCATCTCTGCACCACCCCACACTTCTCCCATAAACATTTCATCAGGTCCGACATGAAGGAACCCCCTCGATCAGTGATTTCCTCCTGCAGAAACCCAACACGGGAGAAAATCCCAAGTAAGGCATCTGCCACTTTGTCCGTCCTCAGTGAGGATAGGGCAACTGCCTCTGGGTACCGGGTGGCATAATCCACCACAGTCAGGATGAATCTCTTCCCTGAGGAGCTGGGGGTATTTAAAGGCCCCACAATATCCATTCTCACCCTCTGGAATGGCTCCTCCACTATGGGCAAGGGGATCAGGGCGGCTTGGGTTTTCTTGCTCGCCTTCCCTATTTCTTGGCACCAGTGACAAGACCTGCAATACTCCTTCATCTGCTGGGTGAAGTTAGGCCAGTAGAAATTCTGAACTAACCGCTGCGTAGTGCGCGAGATTCCCAGATGGCCAGCAAGGGAATATCATGTGCAGTTTTGAGCAACTGCTTACAATACCCCTTGGGAATGACAAGCTGCCTGCATAGCATCCCTCCCTCTGTCTGTACTACCTGAGTATACATAAGTCCATTTTCCCAATAAACCTTGTGTCTGCCGTCACCTCCCTGTGTGCTGTCTGAGTCTGCCCAAGCCCTCAGCTTCTCTAAACTAGGATCACTTCTCTAAGCAGCTGCAAACTCCTCACACATTCCCAAGGCATGGGACAGGTCTCCTTCAGTCGCTAAACTAGGGTCCCTAGCACTAGCATCAGGGCCCTCAGGATCACTGTCAATCCCAACCCTCTGACAAGGGGTCACCCCTCTCTCTTCGGAGTAACCCTCTGTAGCTGTGTGGTTACTGGCTCCTGGGGAAATTTCTACCCCCTTTTTATCAGTCTCCCCATCTGGAGACACAGGCTGGGGAACCAGCCTCTCAGTGGTTTCCACACTGGTTTCTGTGGGGTTCAGGGAACTACAATTTTCCCTTGCCGCTTGGCTATGGGTAACTGCACATACCATCCCCTGCTAGAGACTGTTACCCAGGATCACATCCACTGCTAATGTTTTGGCTATAGCCACCTGTTGCCCAGTTCCCCCTGTTTCACCCCAGTCTAGGAGAACACTAGCGAGTGGTAATGTTTTCTCTTCACCCGCAAAGTCCTGTACAGTGATGTATTTATTGGGTATAAGCTGACCAGGCTGTACCAGATCCCCCTTTACTAACGTCAAGGATGCCCCTGTGTCCCTTAACCCTTGCATCTGTACACCATTTACCATGACTGGGTGCATGTGTTCCCTCATGTTCATTGGCATGCTCCCAGGGACACACAAACAACCCACTTCTTTTCTAGCACCCTGTTGTGTATTACTGCTTGCCTTTTTGGGACACTGTCTGGCAATATGCCCAGTTTCTTTACACAACCACCAAGCATTTCTTACTTCAGATAAATCTTTTCGTTGAAACCTGGGGCTAACTGGTTTCGGGGGAGGCAGTGAGGGTTTTAGCTGCCCTGAAGGCATGCTTTTCCCTTTCTGTGCTGCCACACCTGCCCCATTCGCTCTCAGAGCAGGTCTGCTCTTGGCATAGCAGTCCAAGAGCTCAGCAGCCTCTTGCACTGTTTTGGGATCTCGGTCCTCTAGCCAGGTTTTTAGCTCTGCTGGGCAAGCCCAATAAAACTGTTCTAATAAAATCACATTTTCAATTTTGTCAACAGTTTGCCTCAATTCCTTCCAACCAACATTTTAAAAACTGACTTTGTTTCATGGCTAGCTCCTCTTAGCTCATATCAGGGCTTCTCCTGAGCTTATGGAATTTAGCTCTGTATGATTCAGCAGTTAATTCAAACTTTCTTAACAGTGCAGCTTTTAGTTTGCTGTAATCATTGCTGTCCTTATTGTCCATTTGACCCAATGCATCCCGAGCTTTCCTGGTAAGTAGTGGGGATAGCTGGAAACTCCAGGACTCTCTAGGAATTTTAGCCTGAATACAAACCTTTTCAAAAGAGTTTAAAAAGACATCCATGTCCTCCCCCTCCTTAAATTCGGCTATTAATTTGCAGTTCAATTTGTAACCCAGTCCTGCAGTCCCAGTTAAACCTAAGCCACTTACCTGCTCTGGTGCTGCTGGTCAGATTCGTATCTTCTCCAGTTCATGTTTCCTCTGGCGCTCCTGCTCCTCACAGTCTATGTCTTGGTGTTCTCATTCTCTCTTCTTCTCTGCAGCTCACTGGCGCTCACACTCCTTATGGTCTGCCTCCTTCTGTTGTCTCTCTGCCTCTCGCTGTTCCCTCTTTGCCTCTCTGGGTTCTCGTTCTGCCTCACGGTCCACCTCTCTCTTCTCTCGCTCTCTCTTCTCCTGGAACTCCAGCTCCATCCTGCACAACTCATTTTGCAGCTTGAGTACCTCTGGATTCAGGATACTGGTGACCCTCCCCTGCTGCTGTGGCCCTTCACTGACAGTGGCCCTGCTGTCCTCCTCATCAGCTCTGGACCCTTCACTGGCCGCTAGCCCTTCCACACTTGAGGTTTAGTCCTTTCCAGTCATGGTTGGTGACTCACTGCTCTGGGTATCTGCTACCATCAGTGCATCTACGAGGCTCTGCTTGCTTGCTTTCACCTCGAATGGGACTCCTCTGTCCCCACACAACTGCCTTAAGTAATCTACAGTGTGCCTGCTATAGTTTGAAGTCATCTTTTCTGACTACGGCTATTCTGACTTACACTTTAGGAAAAAAAAATGGGTAGGAACTTGACTGTACGTCAAGTGATATATAGTTCTGTTTCCTTTTTAAAATAAAACTCTGTCTTTTTCTTTCTTTGCAAGAGAGCTTACGGTCTCAGCTGACACAGAACAAAATATGCTTGTGATACCAAAATTATCCCACCATTGCCAACCAATCTGTCACAAACCCACTCAGCAGGTCAGGCTCTCTGCTCCCAAAGGCCAACCTCCGAGTGCAGTCTTGTGAACAGTTTACGAGAACAAGGTAACCCTCTTGTCTGTTTTGTGAGTTCGGATCAACCTTTGGTCTCAAGTCTTGGAGGGATTCAAACTGTTAACCTCTTGCTAGCATACCCAATGTACAGGCTCAGATATTTCTGTCTTCGGGGGGCCAGATATCTTTGCCTACGGGCACCTAACCAGGTATACAGAGCTGAACCCTTGAAAACTTTAATAAAGACCTCAGATTTAAAATGTTTCTCTTTCCAGTTTGGTATCACCATTCAAGCTAATGCATATTGTCTGCTTTAACCATATATACTTTTCTTACAAATAAAAAGAAGTCAAAGACAGACCAAGTATGCTCTAAAAAGAGTTTTACTAAAAATAGATAAAAATATGTGAAACACAAACCACAGAACTCTTATATCACAAGACATACAAATCTTTTAAAAGAACAAGGATTAAACAGTGCAAATTCCTACTTAAAGTACTTAGATTTGACTCTCTCTAAATACCTGTTTAAAAGTGCTCACCATCTTTCCTTGTCAGAGTCTAGGTAAAAGTGTGTCTAAGTAAAACAGAATTATTCCTTAAAGTAAACTATATTTGCCAACCCCTTTGTGTGAGGTCATCTAGCTGCTCCTCTGACAGATAATATATAAAAATATATATCTAATAAAAAAACAGGATGTCTTTTCAAAGTATTACATTTTGCAACCACAGCATAACTCATATGTTTCAAATGACATCTCTTTGATCCATGCTGCATCCTCCCTCACACAGGCTTCACAGGAGCATTTACAACCTTGCACCAGTTTGCTAAACCTGGTTTCCCCTTTGGAACGTCATAAAAATGGATATGCTCAACTCAAGCTTCTACCACCCTGTAATTAGGTTCAGGGCTTCCAGGTAACACCTGGTATCTAAAAACTCAGTGTGTGATCTCACATGCTGTTTTCAGCATTTTTCATGGCTTTCATCTTTCAGCTAAAATCTGGTTGGGGGATGAGTGAGGTCATCCTAAGAGTACCAGATTTCTCAGCAGAGACAGTCAGTAATACATTTTATATATAAAAAAAAAATGATACAGCACTCAGAACTGGCTGCCCATGTCACATGTATATCATGGTGTCATCCACGAACAGGTGTAATTTCACTTTACTGATGCTATTTCCAATAATGTTTATATATAGCATGAATAGAAGAGGTCCAAGGATCAGGCCTTGTGGTACTCCTCACTTGAGTGGAAGGAGTGGGGAACGGGAACCATCTGCTTTCATCTGTTGAAGACTATCTGACAGGTAGCTGTTGAACCATGCCAGCGCAGGGCCAGAGATGCCATGCCAATTTAGTGTGTCAAGGAGTAAAGCATGATCGACTGTGTCACAAGCTTTACTGAGATACAGGAAGACAGCCCCTGTGACTTGTTTCTTATCCATGGCAAGGAGCCAGTCATTTGTAACTGAAGCTAGAGCTGAAGAAGTGCTATGGGCTGGTCAGAATCCAGATTGGGCTGGGTTTATTAGATTGGCATTATCGAGATAGTCTCTTATTTGAGCATTTATCAACTTCTCGAGGAGCTTAAAGAGCAGAGGTAGAATGGATATAAGGCAGTAGTTATTCAGGGTACTGAGTAACATGAAAACAAATGGTGGTTTTCAAGATTGACAGCATTCGGTCACTTGATCTGCATGTTTTTACACCTGATCAGTTGAGCACAGATCAGCTGGATCTTTAGCCATGTGTTTGTTGAGAGTGTAACCCCTGCCCCTGCACATTACTTCAACTGAAATGATATTTCTTTTCCCAACACAACTGTCATTTGTATAGTCCACTCACTCTGGCCCTGGGGGGTTTGGGATAAGACTTTCAGGCAGACAGCACAACTCTCTCAATCCCACAATGATGATTGATTACTGATGCAGATTCCTCCCTAACTTCCATGTCTAGGGGTTTGATGGAATTTGCCTCTTGAAAAGGGGATGGGCTCCATCTTGACTGAGCAGCATAAAAATAAGCAGGGCGCACACACAGTACCTTATTTGTTTTGCAGCAGGATTCCTTCATTACGGTGTGAACTCCGTCGGGGGTGCAGACAGATGACCCTTCCTCCTTCATGGCTGGTGGCTTATCTAGTGGCTGGAGTATTCTGTGGAAACAGTAGTTAGGCACAGCACTCTAACACACACTTTGCTTAGACTCCAAATGATTCTGGCCCAGGCAGAATAAAGTCAAACAAGAAGATTTATTTCTGTACTGAAAGTTCAAGCTAAACAAAACTCCATGGAGGGTGCACAATTCATTTAGTCACAGTCCACATTTCTATGAAGGTGCCATGGCACAGTACTTGGGGGACTGGGATTTGAACCTGGACCTTTTGATTCCCATTCCTTGCTAGACAAGCCGAAGGGGCTCAGAACATATTTGTAGAACACCAGTAGTGTTCCCCAGTGCCTTTACTTCTCTCAGAAATCCCTGGCAGTGGGAGCAGGGTGCCTTCCTCAATTGAACTATACTGTCCTCTGAAGGGGGGGTTCTTAATCCCAGGGCACAGTCCTCACACCAGGAAGCAGTCGCCTATCTATCCTTGGACAGGGTTCACACAGGCCGGCTGCCCCCACAGTCTGCATTCACGGGATACTCCACACAGTGAGGTGGACACGATTAGGCAAGGGGGCTGAAATGCCACCATGGCCTCTCTGAAGAGTCTCTGCCACCACTACCTCAGTACCTGCTCGTGGCAGCCACCTCACAGTTCTCCATTCACAGTGGAGCCAAGCAGGCTCCAGAACAACCCTTCTCTGTTCCTCTGTCAGCTGCAGCTGTTCTCCCTCTGTCCACGATGGCACGTAGAGTGACTGCTGGGGGCCAGGGGGCAATTTTCCCACCCCTGCCCCAGGCCTACCCGGCCCGACTGGAGGCCATTCCCTCAGGACTTTAAGCAGCTTCCCGTTCCTCCTCTACCTCTCCACTCTTAAATCCAACTCTAACTCTAATGACTCTCCCACAACATTTGGTGCTTGAAAACCCTCGCATGCTACACAAGCCCTGCCCCTGTGGCAAGCCTGGCAATGCAAGCTCCCGATGCCAACAGATCATCATTTAGTAACCCCCCAAATATGGCATGGGGGTTACATGAGATTTACGCACAGCTAAAGCCCCATTCTGACCAATCAAGCTTATAGCATTTTTCATGTCCATTTTATGTTATGATTGTGTCTGGTCCTGGATTATGGAAATGTTTTGTTCTCAGGGGCATCGGGGAAGGAGGTGGCAAAGCTGGATGTGATGCATGACAGATGTGCCCACTTCATTCTTTATGCTCCCCCCCATAGAACACACCACTGTCATATGTATTCTGAGCTGGTATGGCTTAGGCTACAGGACAGAAAGGAGCTGCACACTATCAGATATATGTAGCAATGTCAACATAGAGCTCAGAGATATATAAAGAACAGCATGGAGCCAAGAAACATTAAGAGGGGTTTGAGAACAGCAGAATACACATTACCTCAAATATCTAATATAGGGAGAGCTTTTTTTTACTATGGACCAAAAACTTGGAATCAGATTCCTTACTGTTTGAGGCTTTATGGTTTCATTGATCTTAGGTTGGGGTAGTATCTTGCAGCAGGCCATCACAGGTAGGACTTCACTGTCAGGCACTAGGACCACACAGAAACGTTTCTAGCTAGCAGTCTACCAACGGGGCTGCCCACCTCCCACATCATGCACTGACGTCAACCATTATATACAGCATAGGTGGGTGACCCCCCACATCCTCTCTAGTTCTCTCCTACCATCGACCAAGTCATGTTGGATCTGCAAGGAAACCACCACTGCTTCAGTCACCATTTCCACACCTTTTACTGTTTTATTTCTTACCTTAGTTTTTCCCCATCCTTTGATGTTTTTTCCTTTTGTTTATGTCGTCTTCTTCTTTGTCAACAGAACTTTGTATTCAGGCTAAAATTCCTAGAAGGTCCTGGAGCTTCCAGCTATCCCCGCTACTTACCGGGAAAGCTCTGGATGCATTGGGTCAAATGGACAATGAGGACAGTAATGATTACAGCAAACCTAAAGCTGCACTTTTAAAAAAGTTTGATTTAACTGCAGAAGCATACAGAGCTAGATTCCGTAAGCTCAGGAGAAGCCCTTACATGAGCTCGAGGAGCTAGCCACAAAACAACGTCAATGTTTAAAAACGTTGGTGGGAGGAATTGAAGCAAACTCTGTAGATAAAACTGAAAATGCAATTTTATTGAACAGTTTTTTGGGCATGCCCAGCAGAGCTGAAAACCTGGCTGGAGGACCAAGATCTCAAAACAGTGCAGCAAGCTTCGAATTCTCAGACTGCTATGCCAAGAACAGACCTGCTCTGAGAGTGAATGGAGCAGGTGGCAGCACAGAAAGGGAAAAGGGCACCTTCAGGGCAGCTAAACCCTCCCGCCTACACCAAAACCAGTTAACCCCAGGTTTCAAAGAAAAGATTTTTCTGAGAAAAGAAACTGGCATATTGCCAGACAGTGTCCCAAAAGGATGAGCCATACACAGAATGGGGCTAGGAAAGATGTGGATTGTTTATTGTGTCCCTGAAGCATGCCTGTGAACATAAGAGAACACATGCACCCAGCCACAGTGAATGGTGTACAGATATAACGGTTAAGGGACACAGGGCATCCTGACATTGGTAAAAGGATCTGGTAAAGCCTGGTCAGCTTATACCCAATGAATTTGTAATGGTGCAAGCATTCACTGGTGAGAAGACCACATTGCCACTCGCTAGTGTTCTCCTAGACTGGGGTGAAACAGGGGAAACTGTGCAACACATGGCTGTAGCCAAAATGATAGCAGTTGACATCATCCTTGGCAACAATCTCAAACAGGGGGATGGTGTGTACAGTTACCCATAGCCAGGTGGTAAGGGATAACTGTAGTTCCTTGGACCTCACAGAAGCCATAGTGGAAACCACTGGGAGGCTGGATACCCAGCCTGTGTCTCCTGATATGGAGACTAATGAAAAGGGGGTAGAAATTTCCCCAGGAGCAGTTAACCACACAGCTATGAAGGGTTACTCCAAAGAAGGAGGGGTGACCCATTGTCAGAGGGTTAGGGATGGCAGTGATCCTAAGTGCCCTGATGCTAGTGCTAGGGACCCTAGTTTAGAGACTGAAGGGGAACTGTCCCATGCCTTGGGAATGTGTAAGGAGTTTGCAGCTGCTCAGAAAAGTGACCCTAGTCTATAGAAGCTGAGGGATTGGAGACTCTGATGGAGCACAGGAGGTGACAGTAAACATAAGATTTATTTGGAAAATGGACTGATGTATACTCAGGCTGTGAAGACAGGGGTCATAGGCAGACAGCTTGTTGATCCTCAGGGGTATCATGAGCAGTTGCTCAAGATTGCACATGATATTCCCTTGTCTGATCATCTGGGACTCATGCACATTCACGCAGCAGTTGACTCCAGATTTCTATTGGCCCAACTTCACCCAGCAGGTGAAGGAGTATTGCAGGTCTTGTCACCGGTGCCAAGAAATAGGAAAGACAGGTAAGAAGACCCAAGCCATCCTAATTCCATTGCCCATAGTGGAGGAGCCATTCCAGAGGGTGGGAATGGATTTTTGGGGCCTTTAAATACCCCCAGCTCCTCTGGGAAGAGGTTCATCCTGACTGTGGTGGATTATGCCGCCTGGGATCTAGAAGCAGTCACCCTATCCTCACTGAGGACAGACAAAGTGGCAGATGTCTTACTTGGGATTTTCTCCCGTGTGTCTACCTTGGGTTTCCACAGGCGGTTATCACCGATTGAGGGGGTTCCTTCATGTCAGACCTGATGAAATGTTTGTGGGAGATGTGTGGGGTGGTGCAGAGGTGCACAACACCTTATTACCCACAAGCCAATGAGCATGTGGAAAGACTTAATGGTACCCTGAAGTCAATGCTCCAATTGTTTGCTGAACAGCATGGGAGGGACTGGGAGAAATACCTTCCCCACCTGTTGTTTGCATAGAGGAAGGTGCCCCAAGAGTCAACAGAATTTTCCCCCTTCAAACTCTTATATGGATGCCGGGTACGTGAGCCCCTAGACTTGATCCAGGAGGACTGGGAAGGCAAGCATTCTACCCAGGGAACTCCCATAGTGAATTACATCCTTAGGGTTAGGGAAAGGCTGAAGGAGCTTATGGGCACAGCGCAGAGCAACCTAGCAGCTGCCTAAAAGAAAAAAAAAGTGTGGTACGACCGCAGAGCCAGAGCTTGCTCGTACATGGTGGGTCAGAAAATCATTGTCTTTATTTCAGTCCGGAAAGACAAGCTGTAGGCTGAGTGGGCAGGACCGTACAAAGCAGTTAGGAAGGTAAATGACATGAATTATATCATAGAGTTACCTGACATAAGACAGACAGAAAGAATGTACCGTGTCAACATGATGAAGCCATATATTAAAAGGGCTGACATGGTGTTTGCAGTATGTAGTCCTGGGGAAGGGACGGATGAAGGATACCCCCTTCTGGACTTGTGGGAAGAAACAAGTGGGAGTCCTCTGTGGATTCCTTAAATTGTCTCCCAGCTGGGCCTGGACAAGATCCAGGAAGTAAGGGAGGTTTTAGCAGATTTCCTGTTCACGCCTAAGCCTGACTAACCCCTTAGCGATGCACAATGTGGAGACAGGGGCACAGACGCCCATATGGCAGACAGCATATTGGTGTCAGAGGCTGTCAAAAGGACATTAGGAGGAGGCAGAGGAAATGCTGGAGTTAGGGGTAATCCAGCGATCCCACAGCCCCTGGCCTCACCTGCAGTCCTTGTGCCCAAGCCAGAGGACTCTACTCATTTCTGTGTAGACTATCATGGACTGAATGCAGTCACAAAGTCAGACACCCACCCAGTGCCCTGACATATGAACTCCTGGACAAGTTGGGAGGGGCAACATACCTTCAGACTATAGACCTGACAAAGGGTATTGGCAGGTAGAGTTAACTGACAGAGCTATGGAGAGGTCGGCCTTCATCTTTCCGATAGGCTTATTTGAATTTAAAGTAATGTCTTTCGGAATGAAGAACGCCCTGGCCACTTTCCAAAGGTTGGTGAACCAGGTGTTAAATGGTGCTGAAGAGTACGCCGTGGTGTGCCTGGATGACACTGCTATCTTTAGTGCCAGCTGGGAGGAACACCTGTCCCACCTTAGGGAAGTGCTGGGCAGGATACAGAGGGCTGGGCTCACTGTCAAAGCTGAGAAGTGCCAGGTGGCCATAGCCGAAGTGGCATACCTCGGGCATGTTGTAGGCCAGGGACAGCTCTGTCCTAACCAAGTAAACATAGAGGTGATCAAGGCATGGCCCAGACCAGAAACATAGAAGCAGGTCAGGAGTTTTCTAGGGACAGTGGGGTACTGTAGGAAATTTGTACCTAATTACAGTGCCCTGGCTACTCCCCTATCTGACCTGGTAAAGAAAGAGATGCCTAAGAAAATTACCTGAGGACCAGCCTGTGAAAAAGCCTTTACCAGACTGAAGGAGGCACTGTGCAGTGCTCCTGTACTGACAAGTCCTGACCATAGCAGACCCTTTATAGTTCAGACTGATGCCTCAGACGTGGGTATTGGGCCAGTACTGAGTCAGACATCCAATCAAGGGAAAGATCACCCCGTAGTGTACCTGAGTAAAAAGTTACTTCCCAGGGAGCAGGCATACTCTACTGTGGAAAAAGAGTGTCTTGCCATAGTGTGGGCCCTAAAGAAGTTAGAGCCATACTTATATGGGAAGCATTTTGAGGTACAAACAGACCACAACCACCTGGTTTGGCTGATGCAAATGGGAAAAACTAATGGCAAACTTGTTAAGATGGCGTCTTGCCTTGCAAGGGTATGACAAGACAATCAGAACGCTGATGGCCTATCGCATCTCTATGAGGAGTGAACTGACTTGCAGAGCTCATCCCATGCAGGGGATAGAGTCCCAAATTCAGTCTAGGTGGGGAGGATTGTGATGCTTGGCCAGCTGGTTATGATTGTTCTATGATATTTGTACTATAAAAATGTAGTGTGTTTGTCTCACATAAGTCAGCTGTGCCATGGGTGCCCCCGGTTTCAGTTACAGTCAAGTGACCTGAAACCAGGAGGTAATTAAAAGACTAGAGAAACTTAATTAAGGGTGTCCTATTTTTCGGTCTTAATTAGAACTGACCCAGCTGCCAGCATATAGGGCTCATAAACTTTTATGACATCTTATAGGAAGAACATTTTTATACCACCATGGGGCTAAAGTTTAAAAAATACTTTGATGTTCCTTGGGAAAACAGGAACTGCTCAAGATCAAAGAGGAAAAGGCTTGATTAAAGACTGTTCTAATTTGGGGAATTCGTTTTTGCTGAAGTCACATTATTAAAAATACCTCCTGATTGGACATCATGTTTGTATTTCTTTATATTCTAAAGGAGGAGCTAGATGATATCATAGAAGGGCATGGAAACACAGAGTTTTAGACTGTATACTGTGTTTGAACTTGTTGACATATCTTTTGGACTCTCAAGAAACAAGATCTCTGATCTAACTTTAGCACTGTAAAGAGGTAATATATGAGATAGAAAAAGTCTGATTGTATTGTGGTAGGAGTTTATGTTTTGTACTTTAACCTTGTTTTTTTAAGTGATTGTATGCTCTTTGATACATTGTTCTGTGTTTACATTTTACATATTTTGATCCATTTTAGTAAATGTATTATTTTGAAGGACTGCCTGGGTCTGCAAGTTCTTAATTTTGCATGTGATGTATAGAGAGATAAGACTGACAAAACTATTCAAGAGCTTGATGGTGTTACTAAACTGGGAAAAGGTAAGAATATACCTAAGCTCTTTTATAGAGTTTTTTTATGGTTCATTTTGGAAGCCTGGCTTGGTGCCCCCTGGCATAAGATGGGGAATATGGGTGTGGGCAGGACAGTAGTGTGGTGGGTAGGTAACTGGCTGGGTGGCAGGACACAGAGGGTGGTGGTAAATGGCTGTCACTCCACAGAGGGAAGAGTGACCAGTGGGGTACCACAGGGGTCAGTGCTGGGACCGGTCCTATTCAACATCTTCATCAGTGACATTGCGCAGGACCTAGAAGGCAGAATTTCACTGTTCACTGATGACACAAAGCTCTGTAACAGAGTAGACACACCAGAGGGTGTAGACAGAATGAGAAGCGACCTGCAGAAACTTGAAGAATGGTCAGGGGTTCGGCAGTTGAAATTCAATGCAAGGAAGTGCAAGATAATGCATATGGGGCACAAAAACCCTGGCACACTATATCAGTTGGTGGGGTGAGGATACAGCATGCACCAAGCAGGAAAGGGATTTTGGGGTTATCATCTCTGATGACCTCAAGGTAGGGAAACAGTGTGACAAGGCAGCAGGTAAAGCAAATAGGATGCTGGGATGTATAGGCAGGGGCATCACCAGCAGGAAAAGGGAGGTCATAATTCCGCTATACAAGACACTAGTGAGGCCCCACCTGGAGTACAGTGTACAGTTCTGGAGACCATACCTACGTAAGGACATAGACGTGTAGAGAAGGTTCAGAGGAGGGCAACAAAGATGGTGCATGGATTGCATCACAAGTCCTATGAAGACAGGTTGAAAGAACTGAACATGTACTCCCTGGAGGAGAGGAGAGAGAGAGGGGATATGATGGAGACATGCAAGTATCTTACAGGGAGGAACAGGGTGCAGGAATACACTATTTTTAAGCGAAAAAGATGTTCCAGGACTAGAGAGCATGGGATGAAGTTGGAGGGGGACGATTCAGAGGAAACATGAGAAAGAATTTCTTCACAGAACGGGTGGTGGACAAGTGGAACACCCTGCCAGAGGAAGTGGTGGGGCTGAAACAATCACGGGATTTAAGAATGCATGGGATAAACATAAAGCAATTCTGGAGGTCAGGGGTAAGAGGCAACAGGTTTCTAGGAAAACAAACTGAACTTACAAGCTCAAATGGGCAGACTGGGTGGGCCATAGGCCCTTATCTGCCGACACTGTCTATGTATCTATGTAAGATTGTACCGCAATCCCCGAAGAGGGTACGAATCTGCGCCTGTACATTTGGGTATGCTACCATAAGGTTCACAGTTTGAATCCCCCCCCAGAACTTGAGACTAAAGGTGATTCAGACCCACAAGCAGACAGGAGGATTACCGTCTGTTACCTGTTCACATTACTGCGCTCGGAGGTTGGCACTGTGGGAGAAGAAGGCCTGACCTGCTGAGTATGTTTGCGACACCACTTACTCCACGAAATGGAAGCGATGTTCCCTTTGGGCTGTTTCGCACCACCTGGATCCCTTTACATGCCCACTTAAACAGATCCTGGAGTACCTGTTGTCCCTCTCAGATGCAGGCTTCAAATACTCATCCATTAAGGTACATTTGGCTGCCATCTCTGCATACCATGTACCCACAGATGTGTGAGCGGTGGCCCAGCTTGATGTGGCCTGTACTTTTTTAAGAGGTATACTGTATTTCTGAACCCCCGATCCATAACCCAGTCTCAGCTTGGGATCTCAACTTTGTGTTAGAAAAGCTCACCCTGTCTCCTTTAGAACCAGCTGTGAGTTGCGAGCTATGTGATCTGTCTTGGAAAGCATTATTTTTAGTTGCCGTTACTTCTGCTCAAAGGATTGCCGAGCTTCTGGCCCTTATGTGTAAGGAGTAGAACTGGGAGAACTCAGTGAAGTTCTAACCCTCATTAAATAAGAACCAGAACACGGTGAAGTTCTGATTAGTTCTGATTTATTGACAAATATTTGAAAAAATGCGAACAAATGCAAAAAAGTGGCCAAAGTCAGTCACATTTGACACAGTGGCCCAAAGGAAATAATTTAGTGGATTATTTGTATAAAAATTAAAGTGAAACTGTTAAATAAAAAAGCAATCACTCACTAGTAACCCCTTCATGGCTGGCCTGTAATGGTAGCATATTCTGCTTGGGTCCATGACATGAAAGTGCTGGGAGAGACAGAGAGAGAGAGAGAGACACAAATACCTATATCATAGCACCACCAAGCACTGCAGGCACTGCCTGGCAGCTAAGCTTTTTTTTTATTAATGGTGCTATGTAGGTATTATTTTAATGGATGTTCCAGTCAGAGCTGACAGACCAAATAAATTGATATGAATGACCAAATGAGGAGCACTAAGAGAGCCCACCCACTCTACCCATGTGAATGATGCAACTGCTTTGCATGTCCTGGTGTACTGTGGTATATGGTACACTATCCGGTCCAAGAGGTGGTAATGTTTTCTAGTACTACAAGTACTTCTACTGAATCTGATCAACATAGAAACATAGAAGTTGATGGCAGATAAGGACATAAGGCCTTCCAGTCTGTCCATTTCTTTTTCTACCTTATGAATGTGCCATAGGCCTTTGCTCTGTGAATGGCCTATCTATTCATACTCATCTGTATTGCTCCCTTATGCCTATCCCATGCCTGTTTGAAGCCCTGCACGTATTCATATCCACCACTTCCTGAGGTAGGCTGTTCCATGCATCCACCACCCTTTCTGTGAAAAAGAACTTCCTCACATTACCCCTTAATCGGCCTCCCTCTAATCTCATGCTGTGTCCTCTTGTCCTGATATTTTTCTTATATTGAAACATTAGACTCTTTCACCTTGTTAATGCCCTTAAGGTGTTTCAATGTTTCAATCATATCACCTCTCTCCCTCCTTTGCTCTAGGGTATACATATTGCATTCAGTTAATCTATCCTCATATGTTTTCTGATGCAGTCCCTGCACCATTTTGGTTGCCCTTCTCTGGACTGCCTCAATTTGGTTAGTGTCCTTGTGAAGGTGTGGCCTCCAGTACTGCATGCAGTACTCCAGATGGGGCCTAATCAGTGTCTTGTAAAGAGGGATTATTACCTCCCTCTTCCGACTTGTGATACCCCTACTTATACACCCCAACATCCCTCTAGCCTTACCTACTGCTTTAGAGGTCTGCTTGGATGATTTCAGGTCATCGGTGATGATGACGCCCAAGTCTCTCTCTTTCTTCCCTTGAGACTGCCAGCAACTCCCCTCCCAGCCTATAGGTGGCTTCAGGCTTTCTCTTCCCTAAATGCATGATCTTGCACTTCTTTGCGTTAAACCCCAGTTGACACTCTTCAAACCATTTTGCTAGTTTATCCAGATCTCTTCTCATTCTGCCCACCCCATCTGGACCATCTATTCTGTTGCAGATTTTGGTGTCATCTGCAAACAGACAGACCTTACCCTCCAGTCCATCTGCAGTCTCACTGATGAAGATATTGAAGAGGACTGGCCCCAAGACTGATCCCTGAAGTACCCCACTTGTGACTTGCATCTCTTCTGACTGTATACTGTTTACCACCACTCTCTGTTTTCTGCATGTCAACCAGTTTGCCACCCAGTTGACCGTCTGACCCACCCCGAGCCTACCCATCTTATTAATCAATCTTCTATGTGGAACAGTATCGAAAGCTTTGCTGAAGTCAAGGTAGGCAACATCAACTGCTCCCCCTTGGTCCACCAATCTGATTACCCAGTCAAAGAAATCTATGAGATTAGTTTGACAGGACCTTCCTTTTGTAAACCCATGCTGTCTTGGATACTGTGCTCCTATGGATTCCAGGTGTTGCACTATCCTTTCCTTAAGGAGTGTCTCCATAATCTTGCCCACTACTGAGGTAAGACTAACTGGTCTATAGTTCCCTGCCTCCTCCCTGCTACCACTCTTGTGGAGCGGGATCACATGAGCCTTTCTTCAGTCTTCTGGAACCTCTCCTGTGCTCAGAGACTCACTAAACAGTTCTGATAATGGCTCTGCTAGTTCCACTCTTAGCTCCTTTAGTACCCTGGGATGTATGCCATCAGGTCCCATTGCCTTGTTCACCCTGAGCTTATCGAGCTCTTGTAGGACCTTTTCTTTTGTGAAGGGACTACTGCACACCTCCCTCCTCCTGTGTCCATGGTGCAGAGCTGTGGGCCCTGCCCTACCTTCTCTTCAGTAAATACTGAGCAGAAGTATCTATTTAGGATTGATGCTTTTACATGGTTCTCCTCCTCACATGCCCCCTTATCCCCTTTGATCTTAGCAATACCACCTCTGGACTTTCTCCTTTCACTAATGTATCTATAGAAAGTCTTGTCACCTTCTTTTACTGTTCGTGCTAGTGTTTCCTCAGTTTGGACCTTTGACTGCCTTACTGCCTTCCCTGCTTCCCTTAGGGAAGTTTGGTATGCCTCCCTATCTTCTTCCTGCTGCGTTCCCTTATATTTCCTGAAGGCCAGCCTTTTGGCTCTGACCTTTTCTGCTACTGTGTTTGAAAACCAAAGTGGTTTCCTTCTTCTTTTGCACTTCCTTTTCTCACTAACACAATGGAATGTTGCTTCAAGTACTGCATCTTTAATGCTTACCCACTTTGCCTGTACCCACTCACCTATATTTCTTTTTGCCAGGGCTAGCTTAACTCTGTTGGCCACCTTATCAAAGTCAGCTCCTCTAAAGTCCCATATTTTTGCCGTGGAATGGGATGATTTTGTTCTAGCGGCCAAATTGAACCATACCATGTGATGGTCACTGGCCCCAAGGTGACCTTCTACCTGGAGATCTGTGATCCTTTCCCTGTTAGTCAGTACTAGATCCAGAATAGCCCTGTCTCTAGTGTGTTGTTGTACCATTTGTTTGAGGCCCTCCCCCTGCAGGGAATCCACTATGTGTCTAGTTCTGGCAGATGTTGCTGCTGGTATTGACCAATCTGTATCTGGCATGTTGAATTCTCCCATTATCAGAACCTCCCCTTTAGCTGTCATGTTTTGCATATCTTCTGACAGTAGCATGTCTATGTCCTGCCCCTGGTCTGGAGGCCTGTATACAACCCCAGTTCACATGACTCTCCCATTTCCTGTTTCCAGGGCGACCCACAGTTCTTCTGGCTCCTTATCTGTATTCTGAATTTCTGCAGCTTTGATATTTTCATTGATATAAAGGGCCACTCCACCCCCCCCCCCTTTTTGCTCCTCTGTCTGTTCTGAACAGTACATAGCCAGGTACTGAAGTCTCGCAAGTGTGGTTACTGGTCCACCATGTCTCGTTAATGGCTACTATGTCCAGTTTAGCCTCTGTCATTATTGCCTGCAAGTCTGGGATCTTGTTTCCCAGAGTGTGAGCATTTCTGTACATGATTTCCCTTTGTCAGATTTTGGTGTGTTAGTTGTTGGATGAGGTCCGGCATTTCCCCTGTGCATCATATGGGGAGACGGACCTTTTTCTTTACCTGGTGATGCAAATGAGCTACAGAGATGCTGAACTCCTGTTTGACCACTAGCTGAGGGGGGAAGGGTGTTCTTCCCATTCGATGTTTTGGGTGCTGCACCTCTCTCTCCCCATTTGCTAGTTTAAATATTCTGCAAAGACATCAAACTTCTGTCCTAATGCACTGACACCCTCCTTGGTCAGATGCAGTCCATCAAATTTAAAGAACTTTCGCTCCCAAAACTGTTGCCATTTCCCTACAAATTTGTGTCCTTTTTCCAGGCACCAGCCCTTGAACCACATTTTAGCTCCCCTATCTCCCCTTCTGTGACCTTCTGTCCATCTGTCCCCTTTTCCCAGACTGGCAGGATCTCAGAGAAGGAGATGCCAGATGAAATGGATAATAGTTTGTCACCCAGCCTGGTCAGGTGTTCCTTGGTCTCCAAAACTGACTGGCTGGCGAGATCGTTAGTCTCTATGTGTACCAGGACATCAATGTTTTCCCCTGCTTCCTGAACAGTTTTAGCAATGCGGTCAGTGTCTCTCCATGCTGATGTACCTGGGAGACATCTGACCATTACCCCAGGCTAGAGATATGTATCAACTCCCCGAATCATGGAGTCTCCTATGATCAGAAGGTTTTTGGATTTCCTTTTTGCTTTTTTTGTTTTGGTTCCTGTTTTGGGTGCATTTTGTTGTGCTAGCTCCTGTGCTGCAGTGTCCTGCTCTGCAGTGTCCTCTGCCCCTTTGTTTGATTTCAGAGATAGAGGCAGATACCTGTTTGTAGTTTTTATATGGTTTGTGGAAGTGATATGTTAGAGAGCACCAGGTGATGGGGCACTGAAACCTTAAAGAAAAAAAAACACATAGTGATCACCACCCAGGCAGGCAGCCAGTCACACATTGCATCGGTCAAGTGCAGTGGTCATGAAAAGGTTTGCCACTGTCACCTGAAGACCTGATGATACACAACACAATTGCATCCTTCCTAGTTCCACAGTTGCTGCCAGCCATAGCAAGTAATTTTAAGTATCAAAAATAAAATACAGTAATACTCTCAGCCCAGTTACTGTGAGATGTAACCAGGCTAGCATACCATGCACACACAAACAATAAAGAAATTATATGAATTTAGTAGCATTTTTTTCTGTGACGTAATCACAATCAAATATGGGGGACATGAGAAATATACAAAGAGTATTTCGTTTCTGGGTTTTGGGCATAGGCTAAGCCATGCACTGTATGAAAATTAAAATGGTACAGTCAGGATCAGTTACTGAGGGCAAAAAAAATTACAAGTACAGTAGTAGCCGCAAGAACTGGAGTAAGGACAAAAAGTGACAAGTACTAGTCATGACTGATGAGAACAAAAATTGATAGTAATAGCAGTAGTAGACAGTAGTACCCTACCTTCCAGATCAAACAGTGGTATCAGGTACCACCAAGTAAATTTATGACATAAAATGCAGTTACTTGCTGTATTTGGACGCTGAAACCACTGATTTAATTTTTTTTCTATTCTGTGCTGCTCATGTGATCATTCAAGTAATAGTGGTCTGGCCTAGTCTGTCTTGACCGGACTTGTTGCAATTAATTGCAACTTCATGTAGTAGACCCTATTCACAAAAGATTTTCACCACAGGCACGAATTCTTGAAAGTGTTTTGTAGCTAGGGCCTGCTCAGAGCAGTCAGTGTATGTTTTATTCAGGTATCATATTTGACATTAAAATGAGGAATGTTGACTTTGAGAAATATGAGGCACTCAGCATTTTCTGGTGTCAAAAGGATTGTGTGTCAGTAATGACGTTATCAGCTGAACTAAACAATTACCAGCTGAACTAAATAATTGTTCTGAACAGATGATAGTCAGAGGGCAATTCATGTACTTCATTGCACTGTTTACTAAAGCAGGCCACATATTTTGTTTGGATTTCCAGTACTTCAAAGGATCAGCATTCCAGCTGATAGTGGGCTCTGCCAGGTACGTTTCAACAATGGTCTGTGCTGAGGCTGAGGCACAAGAGGCAAATGAAGAAGATGTTATAATTACATCTTCTAAGTGACTCCAGAGACATGAAGCTGAGACAAGTGACTGTGGGGCAGTGCTGTGTTTGGCTGGTGGTGATGAAGAAGATTCAGTTGCAGTGGCTGAGGAGGAAGAGGGAGAAAATGCCACAACAGTAAAAGATGGGCCACCTGATGCTCTGTTGTGTCGTGAAGAAGATTTTGAATGCGGTGCTGCTGTTGTACTCTGTTCTATGACAGCACACATCTTGTCAATTATTTCTTGTTTGTTTATCTCAAAACAAGTGTCATCATCATAACCACGCAATAGTTGCTTCAGTTTGTATCATGGTCCAAGATTGTTGCTTCAATGTAGCAATCAAAATGAAGCATTTTACATAGTTTGTCATCTTCTTCAACTTTTTTGATCATACGTCTCATTAGATCTTGTATTCTGGGGGAAACCTGCATGTGTCAGCAGAACCACTGGCAGCCTGTGTGATCATGGAACTGTCTTGCTTCTCTAACCTTTCCCTAATCAGATTCAATCTGAATTTTATCATTTTTATTAGGGGTATCACGTGGCTGAGAGTTGCTCTGTTTTTCTCTGAAACACTCTTGCAGATGCTCTCTTGAAATGTTTTGCACATTTAACATTCTACTTCTCACACTTCAGAGGAGTCCTGACTTTAAAAGTTCAGTGTGTGGTTATGTCTTTACCCTAGACCCCCACAGTAGGCAGACACTTTTACTCAAAACACAGTCTTGGTGAACAGAGTCCCTTTGTCAGAGAAAAACTCACCATGGGAATACAGGTGCCCCAGGGCTTTTTCCACAGGAAGTCTCAGGTATTCACAGAACAAACAAATCTAGGCAGCTTCACCACTCCCCAGGCTGGCCCGGGGATTGCCCCTGAAACCTTGACTTCCTCCCCATCCCCCGGGGATGGGGCACTGGAAAACCTTCTAGGAACGGTCTCTACCACTTCACACACTGGTCTTCTGTGTTGTTCTCTAGGGTGAGAACACACAACCCCTTTTCCTAAGGTAGCTCTCTTTCAGAGCTGAGTCTGAGGAGCTGCCTTCTGCAGCACTCCTCCTCTCACAACTCTCCACAAAGACTACTTACTCTCAGACTACTGACTCAATCCCAACATTCTACTGCTAGCCCCTGCAGCTAGCATTCCATTGTGGCTTATTCTGCTGCGAGAATTCTAAGGTGACATCATCACTGTAGCTCAGCTGAAACTGAAAACAGAGTGTAACAGTGTGAAACCCATTTAACTGGTATCTCACAAGCTGCCTCTCCCTGCCTGCCATTGATTCTAAGTGGGAATCTAGTATCCCCTGGGAACAAAGGGGTTACACAAGGTGTATTGCCTGACAGCTTTCTTTTGTTCCAGCGGCCTTTGGAACATATAAAAGGTTGAATTCCATCAAGTAGAAATGTCTTGGATCAGTCTGTGCAAAGGTAAACTGTGCTCCTGCTGTAGTTTTTGAAACAAGTGACGGGCTTTGCTTGAGTGACTGAAATGAGTGCATGTTCTTTTAGCAGTGCTAACGAGAACCTCAATCTCCCTGTCGACATCGAGAAAACTGTGAACTATTAAATTTAAGCAATGTGCAAAGCAACAGATGTGAACAAAGCCCCCTCCTCCAAGGCCTTCCTTATGTTGGACCCATTATCTCAACTACAGTAGCAGCCACAGACACTGCCAGCTATTTCCCGAAATTTCTGTGATATTTCCAGAAATACATCATGCTTTCTCCATTTCCACAGTAGGGGCAGCAGAGAAAAACTCTTCAGAAATTTTGTGAAATATCTGGAAATAGCTGGCAATGTCTGTGGCTACTACTGTATAAAGCCAGCTGACAGTCCCTGTGAAGTGAGCCATTGCTGTATTGTTTTTTGGAGCTCTTCATTGATGTTCTATGAAGATGGGGGGGTGGCGCAGAGGTAATTTAAGGAAGTATTTTTTTCACAGAGAGGGTTGTGGATGCATGGAACGGCCTTCTGGAGGAGGTTGTGGAGTCAGAACAGTGGTGGAATTCAAGCATGCATGGGACAGTCATAAGGCAATTCTAGGGGGTGGGGGTAGGAAGAAGTAGGCTGCTGGTTAACTAGGATCTGCAGCTTATCCATTAGGTAGGGAAATGGGCAGACTGGGTGGGCCAAGCGGTCCTTATCTGCTGTCAAATTCTATGTTTCTATGTTCAGATGGAAAATAAAACATTAGAACAGCAAACTGTGATGCTTCACTGTCCGCAGTCCCACGTGAATTATCGAAACATGCCCAATATGCCTTAACGGACATGAATGGTTCAGGCTGAGAGCTTGTCCATATATCTGTTGGGAGATGCACCACCCTCCCAACAGCACTGCATAAGACCCATCTTAATTTTTTACATATGACATCGTAAAGATCTGGAATCCCTGTTGTTAAGTATTTCCGCAATGGTATACTATATCAAGGTTCAAGGTACTCAAGCAGCCACCTGAATCCTATATGTTCAACCACGATATATGGTAGCAATTCAACAGCTATCATTTCTGAAATTTGTTTGGTTATTGTAACTGCAACAGGGTGAGTTGAAGCATATTTTGCTTTGAGCTTATATGTTTCTGAGATGGTAAGCTGTCTCATTGAAGGAGGAGGGCTTTTGAACACATAGTCACTTTAAGTAACAGTAGGAGGAGTCTATTGAATGGGAGGAAGTAGTGGTGGAGGTGTTTCAGTAGTGCTGTGGGTGCTGCCACTGCTTTCATTTATGGGAGTTATCCCTAAGTGTTGTGAGCTATCACTGTCGCTTTCTCTTCAAGACTCACAACTGGAGTTCTCAGTAATGTTATGACATCTGTCTAGGTGCCTTTTCAGTGCTGAAATTTCCAGTGCTTTCTTTTTAACCCTACTGATTGCCCATTTACAAATAGCGCATGTTGCCACCAACTCATTGGAAGCACTAATGGAGAAGTATGACCAAACAAAAGATGATATTTGTTTAGTTTTTTCCCCAGGAAGGCACGGCACCTTGGTCACCTTGTCAGTGCCCCCCCCCAAGATTTTTCTTGGACCTGTTCCTCTTGTGGTTTATTACCACTGCCCCCCTCCTCAACCAAAATAGTTCTGCCTGTTTCTTCCTTATCTGCAGTTTCCATCCCCTCCGGTAAACCATTGTGCTGCCTGATCGTTCTCTTCATCTTTATTATTACCCTCATTGGGTTCAGCCTCAGAAGAATTGGATGAGGAACTGGCAGTAGCATAGTATGTAATTGTTCCATACCATTGGGAGCCTCTGTGGGTGGTAGCCACCAAGCCTTTGTTTTTTTAAATTACATAACTTTTTACTTGGGACTGATGAAGATCCGAGACATTCATCTTTATTGGATTCCAACATTTGCTTGGAAGATGAAACCGTAGACTTTAGAAAATCACTTTTTGGAGTTTGATTTTATTTTCCCTTTTCAGGCTGATTACTGTCTTTTGCAGTGCCACTGCCTACCTGAGAAATAGAATGTGCCTCATCAACACTTTGATACATTTTTTTTCCTACTATTCTAACCTGTAAAAAAAAAAAAAAAATAAGATCCCTCTAGCTAACAAGATGTCCTTCTGATGACTCCCACCCACACCCACAGGCCAGGGACAAATTTACTATCATGACTCACGACTGTACACAGCACACCAATAGCACAGCAGTCCACCCCCACTTCCTTCCAGGATTACCTGACTTACTCCTACAGTTACTGTTACGTGACAAAATTCAGCAGTTGTTAAGTGTGCCTCAGAATTTGAATTGGAGATTCAGACACATCTGGTGCATAGCTGTACACAGCACAGTACCCCACTGGGGTTGGTTAATGCTTAGACGTAATGTAACATGATATAATATAAAACTAATGATAATGAGGAATAATGGGGAATGAGTGATGATGATGATGATGATGACACTTGTGTGTGCTTTACTTGTGTTGTGATGTAAACAGCCTGCTATGAGTTACAAAGTCAAATTATGCCCTGGGCCATCCACAGCCACCAGCACAGGTGCATCAACTTGTATGTTGTTTGTCCGAACAGTATTTCTTTTTAATACATGAAATCGTGAATGACTGTTAACAAGTGATCATGATTAGATGGTATAAGTCAAAGATTTATTTTGCCAGCCTGTCCTTGCCCTATACATACAGCCACACTGAAGCCAGGAAAAAAAAACTTTTGTTTGGGATTTCTGGGACTGTTACATTTCTTGTGAGCCTCCCTGCAGTCTCTGTCTCACTCCTCTGGACAGCAACAGTCAAAGATTTATTTTGCCAGCCTGCCCTTCACCTGTACACACAGCCACTCTGAAGCCAGGAAAAAAAATTATTTGGGATTTCTGGGACTGTTACATTTCACATGCCCCCCCCCCCGTGGTCTCACTGTCTCTCCTCTGGATCTGGATGGCACAAGTCAAAGATTTATTTTGTCAGCCTGTCCTTGCCTGTACTGCTCAGCCACATTGAGACCAAGAAAAGAAAAAAAAGTATGGATTTCTGGCACTGAAAAATTTCTCTTGGGCCCCCAGTAGTTTCTCCCTCTCACCTCTGGATCTGGAATGGCACAAGTCAAAGATTTTGCCATCTTGCCCTTGCTCATGCACACACGGCCACACTGTCTGAGGCCAAGAAAAGAAAAAAAATCTTTTATTTGGGATTTTCTATAACTGTAACATTTCTCTAGGGCCCCCAGTAGTCTCTCACACTCTCTCATCTGAAGGATCTTCTCTGGATTCAATTTCTGAATAGCACAAGCCAAAGATTTATTTTGCCTGCCTGCCCATTGCCCTGTAGTACACACATTGCCACACTGCCTGCCTTTTATTTGCCTTGCCCCCAACAACAACCCATGCCACTACTATCTCTCTCCCAGTCCCTCCATATTCTTCTCCAGCCCTGACTCCTACCCCTTCCCGATGATAACTTTCTCTCCCCCCTTGCCCCAGTAAGACTCCTTTCTCTCTCCTCTCTTTCTTTTCTCCCCTCCACTTCAAAAAGAAATATTTTTTATATTTTATTTAATTTTTCTTTTCTGTAGTGTGCGACTTCTGGCAGCTCTGCTGCAGAAGTACAAGCTCCTCCAACCGTCCTCCAACTTATCTGGGCCTGGGTTGTGCACTCAGCATGGTTATATGCCGTGAGTGTGTCACGTGTCTGTCTGTTGCCTGATTGGATGCTGCCAGCCGCCTGTATGGGGAGTGAGCGTGCCAACGACATCCCCATGGCAACAATACACTAAATGGCACTCCACTGACCTGGAACTGGACTTCTGTGGTGAAGTCCATATTTATCCGGGTCCATGGATTACGGGTTCAATCCAGGGGTTCAGATCTCGGGCAGAACAGTCAGCCCAGCCCTAGTAAGGAGCCGTATTTGTTTTTTTCACAAGGACAGGGTGTCTTTACGTACAGTTTCTACCCTAAGTGGTTTCTGAGTTTACTTTGAATCAGTTGATTCATCTCCCTGTGTATTTGCCAGAGCATACCAATCCAGGGGAAGCATTGCTCTGTACGTTGGATGAACACAGAATTTTGCATTATTAAATACACAGGACTAAAGAAGTCAGGAAGTCCTCTCAGTTGCTTAGTTTGTTCACCCCGGGTAAAGAGGGTGCCCCAGTGTCTAAGCAGCGTCTGTCCAAAGGGTTGGTCAACTACATTATTTTTATTGTTACTAGAAGTACAGTAAGGAGCTTCCTGGTGTCGTCCATGGCCATTCCACCAGTGGGATGACTGCCTCAGCAGCCTGTTTCTGAAATGTGTCTGCTGCAGAAATCTGTGTTGTGGCTACTCAGAGTTCAGTTTACAGTTTCACTAAGCACTATAGCCTGGACATCGCCTTTATGCATCAAGCCAATTTTGGTCTGGCTGTCTTGCAGGACCTTCTTTCTTAGGCCTTATCTCATCCACCCATTTATGTAAGGCTGTCAGTTTTGGGAACTGCTTGCCACTCATCCTACCTGTGATGGCCTGCTGCAAGAGATTCCTCTGACGTCACAGGGATCAGTCCCCTGACGTCAAGATGCAAGACACAAGTGGGGTACTTCAGGGATCAGTCCTGGGGCCAGTCCTCTTCAGCATCTTTATCAGTGACATTGCAGATGGACTGGAGGGTCAGGTTTGTCTGTTTGCAGATGACACCAAGATCTGCAACAGTGTAGATGATCCAGATCGAGTGGGCAGAATGAGATGAGATCCGGATAAACTGGCAAAATGGTCAGAAAAGTGACAACTGGGGTTTTACGCAAAGAAGTGCAAGATCATGCACATAGGGAAGAAAAATCCTGAAGTCACCTATAGGTTGGGAGGGGAGTTGCTGGCAATCACAAGGGAAGAAAGAGACTTGGGCATCATCATCACAGATGACCTGAAATCATCCAAGCAGACCACTAAAGCAGTAGGTAAGGCTAGAGGGATGTTGGGGTGTATTAGTAGGGGTATCACAAGTCAGAAGAGGGAGGTAATAATCCCTCTTTATAAAACACTGGTTAGGCCCCATCTACAGTACTGCATGCAGTACTGGAGGCCGCACTTGCACTAGGACATTTGCAAAATGAAGGCAGTCCAGAGAAGGGCAACCAAAATGGTGCAGGGACTGCATCACAAAACATATGAGGGCAGATTAACTGAGCTCAATGTGTATACCCTAGAGCAAAGGAGGGAGAGGGGTGATATGATTGAAACATTCAAACATCTTAAGGGCATTAACAAGGCGAAAGAGTCTAACATGTTTCAATATAAAAAAATTAGCAGGATAAGAGGACACAGCATGAGATTAGAGGGAGGACGATTAACGGGTAATGTGAGGAAGTTCTTTTTCACAGAAAGGGTGGTGGATGCATGGAATGGCCTACCTCAGAAAGTGGTGGATATGAAAACAGTGCAGGGCTTCAAACAGCCATGGGATAGACATAAGGGATCAGTACAGATGAGTATGAATAGATAGGCCATTGACAGAGTAAAGGCCTATGTCACATTCATAAGGTAGAAATAAAGTGGCAGACTGGATGGGCCTTGTGGTCCTTATCTGCTGTCAACTTATATGTTTCTATGTAAGATAGTACAGTTATGTAAAAACTTACCATAACAGTAGATCTTTGAGGGGATCTCTTGCAACAGGCCTTGCTTTTCCCTCCCTCCTTCTCTTGGGTCTGTTTTCTCCTGCTTACACTTCTTCTCCAAGAGAAGACCTTCAGCCTTCCCTTTTTCTTGGAACCTCAGATTCCTCTTTGGTTCCCTCAGCTGGACATTCTGGGGTCTCTGGTGGGAGAACTGGGGAGGACGTGGGGGGCTGCCAACCTGTATAGAGTGACTGATGTCAGTGTGTGACATCAGAGGTGGGTGGCCCCCTCTGGTAAACTGCCAGCTAGAACATTTTCCATGTGCCTGATGGCAAAGTCCTACCTGTGATGGCCTGCTATAAGAGATCCCCTCAATGATCTACTGTTACAGTAAGTTCTTATGTAACTACTTTTTTAATAAGATTAAAAAGTGAATCCACCTCCCCAGGAAGTCTACCTGTCACCTGGTTTGAATCAGCATAACTTGTGTGACAGGCTATATAATTTTGCATGCTCTGTAAACACTGAGACACCTACTCAGGCAAGGCAGCAAAGTAATATGCAGAGCCCTCCTGCATTGACCATAACTCCTCCATCTCAGCTTATTAGTCATGAATGTCACAGGCATAATGTAAACATGAAGGAACCTCCTACATTGTCATTCGCTCCTCCTCAAGGCACATTAATAAATATGTTATTTTGTTAGCTATTCATGACATGTTAGTTCAGATAATTGATTGGTCATAAGATCATTACAAAAAGAGGAAAAATGTACAATTCTTATTTAAAACAATAATATGTTGATTATAATATACAGTACATAAATACATAGATAATAATATATAGCATTCCATAGTGCAAACTGCAGAAATATTGCAAAGAAAATTCACAGTAGCTTATTACCCAGAGAGATAACGAAGAGGGATTTTTTATATTCCTCAGGAAAATAAACAGCAATCCCAGCCCTTTTGTCTAATTATATGATCCAGTATATAGATTGCAATAAACCAATACTTCAGATTTGATGTCAACAGCAAAAAATAAATAAAACAGGAATACTGTGTATGACCTCAGAAAAGAAATTATTAACCTTATTTTGCCAAAAGATCACAAAATTAAATAGTATGTAATAGTCAATAATAAAAATCATGAAATACAATTAGGGATCCATGAGGTATAGCAAGCGAGCATTTCTTCTATAGGTATTTAATTGACCCAGATTGGTGCTTCAGATGAAGTCCTCTTAGTTCTATAATGTTGAAGAAGGAGGCCACATTGATCAACATTCTTGTGTTCTGCGCTTTTAGTAAATATGTTAGTAAATGTTGAGGTTCATATGATTATTGTTCTAGTATATTTCCCAATAAGAAGCATCTATTTTTTTCATATAAGGCATACAAAATGGTCATATGAAGTAAATTATCTTGATCTGTTCCACATCTGCATAGCAAATCATTATCTCCCCTCTTTTCAAATTGCTCCTTCTTCAAATTACTTGAAAAAACATTCAAATCGAAATCTTGTGAGCATTATCCTTTGTCTCAGATTTTGTAAAATATGTAGATATTTTTCTAGTTTGTGTGATCTCTTATTTTTGGAAAGCCACGGGCATACTTTGGATCATCTACAATCCTCTAGATCTTTTTCTATGTACATATCTCTAATTCTAGAGTTTACTATCTCTTTCATCTTAGCTGGAGGGTATCTAAGGCTATCAGGAATAATTTGTAACAAACCAAGTGATTTAATTACTGTAGGTCTTCCACAAGCCTAATGCATGGAAAAATTGCATGTAAATGTTGATGTGTAATACCCTCTACCCGGGTGCATCTTGAATACCTTTAGCCAATAATTTACTATCCTTTGCTTGATATAACATTCCATGGAAACTTGGCCAAGCTCAGCCCTCACTAATGCTGACATATTGATGGGACTATTTTATCATAGGCGGAAGAACAAAACCTTGTATTTCTTGAAATTAATAAAAATATTGATTTGTTCTCAATAAAAAAACACATTTCTTTTCTAATTCATTTTATAATCACAATAATGCACTCTGGGGGTGTTGTGAGATTTACACATGCCTTGGGTGGTTTACAGCACTCAGCCTGCGACCTTGTGTCACACCACACCCAAGGCATGTGTAAATCTCACAACAACATACCCCCTGGAGTGCATTATTGCTTAAATTTACCACATGTCTACATATCTCCGAAGGTAAATATTTTTTGACCATATGCAGAACACCCATTTGTCAGTCTAGATTTGCCACTGTGTTGTCTATGCACATATCTCATTGACATCTTGCATGTAACCAAAGCTCTAAATACTTGAGTGATTGTACCTGTTTAAGTACTGTGTTGTCAAAAGTTAAAATCTTTAGCAGAGAACCAGGGGCCTGATATGCAAAATGTTGCTCGGGTGCAAAACTGAGTCTGCCCGTGCATACTGGGATTAGCATGGATGGACAATATTGAAAAGCCTGGATAGCAGGGGCAAACTCAGTTTGCACCTGGGCATTGGTCAGAGGGGGGCCCAATGTGCATGAAGGGGCAGGGACCTGAATATTGTTGCAGTCCAATATTCAGAGTATGTGCAACATGCAAGGCCATTTTGCTTGGTCTTCTTGCGTGGTGCACATACCACTGATTAAAACCCCAACTTACTGCTGCAAAACTCTAGTGGTTGGTGAAGAAAGTGCGGTGGACCCCTGACCCCCCCACACAGTAGTTCCTGGTGTCTAGTGGTGCCTCCCCTGCCAATCGCCATCCTCAAAGGTAGACCTGAGAGTTACCCTGGTATCCAGTGGTACCCCCCTACCCAATCGTTGTCCTAAAGTTATAAAGGAACATTATCCTAGCATCTAGTGGTCCCCCCTGTTGATCACAGGCCTAAAGTTAGATATTAAAGATTCCCTGGTGCTAGTGGAACCTCCCCCATTGATCGCCACCCGATGTAACATATAGGCAGTTCCTGGTGGTCTAGCAGCCCCCCCCCCACCTATCCCCAATCTTTACTCTGTTTAGTTAGGTAGAAGAAAGTCCAAAGACCCATCATGTCTACCTCACCACACCATGTGAGAGTATTGTTAGGTGCTCAAAAAGTACTTATCTAAATATCCCCTAAATTGCTCAAAGTTTGTTGCATCTACTGTATGCTGTGGTAATTTATTCCAAAGCTTGGCAGCCCTTATTGTAAAAAAAAAATCCTTTTGTTTTTAGTAGCCCTTTGCACAAATAATTGCTTATTGTTACATCTTAATGTATTTATTTTGTTTGCAAAGTTAATGCTACATTCTACTTTTAGGGTGTCATCACTTAAGATATTAAATAACATTAGTAGATCTCCCCTGTTTCTACGGGCATCCAAGTCATATAGATTGAGTGCTTTACACCTTTCTCTGTAGTATTGATTTTTCAGTCTTGGTATCAATTTTGTTGTTTTCTTTGGACTCTCTCAAGCAAATTTTTATCATTAGTTACATATGGTGCCCAGAAGGCTGCACCGAAATCTAGATGAGGTCTAATGAATGAATTATAAATCGGAAGTATACGTTTCCTGCCTACAAAAAAAGGATTTTTTTACAGCAGATATTTTTCAATTTTCCTTTTGTGTAATGTGTCAACAATGTTCCCCTGATGTTAATTGGTCAGTTACAAGAATGCATAGATCCCTTTCAGATTTCACAGGCTTTATCTCTGTACCATTTAAGTAGTACTTTGTGTGGCGATTTTTAGGCCCAAGATGCATAATGACACATTTTTCTTGATTAAATATCATTGATTATCGTTAGACCATTTCTCTAGCGTGGTAATATCATTTTGTAAAGATATAGATTGATCAATAGAATTCACCTCACTGCATACTTTGGTGTCATCCGCAAATATACTGATTTGTCCTGTCATTCCATAATGTAAGTCTGATATAAAAATGCTAAATAGTATAGGCCCTAATACAGATCCTTGAGGGACCCCACTGGTTACTGAAATAGGAGTTGAGTATGTGTCTAGAATTTTAACCACCTGGGTCCTGTGTTTTAACCATGTTGTGACCCACATGATTATGTGTTGATCCAATTCCATTCGCTGCATTTTTTCAGTAAGGTTTTTATGTGGTACTTTTTTGAATGCCTTATGCAAATCAAGATATTATTTATTTATTAAATTTTGTTAACTGGGTAAGCCCTCTGGGCCCTGAAGGTCCCTTTTTCAGGGGCGACCCGGACTTAGTTACATGTAGTTTTCACATACAGGCAGGTGATACAGTGTAGAACATATACAGGATTACAAAGACAGTGTACAGTTTTCGTGGAAGAGAGCAGTGAGTGCATCACATTACAGAATACAACAGTGGCAGCAGATAGATGCAGGGCACTAAATGTGTTAAGAACCCAACAAGAAATTCAGCATAGGATAGAGTGCTAGTTTAAATAGTCAGTAACCATTACGCTAAAAGGGGAGCAGTTTTGTACACCACAACTGACACAGTCAGTGATGACTACATTACGAGCAGTTATGTACAACACACATTCAGCGGTAGCTATATTACAGGAGTGAGGAAGGTTAGCCATTGGAACAGGAGCAGGGACTAAGATTAAAGAGGTGAGTGTGCAGTCCCTTCTGAAATGTAGCTAGGGAGGGTGCTTCCTGAAAGTGGCTAGGGAGATTATTCCACGACATAGGGGCTAGGTGGGCAAAGGATTTACTCCCAGCTACAGAACATGCCACGGGGATTTCCAGTAGTGTTTTGCCTGAGGAACGGAGTGGTCGACTTGGTCTACATAGCGGCAAGCAGTCCAAGTAGCCCTGCAGGAGGTTGGGCATCAAGGAACTTGTAGGTCCAGCTTAATAGGGGGTACTGGAGCCTGTTTTCAGGGAGGGCCAGTTGAGTACTGTGAGGGCTTCACAGTGGTGGGTCCTCAGGTGGGATTTCATGGCAAAGCATGCGATTTTGTGGTATAAAGTTTGTAATCTACAGTGGTCCAGTTTTGTGATGCTCAGTAAGATGGGGCAGCATAGGTTAAGGTTGATAGAAGGATGCTTTGTGCAATTGCCAATCTCATCTCTGGAATCATGTTGTGGCTTAGGCGATAGAGGAGGCCCAGTTTTTGGTGGATGTTTTTTGTTACCAGATCCATCTGGGGCTTCAGTGTGAGCATAGAACATCCACTGAGATACCTTGATCTAATGATTGGCTAACCTTTTCATAGAAACCAATGAGGTTAGTGGTACAAAATCTATGTTTCCTGAAACCATGTTGTTTTAGATCTTTAAGTCCTTTTTCCTCTAATTCCTCATCTATTTTTTAAGATACACTCCATTACTCTGCATATAACAGATGTGAGACTAATGGGTCTGTAGTTTTCCACTGTTCCTTTATTTCCTTTTCTGTGAATAGGGGGAAACTACTGCTTGTTTCCATTCAACAGGTAACTCTGCATGTTGTAGAGAAGTATTAAACAAACATTTTAAAGGAATGCAGATTAAGTTAGAAGTATTTGTCAAAAAATTTGAATTTATGTCATCGGGTCCTGGGGCAGAATTTGGTTTAACCAACCTCAGTGCTGCTAGTACCTCCTGCTTACTCATTTCTGATGTTAACGGCTGATCAATTTTATTTTGATTTATATGTCCCTGATCATTAAATACAGATCCAAAAAAGGAATTAATTTGCTACACTCAAATTATCTGTGATTTCATTCCCATTTTCATTCAGTTTTTCAATGCCACATACATAATGTTTGTTGTTATTAATATACGAATAAAATGCTTTAGGATTTTTAGTGACAGCTAGTTTAAATTCTATTTTCTTCCTTTCTTTTTGGATCAATTGTTTAGTCTGCTTTAATACACTTTTATAGATTAAGTAATTTAATTGATTGGGATGTTTTTCATGGTTTTAAATGCTTTTTCTTTCTTAAGAATTTGCGCCCTGATTGCATTTGTCAGTCATGATGGAATTTTACCTTTTTTGTTGTGTGTTTTAATGATAGGTACGTATAATTTCTCTAATTCGTTAACAATTGATTTAAATAATTCCCTACCTTGTTCGATGTTCAGATTGTCAAAAAGAACTTCCCAGTTATATCCATTTAATGCTTTATTGATTCTATCATAGTTTGCTTTATTATAATTGTATGTGTAGTGCATCTTACCAATACTAGTTTTTTGTCTGTTAATTTCAAATGTGATTGAATAGTGGTCACTGTTTCCAATCTGACTAGTTATATTGAGTTTATTAATATCCAAGGAAAAATTTGTCATGACAAGGTCCAGGATGTTCTTTCCCCTGGTGGGTTCCTGAACCAGCTGATCAAGTCCTGCTGTTATTGTTCAATCCAAGAAAAAACCTTCTAACGAGGTTCTTGTAGTTACTGTATCCCAGTTTATCCCTGGGTAGTTAAAGTAACTGACTATCACTACTTCAGCTTATGATGCAAAATGTTTTATTTTTGCTAGAATGGACGTATCATAGTTTAAGTCTGAGGAAGGTGGTCTATAAAAATTTGTCAAAAGGAATTTGTTACCATTGTATTGTGTAATCTGAATACATAATCCTTCAATATCAACTGGATTATTATTTAGTGGATGCTCAGTAACTGTAATTGTATTAGAGACATAAAAGCAGATTCCCCCACCTTTTTTATTCTGCCTATTCTTATAATACAGGGTGTAACCAGGGTAGAGTTATAACAGTTTGAGGTTTCATCCCACCATGTTTCGCACAGTGCTGCTATATCTATTTGATTAGTAATGAGTATTCCTGTTAGTTCTGTGATTTTTGTCATATTGAGGCTTCTAGTGTTGGATCACATGATCTTATAATTGTCTTGTTTTTGTATATTATAATTTAGACATGATTTTGAAGCCATCCCCTGCTGCCCCCTTTTTATTTAGTTTAAACAAGAATCAATGGTTGCTGTGATTGATTTCCCTAATTCAGCTGCACCCTTTTTACTCAGGTGGAGACTGTCCCAGCTGAAAAGGCTGTTATCACATGAAAACTTTTCCCAGTGAGTAATGCATACAATGTTTTTGAGCAAATACCATTTCCACAACCATTCATTCACTTGTTCGTTTTTGTTTTGTGATATTAGCTCTGGGTACTGGTAACATTTCTGAAATGCAAATTCACATATCCCTTCTCTTAATGTTGTAGTCAGCTTAATAAAGTCTTCCCTGATATTATCTAATGTGAATTTGTTAATGTCGTTTGCGCCAACACGAAGCACCACAAGTGGGTTTTCACCCACATGTTTGATGAAGTTAGGGAACATTTTGTCTATCTATTACCCATGCTCCTCTATAGCTCAAACAAATTGTGTTTACCTTGTCTTTTGTGCAAATATACCCATCAGAGTATTTGGTTATAGAGTCCCCTAGAACAAAAACTTGTCTCTTTCATTTGTCTAGAGGTTGTATGATGTCAGTTTCCTGTTCCCCATTTGTAGTTAACAAAGAGTCTGGTGTATCAGAGCTGATACTATTCCTTTCTCCCATATTACTATTATTTCCTACCATATTGTGGTTATTATTTATTAATCTTGATGATTTTTCATTATTACTTGTCTTGTTAGGTGATGCATGTACCTGAGCTGTAAGTATACATTTAGTTTTTTGGGGCATTTTACCAATGGTCACAGACGATGCCTCAAGGTCCTGTGTATAAAAGGATATAGCTTCTTTGTTGATTGCTAAGGCATTATTGGTTTTAGAGTTATCCTTAAGTTGTTCGGTAAAGTACAGTTACGTAAGAACTTACCGTAACAGTAGATCTTCAAGAACAGCTCTTGCAGCAGGTAACACCATTAGGACTGAAGCCCGGCAGGTGTCAGGACCCCACAGAATTCTTCTAGCTAGCTATCTTCAGCGGGGACCACCCCAGACGTCGGTCCCACCTCCGACATCAGGCATAGTACATAAGGGGGCGGTCCCGCCAGATTCCCCAGTTCTCCCACTGGAGACTTCTGGCTGCAGGATGACATCAGAATGGGAGACTGAGGATCCACTGTCAGAAGACAAAGAGGTAGAAGTCCCGTTTAAAGGCTCTAGAAGCCATGCCTCCTCCAAGGGGGAAGGTGGGCGGGAAGGCACCTGCTGCAAGAGCTGTTCTCGAAGATCTACTGTTACGGTAAGTTCTTTACGTAACTGTACTATCTTACTTCGAGATACAGCTCTTGCAGCAGGTAACACCATTAGGACTGATTTCCAAGCAGTAGCGCTTGCAAACACTCTGGGAGGAGGAAACTAGAAGGCTCATTCCAAGTCCTGGTTCTAGGACAGGAGACCCTGTAGCACGGCCAGGCCGAAGCCGGCTCTTCGCCGTGAAGCAATGTCTAGGCTATAATGCCTGATAAAGGTATGGACAGAGCTCCAAGTGGCTGCAGCACAAATGGCTGAGGTGGAGACGTTGCGAAGTGCTGCAAAGGAGGTGGCCACCCTCTAGTGGAATGGTCTCAACTGATCCTGGGAGGGCTTCTTTTGATATCATAGCAGTATGATATGCACTGGACAAGCCAGCGAGAAAGGGACTGTTTCAATTCTGGCTGGCCCATCATCCTTTCAGTAAAGGAAACAAAAAGCTGCTCCGACTTATGAAGCTGCTTAGTCCTGCTTAGGTAGTACCTTAAGCTGCGGTGAACATCCAGGGTGTGGAGCAGCGCCTCTCCTCTATTAGAACAATTAGGGAAGTAGACCGGCAGGTCAATGTCCTGATTAAGAGTTAGTGTGGAGACCACCTTAGGCAGGAACTTAGGGTTAGTCCTCAGGGAAACTCTGTCCTGGTGAAAAACCAAATAAGGTTCCTTACACATGAGAGCCTGAAGCTCAGAAACTCTTCTCACTGATGTAACAGCAACTAAAAATAACGTTTTCCATGACAGAAAATGCAGCTCGCAATCCACGGCAGGTTCAAAGGGGGGGAGCGTGAGCTGTTCCAGGACGAAGAGTATATCCCATGGAGGCAGAGGGTCCTTAATGGGAGGCCTAAGATGCAACACCCCTCTCAGGAATTCCCGACAGGCATCTAATTGCGCCACAGTGCGCTGTCCCACCAGAAGGTGATAAGCGGAGATAGCACAGAGGTGCACCTTAATAGAGGAGTGGGCGAGACCCGAACGGAAAAGGGAGAGCAGGTACTCTAGCACCGCTTTCACCGGGTAACCTAGAGGGGAAAGGCCACGTGCTTGCGACCATAAACAAAAATGGCACCATTTCATGGTGTATGTTGCATGCGTTGCCGGCTTTCTGGCTGCGGAAAGGACTTCCGCCACCTCTTGCGGGACCCCGTGTCGCAAAATGGCTATGTCTCTAGGAGCCATGCATGCAGGTTCAGAAAGCATAAGTCCAGGTGGACCAGTGAACCCCCCCCCTCCTGAAACAAGAGATGGAGCTGAACGGCAACGGGAGTGGAGGTTCCCGGGATAGCTGCATTAGCAAAGGGAACCAGATCTGTCTGGGCCAAAAGGGGGCCACCAGGATCATTGTTGCATGCTCCCTTCGCAGTTTGAGAAGAACTCTCTGGATCAGCGGGAAGGAGGGAAGCGTAGAGGAATCTGTCCACCCAGGAGAGGACACAGCGTCTCACCAGAAAACACCAGGCCCTGGATCTAGCGAGCAAAAATTGGGCAGTTTTGCGTTGGATGGGGAAGCGAACAAGTCCAATTCTGGAGTTCCCCATCGAAGAAACAGATCCTCTGCTACCTCCTGAAGAAGTTCCCACTCGTGGACTCTGGCCTGGGAATGACTCAGGCCATCTGCGATTGTGTTGTCCACCCCGGGAACATGTACTGCGATCAGATTCATACCGTGTCGGATTACCCAATTCCACACCCTCATGGCCTCCCTGCAACTGGGGTAAGAGTATGCGCCTCCTTGTTTGTTGAGGTAATACATCACAGCCATGTTGTCTGTCTGAAGCAGGAGAGTACTCGGCAGGGTCTCTGACTGAAATGTCTGCAGGGCATAAAGGACCACCCTCATCTCTAGGACGTTGATATGGAGGTGAGCCTCCTGAGGGGTCCACGTTCCCTGGGACTTCAACCCATCCAGGTGTGCTCCCCACCCTAGTCCTGAGGTGTCTGTGATGGGGATTACCTCTGGGGACGGCGCTATAAATGGGACGCCCATAGAGAGTGTCCCTGGGTCTAGCCACCATTGCCAGTCTCGAATTACGGCGTTCGTGATTCTGACCGGATGCTGCATGTAGTCTTGCCTTTGGTCCCATTGCACCTTGAGCATCCACTGAGTTACCCGCATGTGGAGCCTTGTGAAAGGGATGGACGGAATGGCCGCAGCCATGTGTCCGAGCAGGCGAAGGACCGACCTGGCTGGGACAGTCTTCTTCGATGAAAGATCCCTGATGAGGGATCTGATGCACTCCGCTCTGTCGTCTGGAAGAAATGCTGTTCCCTGAATGGTATCCAGAACTGTGCCTATGAACTGCAGCTTCTGTGACAGTACCAGGAGAGACTTCTCGTGGTTGATTAAGATGCCCAGAGATTGGAACAGGTCCTGGGTACTCTGGATCACCAGTAACAACGCCTCTCTGGAGGCTGCCATGAAAAGCCAATCGTCCAGGTACGGGAACACATAATGGCCCTGTCTCCTTAGAGACACTGCCATGACTGCCATGCATTTGGTAAAGACCCTGGGTGCCAATGACAGCCCGAATGGAAGGGCTAGTAACTGAAGATGGTGGCCGAGAAACTCGAAGCGCAGGAACCTCCTTTGCTCTTGAGCTATAGGGATGTGCAGGTATGCGTCCTGCATGTCTAGAGACGCTAAGAAGGCATCCTGCTTTAGCATGGGAATAAGACCTGGAAGAGTCACCATGCGGAATCTTTTGTAGGTGACCGACATATTGAGGTCGCTGAGGTCCAGAATCAGACAGAGGTCCCCTGTTTTCTTTGGAACCAGGAAGAAGTGGGAATAGTATCCGTATCCTCTCTGGTTCTCTGGGACGTACTCTATCACTCCCTTTTGCAGGAGCGTGAGTACTTCTTGTCTGATCAATGACTTGTGCTGACCCGAGTAATGGGAGAGCAGAGGAGGCATCGAGGGTGGCTTTTCTGAGAATTCTATAAAGTGGCCTTTTCCGACCATCTGGAGAACCCACCTGTCGGTGGTTACAGACTGCCATCCTGGCAGGAAATTCGCAATCGACCCCGACCATGAAATCCCGTTGATCCTGAGGGCAGGGGCCAGAAAGGAGTCAGGCTGTGGCAGCTGAGGGGCCGCTGGCTGGGCCAACTTAGGAAGCGCTGGCCTCAATCTGTGGGTTGTTTTCCTGGGCACTGGAAACGGAGCCCCCTCTCTTGTGGAATGGGGCAGGACTGTTGTCTCTGCATCCGTCCACAAATTGGCTTTGGTTCCTATGAAAGGAACTAAGCTGTCGGTACATGGCCTGAACCAACCTCACCGCCTTCCCGGCTTCTTGGAGTTTGGTGATTACCTTCTCAGAGGGTTGACCAAATAAAACATCTCCCTCGAATGGGGCGTCCATGATGTTTTTCTGGATGTCTGGGGTATAACCGGAGACACAGAGCCAAGAGTGCCTCCGGAGGCATATGCCTGAAGCTACTGCTCGGGCCGAGGAGTCCGCGGAGTCGTACGCGGCTCGTAGCACTTCGGTTCCCACGTCCAAACCCATACGGAGGAGCTGCAACATCTCCTCCTTCTGCTCACCTTCTGGCAATTTCTCAGCTGCATCCAGACCCTGCTCCCACAGGGCATTTTGAAACTGCACCATGTGGGACAAATAATTCAGGGATCTGATGGCGCAGGTAGCGGAAGCATATGTGCGCCTACCCATGGCATCCAGCTGCTTGGACTCTGGGTCCGGTGGCAGGGTGCTCAAATGTTGCAGTCTCTGGGACCGGTCATGAGAGGCTGTTATGACCAGAGAGTTGGCCTGAGGGTTCTGAGCCAAGTACTGGTCTTACTTTGGAGCCTTGTACAGGTGGTCAGCTTTCTTCGGCATTGCCGGGAGTGAATGTGGACGCTTCCACGCTGCCTTGGTGACATCCACGAAAGTGTCTACCAAGGGTGGCACCACCACAGGCTTGGGGTCCTTCTGCCAAAGATATTTCACAAGGCGTAGCCATTCGGGGTCTAACTCTTCCGCATCCCATCCCACGTTCTCTTGGATGTGTCTCATGATGTCCGAGAATGAAGGGTCATCCGGAGGAGACCTTGGAAGCTCACATGGGTCCAGAGAAGGGATGTGAAGGGGAGATGGGGATCTAGATCCTGTTGAAAACTTTGATCCCGTGTCCTCCGTTGAAGGCGAGTGGCAGCATCTTCTGGGTCTCTTAGGGCTGGGTGACCCAGAAGAGGATCTGGATGGAGGTCTCCTTTTATCTGGTCTCCCCCTTGGAGGAATCCTGGGCTCCCAGGGAGGAGGTAACCGGCCTGCAGACCCGGATGGAGAAGGGGGCACAGGAACCGGAGGAGTAACCGGCCTAGGAGGAGGAAGAGGTGGGAGAGGAGGTGGGGTGGGGACCACATCCTTTTTGATGGTATCCCACCAATAGGTGAAAAGCTCCTTAACCTCTGAAAAAGAAAGGCCCGACGATGAACCGGGCACCAGTGTTTGTTGTTGGGTCCGGCGTCGGCTCCACAGGGGCCTCGGGTTGCGGGGAGGGTTCTCTGGGAGTCTCAACAGGACCAGGGTCGCCCGTCTGGTCCTCGGGCTGTGTCAACTCCTCCTCAGTGATGGTCTCCTGACCGACGTCGGTCGGAGGCGTCAGGGTCCTCTTCTCCATTGGTGCGGGTGTCAGTCCCCCTATCGGCATCCGGGGATGAGTAGGCTTGGCCAGCGATGGTCTTCTGATGGACGACGGCTCTGGGGACCTGTGGCGAGAGGCCGACGTCGGGCAAACCAGCGTTGGGTCCAACGGCCTCTTAAGCAAGGTGAGCTCCTTGGTCTTCTGCTGGGGAGGAGGAGGCAAGGAGGCAGACCTGGCATCAGTTTCAGAATGGCAGGAACCCGACTTGTGGTGATGGCAATGGTCCCCCGACTTAGCCAGGGCCTTGGAAGATGAGGAAGGCCTGGGAGTCTTGGCCTGAAGAAGGAGTCTGAAGATTTTCTCACCACAGCAGGGGAGGCTGAGAGCTGGCCGGGAAGGAAAGCGGTCAGACCTGCAGCCGAGCTGCGCAGTCGGAGGCCCTAGGCAGGGGACCTGGAAGGGCTCTCTCTATGCTTCTCATAATGCTTATGGGTCTTCTCCAAGAACCTCCTGAAGCCATGGTCTTGAGTTGTTCCTCGAGCAGGAATGCCTGTAGGGCCTTCTGGCGACGGATCAAGGTTCTGCTGTTGAAACCCTGGCAAAGGTGCAGGACCGGGTGTCATGGTCTGGGCCTAGGCACCGGGCACAGGCAGTGCAGATCCTTGAATGGGATCTGCTTCCCACAGGCGCACTTCGAGGAGTGATCGGAGGTTGGAGAGGACATCAGACAAAAAGCTGAATGAAGAGAACGAATTTCCCGTAGGAAAACACTTTACCACACGTCACGCACTAGAATCTGAACCGAAGGGTCGAGACATGCAAGTCGATGGCAAGAAAGAACTGGGGAATCTGGCAGGACCACCCCCTTATGTACTACGTCTGACGTCGGAGGCGGGACCGATGTCGGGGGCGGTCCCCGCTGAAGATAGCTAGCTAGATGAATTCCGTGGGGTCATGACACCTGCCGGCTTCAGTCCTAATGGTGTTACCTGCTGCAAGAGCTGTATCTCGAAGTAAGATCAACTGTTACTTCACTGGATTCAAGAGGAGACAAACTATTATTAGTTGGAATAACAAATTCCATACATCTTCTTCCCCTTTTGTCTCTATTTTTAGTATTAACTGGGCTCCATTCCTGTTCTTCACTACTAGTGTCACCTTCTCTACTTTGTTTTTATGACTCATCATGATATTTATTGAGTTGTTGTAATACCCTAGTTGTAATAGTATCAGTATTAACCTTAATAGTGTCTGTATTATCTTTAGTAGTATTTATTTTAAGTTTGTTATTTGTTGTTCAAGGTCTATGACTTAGCTTTGAGCTCAAGCTCCTAGAAAACTACCTCGAATCAGAAAACCTGTTTATTCCCCTACAATCTGGCTTCAGAGCACAGCATAGCATAATATCCGCTCTTGCTAAAGTGACCAATGCCTGGCAAATAGAGTTGGATAATAGGAATTTCATCTGCGTGGTGTTCTTGGGCCTAAGTAAGGCATTCGACACCGTGGACCACAGCCTGCTTCTTTCATCCCTTTGGGGCATGGGCCTAGATGCCCTTTCCTTAAAGTGGTTCTAAACTACCTCTCTGGCTGATTTCAGCAAATAAATGTTGAGGAGAATTCTCTTCTCTAAAACCTTTGACGAGGGCGTACCTAAAGGTTCCATTCTGGGACCCTTGCTTTTGCTATCTATATTAATAAAATCGGCCTACCATCAATGAAGCTAAATACATCTATTTGCAGGTGACACAGTGATCTATGTCAGCAACCCTTCCCTGATGCTGCCCAGAAAACCCTTCAAAGTGAATTCAACCTGTTGCAGCTACAGTTACTAAACCGAAGTTACTTCTCAATGCCAAAAACCTAAAGCATTGCTCCTCTCACCTCTTGCTCATGCTTCTAATCCTGCGTCTGATGGAACACTTCCACTTATCACCACCATCCTTGGGGAGCAGCTGGACTACGTAACAAACTTCCAATACTTGGGAGTTTGGTTAGACAACAAACTCTCATTCACTGATCATGTTGATGAGTTGTTAAAGAAACGTAGGCAGAGATTTAGTCTCATCTTTAGGATAAACAACCTACTTACTAGAGATGCCAAGTCGAAGTTGGTCCAAACCACCTTTCTTTCTTTACTTGACTATGCAGATTTCTTATATGGCCAGAGTACCGCTGCTGCTCTTGCAAAACTTGACACACACTATCACCGTGCCTTAAGATTTGTTACAGGCTTGCCGTATTCCACCCATCACTGCTCACTGTACATGGCAGTAGGATGGACATCTCTTAGCTGTAGACAAAAGAGGAATGCTGCATTCTGGACTTATAAAGCAATTTTAGGAATGCTGCCTCAGTACATCTCCGCCTGCCTCCCAATATGTACTCTCAGCAAGTATGCCTTGAGAAGCGCCTCCTTCATTGCTCTGTATGTATATAAGGCAAAATCGCGTTTCAGCAGAGCAACCATAAGCTATGTTCTACCTCAGCTGTAGAATAAATTGCAAAGGACCCTGAAACTAACCCATCCTATCTCCCTTTCTACCTTCAAATCTCTTTACCTAAGTCATAACAAGGAGCCATGCACCTGCTTCACTTGATGCCGTTATTCCTATAATCCTAGTCAGATGAGTCCTGCCTTCACAGTTATACTGTGCCCGACATTTATATATTGGGGGTCCCCCTTTGTCTTCCCCTATCCGCTGTCCCTGCTTTCGCCTTTCTATTTACCTGCCATCCTCCTATCCCTTCCCCCAGTCTCTCTCCTACTCCCACGGAATCCTTCTTGGCTGAACCCAGATCCCTTGCTACTGCAGTGGTTCACATATAAACAATGTGTGTTTCTCCTTTCTTCATTCAACTCCCCTATGTCCCTACCCCGGATTGTACCCTTACTCTGTTGTTGTCACCCCCTCACAAATACCATTTAGAGTAGCCTTCTAACCCATACCCCCCTACCCTGGACCTTTATTTACAGTGTATATTGGGCACCCAAATCTACTGTTCCCATCGACTGTTATGTCTATTCTGTATAATTTCATATACTGTATACTTGTATGCTGTGTTATCAAATTAGTTCCCTATTCAGATTCCAATTGTCCTTCGTCACTGTATATGCCTTTGATGTTATCTCTGTATGTATTTTTTATTTATATTGTATTTTATTCCTGCCTGTATATTGTTCATTGTATCTTTCTGATCTGTCTTACCCTGTACACCCCAGGTCCACCTCGAAAATGAGTTATGCTCAATGGTGATCGCCTGGTTAAATAAAGATTTTGATTGATTGAAGATTTCCAGGCATTGTGAATATTTTAGTCCTTTGAACCCTGCTTGGCTTTCCAAACAAAATTTGTTACAAAAAAATGCAGAGCATTGCAATTTTGCCTGAGCTTAATGTGATAAACCCTTCCTGAATATCCATAGTGGTTTAACTAAGCTGCGCTATGTACTAAGTAGAGAAACAATGTTTCAGGTCCAAACTCCAAGCTCCCACTGTGGACACAGCTCACGTGCAGAGACGTGCATGTCTCTGTGCGCGTGGCCCCACGCAGGCTTGCCACGCTCGCTATTGCGGTCCTGTTTACTGCCTGAACCCAGAAGCAGTGGTGCCTTGACTTCTGGTTCAGCATTCAGTTTTTAAAAGTTAAAATAGTGTTTAAAAACACTTTTCATAAGGCTATAACTTCAGTGTAGCAGTTAATACTGCAGTAATTACACTGGAGATGTTAAAATATAGTCAGGGTACACAAGGTATGTGCGAGACAGCAATCACAGTAGTGGGGTCCTCCACAATCCCAGAAGGCTGTACTGTTATGCACTTAGAACTCCAATGCTAAACAATGACACAGTTTAAATAGTTCATATATTCAGGCAATAAAGTGTAAGGCTAGTAACACCACCTCTTACCAGAGGTACACTCACTCCAACTGTATTAAACTTGCAAAACAGTGACTGCTTCCCTGGTGGTCTAATGGTCACTTGTGCCATTGCAACAGCTGTTTATGAGTGCCTCCAGAGAACCACCGAAGAGGTCAAAAAAGGTACTTTCCTCTTACTCACATTGCATCCATGCTGCTGGTATCGTCTCAGACTCCTTTTATGATCACCACATGGTTTACCATATCTGAAGAATCCACTGCCCAAAACCTCCCCCTAAGTACATCTGGACTAGAATGTTTAGGTCCCTATATCTGGTATCCCTCCTCAGTGCACTTCATTCTTCTGACTGGAGTCCTTTGACATATCCTTTGATATTGACAAAGCTCTGTCCTTTTTACAGTCCAACTTTACTTCAGTCTGGGATAAGCATGCCACCTCAAGAGGGTCAGAGTGCAGGGTAACCACCTCCCTTGGGTTACCACAGACCTCATGTCCCTCTTCAAAGCTCATGTCCACCACAAGGCCTCGAGTGACCCAGGACTTGCATAGCTGCAAGAAACTCTGAAATTCCAGCTTAAAGTTGGGCTAAGAAAACTGGTGCTATTCACCAAGTGCCATGAAAACAAGATGCTAGATAGCTGTTGCTTGTTATGTCACATTTATTGCTGGGTGAAACAGCAACATGGTACCAGGCAGAAGATGGGGAGGTGCAGTGATGTGTCTCAATGTTTTGCATGCCTGTGCTTTGTCCATGGAATGTTGGCTGCTACAGACTAACTGCTTTTCAAAAAGTTTGTCCTAGCATAATGTATGTGTAAATTGCTCTAGAAACTGATACCCACAGGACATATGAGAACAGCAAAGAAACACACAGAGACAAACTGTTAACACCCAGAGTTAGGTCAAGTAATACTGAATCAAGTAGAATGCAAACATTTTTTTACTACATATATCAGAGTTCATGAAGTGGAAAACATTATCCAGAGCCACTGTGGCATCCAACAAACAGAACCAAGGCTTCAGGAATATATGGCACAGTTGCCACATATGATTTACAGGACAGTCTAAAATGTGGGGCTTTGTACCCATACAGCCTTCAGTCAGTCTCCACCAGAGAACCTGGATACCTAGTCTAATACCTGGTACCCACAGGTGTGGGAGATGTAATACTGTGAGGCTTTCAAGGTCAGCAGTACTTTTGTTAACCCTGAAACAGGTGAACAGCTCAGTGTCAGGAAGTACATCAACTGTGACACCACCTATGTGGTGTACTTGGCAACATGTAGCCAGGGGTCGGTACACAGGTCACACAAAGTGCAAGCTCATGGAAAGAACTGGTAACCACGTGAGCCATTCTGTGCAAGAATGAAGAATCAGCACTCGCAGCTATAAAACAGTCCCAAGCCCCTGCTGAACACAAGTAGTCGTTTATGGGGCTGGAAAGGTTTCACTGGGCCAAGAGGCAGTAGTGTGGATGCATTACTTGCATAACATGAACTGTTTTGGGTTTTCAAAATGAAAACTTTGTCACACAGGCCTGAATTACCTTTTGAGGTTATGACACCCTTATAATGTGTATGAGATTGACTATGTGTGGATTCTGCTGTGAAAACTTGTATTAGGAATTTAGAAATTTAGACTGAAATGTTTTGCCAACTCCTTTGAGACTACAGTAGTGATACTTTTATCTTTTATTGTGCACCAAGTCCTTACTAATGTATGCACTTCAAATCTAGCCAATATCTCCAGAGAAACTGCTCCATATTACATGCTAAATGGCTTTAGAACTTTGCTAAACATAGCAACACTTGGCACTACTGTATCCTCAGTTTTAGTGCCCGTGCCGAGGAATTATTGGCTGGTGGGTAGTGATTTTGGCTATCAAGTCCAAATCAGCTTATCACTTTACAGTGATTTATGCATATATTATGCAAGGACTTAACTTTTTCACCACTGATTTTGAACTTTTTTTTATCATGACTCTAATTTTATTCTCCTTGGGTCAGCTAGGAGATATGCCCACACTGGTTGACTTACATTCCTACAAGGATCCTGGACTTCATTTGGCCTCTTCCAAGGGGCATTTTTGCCATGTGGTTTCCCCCTGTGGCCCCTTCTCGATGGTGGCAGACATGCAATGACCTCAGCGCATGACTGGGCATGCTCCCGCTCCCGATGTGAAGACATCTGCTGCCTCCACCAATCCAGTCTTCAGTATTGGTCCTAGGCTCTCCTACTCCTAGTCGTCACTAGGGGTCGGCAGGTGCTGGTTGCCAGATTCCCTCCTTCTCTAGAAAAGAGCAGTCTGATGGACACAGCCTTCTCTTGCTGGCCTCTAACAGCCTGGATTTGATCATGTATCCAGGTTGTCAGCATTGTAAGCAGTACCACTACCACTGCACTGGAGGCCAGAGAGATCTTACACTGTTGACACTGTTCTTATCTGTGCTGCGCTGTTTGTTTAAATGTGTTTATGTTCCTAATGCTGCTATTGTTACTTTAAGGAACTCTTTAAATAAAGCCAGCCTGGTGGCGCTGAGGATGGAGGTGCTGGACGCCACACCTCCGCCAACCACATGGGTTCAGGAACAAGCCTGGGCCGCAGGGGATGGCAGGGGAGAAAGGATCAAGCATCCGGAGGACTGCTCTCCTCTCAGGGAGGAGACTTCTCATCCGCTGTTGATTGCCCTCTGGCAGCGGCCAGAGGGCAATATGGACAGGGAGGCATGCACCGATGTCCCAACATCGGTAGGGGAGGGGGAATAGAAGAAAACAGAAAATAGGAGCCTGGCAGGTTCCATGATGGCCCCCTGTCCCCGAGGGCTGTCCCGGTGTCTGGACTGGGTCTCGGGGGGGGGGGGCAGCCAGCACTCTCCCCCCGGCCCTGCTACGGAGGGCAATCCACAGGGGAATTTCTGGGACAGCAGGGGCGGGGACACGAGAGGACCAGAGAAGTGAGTTCCTCCATGTGGAGGACCACAGCCTTGCCAGGGCTCCCAGAGAAGGATAAAAACCTGTATAAAAAACAAAGGAGCTCTTTATATGCAGTTAGTTTGTAGCAGCCAACAGTTTCTGGACAAAGTACAGGCATGCAAAACATTGAGACACATCACTGCACACCTCCTCAGTTTTGCCTGTTACTGTGTTGCCATTTCACCCAAAAACAAACATGATGCAATGAGCAGCAGCTATCTTACATCTTGTTCTCTTGGCTTTTCGGTGAAATGCGCCAGATTTTCTTGCCTCCGTTGTATTAATTATTGGTGGCACCGTTACCCAGTTGCAGCTCTTTGCTTTTCAGTCTGGCTTAAAGTCTGTCAGAGTGGTGAAGGCTACTTAGTTTGCCTCCAACCTGCAGACCAATCTCAATTTCCCCTCTGATTGTTTTCAGGATGTCCACTCTTCCTTGATCCAGTCACCCACCCAGTTAACTTCCCCAATTAACTTCTTCATCTCTCTGTTCCAGTTATTACTACCCTTCCCATTAAATCCCTTACCACTCCTTTCACCTCACGGCTGCTCTGTTTTCTTGGAAACAGGCTAAAGTCCTCCCCTTTCTCAAGGGGTTGATTCCCTTCTCTCCTGGTAACTACCATCCTAACTCCCTCTCTCCTCCTCCAGTTCATCTTCAATAAAAACTGGTTTTGTCCCAATGTTTACATTTCTTAACTCATTCTCCTCCTCTCCTTTCCAGTCTGGCTTTCAGAAGGACCACTCTACCATCTCCTCCCTTCCTTGTGTCACTGACGCCATTATCAAGGGGATTAGCCAGGTCCTCACTACTGCTGCTATAGTTATTAACCTTGGTTTGTTTGGTTTGTTTATTTAAAATCTGGTAAATCCATGAGCAAAAATGCCTGTTTCATGGCAACCAGATACAAAATGCATACATAAAATACAAGCATCAGGTAATCCGTGCACACAGAAACACTTTTTCACATATGATCCAGTCATAAAGTATAACATACCAGCATGACCAACCACAGTTATAACATTAAGAAGTCAGAAGTTTAATAAATTCACCAGATCGAATGGAAACATGTGGTCTAACACTCTCCAAAAGGAGACATGTTCCGAGACTGCATAATAAACAGCTTGAAGTAAAAACCTATAAAACCAGCAAAAGGAGAAACTGTTTTCCAATAAGAGCATCCATTGTATGGAACACCTTGCCACAAGAATTGGTAGAGGCAACTAGTGCCACTGTCTTAAAAACAGATTAGATGTTTGGTTGAGGGATAATAGATAAATAATGTCCCATATAGTGTGGAGAACAGTCTCATGGGCTCTGGTCTTCTTCTGTTCTTTCATACCAAGTAAAGTAAATGTTTTATAAGACTAGATTTGAAGAAAGATAGACAAAGTCTCAGTGGTCAGATTTTGAGGCATATAATTGTAAAACTGGGTAGCTAATACAACAAGATCACTGCCTAAACTAGTTTTAACTGTTGGTATATTAAGGTAAGAAGACAGGTATGATCTGATGTGTACTGTAGCAATGGGATTTTTGGTTGAACATACTGATGAAAGACTTCAGACATACTGTAGCTAAGGCCCTTTGATAATGTGGCTCACCATACCATTGAGAGGAAGCTGAGTGCTTCAGGACTGTTCTACCCCACGGTGGCTGTTTCGATCCTGCCTCACTGACCAACACCAGTAAGTCCAGGCTGGCAAATGCCTTATCCCTCCCCTTCCTATTTCTTTGGTTCCTCATTTCTGCTTCCTCTGTTTGCTGCCAAATAGTATGTTAAACTGCTCACATCGCTCATGTTATAGTGGACCTGCAGCTATTGTTTTAACTGTTTTGTTGCTGTATTTCCTCTCTCACTGTTTCTCTCTCCCCCAGGTCGAACCTGGAAATGAGCCTCAGCGAGCAGTCTGTATCTCTGGTTTACCTGCTTTGAAAATAATTAAATATGTTCTACATTTAGTTCATGTTTGGTTAATACATTATGAAATAATATTTAGGAAACTAAAAGTATAACATTATCAGAAAAAAAATAATAGAGATGTCAGTGGTTGGCCCCTGAGGATCAGGACAACAGAGCACATGGAAATAGACACTGTTAAATTTTACATATTTAGGTCTAATTCTGGACAACACATTGTCTTACACATTTCGATCCTTCTCATTCACTGCTCTCTCAGATTGGAACTTTCCTTCTCCGACTACCTTGTCTTGCTCTTCTCTTAAGTTGTTCCAATCAAAGTTATCTGCCTCGTTATCCACCTCTTCACCCTGTTCTTGCTTCATCTGAATATGTCCCCCTTATCCCCCCCTCCAAATCTGCCCCTGATATTCACTTCGCTACTTGATGATTTGTTGAAATTATTATCTTGCGCCAATGCCTAACCCTGTTTTTATTTATCTCTTACCTGACAAACCTTGCTCAAGTATATAGGCATTGCTTTGTTTTCTGTTCTTCTATATGTCCAATGTTTTACCATCACACTTTGCACTGTTACTGTATATAAGCTATACCCGGGTCGCTGGGCTGTATTGTCTCAGTGGACTTACCCGTCACCAAAACTCAAATAAATAAATAAACCTCATATTGATTCTTTACTAAGGATCTTATTCTCAAATTGGGATTGCTATATCGCATTTTTGGGTATCTATGCTTTTCTTGGAACCTGGAAAATTCAGAAGGCTGGAGGCAGAAAAGTGTTGAAGTAAGAGCTAGCATTCCAGGGGCACAGGTAGGCTGCATGCCCAGGAAGACTTAGTGGGACAGGAGGAGGTACAGAACCATGCAGCTCATATGGGGAATGGGTCCTCTGTTGCATCTAGCCCCTGGTGACTCAGGGCCCTGGTGTGCAGAATGACTGCACCTGTAATTACAGATATGGGCTGGCTCAATATTGAGGTAAGGTTAGACCCAGGAAACCACTGGTCCAGTATGCCTGGGAGGCTAGTTAACCAGTAGCCACAGGCAGGTCCTGCTCTTTTGTAATGAGCTCTTGGCCTAGATTTTCCAGGGCACAAGAGTTTTGGATTGCAAGTTCCATAAGGATGCAGTGCAGGACTGGGAAGCTGGTGACAAGTTCCTACAGACCATACAGTACACTTAGTACAGTCCTGTCCGGGACCTCAAGATGTGGCATGGCTGAGAAGTCAGTCAGAGATGCTGTGTAGGCCCAGCCAGATCCAGGGTAAGCATTCACCCATAGAGTACATCCCCAAGACCAGAGTAGCACTTGGCCAGTCATGATCCAGGTGTGTGTGTGTGTGTGTGTGTGCGGTGTGTGTGTCCAAAGAGTAAATCATAGCAACCATTTCCTATGCTTTGGAGCTCCAGTTAGAGATAGACTGTGTCAAAGAGAAGTGAACTGGAGTCCCACTACTGAAACATCAGCAGCAGCAGCAGGGTAACCAAAGCACCTAGCGAATGGGGGTGGGGGTGAGAGAGAGACAAGGAGAGAGAGAGAGAGAGAGAGAAGAAATGAATGAGAGATGTAGAAGATCCAGGGCTTTCAAACTGCCAGTGCATCCAGGCAATTGTCTCTCATAAAAAGGCAGAGTTTGCCAGGAACAAGCTTCCATTATTTTGTATGCCTTGGGATTGTCACCACACATGAAAAGGGGTTCACCAGGGGTCTGAACTAGTTGCAAACAAGCTATCAAGCTCGTGAGTATATTCTGTGACCCTGTAATGGTCCCCTTGAACCAACTGTTTTGAAATGTGCATATGACTTTCTGTATGCACTGGAATGACTTTTATCCCAGCATTAATTTCTGCCCAGAATCGCTATTATAAAATAAACATTGAGCTGCTTTGAAAATGATTTTCCTTGTAGTGTTAACTCTTTTCACCTCAGCGTGAGAGCAGGAGAGAAGGATTCAGAGACCAGATTTCTGTCAGAGGGGCTTCAAGGACTGTTCTCCAAGTACAACTCAGATTTCTTGAGGGATGTCACACCGAGGTTACCAATGTAGAAAAGAGACTCTTGAGTAGTGGCATCATGCTAAGTAAGAACCAGAGACTGTAAGTAAAACTCAGCACCATCTGCACAAAGTACAAACCTCCTGAATGCTATTTTGTGCTAATCCATTCCTCGGTTTAGTCTCCCATTGGTGGCAAGGGGTTACAGAATGGACGGGTCACTGGGATTACAACTTGCTGCTCAAACATCAAATACTCCAAGAGGAGGCACCAACTGCACTGTCATGGCTACAGCTGTACTGTAAATTGTATGCAAAGCACGTACACTAGACAGTACAGCTGTCACATGGACAGTGCAGTTGGCGCCAGCCGCAGAGGTGAGAGGAGGGCTGTGCTGGTGCCAACTCTCTTACGGGATGGGGGGGCTCCATGGTGGGCACCACCTGTGGGGGGGCGGTGGGGCCACTAGATCACCAGGTTTTATAGGTCATTCATGTCACGGGTGGCACCTTGCATCTAGCGTCCAGTGTAGGGCTTTGTGAATTGGGCCCCTGGAGTTCAGTATGTACACCCTGAGAGGAGAGGAAAGTGAGGATATGATGGAGACCTTTAAATACCCCATGAGGGTTAATAAGGTATAAGAGCGAGATATATGTTTCAGAGAAAAGGTGCTGTAGAACAAGGGGTCTTGATATGAACCTAGAAGGAGGTAGATTCAGGAGAGATGTGAGGAAGCACTTCTTCACAGAAGGGTGATGGATTCTGAAAAAGCCTTCCATGGGAGGCTGTGGGGTGAAACCAGTAGTGGGTTTCAAAAATGCCTGGGATAGGCACAAAGGAATCCTAGAGGAAGGAAGGGGTGAAAGAGACAGTGCTGTAGATCAAGTAATATGGACGATAAAAAAACATTATGTCCAGAGAAAGTGAGATTATGTTACCTTACACAGAGCTTATGTAAGGCCCCACCTTGAATATGCACCAGAAGTGTGGTACCTGTACAAAAAGGGTTAACCCCACCCTCCCCAGTACTGTAAAAAGATAGGGCCAGGACACCCTATCAAATGCTTTTTCAGCATCTGAACTGACTAGGAGTGATGGGACAGCCTCGCTGTGGATATGATGAAGAATGTGGCGTGTGCACCAGGTGTTATCTCCAGTTTCGCCCAGACAAGCCGGTCTGATCTGGGTATATCAGAGATGGCAGTAAGGGATTAGAGATGCAGCAAAATTTAATTTTGCTGGTGAAATCGCAAGTTTAACCACATGAAATATTTCACAAAATTTGAGCATTCCAATGAAATACTTTGGGGGTGTGAAATGCGAATTTCACTGGTGAATGCAGAATTACTCAGAAGGCAGAATTTCACCAAAGAGTGGTGAAATCATCGCTTGCAGGCAAAATTCAGCATTTTGCAGGTGAAATTTGCATTTTGCCAGTGAAATTCTGCATGTCACTGGCAGAATTTTGCATTTTTCTCTGTGAAATATTTTTAAATGCATGAATTTTGCAAAATATTTAGTGGAAACTAATTTGCCCATCTCTATAAGGGATCCATCTGCTGTGCCATGACAGCCATAAAGAATTGATAATCTGCATTTAACACAGATACAGGTCTGAACATGGTATAGTCCATAGGATTTTTCCCCAGTTTTGGGATGACAGAGATGGGAAGCATATTGCCAAGTGTGGGGTACTGCACCCCCCCCGCCAGCACCTCATTGCAGGTCTTCAACAGGGGTGGTAATAAAAGTTCCTTTTGATTTTTATAAAATGTTGTTATGTAGCCATTTAGCCCTGGAGCCTTCTGGTTTTTGGCCTTCCAGATGACCCCCTTGAGCTTCATCATTATATTGGATGCGTGAGGGCTGCAGCATTCTCCTGTGGGAGTTTTGGGAAGGTAAGGAGGGCTAGAAAGGGCCACCACTCCCCAAACATGTGCAGCTTCCAAGAAGTAGAGCGCTACATAGAAGGTGTAAAAGCATCTGTTATCTACTGCCTCCTTTAAGAGTCTCATTGTTAGGGAGTGGATGCTATCCACTGTAGCCCTGTTTCTTCTGCTTCTGTACTTGATGGACAAGAAGTGGGTGGCCGGGCCCCACCTCACAGTATTTGTGTCTGAGGTAAGTCGCGCCCAGTTCTGCTTTGTGCAAGTAAATGTCATTTATTTCCCTCTTTACTCTGTCTAGCTTGATCTTTACAGACTAGTCCACCTGTTTATGGGCTTCCTGCAGGAAATGATAAGTGTCCAGCCCTGCAGAGAAATGGTAAATGTCCAGCAGGTCTACAAGACATTTCTCTCTCTCTCTCTCTCTCTGCTTTTCTAGACATGTATACAGTTCTATGCCCATGAGTACAGTTCAGAGTGTGTCCCAAATAACTGCCTCTTAATGGTTTTCCCTTGATTAAGAGTCAGGATTTCTATGACTTTATCTGTCAGAAAGGGTCTGCCTCTGACCTGAGGAGACAGGTATTCAGCCACCACTGTGTCCTTGGTCTTTCGCCAAGCAGAGGTGTGTCCTCAAGGCTGTGTAGTCAGACAACAAAATGTCCTCTTGTTTACAATCTGTGACAAGGTGCATATACTCCTGCTGTGTGTAACTGTAGTCTATACGGGTATACACTCCATGTACATCAGAGTAATGTGTGTTGTTTTTAGTATTGTGGTGCAGCTCCTGCCAAATATCTGTCCACTTTAAATCTCGGAGGGTAGAGGCACACTTTATTTGCAGCAGATTGCCTCAGGAAATGTATGTTGTATCCCAAACATTCAAGCTTAGCATGTTAAAGTCCCCCAGTCAGGAGCAATGTGCCAGAGGTGTTTAACAACAGAAGGTCTGAAGGTGCTTTACCTCTGGTGATGGCATACCAGGGGTGTGTACAGTGATTCCACTGTAACCTCTAAGTGATATAGCTTACTCTGTATCATAACCAATCTCCTCTTTATACCTGATTATCCCAGTATTGTGAAGGGGTGCTGAGGTACCAATATTCCTGCACCTCATGCTTACCCTTAGGCAGTTCTTACCTACAGACATAACTGAATCTGTACTTTTTCTAGTTCCCATGCATCTAAGTGCATCTCCTGGAGATGTATCAGGTCTGGCATTCTTTTTTAATGTGTGGTAAAACCTTAGCCCTCTTCATTGGATTATTTAACTCGCTGACATTCATCAAGTGCCAGATCACATCAGTAACCATTTCAAGTAAAGTATTTCCATAGCAGTCTGCACCCCCCCAACCCATAGCCTAAAACCTCTGTAATAGCAGTAAATTCATCCATTTTGCTCTTCATAGAAAAAAACCCAGCAAACATTAACTTAGTAACAGACCCAGAGAGAGAGGTGTCAACAAAGCAGCCTCTAAACATGAACCGGCATTAATGGGTCTCCAAGGCAGAGGCTCTAGATTGGGCCCTGTGCATGCAGGGAGTACCTGAGGCTGGGGACATCTCTCCAGCTAGTGGAGAGGTTGCTATAGTGTGTCCACTATTCGGGAAGGGAAAGAGGGAAATAAAGTCAAGAAGGAGGGTCTGAGCCCCACCCCTGGCTTTACCACTTTGACTAAGTCTATGATTGGTCCAGACCAAAAGGAGGCAAACTAATATGGCATAGTGTGCCTATACTCCCCACAGTATCAAGTAATGCATGAACCATAAGTCCTAATCCCCTATTACATTGGTATTTCATTAAGCAAACATGAATTCCCTCAGAACTAAGGTACATTTCAAGCATTAGCAAGGTAGCAGTCCACAACTGTTAACTCGGGGAAAAGTCCATACTCCAGCTCCTGTAAAGTGAAAAGTAAAGGTCAGTATGACACAACCCTCTACTGGTGTGCTCCAGTCAAAGGGATGGTCTTCCAGAGACCATTCCCAGAGTTTTCTGTGAGTAGGGCACCCACTACCTTCTTGTGCCGTCAAGCCTTTGGATAAAGTACAGTTTCAGTTCAGAAAACAGCAGTAAATGTTGGTCTCTGCAGAGCTGAGCTGAAGATAATAAAGGAGCATCAGCATTCAGGGGAGCAGTTTAAAGGTTCTTGGTGGAAATTCCCCCACAATCCCAAAAGCCATGTCATCCTTTTTGTCAGGGCCTCCCCACCACCATCCTAAGTGTCAGAGCCCTCCCCTGGAAAGCCGAGCCCAGCACCACCCTCATCACCCCGAGCACACCCAACATCCACCCTGAAAAAGGAAAAATCTCTTTGGTGTCCCCCATCAGTGCCTCACAAATCCAATGTTCATGTCCATCACGCCTTTTTCAAAGGATATGTCATCACCTTAACATATAACGGGCAGCCAATCCTAAGTCATTGAAGGTACAAGAGGCTTGGTGGGCCATCTCGCCCCCTGCATGACCAGGTACGGGAGGAAGAGAACCCCTGCCTCTTGAAAGTGAGAAATATTTGGCACTCTGTTCATGGCCTGGTTGAAAGGTCCATCCCTGAGGTGGGATTACGTTCTCATCATGGTGCCACCAAAAATTCAAGACTCTCTGTGAGGTAGCACTGAAGGGAGCTGTCTGTATTTAACTGCAATTGCAGCTAAACCATATGGCAGAGTGGGTGTGGCTGGACACAGCCCCAAGGTTAGCAGGATGCAGAACAGAGTCCAGGACCCTTCCCTTGAGGAGAGGCCCTGAGACAGGCCTAATACAGGTTCTAGTGGGCAGCAGATGAGAAGAGGCCCTCTCCTTCCATTGTGCAGCTTACCTACAGTGAAGCTCACCAGGATGAAACCCACTTCTACAGCATTCTGCAGCAGAGTTACTGCAGTAAACATTGTAATTTCAGTGGGAATTAATCCCTTTTGCCATGCAGGAAAATGTGACACTGCCAGGATGAAGTGAATGTCACAGTTTCCTGCATGACAAAAGGAACTAATTGCCATTGAAATGACATTGTTTTCCACAGTAACTCTACTGCAGCATGCTGCAGTGTGCTGCATAATGCTGCAGAATTGGGTTTCATCCTGTTGAGCTTCACTGTAGGTATGTGACCTATGTCCTGGAAATTGGAATAGTCTGAAACTTTCCTGTATTCTATCAGGCGGGTGCTGTAGTCTTCCGAGATGAAGTCTGAGAGCTGTGACTTAATTTACTGTATGCTGGTGACAGTCTGTTTCTTGGCCTCCGTGGACTTCCAAGCCTGGTGTACTGGCTGTGTGGCCACAAAGGAGGAGAAGGTAGTGGACTCCTGAAGCCAAACGTAATCCCTTGGTTTGTGAGCTCCTCTGCAGCTGACTCCAGCGTGGCAACATGGCATAAGTCTTTTGGCTGTCTAGGAAATGTACAACATTTTCACAGAGTATGGGGTGCAGTATGGAGCTTCAGAACTTTAGAGCACAGGGCGTTTATGATTGGAATATAAGGCATTCATTTAGTTTGTAAGGTGGAGAGGTAATCATTGCTGAAAAAGACTCTGATTTTTTATTCTGTGCCACTTTGGCCTGTCGTGCTTTAGAGAGAATGTTCTGCTTTTCATTGTATCGCAGGAAGCGAGCAGTAATACATGTGGGGCTGGCATTAGCCGTTGATGGCTTTGGGCCTAAGGCCCTGTGAGCACACTCATTTTCCAAGATGTAGATGGAAGGGAGGTCCAGGGATGACTGCAGAAATTGTGGTAGGAATGGAATGAGCGCTGCACCCTCCTCCCCCTCGGGTAAGCCATATAGTTTCAAATTATTACGTCCACTACAGCTCACCGCATATTGCATTTTTTCCTCTAAATGCTGAATCTTGGTGTGGAGCTGAAGGAGAGAGACATTTCTGCGGTGTCTACCTGGTGACCTGCAAGAGCGAGCTGGGCCTCCAGCTTGTCTGCTCGATTTTCGAGTTTCAAGATGTTCAACCTCAATGCTGTCAGGGTGTTGCTGTCCTTGTGCCATAGATCCCTCAGTTCATTAATGAGGAGATCCAACTTGCAGTGTACTTGTTCAGTCAGAGGTGGTTTGGACTTTTGCCTATTAGCACTGTGTCTATGGCCAGATCAAGAGGAAGCAATGAAGGCTTGGGAGTACTCGGTCTCTGAACCCCAAGTCTTGCATCGAATCACCATCCTCAACCTCCAACCCTAAGCTTCCTGGACCAGCTTTATCTAATGAATCAATGATGTCCCCTTTATTGTATGATTAGGAAATGAATCAGTTATTCTAACCTTCTGGACAATTTTGCCAAGGGTGAGTGCTCTGCAGTGTTCCTTAAGTTGCATCTTGAGGATGAGTCACCGGAACTGAGCAAGCTTATTAGAGCTGTACATTTGCAGGTAAATTCTTCTGTTTTCTAGTAAACGTGGGTACTTTGGTGATAGGCCTGAGGGGCTTGCATCTTCATTTGTCCATGAACAAGCCGGTAGTGACTGGGAACGTTTGTCCAGACTGCCCATTTACTCTCCTGACCTTTGATGAAGCTTAGCCCAACTTGCTTCTTAGCCTATGACTCAAAGGGAGCCATGGCTATCAGCCTGAGTTCGATTCTGCATTGTGAGTGCTGGTGGTGGGGGTGCTATAATAATGGCCTGCTCCCTTGGACCCCATGGTGGAGGATCAACTGTTAGCATTTCTCCTGCTGGTCATTGTCACAAACCCACTCAGCAGGTCAGCCCTCTACTCCCAAAGTGCCAACCTCCGAGCGCAGTCTTGTGAACAGTTAACAGGCACAGGGTAACCCTCCTGGTCTGTTTTGTGGGTTTCGAATCAACCTTTGGTCTCAAGTCTTGGAGGGATTCAAACTGTGAACCTCTTGCTAGTGTACCCAATGCACAGGCTCAGATAATTCTGTCTTCTGAGGGGGGGGGCAGATATCTTTGTCTATAGGCACCTAACCAGGTGTACAGAAATGAACCCTTAAAAACTGTAATAAAAGACCTCAGATTTAAAACGCTTACCTTTTTCCAGTTTGGTATCACCATTCAAGCTTATGTACGGTGTATGCTTTAACCATATATACTCTACTTATAAAGGAAAGAAATCAAAGACAGACCAAGTAAGCTCCAAAAATAGAGTTTTACTAAAATAGATAAAAAAAAAATGCAACATATAAAATACAAAACTATTATATCACAAGACATACAAATCTATTAAACAAAACAGGTTTTAACAGTGCAGTTCCTACTAAAGTACTTAGACTTGTCTCTTTCTCTCTCTAAATACCTGCTTAAAATGCTCACAGATGTTTCTTTGTCAGAGTCTAGATAAAAGTGTCTCTGAAGGAAAACAGAATAATGTTTAAAAGCTGGTTTTCCCCACCTATTTGCATGAGATCACCTAGCTCCTCCATGTCAGAATATATAAAAAAATATATCTATATAAAAACAGGATGTCTTTTCCAAGTATTAAATTCTGCACCCTCAGCATAACTCATGTTCTTATTCAAATGACATTTCTTTGATCTCATGATCATCTTCCCCTTCCCAGGACATCAAGGCATCTTTATGATTTCACACCAGTGTACTAAACCTGGTTTCCTCCTCAAAACGTTATAAAAGGGGTACTGATTTCCCTTTTAGCAGTTAAAGCTATAATTAACTTAGAAAAACAGGAGATTCCTGATTAAGGCCTTCCAGGTAACACCTTGTATCTAAAACCTGTGTGTGTATCATACTCACATGCTGTTTCAGCATTTTCTGAAGCGAGACAGTCCATAACCCATTTTTATATTACAAAAAATGATCATACAGCACTCAGAACTGGCTGTCCATGTCACAATCCTCCCCACCTAGACTGAATTTGGGGTCTCTATCCCCTGCATGGGATGGGCTTCCCAAATCAGTTCACTCCTCAAAGACCCTAGACAGCCCATCTGAGTTTTGTTTTGGCTCCAGCCCTATGTAGAATTGTCATATTATACTCTTGCAAAGCAAGACTCCATCTTAGCAATCTACCATGGTTTTTCCCATCTGTCAGCCAAACCAGGGGTTGTGGTCAGTCTGCACCACAAAATGCTGCCCATATATGTATGGCTCTAATTTCTTCAGAGCCTACACTATGACAAGATGCTCCTTTTCCACCGTGGAGTATGCTTGCTCCCTGGGAAGTAACTTTCTACTCAGGTACACTACTGGGTGATCTGTCCCTTGGCTGGATGTCTGACTCAGTACTGCCCCAATACCCGCATCTGAGGCATCAGTCTGAACTATAAAGGTTTTGCTATAGTCAGGACTTGTTAAAACAGGAGCACTGCACAGTGCCTTCTTTAGTTTGGAAAAGGCTTCCTCATAGGCTGAGCCCCAGGTAATTTTCTTGGGCATCCTTTTCTTTGTCAGATCAGATAGGGGAGCAGCCAGGGCACTGTAATTGGTTACAAATTTCCTGTAGTACCCTGCTGTCCCTAGAAAACTCCTGACCTGCTTCTGTATTTCTGGTCTGGGCCATGCCTGGATCACCTATATCTTTATTTGGTTAGGACGGAGCTGTCCCCGGCCTACCACATGCCCAAGGTATGCCACTTCTCACATGGTCTACTGGCACTTCTCAGCTTTGACAGTGAGCCCAACCCTCTGTATCCTGCCCAGCACTTCCCTAAGGTGGGATAGGTGTTCCTCTCAGCTGGTACTAAAGATGACAATGTCATCCAGATACATCATGGAGTACTCCTCAGCACCATTTAACACCTGGTTCACCAACCTTTGGAAAGTAGCCAGGGCGTTCTTCATTCCGAAAGGCATTACTTTAAACTCAAATAAGCCTATCGGAGTGATGAAGGCTGACCTCTCCCTAGCTCTGTCAGTCAACTCCACCTGCCAATACCCCTTTGTCAGGTCAATGGTCGTAAGGTAGGTCACCCCCCCAACCTGTCCAGGAGTTCGTCCGTCCAGGGCATCGGGTGGGCGTCTGACTTTGTGACTGCATTCAGTCCACTATAGTCCACACAGAAATGAATAGAGCCATCTAGCTTAGGATCAAGGACTATGGGTGAGGCCCAGGGGCTGTGGGATCTCTGGATTACCCCTAAATCCTGCATCTCCTCCACTTCCCTCCTAATGTCCTTTTGGACAGCCTCTGACAGCCGATACGCCGTCCGCCGTTTGGGCATCTGTGCCCCTGTCTCCATATCGTGAGTCACTAAGGAGGTTAGTCCAGGCTAGGCGCTAAATAACGAGGCAAAGTCTGCTAAAACCTCCCTTACTTTCTGGATCTGGTCTGGGGCCAGATGGGGAGACAATTTTACTACCTCCACAGAGGACTCCTGCTTACTTTCCTCCAGCAAGTCCAGAAGGGGGTCTCCTTTGTCCGTCTCCTCCCCAGGACTACATACTGCAAACACCATGTCAGCCCTATTTGCATATGGCTTCATCATGTTGACATGGTACATCCTTTCTGTCTGTCTTCGGCCAGGTAACTCCACAATGTAGTTCATGTCATTTACCTTCCTAACCACTTTGCATGGTCCTGCCCACTCAGCCTGCAGCTTGTCTTTCTGGCCAGAATAAGGACCATGACTTCCTGACCCACCATGCAGACGAGCTCTGGCTCTGCAGTCATACCACACTTTTTGTTTCTGTTGGGCAGCTGCTAGGTTGCTCTGGGCTGTCCCCATAAGCTCCTTCAGCCTTTCCCTAAACCTAAGGATGTAATCCACATAGGGAGTTCCCTGGGTGGTGTGCTTGTCTTACCAGTCCTCCTGGATCAAGTCTAGGGGCCCACGTACCCGGCGTCCATATAAGAGTTTGAACGGAGAAAATCCTGTCGACTCTTGGGGCACCTCCCTGTATGCAAACAACAGGTGGGGAAGGTATTTCTCCCAGTCCCTCCCATGCTGTTCAGCAAACACCTGGAGCATTGACTTTAGGGTACCATTGAATCTTTCCACAAGCCCATTGGCTTGTGGGCGATATGGTGTCATGCAACTCTGCACCACTCCACACTTCTCCCATAAACATTTCATCAGGTCTGACATGAAGGAACCCCCTCGATTGATGATTACCTCCTGCGGAAACCCAACATGGGAGAAAATCCCAAGTAAGGCATCTGCCACTTTGTCTGTCCTCAGTGAGGATAGGGCGACTGCCTCTGGGTACCGGGTGGCATAATCCACCACAGTCAGGATGAATCTCTTCCCTGAGGAGCTGGGGGTATTTAAAGGCACCACAATATCCATTCCCACCCTCTGGAATGGCTTCTCCACTATGGGCAATGGAATCAGGGTGGCTTGGGTTTTCTTGCCCGCCTTCCCTATTTCTTGGCATCTGTGACAAGACCTGCAATACTCCTTCACCTGCTGGGTGAAGTTAGGCCAGTAGAAATTCTGGGCTAACCGCTGCATAGTGTGCACAATTCCCAGATGATCAGACAAGGGAATATCATGTGCAATTTTGAGCAACTGCTCACGATACCCCTGGGGAATGACAAGCTGCCTGCCTAGCACCCCTCCCTCTGTCTGTACTGCCTGAGTATTCATATGTCCATTTTCCCAATAAACCTTATGTCTGCCGTCACCTCCCTGTGCTCTGTCAGAGTCTGCCCAAGCCCTCAGCTTCTCTAAACTAGGGTCACTCCTCTGAGCAGCTGCAAACCCCTCACACATTCCCAAGGCATGAGACAGGTCCCCTTCAGTCGCTAAACTAGGGTCCCTAGTACTAGCATCAGGGCACTTAGGATCACTGTCAATCCCAACCCTCAGACAATGGGTCACCCCTTCCTCTTCAAAGTAACCCCCTGTAGCTGTGTGGTTACTTGCTGCTGGGGAAATTTCTACCCCCTCTTCATTAATCTCCATATCAGGAGACACAGGCTGGAGAACCAGCCTCTCAGTGGTTTCCACAATGGCTTCTATGGGGTTCAGGGAACTACAATTTTCCCTAGCCACTTGGCTATCGGTAACTGCATATACCATCCCCTGTTTTAGATTGTTACCCAGGATCACATCCACTGCTAATGGTTTGGCTACAGCCACCTGTTGCACAGTTCCCCCATTTCACCCCAGTCTAAGAAAACACTAGCAAGGGGCAATGTTTTCTCTCCACCTGCAAAGTCCTGTACAGTGACATATTTATTGGGTATAAGCTGACTAGACTGTATCAGATCCCCCTTTACCAAGGTCAGGGATGCCCCTGTGTCCCTTAACCCCTGCGTCTGTACACCATTCATCATGACTTGGTGCATGTGTTCCCTCATGTTCACTGGCATGCTTCCAGGGACAAACAACCCACTTCTTTTCTAGCACCCGGTTGTGTATTATTGCTCACCTTTTTGGGACACTGTCTGGCAATATGCCCAGTTTCTTTACACAACCAACATTCATTTCTTCTCTCAGAGAAATCTTTTCTCTGAAACCTAGGGCTAACTGGTTTCGGTGGAGGCAGTCAGGGTTTCAGCTGCCCTGAAGGTGCGCTTTTCCCTTTCTGTGCTGCCACGCCTGCCCCATTCACTCTCAGAGCAGGTCTGCTCTTGGCATAGTGGTCTGAGAGTTCAGCAGCCTCTTGCACTATTTTGGGATCTTGGTCCTCTAGCCAGGTTTTTAGCTTTGCTAGGCATGCCCAATAAAACTGTTCTAATAAAATCACATTTTCAATTTTGTCAACAGAGTTTGCCTCAATTCCTTCCCACCAACATTTTAAAAACTGAAGTTGTTTCATGGCTAGCTCCTCGTAGCTCATGTCAGGGCTTCTCCTGAGCTTATGGGATTTAGCTCTGTATGATTCAGCAGTTAATTCAAATATTTTTTAACAGTGCAACTTTAAGTTTGCTGTAATCATCACTGTCCTCATTGTCCATTTGACCAATGCATCCTGAGCTTTCCGTAGTAGCAGGAATTTTAGCTTGAATACAACTTTTTCAAAAGAATTTAAAAGGCATCCATAACCTCCTCTTTAAATTGGCTATCAATTTGGAATTAAATTTGTAACCCAGTCCTGTAGTCCCAGTTAAACCCAAGCCACTTACCTGCTCTGGTGCCGCTGGTCGGAGTTGTATCTTCTCCAGTTCGTGTTGCCTCTGGTGCTCCTGCTCCGCACGGTCAGCATCTCTCTGTTCTCGCTCTGCATTTTGGCCTTCTCGCTCTCTCCTCTCCTCTGCGGCTCACTGGTGCTCACACTCTTCACGCTCTGCCTCTCGGCGTTCTCGTTCTGCCTCACAGTCCGCCTCTCACTTCTCTCGCTCCCTCTTCTCCTGGAACTCCAGCTGCACCCTGCACAACTCAATTTGCAGCCTGAATACTTCTGGATTAAGGATACTGGTGACCTTTCCCTGCTGCTGTGGCCCTTCACTGACAGTGGCCCTGTTGCCCTCCTCATCGGATCTGGATACTGCACTGGCCGCTAGCCCTGCCACATTCAAACTTTGGTCCTTTTCAGTCACGGTCCGTGACTCACTGCTCTGGGTATCTGCTACCCTCAGGGCATCTATGAGGTTCTGCTTGCTGGCTTTCACTGTAACCAGGACTCCTCTGTCCCCGCACAACTGCTTTAAGGAGTCTACAGTGTGCCTGCTGTAGTCAGAAGTCATCTTCCCTCACTACTGCTACTCTGACTTGCACTTTAGAAAAAAATAAAACTGGTAGGAACTTGACTGTATGCCAAGTGATACAGTTCTGTTTCCTTTTTAATATTAAATCACTGCCTTTTTATTTCTTTCTTTGCAAGTGAGCTTACAGTCTCAAGCTGACACACTGGACAATAAAAGCTTGTGATACTAAAATTATGCCACCGCTGCCAACCAATCTGTCACAAACCAACTCAGCAGGTCAGCCCTCTACTCCCAAAGTGCCAACCTCCGAGCGCAGTCTTGTGAACAGTTAACAGACACAGGGTAACCCTCCTGGTCTGTTTTGTGGGTTTCGAATCAACCTTTGGTCTCAAGTCTTGGAAGGATTCAAACTGTGAACCTCTTGCTAGCGTACCCAATGCACAGGCTCAAATAATTCTGTCTTTGGGGGGGCCAGATAACTTTGCCTATGGGCACCTAACCAGGTGTACAGAAATGAACCCTTAAAAACTGTAATAAAAGACCTCAGATTTAAAACGCTTACCTTTTTCCAGTTTGGTATCACCATTCAAGCTTATGTAAGGTGTCTGCTTTAACCATATATACTCTACTTGTAAAGGAAAGAAATCAAAGACAGACCAGGTCAGCTCTAAAAATAGAGTTTTACTAAAATAGATAAAAATATGTAATGTATAAAATACAGAACTATTATATCACAAGACACAAATCTATTAAACAAAACAGGTTTTAACAATGCACCCTACTACAGTACTTAGATTTGCTCTCTCTCGCTTCCTCTAAATACCTGCTTAAAGTGCTCACAGATGCTTCTGTGCCAGAGTCTAGATAAGTGTCTCTGAAGGAAAATAGAATAATGTTTAAAAGCTGGTTTTCCCCATCTATTTGTACAAGGCCACCTAGCTCCTCCCTGTCAGAATATATATATATAAAAAAAATCTATATAAAAACAGGATGTCTGTTCCAAGTATTAAATTCTGCAACCTCAGCATAATTCATGTTCTTATTCAAATGACTTTTCTTTGATCTCATGAGCATCTTCCCCTTCCCAAGACATCAAGGCATCTTTATGATTTTGCACCAGTGTACTAAACCTGGTTTCCCCCTCAAAACATCATAAACAGGATACTAATTTCCTTTTTAGCAGTTAAAGCTATAATTAACTTAGAAAAACAGGAGATTCCTGATTAAGGCCTTCTAGGTAACACCTTGTATCTAAAACCTGTGTTTGTGTGTCATACTCACATGCTGTTTCAGCATTTGCTCAAGAGACAGTCCATAACCCATTTTTATTACAAAATGATCATACAGCACCAGAACTGGCTGTCCATGTCACAGTCATATGCTGCCATTCATTCCAGTGAAACAAACAAATACAGTGCTGCAGTCCAATGAAAGAAAGAAGTGTTGGAGGATGAAGGAACAATACTAAAATATGCTCAATGTGACATTTATTGTCTAACAAGAATAGCAAACACAATCTCCAATACTAACCACTCACCTGGGAGGAAAAGCCCCAGCACTTTGCCAGTTAAGGCTTCATCAGAGGGCTTCTAATGAAGCCTTAACTGACAAAGCGCTCGGGCTTTTCCTCCCGGGTGACCAGCTAGTATTGGAGATTGTGTTTCTTATTCCCCCTGCACCCCCCCCCGATCTACTGGAGTGAGGCGTTTTCTGTTGCCATTAATTCCAGTGTACTATAGAAGTTAATTAGTAGCCCATTGGTGGGTGCGCCATGGTGCACTTACCACAAGTTGGGGGATGGTGTGACGCCTCACAAACCAAGCAGGATTTACAGTGTAATTCATTATTAGATGGTGTTTGACAGTGGCATATCTGGAGGATAAAAATGTCTGTCTCATTAGTGCCATGGACTTCTAGGTAATGTCTTCTCACTGTGAGATGGAAGCTACTTTTGCACAAAACAGAGGTTGGTGGCATGCAGTCTGTCCATTGCTGGCGATGTCCAGGCAAGGTGGCTGCATGGGGGCTACTGCCTCTAGTCTGGTACCATTGTGCTGATGGTGATGCCCTTTAAGTATTCTTGGGCGATGTTTTATAACACTATTAAGGAGCTCCAATAGTTAACTACTGTGACTTAGGGGTAAAATGTATTTTGTGTGTGTGTGTTCTAAGGGTGTTGTATTTTCAGTATCTTTAGTTTCTCACTCAAGGGTTTGTGCTCTGATTCTGGATTGTTTAGTTCAACTGGCTGGCAGAAGTAGATGTGATCTCCATCTCACATATCATAGCCTAGGCTATGCAGTCAGCAAGTGTCCCAGTGAAGGTTAAGGGACTCGTGCTCTAGGGAGAGATTTGGAGTGTTTCTACTGCAAGTTACTTTCCAAGCAGTTAGATGTCCAATGTCTGGCTGTGAGTACTGGGTTCTGTATCACAGGTCACAGTGTCCAGTCTTAGTGTAACGGGCTACTGTTATGGGGGCTCACAGCTTCTGCTATGAATCCCTGCCCATGGGAACATCCATTGTTTCTCATTAAGGAGAAGAAAGAACTGTTACATAAGAACTTACCATAACAGTAGATCTTTGAAAGACTTTCCTCCATTAGAACACACCTTTGGAACTGAAAGCTGTCAATGACAGAACAACACAGAAAGTTTTTGCTAGCTGGGGGCCACTCACAATGGCATGCAATGTAGACGCGAATATGTAACATTGACGGTCCCATCCTTCCTCAGCTCCCTGCTGTAGATTAGCCTCGGAAGACCTCTAACCATGAGGAACCAAGAGATTATACCAGTACTGGGCAACAAGGAGAGGCATGGGTCTGGAAAAGGATGCATGGAGTATGGCTTTAGGCACAGCATCTGATATAGCCCTCAAAACCAAACGGGAGAAGAAGAGAGGTGCGATGGCCCAATGGAGGAAGTTCTCTAAGATCTACTGTTACGGAAAGTTCTTATGTAACTGTTCTATCTTCATCAAGGATATCTCCTCCATTAGGCCACACTTTTAGAATGACTCTCAAGAAGTACAAAGTAAATTGGGAAGATGGCACAGTCTGATATGTGATTAGGACACAAGGTCTTGCAGAACAGTAAGCCCAAAACCAGCACATCTAGAGAGACGATCTCCAGACTGTAATGTTTAGTGAAAGTATGAACAGTGTTCCATGTGGCTGCAGCACATATGTCAGCAGCAGGCACATTTTTGAAATATGCAACAGAAGTAGACAAACCCCTTTGGAGTGACCATGAACAGCACCAGGACATTTCTTACCATACTTCCTGTAACAAAACATAATACAATCCTCCAGCCATTTGGACAGGCATTGTTTAGACACAAGAACACTCCTTTTCCAGGGGCAAATGAAACAAAGAGCTGAGAGGACCTTCTGCAGTCCTTGGTGTGAGTCACATAGTATCTCAGGGTTCTCTGCACATCTAAAGTATGGAGCAGTCCTCACCCTGGTTGGCATGCTCAGGATAATACCTAGGAAGGTGTATTGTTTGATTCAGCATAAATTTGATACCACTTTCAGTAGACAATTAGGATTCATATTTTAAGAGACTCTGTCTTTGTGAAAATCAAATATGAAGGCTCACACATTAACACCTGAAGCTCAGAAACCCTGCAAGCAGAAGTCTTAGCAACTAAAAATAATATTCTCCATGACAGGAAACATAAGCCACAACTCATGGCAGGCTCAAAATGAGCCAACATCAATTTTTCAAGTACAAAATTCAAGACCCCAAGGCGAGACTGAATTATGAATAGGAGGTTTCATATGAAGCATGCCTCTCAAAAGGTGCGGGACACCTCCTATAGCGCAACAATATGGCCATCAATAGAGGCATGGAAAGCATATATAGTAGCCAAATGTACATTAATAGAGGAATATTTCAGGCCTGAGTCAGATAAGGAAAGCAAATATTCCAGCACAGAATTCACAAGACATGTAAAAGGGTCTATATTCCGGGAAGCAGACCACTGAGTGAAGCGCTTTCATTTCAGAGAATAGGTATGTGTGGTAGATGGCTTTCTAGCCACAAGCAGGGCATCAGCAACCTTAGAGGAATACCCCAAAGTGTGCAATGGCTGTTTTCAGGCACCATGCATGCAGGTGCAGGGATTCTAGGTCTGGAAGGATCACAGACCCCTTTGCCAGTGACAACAGACACTGACACAGAGTTAGAGGGACAGAATGCTCCACCGCCAGATGTTGAAGGAGTGGAAACCAAATCTGGTGATCCAGAATGGAGCAGTGCAGATGAGAGTGGCACACTTCACCTGTAGCTTGAGCAGAACCCTCTGTAGTAGAGGAATGGGGGGGCGTGTACAGGACTCTCCCTTTTCAAGACAGGGACAACACATGTCACCAAAAAACTAAGTGAATGTGTAGAAATGTGGCAGTTTTGAGTCACAGGGGATGCAAAAATGGCCAACTCTGGATGACCCCATCTTGCAAAGAAGTAATTTACCATGGAGGTCAGTGTGGCTCTAACACCTGCTTATTATTATATGTATAATATTTGTATGAAAGATAAACGTGCATGTGATTATCTGCCTAGGACGCTGTCAGCCAGGGTGAGGAGGCTTGATCTTTGACCTTAAAAGTGTCAGTGTGACTAAAGCAGCAGGATGTCATAAACTGGCCAGTGGAGCCACTAATTGAAGGGTTCCTGTCCTGTCTTGACATGCAGGGCTTCCTGCCAGATGCCAGGTGATAAGACATCATAAAATATGCCTTTTGAGAGCTGAAAGTTTGAATTTTATGATCCTGAAAGAAGAGACAACTTTTTTAACAGAATCCTGTTAAAAGTCATAAACCTGAAATCATTATTGCAAAACAGGAAACCAGCACTGAGACATCAAAGGAAAGGATTTTGATGAAAGACTGTCATATTTTAAAAATTGCTAACTGCTGAGTTTTCCAGAAGTAACATATCATCCTTTTGGATAATTATGCTAAGAATTATTGAGGGATCTAACTGTGACCTCACCAAGGGGATAGGGAAAGGGATTTTGAAATGGTCAAGCATCTGAAAAGAAAAATGCTTTTTATTTCTGGATTCCACAGGAGTGATACTTTGGGTCTCTAGACTGAAATTAGGCACTTAGAAAGAATACTTCAGCTGGAACTTCTAAGTATTTTGCAGGAGTTTTTTGTTCTGTAATTTTTCCAGTTATTTTGTTGACTGTAAGTGCTGATGTTATATGTTCTGTATCTGGTATTTTATCTATTTTACATTTTCAGTACACACTGTTTTCCTTAAAATTTGTTCTCAGTATCTTTGCATGTAAATGCTGGAACAGTGTTTAATTCTGACAGCTAGTAAGAGTTCAAAAGGGTATGTTACTATCTTGCTAAAAGGTAAGAATATACCTAGGTCTCATATTGAGTCATAAGGGTACATTTGGGGAACCTGGCTGGGTGCCACTGGGCAAAGGATTGTACTGCATTTTCCCAAGGAGAATATATATCTGAGACTGTTAACTGGGAATGCTAGCATAGGGTTCACATTTGACCACCAGGACTCAAGGCTGATAGGTGATTCAGACCCAAAACAGACAGAAGGATTACCCTGTTTGTCTCCTGTTCACACTATTGTGCCTTGAGGTTAGCACTGTGGGAGCAGAGGGCCTGACTTGTGGAGCGTTTTTGAGACAGATTTGGTTGGCAGCGGTGCGATTTAAAAGTATTTGGTAACACAAGCATTAACAGTCCAGTGTGTCAGATTAATACTGTACAGCTCACATGCAAAATAAGGCAGTGATTTTTAAAAAGTAAACAGAACTATATTATTGTGCTTATAGCCTAAGTTCCCTACCTGTTTTAATTTTTTCAGGTGTAAGCTAGTGTAGCCATAGTTGTGTGTGTGTGTGTGTGTGTGTGTGTATGTATGTGTATATATATATATATATATATATATATATATATATATATATATATATTATATGTAATAATTGTGTATATGTTTGTAAACTTGTGGTTTGTATGTTGAGAGTTGATTCAATTGGAAAGAGATTTTATATCTCAATTTGGTATCCAATAAAGTTGAAGAAGTTGAAAATAGTTAGGAAGAAGATGGCTTCCAACTACAGTGAGCACACTGCAGACTACCTGAGGCAGTTGTGCCAAGAGGGAGGAGTCCAGCACAAGGGCCAAGCCAAAAAGCAGCATCTCATGGAGGCTCTTGGCAGCCACATGCACAAGACCTCAAGTCACAGTCTGTGACTGCAAAGGACCAAAACTTGAGTGTGGAGGGTCCAGGGTCCAGTGCAGAGTCCAGATCCAGTGAGAAGGACAGCAGAACCAGTGAAGCCAAGGACCACAGCAGCAGGGGAAGGTCACCAACATTCTGGAACCAGAAGGGCTCAGGCTGCAGATGGAGTTGGGAAATGAGCTGGAGTTCTGAGAGAAGAGAGGCAAGAGCAGGAAATGCTAAGCAAGAGCAATGAGAGGCCAAGCGAGAAGAGTGTGAGCACCACAGGCAACATAAACTGGAGAAACTATGACTCCAAACACCAGCACCAGAGCAGGTAAGTGGCCTGGGTTTAACTGGAACTATAGGACTGGGTTATAAATTAAATTCTAAAATTGATAGCCGAATTTAAAGAGGGGGAAGATATGGATGCTTTTTTAAATTCCTTTGAAACGTATGTATTTAGGCAAAAATTCCTAGAGAGTCCTGAGCTCCAGCTATCCCTGCTACTTACTGGAAAGCTTGGGATGCATTGGGTCAAATGGACAATGAGGACAGTAATGACTATAGTAAACTGAAAGCTGCACCTTTAAAAAAAAAAATATATGATTTAACTGCAGAAGCATACAGAGTTAAATTCTGTAAGCTCAGCAGATGCCCTGACATGAGCTATGAGGAGCTAACCAATAAACAATGTCAGTTTTTAAAATGTTGGTGGGAAGGAATTGAAGCAAACTCTGTAGAGAAAACTGAAAATGCTGTACTGTTAGAGCAGTTTTTTGGGGGCATGCCCAGCAGAGCTGAAAACCTGGCTGGAGGACCAAGATCCAAAAACAGTGCAAGAGGCTGCTGAACTCTCGGACTGCTATGCCAGGAGCAGACCTGCTCTGAGAGGGAATGGGCAGGTGTGGCAGCACATAAAGGGAAAAGTGCACCTTCAGGGCAGCTAAAACCTTCCCTGCCTCCACCAAAACCAGGTAGCCCCCAGGTTACAAAGAAAAGATTTGCCTGAGAAAAGAAATTAATGTTGGGTTTGCAAAGAAACTGGACATATTGTAAGGCAGTGTCCAAAAAGGGCAAGCAGTGCACAAAGTTGTGCTAGTAAAGAAGTGGGTTATTTGTGTGTCCCTGAAAATATGCCAGTAAACATGAGGGAGCACATCCACTCAGTCACTGTAAATAGGGTACAGACACATCGGTTAAGGGACACAGGGTTGTCCCTGACTTTGGTAAAAGGGGATTTGGTAGAACCTGATCAGCTTATACCGAATCAATCTGTGACTATACGGGGATTCACTGGTAAGGAGACAACCCTGCCACTTGCTAGTGTTCTCCTAGACTGAGGTGAGATGGGGGGAACTGTGCAAAAGGTTGACATAGTCGAAAATTTGGCTGTCGATGTAATTATTGGCAACAATCTCAAACAGGGAGTGGTGTATACAGTTATGAACAGCCAAGCAGCAAAGGTAAATTGTAGTTCCCTGGACCCCATAGAAGCCCCTGTGGAAACCACTGGGAGGCTGGTTCCCCAGCCTGTGTCTCCTGATTTGGATGATAATGAAAAGGGGGTAGAAATTCCTCAGGTAGCAGTTAACATAACAGCTACAGAGGGTTATTCCAAAGAGGGAGGTGTGACCCATATTCAGAGGGTTAGGGATGGCAGTGATCCTGAATGCCCTGACGCTAGAGCTAGGGACCCTAGTTTAGAAACTGAAGGGGACCTGCTCCATGCTTTGGGAATGTGTAAGGAGTTTGCAGCTGCTCAGAAAAGTGACCCTAGTCTAGAGAAGCTGAGGGCTTGTGCAGACTCTGATGAAGCACAGGGAGGTGACGGGAAACATAAAGTTTGTCAGGATAATGGACTGATGTATTCACAGTATTTAAAGACAGAGGGAGGGGGGTGATGGGCCGGCAGCTGTCATTCCCTAGGGGTACTGTGAGCAATTGCTCAAGATTGCACACGATATTCCCATGCTTGGTCATCTGGGAATCATGCACACTATGCAGCGATTGGCGAGAATTTCTATTGGCCCAACTTCACCCAGCAGGTGAAGGAGTATGCGTCTTGCACACTGATGCCAAGAAATAGGGAAGGTGGGAAAAGAACCCAAGCCACCCTAATTCCTTTTGCCTATAGTGGAGGAGCCATTCCAGAGGGTGGGAATGATATTGTGGGGCCTTTAAATACCCCCAGCTCCTCCGGGAAGAGGTTTATCCTGACAGTGATGGATTATGCCACCTGGTACCCAGAGGCAGTCACCCTATCCTCACTGAGGACAAAGTGGCAAATGCCTTGCTAGGGATTTTCTCCCATGTTGGGTTTCCACAGGAGGTTATCACCGATCGAGGGGGTTCCTTCATGTAGGATGTGAAGAAATGTTTGTGGGAGAAGTATGGGTGGTGCAGAGAAGCACAACACTTTATCACTCGCAAGACAATGGGCTTGTGGAAAGATTTAATGGTACCCTTAAGTCAATACTCCAAGCATTTGCTGAACAGCATGGGAGGGACTGGGAGAAATACCTTCCCCACCGGTTGTTTGCATACAGGGAGGTGCCCCAAGAGTCAACAGGATTTCCCCCCTTCAAGCTCTTATATGGATGCAGGGTACGTTGACCCCTAGACTTGATCCGAGAGGACTTGGAAGGTAAGCACGCCACTCAGGGAACTCCCATAGCGGATTATGCCCTTAGATTTAGGGAAAGGCTAAAGGAGCTTATGGGGACTGCCCAGAGTAACTCTGCAGCTGCCCAGCAAAACAAAAGGTGTGGTACAACTGCAGAGTCAGAGCTCACTCCTACACTGTGGGTCAGGAAGTCATGGTCCTAATCCCAGACTGGAAGGACAAGCTGTAGGCTGAGTAGGCAGGGTGGTACAAAGTAGTCAGACAGGTAAATGATGTAAACTACATTATAGAGCTACCTGACAGGAGACATACACAAAGAATGTACCATGTCAACATGATGAAGCCATATGCTAATACGGCTGACATGGTGTTCGCAGTGTGTAGTCCTGGGAGGGACGGACAAAGGACACCCCTTCTGGACTTTCTGGAAGACAGCAGTGGCAGTCCTCTGTGGAGGCAATTAAATGTCACCCCAGATGACCCTGACCAGATCCAGGAAGTAAGGGAGGTTTTGCAGATTTTGCCCCACTGTTTCTGCACTCAAGCCTGGACTAACCCCCTTAATGATGCATGATGTGGAGACAGGGACGCAGGCACCCATACAGCAGACAGCATATTGGGTGTCAGAGGCTGTCCAAAAGGACATTAGGAGGGAGGGGGAGGAAATGCTGGATTTAGGGGTAATCCAGAAATCTCACAGCCCCTGGGCCTCATGCGTAGTCCTTGTTCCAAAACCAGATGGCTCTACTCATTTTTATGTGGACTATCATGGACTCAATGCAGTCACAAAGTCAGACGGCTACCCAATGCCATGGACAGACAAACTCCTGGACAAGTTAGGAAGGGTGACATACCTTACAATTATTGACCTGACAAAGGGGTATTGGCAGGTAGAGTTAACTGCCAGAGCTAGGGAGAGGTCAGCCTTCATCACTCCAATAAGGTTATTTGAATTTAAAGTAATGCCTTTTGGAATGAAGAACACCCCGGCCACTTTCCAAAGGTTGGTGATCGAGGTAGTACATGGTGCTGAGGAGTACGCTGTGGCGTACCTGGATGACATTGCCATCTTTAGTGGCAGCTGCGAGGAACACCTATCCCACCATAGAGAAGTGCCAGGCAGGATACAGAGGGCTGGACTCACTGTAAAAGCTGAGAAGTGCCAGGTGGCCATAGCTGAGGTGGCATACCTCGGCCATGTTGTAGGCCGGGGACAGCTCCATTCTAACTAAGTGAAAATAGAGGCAATCAAGGCAAGGCCCAGACTGGAAACACAGAAGCAGGTCCAGAGTTTTCTAAGGACAGTAGGGTACTAAAGGAAATTTGTACCAAAGTACAGTGCCCTGGCCGCTCCCCTATCTGGCCTGTTAAGAAAAAGGATGCCTAAGAAAGTTACCTGGGAACCAGCCTATGAAGAAGCCTTTACAAGACTGAAGGAGGCACTGTGCAGTGCTCCTGTATTGACAAATCCAGACTATAGTAGACCCTTTGTAGTCCAGACTGATGCCTCAGATGTGGGTACTGGGACAGTGCTGAGTCAGACGTCCAACCAAGGGAAAGATCACCCCATAATGCACCCCATAGTGCACCTCAGTAAAAAAGTTGCTTCCCAGGGAGCAGGCTTATTCTATAGTGGAAAAAGAGTGTCTTTCCATGGTGTGGGCACTAAAGAAGTTAGAGCCATACCTATACGGGCATCATTTTAAGGTACAAACTGACCGCAACCACCTGGTTTGGCTGGCACAAATGGGTAAAACGAATGGTAGACTGTTACGATGGAACTTTGGCTTGCAAGGGTATGACATGACTGTCTCACACAGGGCAGGGGCAGCAAATGAAAAAGCAGATGGACTTTTGCATCAATTTGAGCTATGAACTGACTGTGGGGAACTCATCTCATTGCAGGAATAGAGCCCCAAATTCAGTCTAGGTAGGGAAGGGTGTGACGCCTGCCACCTGCTTATTATTATATGTATAATATTTGTATCGTAGATAAATGTGTATGTGATTATCTGTCTAGGACACACTGAGCCAGTGTAAGGAGGCTTGACCTTGACCTCAAAAGTGTCAGTGTAACTGAAGCAGCAGGATGTTAAACTGGCCAGTGGGAACCACTAATTGAAGGGTTCCTGTCCTGTCTAGACACTCAGGGCTTCCTGCCAGATGCCAGGTGATAAGACATCATAAAATATGCCTTTTGAGAGCTGAAAGTTTGAATTTTATGATCCTGAAAGAAGAGATAACTTTTAACAGAATCCTGAAATCATTCTTGCAAAACAGGAAACCAGCAGAGAGACATCAAAGGAAATGCTTTTGATGAAAGACTGCCATATTTTATAAATTGCTAACTGCTGATTTTTCCAGTAGTAACATATCATCTTTTTGGATAATTATACTAAGAATTATTGCAGGATCTAACTGTGACCTCACCAAGGGGGTGGAGAAAGGGATTTTTAAATAATCAAGCATCTGGAGAGAAAAATGCTTTTTATCTCTGGATTCTTCAGAAGTGAGACCTTGGGTCTCTAGACTGAAGCTAGGCACTTAGGTATAATTCAGCTGGAACTTTTAAGTATTTTGTTCTGTAATTTTCCAATTATTTTGTTGACTGTAAGTATTGATGTTATATGTTCTGTATCTGGTATTTTATCTATTTTACATTGTTAGTAAACACTGTTTTCTTTAAAATTCTGCCTGTACCTTCTCAATTTCTTTTGCATGTGAATGCTGGGACAGTGTTTAATTCTGACAGCTGTTAAGAGCTCAAAAGGGTGTGTTACTATCTTGCTAAAAGGTAAGAATATACCTAGGTCTCATATTGAGTCGTAAGAGTACATTTGGGGAACCTGGCTGGGTGCCACTGGGTGAAGGATTGTATTGCATTTCCCCAAAGAGATTATATATCTGAGCCTGTTACCTGGGTATGCTAGCATAAGGTTCACATTGACCCCCAGGACTCGAGGCTGGTAGGTGATTTGGACCCAAACAGACAGGAGGATTACTTTTTGTCTCCTGTTCACACTATTGCACTTTGAGGTTGGCATGTGGGAACAGGGGCTTGACCTGAGTGCATTTGTGACAGTCAGCAGTTCCCATTCATGAACCATTGACTGGAATGTGCTTAACCTGTCTGCTAAGACATTTTGTAGACCTGGAAGACACATGGCAATAGTTGAAGGTTGGGAAACAGAGTTGGGTACCATACTCTCATCGCCTTCTGCATATGGGATAGCAGTGAGTACCCCCTTGCTTGCTGATGTAATGCATCACACTGATATTGTCCATCTGTACTAGCAGAGGACTGCGGCAGAGATGAGTCTGAAATGCCTGGAGGTTGTACAGAACAGCCAGTATTTCCAGGACATTTATGTGCAGCTTGGCCTCCACCTTGGTCCATGGCCATGATATTGTTTGGTAAGAGCTAAGAGAAGCATCCCCAACTGGAGCCTGTGGCATCTGTGGTGAGGATCTGTACAAGAGCTAGTACAAGGAATGGGACACGCTTCAGTAAGTTGTCGTGACCCATCCAACATAACAATGCTCTACGAAGCAGAGACGTGACGCAAACCATTTGCTCCAGCTCATCTGTCAATTGATCTCACTGGACCCCAACTGTCCACAGTGGTATCTGCATATGAAGTTGGCTAGCGGTACAGTCACTATGGCTGCAGCCATGAGGCCCAGGAGATGCAACATGGTTCGTGCAAAAATGTAATGGCTCCAGTGCACCAAAATTGACCAAGCAATCAGTGTCTGCTTTGTCCTTTGACAGGAAGACAAATCCCTTTTCTGTATCCAGGACTCACCCTATGTACTGCAGTCTCTGGCATGGAGTCAACACAGACTTTGGCACATTTAGTGTGACTCCCAAATCATAGAACAAACTGATGTGTAAGAGACTGGGTGTAAAGCAGAGCTTCCCTGGAGCTGGCCTTCAGATGCCAGTCACACAGACAGGGGAAAATATACAGGCCTTCCCTGCAAAGGGCTACTGCCAAGCATTTTACAAAGACCCATGGCACAGAGCATAAGCCAAAGGGCAATACTTTGAACTGATAATCCCTTCACTGCAGCATGAAGTGGAGGTACTATCTGTGGGATTTTCTCATCTTTATATATGGTTTTACTGGAGGGAGGTCATGCCAGACTTACCTTGTGAGTTTTTCGACTGGGTAACAAGGAGGTGGATCGGGAGGGGGCAGTGGATGTGGCGAGCTGGACTTCAGCAAGACCTTTGACACTGTGCAACATAGAAGGCTGTTAAACAAGCTGGGGAACATGGAGGGGTAAGTGGGTGGAGAATTGGCTGATAGCAGGACAAAGAGGGTGGTGGTGGTAAATGACAATCACTCAGCAGAGGGAAAGGTGACTAAGGGGGTTCCACAGGGATCAGTGCTGGATCCAGTCATCTTCAATATCTTTATCAGTGATATTACAGAGGACCTCGAAGGGAGAATATGCCTGTTCAAGGATGACACAAAGCTTTGAAACAGGGTGGACACGCTGGAGGGTGTGGATAGAATGAGGAGAGATCTGCAGAAGCCTGAGGACTGGTCAAAGGACTGGCAGTTGAAATTTAACACAAAAAGTGTAAGATTATGCACATAGAAACATAGAAATTGACAGCAGATCAGGACCGCTAGGCTCACCTAGTCTGCCCATTTTACCTGCCTCCTGTAAAAGCCACAGACCCTACTTGATCACCGGCTTTACCTCCTCGTTCCCACTGCTAGGGTTCCCCATGCCTGTCCCATGCATGCTTGAATCCCCCCCCCACTGTGTTTGCCCCCACCACCTCTGCTGGGAATCTATCCATGCATCCACCACCCTTTCTGTGACAAAATGCATCCTCACTCTATCCCTTAATCTACCCCTTCCAACCTCATGTCATGCCCTCATTTCTGGACATCTCTTTTCTGAAAGATGCTACCCTCTGGTACCCTATTTATGCCTCTTAGATATCTGAAGGTTTCTATCATATCTCCCTGTTTCTTCTCTCCTCCAGGGTATACATATTGAGGTGTCTCAGTCTCTCCTCATATGACTTTTGGTGCAGGCCCTGCACCATCTTTATTGCCCTTCTTTGAACTACCTCCACCTTGTCTATGTCCTTACAGAGATGTCGCCTCCAGAACTGGACACAATATTCCAGATAAGTAGGAATGTAAGTTTGTCATGGAAGTCATACACGTCATTGATTCCATGATGTTTGATCTTTATTCAGGACTTCCATGACTTTCACTAGTGTCATCAGAATGTAGCAAAGATGACAGTGCCACAACATTTACTACTGTTTACTAATGATTTCATGAACAAACAATGAATCATTAAAACCTCATCCATGACAAACTTACATCCCTACAAATGAGGTCTCTCTAGTCATCTGTACAGTGGCATCACCACGTCCTTCCTTCTGCTGGTGATACCTCTCCCTATGCATCCCAGCATCCCACTGGCTCTCCCCATAGCCTTGGCACATTGCTTGGCCACCTTTAGGTCATCAGCTATAATTAATCCCAAATCCCTTTCCAGTTTGGTGGCCATCAGTCCCCACCCCCAACATATAATCCTCCCCTGGGTTCTTGCCCCCAAATGCATGATTTTGCACTTTTTTCATTGAATCTTAACTGCCACACTCTGGACCACTACTGCACATGGGGCACAAAAATCCAGGAACAACATATCAGCTGGAGGGGAGGATATGGAATGCTCCAATCAGGAAAGGGACCTTGGGGTTATCATCTCTGATGACTTCAAGGTAGGGAGTCAGTGTGACAAGGTGGCAGGAAAGGCAAACAAGATGCTGGGATGCATAGGCAGGGGTATCACCAGCAGTAAACGGACTATGCAGGACTTTGGTAAGGCCACACCTTGAGTACAGTGTCTAGCTCTGGAGGCCTTACCTATGTAAGGACATAAACAGGGTGGAGGCAGTTCAGAGGAGGGCAACCAAGATGGTGCAAGGATTGCATCACAAACCCTACGAGGACAGGCTGAAAGACTTAAATATGTACTCCCTGGAGGAGAGGAGGAGAGGGGGATAGATTGAGACATATAAGTACCTCAAGGGAAGAACAAGGTGCAGAAAACACCATTTTCAAAGAAAAAGATGCTCTAGGACAAGGAGACATTAGATGAAACTGGAAGGAGAGTGGTTCAGAGGGAATGTGAGGAAGTACTTCTTCACAGAGAGGGTGGTGGACAAATGGATAGCCTTCCAGAAGAGGTGGTGGGGGCAGAAATGATTGCAAGATTTAAAAATGCATGGGATAGGCATAAGGGGATCCTGGTAGTCAGGGGAAGAGGACAACCTAATTCTAAGGAAGCATGAAGAAGCACAGTTACTTGCATTCATGGGCAGACTAGGTGGGCTGAAGACCCTTATCTGCTGACAACATCTATGTATCTATGATGCCTGTGGTACAGTCCCCAGTGCTATGCAGTCTACAGTATGTCTTTCAGTCTGTGGTATGCACTTAACTAAATGCTGCACCTCATGCAGGGGGATAGTGTGCTTGGCAAGTAACAGGAGTGCACCATTAAAAGAGTGCTCACTTAATTTCATCTGCTGTGTTAAAAGAGAGCTTATTTTTAAACTTGAAAAAGAACTTATTGGTTATTCCATCTAAGAGTGCTTACGTATTTAGCAGCCTCTGTATAAATTTAGTTGCTTTTTGTATAGTTTCACAAACGTTTTCTTTAAAAAAAGTTGATACAGCATTGATTGTATCAGCTGACTTATGACATCATATAGGTGAGATAAAAGCAACCCAGTTTCAACCAGTAACTAGCCTCCTGACAAAATCCAAGTCATCAAAGTGCCGAGGTGTCTGGTTTGGAGTTGCCCTCGTTTAGATTTGTTATTTTGCATTTGTGCTAATAAATGTGACTATTTTGAAGATGAATCCTGGTTCTGGTGTGCAATACTTTTCTGGTATCTTTCTTTTGTATGTATTTTGTGCTTTGTTACAGGAAGGATTCTGTGTGCACTGTTAAAAGAGTGCTTATTTTCTCAGTTCATTAAAACCAATCTGTGGCTTTATGTGTTGGGGAGGGTGCTTAACTCATTCTGTTAAAAGACAACTTTATTAAAAATGGTATGCATGGCTGGCCCGGTGGTGCAGAGGGCTGAGGCACTGGCACCTTACCTTGCACCACGCTGGAGACCCGGGTTCGGGACTTGGGGGTCGGGGTTGGTAGGGGAGGAAAGGATTGAGTATCTGGAAGACTGCTGTCCTCCTGGGTGGGCTAGGGAGATTGCTCACTCTGTAGCAGCCCCGTGGAGACCAGGAGCACTACAGATGTGACACGATGCTTAGGAGCCAGAAAACTATGAAAATGGCATCCTGATTGATCAGATGGCAGCTGCCCAGACCCTCACATCCACAGATCCCTCGACAGCTGGAGCTGACCTCAGCATCACCCAGGGCCAAGAAAGGTAAGCCAGGAAGGCACTTTCTCCCCAGAAGGAGAGAACCCATCCGACAAAGGGATACATCGGGTTACCCAGGGCCAGCTGCAATATGAAGTCGGGAGTGGCACCGGGAGGTTCAGAGGGGACACGGCAGCTTCCCTTGGCAGAGCCTGAAGGAGTGGCTGGTCGGATGCAGGGGCAATAAACAGATAATGAAAAAAAAAGTGGTGGGCGGTGCTTAGTGCTTTACGGGATGGATTCTGAAGTGGACGGTTAAAGCACAACTTTATTTCATCTTACTTCTTGAAGAAATCTTGAAGAAATCTGTTATGCTGGCCAGCTTGGCACTTTTTCTGCTGTAGCGCTCCTTCTGCATCAGGCTCAGTAACCTCCTCCTCCTGTCTCCAACCTGCCACTGCCTCCTCAATATCGTCAAACTCTGGTTGCTGCTCATTGTCTCACATACGGCACAGTTAGTCAAATTCATCAGAAGTCAATCCTTCGGGGAGGGGTCATCTTGGGCACCAATTTCTGAGTCATCTGATTGGTATGTGGAACCTTACCTGTGTTATGAGAGTAAAACTGCTTCCGAAAGCAGTTCACTATGGTTTCGGAAGAGACGTTATCCCATGCAATTTTCATGAGCAGCACTGCATCCAACAGACTAACCTGTTTGACACAGGTGGCAGCAGTAACTCTTCTGCATTATCCACAGTCTGCAGTACTCTAGCCCTTATGAGCCCACATAATGCCTCTTAAATGTATAAACTATCCCCTGGTCCAGGGGTTGAATAATACAGGTTGTACCTGGAGGAGGAAAACGAGCTTGACATTTCTTAATCCCTGTACATTTTTATTTATTTATTTATTTTGGATAATCGGATGAACGACTTTGAGCAAGCATGATCATTTACAAAGGTTTCTTGTCATTAACAGAGAATGAAACAATGATGAAAAGTCACACACAAAATAGCTTTACAATCAGTATTGAACAATAGTATGGCAGCCTTATGAAGCACTGTCAAGAAGAATACAAGCGGCCGGCCCGGTGGCGTTGAGGGATGAGGCGTTGGACGCCACACCTCACACCACGCCAGCGACCCAGGTTCGGGAATGAGCCCGGGCTGTTGGGGGTCAGCAGGGAGGGGGAAGGATTGAGCATCCTATGGACTGCTCTCCTTCCCCAGGGAGAGGAGATTTCACCAACCGATGCGCTGGTGACCTCTGACGGAGGCTGGAGGCACTACAGTGCGTGGTCGCAATATGCAGGGGTTGGAGCTGCGGCGGATGTCCTTCGGAGGTGCACGGGAGCATGCATCCACTGAGCTGGACGTCACTGCATGTCCACACTCTGGGGTATGCAAGCTAGAAATACGGAAAAACCTGGACCAGTGGGATAGGCGACGGCACCTTCACTTCACACCCAGCGCCGGATCTGTCTCAGCTGAGCCTCATATCTCCTCCACCTCCTGCCTCACTGCTTGCCGGAGTCTGTCTTTCAAGAAGCCCAGGTAGGAGTTGAGCTACCCCTCCCGGTGGGTTAAACAGGGTGCTGGCAGTGAGGGGAGAGAAGGTTACAGACTGTGTAGCAGTTCTCAGGCGGGTAGGCCACAGTAGATGGATACCTGAGAAAGTTCCCCTGATCCGTAACAGGAGGGAAAAAGAGTTGTCAAAAAAAAAAAAGAAGAATACAAGCAGGAAGGCAATTGAGGAGAAGGTAGAAACATAAGGCATTGTCAGGTAACACTTATGCAGGAAGCCAGAAGTGCAGAAACAGTAGAAATCAGCAGGACATAAAAGTACTTTGTCGCCTAGGTAAAGCAAAAGAAGTACCGGCAGTGCAGATGAACAGCATGACAGGGGATGAAGGGGTTATTGTTTGTTGCAGCCGTAAATAGCAAAAGGTGAGACAACGTTCCGAAGTTCTCTTCTGAAATGACCAATTTTGGACAACCCCGCCTGTGACACTGGCAATTCATTCAACCATTGTGGGGCTCTGGCTGCAAATGAGCGGTTAGCCAGACTAGTTCTGTAGAAGGGTACAGAGAAGGTACCACAGTTCTTGTTCCTGGTAGGATATGGGCTTTGTGCAGGGGTTATGAGGTTCTGCAGTCTTGGGGGTGGATGAGGCCCAATAGGGCTTTCACACCCAGCAAACAAGTCTGGTACTTAAGTCTGTCATTTTGGGGAGCCATTTGATTTGGCCATAAAGTGTGCAGGTGTGGGTGGTTCTGTCTGCTCCCAGGATGAAACGACATGCTTTGTTTAAAACCAGCTGACCATATTTAGTACTGTATCAGAGGCAGCCCATATACCATGTTCTGGTAGTTGAGTATGGGGGAATGGAGCTGAAACTGCTACCCATTTGGCCTCGGAGCGAGGTTGTGCCTCTGTCTATATAGTGCCTTAATTTTCTATTGACATTGTTCACAACCTGTTCAACATGGGGCAAAGGTTAGAGACTGGTCAATGCTAAGTCCTAGGTATTTAAACTCGTCCATCTGATCTAGTGCATCCCCTTGACATTGCGGATGACTAGTGGAGATCGTATTTCTTCTGTACTGGAAAATAACCTTGTCTTGGTCTTTTGTAGTTCAAGACAAGTTTATTCTAGCAAACCAATTTTCAAGGGAACCAAAGCTGAGTTGGAGATCCGAATGAGCAACTCCTGGTTGGGGCTACTTTAGAACAGACTACTGGCGTCATCCACACAGAATAGCACTCTCTTGAGTAAGGACAAGCTTCAGGAGGTGTTAATAAAGAGGCTAAAAAGGAGGGGTCCCAGTATGGACCTTTATGGTACCCCTATTAAGATGGGTTTGAATCAGACTGCACACCATTGATCTTGACATGCTGGGTTCTGTTGGGAGAAATAATTGTTGAACCATAGTACAGTGTCAGCAGACAGGCCTAATGTGTGGAGTTTAAAAAGCAGTAACAAATGATTGACTAGAACAAAAGCTTTGGTTAGGCCTATGTGACTAGATCCCACCAGGTGACCCTTGTCAAGGGACTCATGCAGAAAATGTGTATACTCAATCAGTGCAGTGCTGGTACTAGACTGTTTGTGAAACCCATGCTGCTGTTCACATTGAATATTGTAGTGGTTGAGGCAGGATACAGTTGTCTGATACCATTCTTTCCAGTGCCTTTGACAGTTGGGAACGAATGGATATTGGCCTATAATTTGAGACTAATGTGTGGTCCCCATTTTTGTGTACTGGAGTAATGAAGGTGGTTTTCCATAGGCTGGGGAACTGAGAGTATCTGAACAAGAGGTTGAACAACTTGGTTAGTGGGAGCGCTGGCTGATCCAAGGCCAGGGCAACTAATTTCAGATCAACCGCATCACTCCCCATCCTGGGTTTACCCAGAACCCACTTGACATACCTGATGGGTATCCCTAACTGAGACAGTTTTAAAGTAAAATTTTGGGTAGCATAGGATAGTAGAGGCATCCAGTAGTTCTGTTTGGGGGGTTTGCCAGAGTGGGTGGCCAGTAAAGCTGTCATGCAACAGGGACACTTTCCAACCTCGCTGTCTTCGATCTCCCCACCCCACCCTAAGACCCATTTTGTGAAAACGTACCCAGTCATCCACGATGTTCGGTTGTTACGGTAGATGACTGGGAGGTTACAGACACCATGGAAACACATGGGCTATGCTGCTTTACCAACAACCAGTAAGTCCAGTTTTTCTTCCCCAGTCATTCTGCAATCTGATACCCTTTCCTTTGCTTTCTTTAAGCCCATCAGATTTCACCTTTAAAAAAAAAATGGTGTCCCATACCCCACACCCCACACCCCAGTTAAACAAGCCAGTTTCATCACAGTTAAATACACTGGAAGGCTTATTGCCCCGTAGCTGATCAGGCAGCACTTCCGTGAGCCATAGCTGAGCACCAAGCATGTCTGCATTCAGTTTTGCCCCATGTGCCACATTAAATCCAGTGTTGTTCCTCTGTTTCCAGTGCTGAAACCATCCTTCTGAGGGGCTGAAATCCTGTTTCCCCATGGCTGCAGCAAGCTGGCATGCTCTGTCCACCAGCACGGGACCACTCAACATAGCCTCCCTTCCCTTGGCATTTGCAAACCTCCTTAACAGAGCTTCTTCAGTGTTAATATTCTTGTCTTCATGCTTGCGTTTTTATGAAGGGTTGTGGTTCAAATACCACTGATCAAACAATTTCTCTTTCTACCCTTCAACAGGTTGCTCATGGTGGACTTGGGCAGGGAGATGTGGACAGTAAGATAACATGCACTCATGCAGGGAAGGGACTCGACTGCAGTCAGAATGCAATCTTCTGACTCAGATGGAGAGCTGTTCATTTACTTGCCATATCAATGAATGATGTGACCAGCATCAAGACAGGCACACCAGGAAATAACCAATGAAGGCGGTCAGGGCATATGTAGGGGTGTTATTACAGCTAATCAACAAGGTAACCCTTGCTCAGTCTGTTTAGTGTGCCTCTAGGTGTCCAAAATGTGCAGTGGTAAAGGTCCATTTTAAATGCAGAAAATAACATGCACAACATAGTACTGGGATTTTGGCATGCAACTGATGTTCACAAAAAAGCATCTGTCTGGTGTAAAGGTATCTGTTTTAAGTGGTGCCTACTGTACCAGAGTTTTCAGGAATAGAAGTTTCCCCCAACAACAGTTCAGAGGTGGAAGAGAAGGTGGTGGAGGAAGCAGAGGTCAAAGAGGTTGGGGGTTGAGGCTCAATTCAACAACAGGGTAGACCACAGAACCAGAACTATCAGTGGGGACAAGGGGGCCGGAGAAGACAGTAGAGACAATATTAAAGGATTTCAAAGTGATGAACCTATCTCCTCACGTAATAATAGAAGCTGAAGAGCCTGTCTTAAATAATGGCTCATCATGCGCCACAATCATCCTGATAAATACATTTCAGATGATGGAAACCTCCCATAGTCTATCATAATTTGAGCTTGAAGTGTTTCTTTAATAAAATTCACAATGGGTTTTACAACAATCACAGACACTGTTATTAGAGACTGAACTTACAAATACTGAACCATTGATGGGACATCTAGAGGAAAAAAATCAACTCTTTGCTACCCTCTCTGCAGCAATAATCACCTTCCAGGACCTAGTAGAAAGGGACCTCGACAAACTGTTTAATGATTTACTAAGGTTAAATTATCAGAATGTGACCACCACTGAGAGAACAGCACTAGCGCTTTGCAAAAGGATATTAATTTAGTAATAAAGCCACAGATAAAGGTGGTAACATTGTGCTAATGGACAGAAAGAAATATAAGAAAGAACACTGGCAACTCAACAGCAAAGCAGAGATTTTTATGTCAAGCTGAATCAAGATCCAATCAGGGAATTCAAGTGGAGCACTGATAAGACAATCAAACATGTATATAGACTGGGACATATCGATAAAAAGATAATCAAAATCCTTACTACTGACCACCCAGTAAGGGTGGCATTTTATGTACTTCCAAAAGTACACAAGTCATTGGAAAATCCACCTAGCAGGCTGGCAGTGAGTGGCATAGGGTCAGTTATGGAACACAATCGAAGTTTATAGATTTGTATACATGACCCTCCGTCCCTACACTTCTGTCCCACTTAAAGGATACAAAAGATATTCTACAGGTTTTGGAGGATACTGTCATGGATAATGACTCATATCTGGTTACACTGGATGTCGAGTCCTTGTACACAAACATTCCCGATGAAGGGGCTTTAGATGCTGTAGCTTTTTCTTAACCAAAGACACCCAGATGAGAGTCCCCCCACTGAATTTCTGCTCAAGCTAACAGAGTATCCATTAAATCGCAATGTTTTTACATTTACGCATGCATTCTTTCTACAAGTAAAGAGGATGTTGATGAGGGCACCTTTGTCCCATCATTGGCCAATTCATGTGTGGGGTTATGGGAGCAGAAATATATCCATGACATGGAAACCAATCCATTTTTCAGTAAACTGGCACTTTGGTGACACTGTATAGATGATACTGTAGCAGTGTGGGGTGAGCGTTTGACAGAATTGGAGGAATTCCTTAAATACACGCATAAACAAACCCACATTTGCAGTTTATTTGTACCACTAGTAGGGATGCTGTGTGTTTTCTGGATTTGAAGTTAATAAAAAAGGGATGATGGATCAGTCACCACAGATATTTTAAGCTACAGACAGATGCAACACTTTGTTGCAGGCTTCAAGTTGTCACCCACGCCACACAGGCATGAATATTCTGAAAGGCCAGTTGTTAATATTGAACCATAACTGTGGAACTGAGAAATGGTTTAGCAGGGGAGCTAAGGACCTAGAAACAAGATTTTTGGAAAGGGATATAGTCACTCAGTGGTGAATGAGGCTAGAAATTTGCTAAATACAGAAGAAAGCTGTGCTGTTGGGGAACAACATGAGGGACAGAGAGAGATGCTGCAAGATTCGTTTGTCTACCACTTCTCAGCACATACCAGTCTGTTTGAAAACATTGTAAACAAACACGTATGTGCTGAGAAGTGATAGTGGACTTGCAGAGATCACAGTCTCACCCACCCAAATGGCATTTAGAAGGACAGCCATGATCAAAGATATTTTAGTCCGTAGGCATCACAGGGCTGCAAAACCAAACACGTGGCTTGTTAGGGATCTTAAAGGTTGATTTTCCTGCAAGCCCTGTACCTGCAAGAAGCATACTGAACCCAAGGACACCTTTGCTAACCCATACACAGGAAAGCAATTTGAGATACGCTGACTTACAATGTGTGACACAACCAGAGTGATTTATCTGGTACAGTATACATGTAGTGCTTTCTATGTAGACCCCCAAAAAACAGTATGGAGTCTAAAGGTACAGGTGAGGAAACACTGCTGAGCCACTGAGTGGGAATATATTTTATACTACAGTACAACATGTCACAGAAGTGCAGAATCCAGGAGAACACAGATTCTCATTTAGGGCCTTTGTCTGGGTAAACCCACACCCAAGGGGGGTGATTACAATAATCTGGTCCTTAAGGGAGAGGCATTCTGGATTTATAGCCTCAATGTGATCTGCTACTTGGGCCTCAATGCAGCTCTTCAGTTTTCTTTTTCAGATAGATGCTTGATTCATTGTGAAAGTCTAGTGAAATGTTAACTATTTTATTTAATATTAGGTACACATGGGGACAGCAAAATGTACAACATACATATTCTTTTTACCCCAGTATCAAATATACAAATATGTGCTAATTTGCATTGACCCATTCATGGACATGAATAAGTACTGTTTTCAGTCACTGTACTGTGAGATTGCATTGAAGTATTGGAAATGTAGTACTTTCACAGTTGTTTCTGTTTTTAACATAGCCTTCCAGCCAGACAGACAGACTTCGATGTCATCTGGTGTTATCATGAACTGCCAATATTTAAAATGTCGTACAGTGTATGCATGTGTCTTTGATAAAGCGTCATTTAGTGACTCCGAAACGAGTCAGGTGCATTCTTGGTGTTTGTCAGGTTTTTGCACTTCCAAAATAAAGAAAGCAATTTTGCATTTTCCAAAGTCTGAAGCAGTGGCATCGTTGTTATAAAGAGGTGGTGAGTATCCAATTTTTTTCTTGTGTCTGATGACTCCGTATACATGCTACAGTTTCCAGTGTATCTGATATCCCTGACTATGTCCAATACCAGTTGGATACAGCCTCTAAAGGTGTGTGTGTGGGGGGGGAGGGGGGATACCCTATATTAAAGACAAATTCTCCTCATCAGTCATTAATTCTTTGTCTATGCCCCTTGAATTTGAATGTCTTGAAGTTTCCAAAACCTTGTCCTGAAATAAGACCATCAATATTATTGAGTGTTACAGACCCCCACTTAGGTGGTCTTAAGCTGTAAAAACCATCTGTCTAAATTCCTCAGCACACATAGCAATGAAACTGAAGTCACTGGGGACTTTAATTCAGACTGGCTTTCATCAAAATCTAATGACCTCAAGTTGCTCTGTGACTAATTTGACTACAGCAAGTGGTTTAGAACCCATCAGACTGAATCTTAAAAATCCATCCAACTCCTCTTTACTGGATATAGTACTTTCTAAGAGACCACAAAGAATTCTAGCTACAGTTGTATTTGACAATGACTGCAGTGACTACAATGCGGTGGCTTGTATCAGAGGCTCAAGGAACATTTTTGTGAAACCTACCTTTTACTTTAAGACTCTCCATCTTCTGTGAGTTGAGTTGCCTCCTTGATTTGGCAAATATTAACAGGCAGGATTTCTATTTAGCGCCTTCTTTGCATACAGCTACTGTACAGAATTTTTTAATCAACAATTTCTCTGTTATAAATTGGCATGCCTCCTTAGTGAAATGGAGAGTCACAAGAAACTGTCCTTGGTTTAGTCAGGATCTCAAGCATGCATTGAGGAACAGGGGCAACCTCTGGGCCGCAGCCAGAAATATAAACCCTCCCCATGACTGGATGGTGTTCAGACAAAAACGGAACCTTTTCACTAAATTAATCTGCACTGTCAAATCAAATTACTATCTGAACCTACTGGAAGCTAATAAAAGTGATCCTTCTACATGTCAAAAGAGGAGACAAAACATTTTTTAGATATGTGGGGGACAGGAGGAAGGCTAAGCAGGGATTGCATGGCTGAGGGGAGGGTGGGACTCAAATTGAGGAAGACAATAAAAAGCAGAACTAAACAAGTACTTTTGCACAGTTTTACAGTGGAGGGGGAGCGAGGGTGCCAGAGCTCGGGGCGGGAAGTGGGAAGAGGGATCGACCAAGTCCATTCAATGATGAGAGGGTATGGGAGGAATTAGGCAGGCTGAGGGTGGATAAGGCTATGGGGCTGGACAGTCTGCATCCTAGAGTGATCCAGGAGTTGGGGGAAGAGCTGGCAGCCTCATTGATGAGGCTGTTCAACCTGTCTCTGGATTCGGGAAGGGTGCCGGAGGACTGGAGGAGGGTGAAAGTGGTGCCGTTGCCTAAGGGGGGAAGCAGGGACCTGAAAGAGAATTACCACCCAGTCAGCCTCACCTCAGTGGTGGGGAAGGTCATGGAGGCACTCATTAAGGAGAGGGTGACAGAATATCTAGAGGATAATGGGCTTCTAGATGACAGACAGTATGGATTTATGAAAGGGAGGTCATGCCAGGCAAACCTAATTGAATTCTTTGACTCGGTGACAGAGGAAATCAACGGGGGGGGGGCACAGTGGACATAGCCTACCTGGATTTCAGCAAGGCCTTCAACACTGTTCCCCACAGGAGGCTAGTGAACAAGTTGGAAAGCATGGGGGTGGGTTATAAAATAAATAGGTGGGTAGAAAACTGGTTGGCAGGTAGAAGCCAGAGAGTAGTGATAAACGGGGCTCACTCACAGACAGGGTGGGTGATGAGCGGGGTACCCCAGGGATCAGTACTGAGTCCCCTCCTTTTCAACATCTACATCAGGGACATAGAGGACGGACTGAGAGGATGGGTGGGCCTTTTTGCAGACGATTCAAAGACCTGCAATCAGGTGGACTCAGCAGGGGGGTTGGAGGACATGAGACAGGACTTGAGGACTTTAGAAGGATGGGCAGAGACTTGGCAACTAAAGTTCAATGTCAAAAAGTGTGCAGTGTCTGATGCACCTCGGGCACAACAACCCGGAAAGAAGATACACGCTGGGGGGGAGACATTAGGGTCACAGAGCAGGAGAAGGATTAAGGAGTAATAGTATCTAGTAATCTCAAGGTAGGCAACCAATGCAGCAGGGCAGTGGGAAAAGCAAATGGGATGCTGGCATGCCTTGGCAGGGGTATCACTAGCAGGTGAAGCGAGGTACTGATGCCCCTTTACAAAGCCATGGTGAGGCCACACCTGGAGTATGGAGTCCAGTTCTGGAGGCCATATCTGCATAGGGACAAAGACTGGTTGGAGGGGGATCAGAGGAGGGCAACTAAGATGGTGCAGAGTATGCAGGGTAACCCATACGAGCAGAGATGCAAGGAACTGGGGCTGTACTCCTTGGAAACTAGAAGGGAAAGAAGAGACATGATTGAAATGTTCAAATATGTCAAGGGAGGTCAACAAGGTAAAGGCAGGAAGCTTGTCAAGCTGCCCGAGGCGCCCGGACATGAAACAACCCAGCACCCATACCAACCCACCAGCAGCTGCCCAGGAGCTCTGTGAAGCCCACAGACCTGACTGGTGAATCCAGCAGAAGCTCCGATTGGTCAGCGCTCTCTGCTGCAGCCACTGATTGGACTGGAGATGTACGCTTCTGCTTCTGATTGGTCCAGCCTTTCTCACAGTTTTCTGTGCTTTTCTGTGTGTTCTGGGGCCTCTGCGCCCATAGAAATGCATTAAGAAATGATGTAGTTTCTCTCTGGGACCAGCTCCATCAGCTTCCTTCACCCACCGATGCAAAGCACACACGGAAACTTACTACCAGGGACTTGTGTTGGTGCACCCTGAAACTACTGCTCCTCCTACTACTCCTGTCAGGCAACATCCACCCTAACCCTGGCCCAACTACTCACAGCCCAAACAACCAAGTTAAACACTCTGGGTCACTCTCCCAATTTCCATAAATATCTGCAGCCTTCTCCCAAGCTTGATGCCCTACAAATCTTCTCCTGCCAGAACAAACTGATGTCACTGCTTTTGTGGAAAGCTGGCTATCACTGAAAATCCCGGACCAGGCAGTCACTCTACCTGGCTACAATGTCTTCAGGCTAGATCATAAGGCAAAAAGGAGGGATGTGCCATCTACCTTAAGGAGGCCCTCATGGGCCATCCCTAGACATCCCCTCCTGGACACATCTGCACAGATTCTTCCCATTCATATCTTCCTAGGAGCTCATGAAAAAGTCCTCACAGTAGCTTCAGTATACATTCCACCAAAGAGCAAGCAAAAGGACTCATTGCCATACTGGACTTAGCATACACAACCCCTGGATCTGAGTTAATGGGTGGCTGGTGACTTTAACATTACTGTCTCTCCCTGACACCGGGAGCCTGAAGGATGCCCTGCCTCTGTAAACCTCACACAGCTGGTCACCTCCCCAACCTGACATAATTACAGAACAGGAACTCCCCTCCTGGACTGGGTACTTACCAGCCACCCCACCCGGATCTCCAATATCTCCATCCTCCCAGATTCTCTTAGTGACCATTCCCCTGTCACCTGTGAATGGACAAACAAATTCTGTAACCCCCTAACTGGTCACCACCAGCAGAATCCTACCCTGTAGCAAGCTGAATCTACTCAAATCACTCCTCAGGCAACAAGATTGGTCTCCTATTTTCAGTGCACCTGATGTTAACTCAGCCCTGGATTTCTTTATCTCCACCTTAATGCTTCCTGCAACACCTACACCCCTTCAAAAAGCGTAAAGTCAAAGCCCGCTTCAGTCCATGGCTCACCGCCGACATAATTGCACAGCTAAAAGTAGGGACCACCTCTGGCTGCTGGCCCAGGAATCCGCACCCAAGCTAACTTCCAGAACTACAAACATGCCCGAAATGCCTGTACACAGTCTATCCGACTTCAAAAAGCACCTACTACAAGGAAGTGCTCACCAATACCTGGGGTAATGGTAAAGCCTTCTGGAGTAATATCAAAGAAGTAACCGAAAACAACTAAAAACCTCCCCAACTATGCTAGTCACAGATGGGAAAATTACCTCGACACAACTACTATAGCCAATATTTTCAACTCAGCCTTCACAGACCTCAGCAGTGTGCCCCACGACTTGTTCAATGAAACCCGCTCCCTGCTCAACTTGCTACGCCTACACCCCCACACACATCCTCCCTTCTACTTCAAAACTGTCAAGATGCACGAAGCCCGAAGTACATCGAAATGCTATCGCAAAATACATGCATATAGTGGGGACACCCTAGACCTGAAACTGCTGTCCTCACCTCGTTGAGGTGATTAGCCCATTAACCAAGATTTTCATCCTCTCCTTCAGCCTCAGCCAGTTCCCTGACAGATGGAAATCAGCCACCATTACACCAATACATAAAAGCGGAGATCGGACCAACTCTGGAAACTACCGAGCTATCTCCATACTGCCCCATTATCCAAGGCCATAGGAATGCAGATTGCTGACCAGCTGATTATCTGGACAATTACAATATCCTATGCCCCAGCAACATGGTTTCAGGAAAGGTCACAGCACTACAACAGCCCTCCTGGAATTCACTGCAGCCATCCACAGCTCACTGGAGAATGGCCACCTAGCCGGTTCGGTCTTCATAGACCTAACTAAGGCCTTTGATACCGTTCACCACCGCCTGCTTCTGGAACAGCTACAAATTGCTGGACTCTCCCCAGACTCCACAGCCTGGTGCAAAAGATACCTGGAGAACAGATCGCAAAGAGTGAAAATTGGAGGTGTCCTCTCCGACACATGACCAGTCCGCTCTGGAGTTCCCCAGGGTTCCATACTGGGACCCCTTCTCTTCAGCCTATTTCTAAATAACCTCCCCCAATCATGCCCGGAACAACTCATCCTGTACGCAGATGATGCCATTATCCACGCCACCCATAAGGACCCACTACCCCTACAGTACAAGCTCCAACTTGGGTTCGAATCCATAGAGAACTGGCTCAGCAAACAAAAACTCATCCTTAACTGTAAAAAAACAAAAGCCATGCTTTTCAGTAACTCACATAACAAGAGCAGGCAAAATCAATGACCATTACGAATCACCTTGGGGTGCCTACTGAAGAGGTACCCTCATTTAAATATCTCAGAATCTCTCTTGACAATGACCTGTCCTATGTAGCCCATGTAGACAATGTAGCCAAGGAAGCTAACATGCGACTTGGTTCTCTACAGGCATAGGGTACACCTAACCCTGAAGCCCTCAGGATCGCTGTCCATAGCTAAGTAGTCTCAGTCATTGACTATGGCCTCTTAATCAATGGCTTTGTTACCTTAACAGCCCTCAGATGCATCTCAACCACTCTAAGCAAAGCATGTCGGCTCATAACTGGTGTTCATCACACTTACACACACACCTGCGACCCCTATGCCCAAACTGGCTGGCTGAATCTAGCAAACCGGATTAAATACCAAACCTGCATTATGGCAAAGAAGATAACCCTGGGACTTGCTCCCCTGGTGTCCAAGCCTCCTCAGTCCTAGTCAAAACCTCTGCCATACCAGGGATCTGACTCTCACCACTGCTGATTCCTAGATGCCATACCTCGATAGACCAGCGATCATTTGCCTACAGAGTAGCAAACTGGTTAAATAATCTCCAACGGAAATCTCCTCCACCCCCAAGCTTGATCCCTTCAAAACTAGGCTCCATCTCTCTCTCTCTCTCTGCCTCCAGTACCTGTGACTGCCACACCCTGACAGCCTAACTACCGCCTGTCTTGCCCCAGCATCACAACAAGCACTTTCCACCTCTCCCCTCCTCCACCCATTCTCCCCCCTAACCCTTTGCCTGCACTTCTCTATGTGTTGACAATGCCTTCGGCAGCTTATACCCTCCCTGTGTCCTAACCATGTCTTGTAATACTGTTGCACACCAATGCTCATGAATGCTGATGTTCTACCAAAAATGTATGCATCTTCTCTTGTATCTGATTGCGAAGCTATTAAACCTGCAAGTAATTACTGTACATGTTCTTACCACAACTGCTGACATCCACCACTAAAAACTGCTTGCAAACCTGAATAACCTGTTATTTATGCCAAACTTTCTGCTGTACCGCTTACATTTCTGTTGTACCATTTACTGTTGTAACATTGTTGTGCTGTGTTCAATCTGACGTGGAGCCTTTGTAAAAGGGCCTTGCCTCAAAGGTACTTGTAATCCTAGAATTAAATAAATAAATAAATAAATATTCCATACATAGGAAGGGCGGTGCAGTAACTAGGGGCATAGTTTGAGACTATGAGGGAAGATTCAGGGGCGATGTGACACTTCTTCATGGAGAGGGTGGTGGAGGCATGGAATAGGCTTCTGGAGGCCATGGTAGGGGCCAGAGCAGTGACAGAGTTTAGGACGGCATAAGACAGACATAAGGGACTCTGTGGGAACAGGAAAGGGTCCCGCAGGAAAGGGGGCCGAATAAATAATGGGGTGGTAAGGGCAGACTAGATGGGGCTGAGGGTCTTTTTCTGCTGACAAGATTCTAGGATTCTAAATTCTGGTTCACAATAAACTGTCTAGAAGGTGAAATAGCACCCCCTTCGCTGCCACATCAAATTGTGACAAACAGTAAAACCATTTCCAATAAGGAGCTTATTGTGGAAGAGCTTAACTCACACCTTGCATCTGCTGGGCTGGCCTTCGATCAGTCACCTGTTGCCGTACTCCCACTCCTGACTTTGAAGCAACCACCACCTACTAGAAGCACACATCCCCTTTCTGTTTCCAGACCATTTCCATTAAACAGGTAGAAGATCTGCTCTTAACCCTTGATTTATATTTATATATATACATATATACTGTATATGTAGATATATAAAGAGTCCAAGGGCAGACAACTTGGAGCTGTTTTTCCTTAAAGCCAGGACCCTGTGCTAACAGTACCTATAGTAAAGATCTCTCCTTATGCAGCATAAATTCCCTGCACTCTGGCAAACAGCTAACATTTTATCACTTTTGAAAGCTGGAGATAATCTGTTGCATGCAACTACAGTCCTATATCCATATTACTTGTCCTTGCAAAGGTCTAGGAAAGGTAGTTAATGACCAAGTTCAGGAGTACCTTACCTTAATCTGGCTTTCAGGCCTTGCACAGTATCACTACTGCTCCTTAAAGTGACAAATGACTTGTTCAGCAACCCTGATCAAAAGGTTATAACCACAGCAATCTTTCTCAACCTCAGTAATGCCTTCGACCATCATACTCTGTTGCATAGACTGTCTTCCGTCGATACCAGCCATTGTGTCCTGCCCTGCTTTAGAAACTACCTGATGGGTAGAATACAACTTTTTTTATACTTTATTTTTATTCTTTTCTTAAAGAAATATTCTTTTAAATTAACAAAAAAATAAATTGAGAGGAAAACATTTAGAAATAGGACAAATCATTAGAGTTTCAACTTAAATAAAGCATCCATTTTTGGGAGAATAACAACATTCCAAAATATCAGATTAGTCTAGAGCACTGGATAAAAAAAAAAAAAGGAAAAGAAAAGTTCATGTGTGCTTCAAGCTATTTACATCCCAGTGATGACAAAAAGGAAAAATAATTAAATCCAAAGCTTTAAAGAATTTTTTTCAAGTCCCTTCACTTCAATCCTCAACCGTGGCAGGGATAAAAAGGAAAAATGTATCCTTAAACAGGATGATACTCTGTAACTTCTATCTCCTCATGTTCAAAATCTGAGCCCATATCTTCTGGCAACTTAATGTTATTTTCAAAGAATGATCGTGCAGCATCCTGATCCTCAAAAAAAAAATCTTTCCCTGAAACTGAATTCTCCAGGCAAGCTGGCACTAATAATGCGACTGGCACTCCAGCTTTAAATTCTGACATAATAGGTAAAAGCCTTTTCTGTCTGCGCTTGTTTTGTAAACAGAAGTCCGGATACAAGTGAATCCAAGTTCCCTCATAAAGGATGTTTCTTCTGTCTGGCCATTTGGAGAATCTTATTTCTTTCTAATAGAGTTAAGAACGTACCTTGCTCCAGATTCTCTTTCCTCTGGTTCCTTTGAACTAAGTGAGGGACGGAATATAGATTCCAAAGAAAAAGAAGATTCCAAGGAAAAGACTGCTTTAAGTGCAGCTTCCACCGCCTCTTTCAATTTAACATTCGAAACACTTCCAGGGAATCCGATGAGCCTCAGGTTATATCTCAAAATTTTATTCTCCAGGCGCTCCATCCTAGCTGCCTGGGCTAATTGTTCATGCAATGCTGCATTGACAGCCCCTTCCAAGGTATGAGTTCTTGCTGAAATTGCCTTTATTTCTTTTTCGTTAAGTTGAACTGCTTTTTCTGTGCCCTCTAGTCGGTTCTCGATGACCACACATTGGGAGGATAGTTCACTTAAAGCAGTCTCAATCCATGAAGTAGACTGTCTAACCTCGAATTGAAAATCTGATAATCGGGCTTGTATTGATACCAAAGATGGTTTAGTTGCTGCTTTGGGTTTGTGCCAGTTCCAGATGAGCCACTAATACAGGAGAGCTCCCTGCTCCTTCTACACTGAGCTGACCGTAGGCCCTCAGACTGGAGCACCTCTCAACCAAACTTAGGGGAACAAACTTATCCATTTTTTTAATTAAAAACACTCAACCACTCAAAGTTTCTTTGCAAAAAAGCAGACGTGGTAGTGATTTTGTGTGTTTTTAGAGAGTATTTCAGCTTCTGACTTGCGGAGCTCCACATAAACGCGTGCATCTTAGAAATAGCTCAACAGCACCCCCAGGTAGAATACAACAACTAAAATCAGAAGGCCTTCTTTCTTCCTGCTCCCATATTTTTAAAGGAGTCCATCAAGGTTTGGTTTTTGGCCCTCTTTTGTTCACAATATACACAAAGGGCCTAGGGGCTGATACTGGGATGTTAAGCTCCACTGCTATGCACAATGTACAGTGCCTTATGCAACCATACCCAGTGTGCCAGAGGTCCTAAACGACGTCATGAATGCATCTGACACTCTCCAACTGAAACTGTGTGTATCCAAACTACTCCTTAATGCATCCAAAACAAAGTATATGATTTTTGCTCCTAACAGCAAATGGTCATCTAACCCACTTCCTACTGGGACCCTTACTCTACTGGGTGATGAAGTGAAACTAGTAGGCCATTTTAAATACCTGAGAGTATCCAGGAGTATGGTTAGACAGTAAGTTTTCTTTCAGTACTCACACTGAAAACATGTGCAAGAAGCTACTCCCTAGGCTGGGCAACTCACCAAGCTAGACATCCTTTATCACAAGGCTTTGAGATTCATCACTGGACTGCCACATAGGACTGACCACTACACTCTCTATGCATCTGTTGGTTGGCCATTCCTTACCACTTAAAGACTGAGAAACCTATACTTATGGTCCTACTGCCCTCAGACATGATGTTTCTCATTACATCTCAAACTTTTTCTGAAGAGTCTCTAGTTTGTACAGTCTAAAAACATGTAATTATATTTTATTACAAACTACCAGATTTGCATCTAAATATGGAAGAATGGCTTTCAGCTAGCTCACCTGACATACTGCAAGCTTCTCTCAAACTGAATTCAATGGAGAGCTTTACACCTTCAAATGGCTAATTGATATCCACTGCACTGTTAGCTGTTCTTGCCTCTAAGTAGAGATGTGCAGAATATAAGATTCTGCTGGTGGAATGCCCATGGAATTACCATTCCATTCTACAAAGTTTCACAGAACTTATGATAAAATTCAGTGGAATTTCACAAAATGTTTAATTTCAGTTATTTTGGTTTAGTTTTTAAAGTACGTAGCTAAATGACACCAAATATGGCAGGTTTACAGGGACTGATGGCTTGCATAAGTGTACCATATTTCAGAGTCCTAGACTGAAAGGGAACTGAGCTATGTGTGGCCAAAGATTTAATCAAAATGTAATTTTCATTTCTTTCCCCATCTAATTTTAAAATTTGTCATCCAAATTTCTCCACAGTTTCAGGGTTTAGAGAAACATACAACATGGGTATGTGCACCAAGTTTTAAGTCTCAAGCTTTAAAGGGGACTATGCTATAGGCAGCCAAACATTTTGCCAACATTTACATTTAGTTTAGTATAATTTTGAAAGATTCATAGAAATGTTATAAACATTTGCAGGTATATGGTTATTACCATTTATACATGTACTCAGTTTCAGATTTCTAGCTCCAAAAGTGCCCAAGTTATATGCAGATAAGCATTTTCATGAAATTTCCCACAAACAATAAAATGACAGATTTTGAGCTCCTATCATTTTGAGATAATGCATCCTAATGTCATGATATTGGGCACACCATTAGAACTCACAGCAGCAGGTAATCATGCCACATTTCAGAACTCTAGCTCGATAGTAGGCTGAGTTAAGACCAAATTAATACATTTAAAAAATTCCAATGAATTTCATAAAATTTTAAATTTCATTTATTTTGGTCTGGTTTGCAAAGTTCATATCCAAATGATATCAAATTAGGCAGGTATGCAGGTACTAATGGTTTTCATAAGTGTATCAAATGTCAGCATCCTAGACTGAAAGGGGGTGAGTTGAGGGTGGATAAACATTTAATTGAAATTTAATTTGCAGTTATTTACATCCAATTTTAAGAATTCTTAACTAACTTTCTCCACAATGTTAAGATTCAGAGAAACGTGCAATGTGGTTATGTGCACCAGGTTGTAGGTATCAAGCATTAAAGATCACGTGCAACAGTTTTTACATATTCTTAATAAAAGCTTGAATTCTAGTCCCCGTGTCATGGTTTACCCATGTCAATGTGACAAGTAGAAGGACAACAGTACACTGCTGACAGCAATTGTGCTGCCTGACCCCATCACGCCCAATACACCATGGCAAATGCTGACTGTTTGTAGGGGGCTTTATCCCCACAACCCCCACTGCAGGGGGCTTTACCCACTGCACCCCCCTGAAAATTACAAAAATCCACTCCATGGCGGAGGTATATTGGGAGGGGGACACAACACCCATGCGGTGCTCTCCCTGTAGGGTACTCCGACAGCCAGTTCGCCACTGTGACAGGTGAAGTGGTTGCAGCACCCTCATTCCATCACCCTCATTGTGTCACTCCATCAACTGGACACCTTGTGTCATGATTTGTGTTTCCTGAAAATTTCATGCTGTTTGGTTTTGTGGTTTTCATTCAGTCAGCATTTGTTAACTTGTCTGCAGTAACAGAAAACACTGGAGTTGTTTCTGTCCCTCTCAGTGAGGCATGGACAGTGATGACATCACCTTGGAACTGCTTCAGCATTATTGCTTGACTGAATAGTTGTTTCACTTCCCAGTCAGAGCAGTCTGTAGAGTTAATGGTTTGCTCTCCAGGTTTTGTACTCAGTCTCTGGTTTGTGTTTAGATTAGTTTAAAATCTATCATTCTCTTCTTATAAAAAGCTGATATTGAATTTCATTGCTGAATTGAAGAGGCATGAATCTTGATCTGTGAGAAACCAGCTTGTCTGTATCACAGACGTCAAGTTCTTTCTCAGCAAAACTCAGCCTTTTTTTCTAGCTATATAACACAGGGTTGTTTAATGGATATAAAATAAATTTAAATGTTGTTCATTCATAGTAGTAGTTGCTCTTTGATATAGCCTTCATAAATATGTTCATGTAAGAACATTTTTTTCTCCCTGTCAGAGTGACTCTGCAATTTCAGGCACATGTACTGTTATCAACTCACAAATTTAAATTCTTTGGAGGTTTCTGTGTGAAAATACATCATGTATGTGACTAACTTTGAACACTATATGGTACTCCATTGCACCGTATCTCTGCCCCACAGCTGAGGCAGCTGCACTCTGCTGCCCTATGTCCCCTGCCCCACAAGTCCCCTGCCTCCAGACTCACATTCGAGACTGCTGCACCCTGCTGTCCACTGTCTTCTGCCACACAGTCAGGGCTGCTGCACCCTGATGCCCCCTCCCCAAACAGTAGGGGTTGATGCACTCTGCTTCCCTCTGTTCTCCAGCCCCACAATCAGGGACGTTGCACCTGTTGCCCTCTGTTCCTGTCTCCATAGTTCAATGGGCACCTCATCGTGTCCTATTACTTACATATGTCCTAGTCCCACACAGCCCCTGACAAACTGGCCTAGCCCAGTCCTGACCAATTCATACTTTGACTATCCTACCCAGGGTCCTGGTGTAAAACAGCTGCTGACAAAGTGCCCAACAGCAGTCCCAGTTCCTCTCCTCATGGCTCCTTGCTCCAGGTGAACCTCCATGGTTAAAAGTTAATTTCACTGTTTTTGAGTGTACAGCATAGAAAAAATATACCAGACATCATAATTTATTTTGCTGTTAGCTCCACCATTGTCAATGGCAATCTTTACATATGGGTACCAATGTACCGTGACCAGGGATCACTGGCACAACTATAGCTTTAAGAAGATGTCACTGAAGCTTGAAACATTGGTGACCTCTATATTCTGAGACTGTTGGCTCTTCATTCAACATCTGTTGGGATGCAGTAAAAGAATCCTGTTACCCCAGAACACTACATACCGTAACTGACACCAACTGCTCCTTCCCAAAAGACTAAGGAATATGGATAAACAATGGAAAAAACTGTCCTACCTTGCTGGATATCCAAACTTCCAATTCCTTAAACAATCTAGATGAGATTCCTGGTCTTGATAAGATGCCTTCTTACTGTGTCTTGCTTCTGCTTCTGAAATTGCAGGAAGGGAAATAATATAAAAATCTTTGTAAAGACCCCCTTTTTTTAACTAAGAGAGAAAAAAAATGAATGGTTCTGCAGAACAACTGAAAACATTGTTCAAGGAATAATAACATAACCGAATGAATTTATGAGCTGCCAATTTTTCAAATTCAACCAATCTATACATCAGGCAATATTCTCCAGGAGAGTAACAGAACTCTCAGTTGTGGCCCTACTGACAACATTGAAGCAAAATGAAAAAAAAAATTGTGTTAAGACTGATAGAATTTCTTCTTTCTGTGTCACTTCATGTTGTTGATGGGAATCTTTACATGTGCATTCTAAAAAGCAGCACCCATTCTGAAAACCAGGTGGTGCAAAATACTTGCCCATATTGACTCCCTGGAAACCAGCATTTTGTAACTTACCTTTTGATAACTACCTGCAGCAATCTGCATCCAAATGCTGCATCAGCCAGAGTTTGCACATTGAGAGTATAATGTTTTGTGAAAGTGTGCAGGGAGGGTGAAGCAGTCAACTTGCAAAACTCCACTGCAGAGGCCTCTGCCTTTTCAGCCCATGAAGTTGTCACAGCTCTGGCGGAATATGTTCTGACCAAAGTCAATGATGTTTTTTTGACACCACATAAGCCCTCACTATACAAGATCTGGTCCATCATGCCAAGGCGGCCTTGGAAGCCTTTTGATCTTTCTTTGTTGCCCTAAAGAGAACACACAGGTTGTCTGACCACTGGAAACCTGCCGATTTCTTAAGATATACAGTATATTCACTGCACTATGCAGATCTACTGTAAGCTATGTTGTTCTTTCTCCCTGAAGTTTCTAGAATAGGGCAGAAAGAAGGGAGACAGACTCCCTGATTTACATCAAAAGAAGTGGTCACTTTTGGAAGAAAGGAAGGGACTGTTCTTAACACCACCTTATCTTTGTGCAGAACAAGATATGGTTCCTTGCAAGACAAGGCCTGAAGCTCACCCAGTTTTTCTTGCTGATCCCATGACTACAAGAAAACACACCTTGTAAAGAAAGGATATTCTCTGGGATGGACGATAAAGGTTCAAATGGTGATTTGCAAACAGCATTGAGTACCAAGGTCAAGTTCCAAGGGAGAACACGGGAACTACAGGAAGGTCTGGTGCAGCTTTCTGCATACAAGAACCTGATTACTTCTGAAAGGTGGCCCAGAGCTATGATCTGAAAGATTGAAGACCTCCACTCCCCCTTTAGGATGAAATATGTGAGTAGCCATTTGAGGCAGAAAGCACATTTAATGATCTGCCAATTTCTTTTCTGGGGGTGTGTGTTGCGCATGCAATGGATCTTTTGGTTTGACTGTGTATACCATAACTGGTAGCACCCCAATGAGAAAAGCAGTTTAATGTGTGTGTGATACTGCATGGGTTGAGCAGCTAGTTTTGGTTTTGTCTGTTTAGGAGATTTGTGGTTGTCTCCATTAGCTGGCTCCCCTTTGATCACCAGTATACTGTCCGGGTACTGCACCTTATTAAAAGTGAGCCAGTTAGGCAGTGCATCAATGACCAGTACATTGATCGGGACTGCACTTATTTAAAAGTGAGCCACTAGGCAGTGCCTCAGATTTAAAAGGCAGCTGCCATCGGCAGTTAAGATATTTAGAATACAGCTTCAGGCAATGGGGGGTCCTCCTGCTAACTAGTGGCTGAACTTAATTTTACACCTGAGCTCTGATCTGAAAGACTAAGAGATCCCACTCCCCTTTGGGATGAAATAGGTGAGTAGCCATTTGAGGCACAAAGCACATTTAATGATTTGCCCATTTTTTGTGTGTGTGGGGGGTGTACTGGATCTTTTGTTTTGACTGTGTATGCCACAACTGGTACCCCCAATTTAATGTGCATGACATTGCATGGGTTAAGCAGTTAGTTTTGGTTTTGTCTGCAAGAAAACACCTTGTAAGAAAGGATATCCTCTGGTATGGATGATAAACATTCAAACAGTGGTTTGCAAACATCATTGAGCACTAAGGTCAACTCCCAAGGGGGAACAGGGGAATTATAGGAAGGTCTGGAGCAACTCTATGCCCACAAGAACTTGATTACTTCTGAATAGATGCCAACTGTAGCTCCATCAAAAGGACACAATACTGCCCCTATTGCTGAGACCTGCCCATGAAGAGTACGTAGTGCTAGACCCTTGTATATACGCGACTGAAGAAAATCCAGACTTTGCAGCACTGAAGCCTTAGAGGGTTTTATACGTCACTCGTTAACCCAGGAGGAATGGTAACCCATGAAGTGGATGCATGAGGAGGACGCCATCCATTACGGCGACTCCTTCCCGGTGCAATCCACTCACGGTGATGGAAAGGTAGTGCGACCGGATGAGGGGGTGGGCGAACTAGGTGACAAGATGTCGCTATATGTACGCGGGGTGGGAATGAGCACAGCCAGAGTGGGCTGGGAGGGGTGGAAAGGCTGTAGGGGATGATGCTGTGGTTGCTGATCGAGCTGCGTCATGGTGTCATGGATTGGCTAGTGGCTGGGGTGGCTGAGGTACTGGGTTTGGGTCCGGGCGCTGGTGCGATTTTTTTTATTGTGCCCTGTCAAACCTTTTTTTTTTTTTTTTACTGCTTTCACCCCGACATACACCTCCCGGGTTGAGAATCCTTAAGTAGGGGTGCGGTGAAACAAGTCCCCTGCGAGGGGGGTGTGGGGGGGCACATCCCCAACACAGAAAGCAGTAAAAATCTGTCCTGGTGCCATTGTTCTGGTGTGCCAGGGTTGTCAGAGTGCTGAAAATGTGTTCAGTACTCTGAGCGATAATGGTGATCGCCTTTAGGCATTCACCATTATCACAGACCCAGGAGGAACAGACTAGCAAAGTCCTATTAGATGCCAAAGACGTGGACGTTTTCTAAGAAGCCATCAGGGTGTTCACAACCTTAGATGAAAAACCTTGTTTTAACAGGTGTTTCCTCTCAGAAGCCAAGCTGCCAACTGTAGAGACCCTAGGCTTTGATGAAGTACAGGGCCCTGGCTTAAGAGATCCTTGCAACAGGGAAGTTGAAACAGTTCCCCTATTGTGAGATTTATTACATCAAAAACCAAGGTCTTCTTGGCCACTCTGGAGCTATCAGAAGGAAATCTGTCTTGACTGCCTGTTGTTTTTGCAAGACCCTTGGAATTAGCGGAATCAGTGGGAACTGATACGCTGTTCTGAAATCCTATAGCTGTCATAGGGCATCCACTGCCTTGGGCAAACTGAGTAATGTCCATTGACACTAAGACGATCCAAGGAGTTCCAAACTGGTGGCAAGACATGCCAAACTCCTCTGGGGGAGATTCTACTCTCCTGGGTGGTTGATTGTTTTACTTTTCCAGTCCACCTGAACATTAACTTCCCTGCGAGTCAAACATCTAACAGAAACAGCAGATTATCCTCTGCCCACTGTAGCACTTTTTGGGCTGCAGAAGCACACTTCTTTTTGTGCCTCCTTGATTATTCGTGTAGACCACTGTTACTACATTGTCTGACTGTACCCTCACCACCTGGAGCTTGAACTGTTCCTGAAAGAGAATAAGGGCCTGGAACACTGCCCTCATTTCCAAAACACTGTCTGCAGGTTCTGCTCTTTGGGACTCCATATTCTCTGTACTAGTGCTTGACCCAGAACTGCACCTGCACCTGTTAATATTTTCTCTTGTGGAGACAACGAAGGAGATTCCTTCATCAAATTCTCTGACTGTTCCCATCAGAATAGTGGTCTCTGGACTGATGGAGGTGGCCAAACAGGAATATGATACTGTTCCAATTCCGGAGATCAAGAGGCTAGAAGGTGAGACTTCAGCAGTCTCATGTAGCCATGCCCACAGGATGATTTCTATTGCTGCTTTCATCAGACCCAGGGTCTATAAACATCTGTATGCCAAGACCACCTTCTGGGATCTGAGGTAATGGATGACCCACTGGAGTGGTCCACTCTGGACTGAGATACAAGGACCCTTTATCGGCCAGTCTGGTAACAGGCCCCCAGGCATTTCAGCCTCTGAGACAGGACAAACAAACTTTTCCTAAACCATATTGCTCCAGTACCTGCAGGGTTCTTGCTACTGGCTGCCTGCTCTGAGGGAGCACTAATGAGGGCATCATTAAGATAAGGCTAAATCTTGTGACCCTTCTCAATCAATCAATCAACCAAATCTTTATTTAACCAGGCGTTCATTGTTGAGCAGAAGCTCATTTGCAAGATGGACCTGGGTGGAGCATGAACAATTGTATATACAGGTCAACACAGGTATTTACAAGGCAATACAGATAATACTCTTTACAGAGAGGAAGAAAAAGAAGTTCATATGTACATAGAATTATACAGATATTGTACAGATTACACAGTATTTACATACATAGAAGTGTCTATAGGAAGATAAAGCAGGTTATCTAAGGTTGCAGGAGGAAGTAACAGAAGAAAACAAAATAAAAATATACACCAGGTAGAGGTGAAGGTAGGGGGAAGGGATGGAGGTAGGGGGAGAAAGGCTAGGAGGGCACGGTGCACAGAGAGGAGTTGGTAAAACGGGATGTAGAGAAGGTGGATGGAGAAAAGGAGTATGTGTGAGCCCCTTCTGTCTGGGAAGAGCCACAACCACTATCAGCACCTTTGAGAAAACCCTTGCTGCTGATGTCTGGCTTAAGGAGAGAGCCTGATATTGAAAATGCTGGCTCTGAATTGCAAACTTCTGGTAGGTGCTGCATATTAGAATGTATAGATAGGCATTGAAGAAACCTATGGATGCTAGATAGTTACCAGGACTGTTGTTATGATGGACTTGAGGGATTCCAACTTGAATTTAATGTTTTCAGACAAACTGGTTCAAGCTTTTAAGATCCAGAATCAAGTGAAACCACCCTTTAGGACTATAAAATAAACTGAGTAGAAACCTTGTTTTCACTTGGGTGGGGGTACTGGAACAATGGCCCATATCTGCAGCAAGTGGGCTAAGGTCTATTTCACCCCTTTTCTCCTCACTGGATTCTTTTGTAGTGGAGACTAGAAAAATTGCCCTCTTGAACACACTTTAGAGAATTCTATTGTAAGCCCTAAGACAATTTCTTCAACCCACGAGTCTGAAGTAATCTGGGCCCACCATTGTGCATAGTGTTGTATGCATCCCCTGAGACCCCAAGGTACGATTTGGGCTTACCAACCCTCACGCTAAGAATCCGTTTTCCTAGCTCCTCCTCCATGGCTCTAATTATAATGAGCACTGGAGAAGGAGCCTCTTTCCCGGTTGTTTACTTAGCATCGAAAGGAATGAAAACCACCCCTGTGCAATCTGGGTCAGCTGAACCCTCTCCCCAAAAGAAGTGGGAGTAATTCTGTTGCCCCTTTGAAGATTACAAATTACCTTTCTTATACTTAACCTTATTCAGAACTTTGTCCAGTCCAGTTTTGGGCCAAGCAATAAATTGCTTGAGAAAGGCATTCCAAAAATAAATGCAACTTAGATGCCTGGTTTGCAGCCAAGTGTTGCAGCCATACTCCTGTCATAGCAGACACACTGGTGGCTGAGCACCTAGCTGTGAGTTGAAGGTTATGCAACATCAGCCCCTAAAAGGATGTCCCCAACTCAATAAGGTAAGTAGTTTCACTACCAAAGCATCCTCTGGCATACCCTCTGAGAAGGTGACACCACTCATGGACAGCACTGTAAACTACAATGGTAGCATAAGTTACCCTATGCCTGCCCCTGCTACCATAAACCCTGGGGCAAGAGGCATCAATTCTCTGATCATTATCATCAGACACAGCTGAAGATCCCTTGAGCAGAATTGTGATGTGTTTAACCATATTGGCCACCAAAGCCTCCACATTCATTGACACTTCCACTTTTCAGCTAGTCCTCCTGAAAAGTATAACAGTTCACCCTGCTTTTAATGAAGATCTCTTCTTGTCTGCTTCAACCATTCCTGGCTAATAAGGTGGTCACAGTGCTGAAAAGCATTATGAAGCACTTCCCATTGTTGGTAGGACAGATCCGGGGGTGGGGGGATGTCGTCACAGATTGAACCACAGTGAGGTGTAGGGCCCTGTATGTCTCAGACATTAGGTATGCGTAAACTGAGAACCAAAAAAATGGGACGGATGCAGCTTGAAATTGGCCTCACCATTCATCATCTGTAGAAAACAATATCTCACCTTCCTCAAAGGGTTCTTCCAGTTCCAACTGTTGTTCTGTTAACTTCTGTTTTTTTTTTTTTTTTTGGTAAGGTCCTCGCTCTTCTTTTCTTTATTTAGCATTTATTTTTCCTGCTTGGACACCTCTGGTGGGGGACTGTGACGGTCTCCCTTCAGTGGGCTGTACCTTGAGAACTGCCGCAGAAGCAATGAAGGAGGCTGGTGGGTTATACAGAAAATACCCTCACTTACCTCAGCAAAATACATCAGATATCATGTAAAATTAACAGATGTGGGGACTATAAACTCAGCTCAAGTCACCAGACAGTGGCAAGAACACATAAACCACAAAGGAGCGCGCACTAGGACGGGGTGCCATGGAAAACTAAAAGTCAAAAACACAAATCTAGGCACTCACCACCACAAAAGAACTTGGCCCAGAAGGGAAAAATTTTAAAAGGATTTATTGAATTGCCTGATAGCTTGGTCCCACTGGACCTTATCAAAGGCTAAATGAGGCAGAAAAACACACATATATATAACCCTAGAACAGATCACTATGACAAATTACATCAATTAAAAATCACAAATAAAATGTGTCTAACAATGAAGCAGTACTACATTCCTCCTTGGAATTCTATATATCTAACAGGCAGAACACTAATTACTTCAAACATTCAATGAATAAAAATAAACAGCAGTACTAGTTTAACAATTACACATCATTAGAAAACACATCAAATCAAACATGTCTAATAATGATATCGATAAGTGTAAACTTTTTTTAAGTATATGGCTATTGATAAAGTATCTACGAAACCTGGGGTAATTATAGAAATTTGATTCTTAAAAGAGAAGCTTTTTGATTTTGCAATTAAAAGCAATTATTAGTCAAGGTTTAAATGGTAATTTTGATCTAAAGCCTTTTTAGAAGAAAGACGTTACTCATTGAGAAAGTGAAACAGTTTTTCTTCCCTTTTGTAACCCCCCATGTTCCTTTCCCTTGCATGTGGACTTTAGGTACTAATGATATCATTATTAGACATGTTTGATTTGATGTGTTTTCTAATGATGTATAAAATCACTGAAAGTGCACCAACACCGATCCCTCTGTCGACCTGGGTCCACAACCAATGCCTGTCTTTCTGAGTTCAACTTCAGCAAGCTAGAATCCATCCACTCCTGGATTTCTTTCAGATAGTTGTTAAAGATCGAGAGAGATCCATCCTGGTCGGGTGCAAAAGACAACTGTAGCTGGGTATCATCTGCATAATGGTGAAACCTCAGCCCATATCTTCTTACAATGTCTCCAAGGGGTAGCATATACACCATGAATAGCATGGGTGACAGTACTGATCCCTGAGGCACCCCACACAACAAAGCCGTTGGGCACTTGGTGAAGACCCTGGGAGCTGAGGAGAGGCTGAAGGGTATGGCCTGGAACTCTTAGAGATTCCCCTCCACACAGAATCGAAGGTATGGATGGATGGGAACATAGGAAAATGCATCCTGAAGATCCAGAGAGCAGAACACATGTTTTGCTCCAGAGATGGAATGATCAGAGACAGAGTAACCATCCTGAAGGTGCGTGACCAAAGGAATTTGTTCAGGTCATGCAGATCTAAGATGGGGCACCAGCCCCCCATCTGCTTTGGGACCAGGAAGTACCTGGAGACAAACCCTGGGCTTACTGGAGGGTCTAGGACTGAGCCACTACCTTGTTCTGGAGGAGCCAGGCAATGTCTCTCCCGGGGGCTAACAGCATGTCAGTGGACACCATGTCCTCCTGTGGGTGTGGGCTTGGCTGAGGCGGGAAAGCTTTGAACTCTAGAGGCAGACCCTGACTGACCACTTCGAGGACCCACTTGTCCATGGTGACAGCGGACCAGGTGGAAAGGAAGTGGAGCTTGCCCCACATGGGAGGACCCAGGGGAGACAGGACGGGCATAGGGAAGGCATCCCCCATCCCATCACTGGGCAGGCTTGAAGGAGAAGGGACCTGCTGAGGAAACAGCAAGACGTTGACCAACCAGTTTGTGGATGACTTAAGCAACTGACTTCAGCTGAGGATACCACACCTGTGTCTACTGCACAACTGGGGACTGGGACAGCTTGGCTACAGGGGCAGAGAGGGGCAGAAAAGGCTTCTTGCCCTGAAGCTTGGAGCACTTGGGATTCCTCTGGGTGGGGGTGACAGAGTCCAGGGTGGCACTGGACTTCTCAAGTTTGAGTGACGTGTCCTTCCACCCCTGGCCCGAACAGGTTGGTACCCAAGAAGGGGACATCCACAAACTTATGCTGGGTATCTGTCATAAAGGTAGAAATCTGCAGCCAAGTCCTGCAGTACATGGCCACTGTAGGGTGCAGGAATTACCATTCTCCATGACTGTCTGGAGCTGCTGTTTTGCCACTGCTCAGCCCTTGTCCTGGACTTGCTTGACCGTGGTCTATAAGTCAGCCAGGAGCTGAGGAAGCACCTCATCGAGAGTACCTAGAAGGGCATGAGTGATATGGGCCATCAAAAGGGCCAAACTCACCTGCCGAAGGCCGAGAGAAAAGGTTGCATAGACCTTTTTGGCCATGTGATCCAATTTCTTGGATTACTTTGCTAGGAGACTTGTCCACATTCCTGACATTGCCGGTATGCTGAAAGACTGAGTCTGCCATAAGACCTTCAGCCGAGGGATGCTCGGTGAAACCCAAGGAACCAATAGGGACTGCATACTTGTGGGCCACATGGGCCGATGGCACAGGGCAGGAGGCAGAGTACTGCCAAAGCTCCACAGCAATGCCAAGAATGGCCTCAGTGACTGGGAAGGCAACCCCAGGGGAGTCACCTTGGTTGAGGATTTCAGTCAAGGGATACATGACCTGTTTCTGGATGGGCATCATCTAGATCCCAGTAGAAATCAAACAAAGCAAGCCCCTAAAAGTAGTGGGACTGTGCTCCATAGACACCCCCCACCCCGATTCAGCATCCAACAGATGGGAATGCAGAGAGGAGTCCTCAGACTCCAAGGATTCACCGAACAGCAACCGACTACCTGAGTCCCCACTGATCTTGCGGGGTTTATCAGGAGTAAAGGTAACCAACAGCTGACAAGGAAGCCCAGGAGCAGTACAGGCATCCTTAGGAGGGGGACCATCCTTCAGCTGCTTAGGAGGTGGTTCCACCTGAATGGGCAGAGAGAGACCGGAATTGGCCGAGATAGAGCAGGCTTGGGCCTTGGTGGCAGGAGCCATGGTAGGGGGGCTGGAATGGGCTTAACCCTGAAAACCATGAGCTACTGTCACATGAGCTCTTGGTAGTGCCAGCACATTTTATGTCTGAGTCTCCTCCTGGCCCGAGGAGGAAGAATAGTGAAAGCGCTGCTTTGCCGAGTGCTGAGAGTGGAACACTGATGTCGGTGAGGGCTGCTCAACTCAGTACAGGATCTTGCCTCAACCATCTGGGAAACCGATGGCAAGAAAGGATGGAACCAATGAAAACTCAGGATCCTCTGAGGTAATGGGATCTTGAAGGTTAGGGACCGGATCAGAATGCTGGTCTGACCCTCCCTGAGAGGTAATAGGTGGGATCGTGTCCACTAGAAAGGAGGTATCCACCTCATTCTTTGAAAACGCATCAACCTGCTCGAGAAAAATCTCGACATGCTGGTCGATGGGCATCTCGCTGACTGGCCTGATGAGGAGACCATGAAGCCAGTGGCCTGGACTGAAGGGCTTGGCACAGTTGAAACCTCCAAGAAAGCATGGGAATCTGAGGCCCAAAAGTAAGTAAGTAATACTTTATTTATATTTTGGCGCCCAATCCCAGGGGCTCTGGCTGCCATAACAGTTAAGGCAAGGTTTAGACAGTACAAGCAATATTCATATTGGGCCCTATGCACGAATGAAATAGTTGCCCATGTGCCACATAACTGAGGCACGTAGGCAACCTTACGTGTGAATGTCATGCAGCGGGGGTCCCATGCACCCCCTGCATTTACCAAGGTCGCACAAGACACTTGCACGCCTGCTGTCCTAGTCCCTTGGGGAGCACCGCACCTTGGTCATGTCAGGAGCGTGCTGCACTACACAGCATTCACTAAGCCGCATAATGCCAGGCTTATGGGGCGCTGGGTATGCCAACTGAGACCATATGTGCCCCCAACTACAGCATCTGCCAGGAGCGGTGGCACCGGCCTCCAGACATCCATGCTGCCCCAGCCCAGTTCTGAATTGCAGAAAACTTGTGCTGAGTATTTCGTTTTTCCATTTTTGCTTTTTTAAGCCAGTAATAAGCATTTTCTAATGTTAATTAATTTGATTGGCTGTCATTATGTGATGTCATGTTTTTTGAATTTCTATGGGTATAAAAGGAGCAACTAATCAATGCAAAGACCATCCCCCTGATGAAGCCTTAATTGGTGACGTGCCAGGGTCTTTGCTATCAGATTGCTGTGTTAAACTCAAACCATGTTTGTTAATTTGGAATAAACCTGATATCTTTGTGTGAAACAAAACAGGACTACGGTATGATTTATTATACCTTCATTGGAGGTTTGAGTGACCTCCTGGCTCTGGAGTACAGGTGAACAGTTTATTTTGTTCAAGTGTTTTAGGGCATGCAGCCCTCACCTGCACCCCGCCCATAGCTCTGCAGCATGGTGCTCAAAAATGGAGTTTTGCCCTAGCCCTCTAGGCTGCAGAGGAGGGCTGGGGCAACCGCACAGGTGAATGCTGGACAGGTGTTCCTCCATTTCCACATAATGCCACTGACCCCTTCTCTGTGTGCCCACCAAAGGGCACAAGGGATCCACTGAGGGACCCAGTATGGGCATCCGATTTGATGCCCACTAGGTCTGCTGCTCCACCCCTACCGACCACATGACCCTGCACACTAAAGGGGCATGGCCATGGACTGGTGCCCTGTGGGTGCATGTGGTCATGCATGCCACGCACCCTGAGCCTGTCTGGGGCCGTGAGGTTAAGCAGGTGGGGTATGCACCTCAGGTATGTATAACCTGCATAGGTCCCATCATTACTAAAACCATATATACATAAAAATCGGTGATCATAAAATGCCTTCTTAAAAAGATAGGTCTTCGGGCCCCCTTTAAATGCCTCCACCATTGCGGGCCCCCTTAAAGATCTTGGCAGTAAATTCCAGAGGGCCGGGCCGGCCACCTCAAAGGAGTGATCCCCCGAGGTTTCCAGCCAGGTCCTCGGAATCACCTGGAGGCCCTCGGTGGAGGAGCAGAGGGAATATATCAGGACGGCAGGAGTTAGGTGGTCAGACAGGTAACCAGGGCCCAGGCCATACAGGGTCTTGTAGGTCAGCAAGCCCTTAAAGATGATCCTCCACCTGACAGGCAGCCAGTACAGATCCTGCAGGACTTCAGTAGACTACTACTCCACCTAGTGTCTCCCAGGATTTCCTTTTGCTATTTCTGAAAGTTATATTTTACTCATTTCTTTTAACATTGGAGTAAAAGAACAGGGGAATGAGAAGAATCAGAGATGCAGACCACAAATTCAAAACTGTTTCTCACTCAACCCAAAAATACAAGACTGAATAATTAGCATCAGTTTTTTCAAGTATTTTCCTTTTGCTCAGAGGTATTTCCTTTGTAACGTTTCAGAACTTAAATGTTCCTCTTCAGACTCTGAGCTTTGTCAATTAGTCTAATCTTTATAATACATAGATGCTTTCTTTGCATTTTGTAATTAAAAATAAATTTGTATTAATAAAGTTTGTTTTAGCACTCGTGTATGTCTCATTTAAACTCCATATGCTAAATTGTAATGTTACTTCAATTGCATACAGGGAACAAACCTGTTTCTTTCTTATTTAAATTCATTTGTTTCACTATTCATAGTGAACCTTTTTTTTAAAGGGACACGGTTAGCTTTGTCCCCTTCTTCGCTGTGTGCACAGTGTAGGCGGTATTTATATTATACCTAGCACTGCAGTTGAATAATACCTCTATGTATGTAAACTTAATATTTATTACCTTAATCTGCAATTTTGAGTGAAATACTGTTTTCTTCCGGGATGATCAGAAATCAGCTGTGTCCTGGAAGCAAATCCAGATCAAAGACACGGGTTAGGCCGACGCGCAGTCCCAAAGTATGACTTTTACACAAGGTAGCTGCAAAAACAAGTTATTCCTGTCCCGGATAATATAAGGAAAAGCTGCTGCTATTTAAAACATGAAAATGAGCACTGCAAAGAATACAATTTAAACTTTTAGAACGGAGCTAAGATCCCGCGAATGTGCACAAACGGCATACTCCTGCACATGGGCGGGATCATTCCTTATGGCTCTTGAGTGCATGCGCGGGACTTTAGCTCCATACTAAAAGTAAAAATTTTCAAATAGACTATGCCAACTATACCCATTTAAGGCCTTATTGATTTTTTTCATTGTTTGCTTTAGTATAGTTATTTCTATACTGAGTCCTACCTATACCATGCTGCTTTCTCTCTGTGTGTGAGACCCATTAGTCAAAGAAATCATTTGAATTCTAAAAACATGTATTTATATATTTAATTTTTGTTTTAAGTAGGTAATAAATTTTGATTATACCTATCATTTCTTTTTACACATGAGTATTTCTAAATAGAGGTCCCAACTTCAGTTTCTCAGACCAGCACTGCAATACAAAACAAAGAGCTTGCCTTAAGTGCTCAAATTTCTTTTTTTTCAAAAGACATCTCCTTGTCTAAATCACATCTTAATTTAAATATTCATGTGTTGTTTTTACCTTATGCGCGTGCCCCTCAAATCCAGCCAAATTCAATAAAATTTCAACTTGCAGCATGCCTGTTTGTGAAATGCCCCGCCGTTACTTGAAATGCCAACTTTGCATGTGCGAGTGAGGACCTTCTTCCTAAAGGTAAAAGAAGCGGCCGGGTCGCAGGGTGAACACACCTGAATGCATGATTACATCACGCGATGATGTCACCCTGGGCGGCCCAGTCATGAAAGAAACCTCTCCGAACAGGGAACTGTATGTGGAGAAATCCCCCCTCTTTTTGTGGCTTGACTGGCCACTTGACTAAATATATAAAAGACACTAAACAAAAATGTCGGGACTCATCGAGCCCAAGACCACCATTGAGAACAGAGGGGGGTAAACAAATGGAGGATAAGCTGAAATAAAAGAAGCTTACTGAAATAATAAAGGCAGACTAAGAAGGATAAGGTCTCGGCGGGGGGGAGGGCAAGTGGTAGCACTTACCAAAAGCTAAGGGCTAAATGGTAAGGGGCAATAAAATATCATGGAAATTTATAAATGAAAACATGGAGGTCACCCATGGTGCAAAAGGTCAAAGAGAAAAAAGGACCCTGACAACTTATGACTGTTAATCATACAGTCAGTGGTTAATATTGTGACTAAGGAACAGAACATACAGTTACGCAAGAACTTACTGTAACAGTAAATCTTTGAGAGGAGCTCATGCAGCAGGCTATTACCATTAGGACTACGCCACAGGAACTAGGACCCATCAGAAAACTCTTAGCTAGCAATACCCAGCAGGGCCCGCCCCCTGACATCAGCTCCACCCTGACGTCAGCCATGGTACAAAGAGGGGCGGTCCCCAGCGCCACCTCAGTTCACCCGCCAAAGACCCGTGAAAAGGCTCCAACATGCAGATCAGGCAGAAGTACACTGAAAAAGATGCTGAAAATTCACTAGGGGGAAGGAGGGTGAGAAAGCAATGCCTGCTGCAAGAGTTCCTCTCAAAGATCTACTGTTATGGTAAGTCCTTACGTACCTGTACTATCTTACTTCAAGTGGGAGCTCTTGCAGAAGGCTATTACCATTAATACTGAGTCCCAAGCAGCCCCGCAAGAAGGAATGTAAGCAATCCTGGGAAGCGGCTGAAACGCAGCAGTGCTGAAACAAGGCACACTGAAAGAGGAGTCCCTAGAGGACTGTTAGGCTGATCCCGCGCCCTGTGCTAACAATATCCCGACGCAGAAGCCAAGAAAGTGTGCACTGAACTCCAAGTAGCCGCTGTGCAGGTGTCTCCAATAGAGACATTCCTCAAAGAGGCAAAAGAGGTAGACACTCCCCTGGTAGAATGACCTCTGACAGTACCCGGAAGGGGCTTGTTGTACTTATTGTAACAGTAAACTATACAATGTACTAACCACCTAGAAATAGTCTGTTTTGACACCAGTTTATCTAGGTGTTGAGGCGCAAAGGTAACAAAAAGTTGCTCTGACCAGCGGTGGGGAGCAGTGCACTTGAGATAATACCTCAGTGCCCTGTGGACGTCCAAAGTGTGCAGGAGCATTTCCCCTCTGTTAGAAAGGTCAGGATAGTAAACTGGAAGGTTGACATCTTGATTCATAGTCAATTCTGAAACTACTTTTGGAAGAAACTTAGGATTTGTTCTTAGGGAAAACCCATCCCTATGAAAAACCAAATAAGGCTCTTTACACATCAGGGCCTGAAGCTTGGAACTCTTCGAGCGGAAGTGTCAGCAACTACAAAGGATACCTTCCAGTAAAGGAAACGTAGCTCGCAATCTGTGGCAGGTTCAAAAGGGGGAAGGGTAAGCTTCTCCTGCACAAAGAGGAGATCCCAGGGAGGTATTGGATCTCTGATGGGAGGTTTCATGTGCAGAATGCCCTTCAAAAAAGTTCGGGACACGTCCAGCTGGGCCAAAGTTTTTCCCTCCACCAGCATATGACAGGCTGAAACTGCCGACAAATGCACTTTGATGGAGGAGTAGCTCAAGTCTTGACTCAATAAGGAGAGGAGATGCTGCAAAACTGAATTCATTGGACAGGTAAGTGGGTCTAAGTGATGGAAAGAAGCCCAAAGGCAAAACGCTTCCACTTCATAGCATAAGTGGACGTAGTAGAGGGCTTTCTTGCAGAGATGAGAACGTCCACCACCTCCTGAGAGACCCCATACCTGGCTTTGATTATGTCTGCAGGAGCCAAGCATGAAGGTGCAGGGACCTGAGATCCAGAGGGACCAATGTGCCCTGATCTTGTGACAACAGGTGCTAGCGCTGAGGCAGCTGAATCAGAGTTTCCGCTGTTAGCTGCTGAAGTAGTGGGAACTAAATCTGCCAAGGCCACAACGAGGCAACGAGAATCATTTGTGCCTCCTCATCCTGGAGCTTCAAGAGGACCCTCTGTATTAGCAGGAAGGGAGGGAAGGTGTACAGAAAACTCCCTGTCCAACAGAGGGACAATGCATCTGGCCAGAAAACACCAGGCGCGTGCTCTCATGAGCAGAAACTTGGCAGTTTGGCATTGTGTGGAGATGCAAAGAGGTCCAGCTCTGGAAGACACCATGTGTCGAAGAGCTGGTCCACTACTGACCAGAGTAGCTCCCACTTGTGCGCCTTGGACTGTGACCAGCTTAGGCTGTTGGCCAAGATGTTTTCGACACCTGGAACATGCACCACAGCTAGAGTGACCTGATGTTCCAGGGCCCAATACCAGACTCTCATCACCTCCCTGCACAGGGGGTATGAATGTGTGCCCCCTTGCTTGTTGATTTAGAACACAACGGCCATGTTGTCTGTCTGGATAAGAAGAGAGAGATTGGCGCTAGGTCCTCCTGAAAAGCCAATAGGGCACTGAGGACCTTTTGCATCTCTAGGACATTACTATGAAGCCTGTGCTCATCTGGAGACCCAATGCCCTGGACCTGACTGTCTCCTAGATGCACTCCCCAACCAAGCTTGGAGGCATCCGTGGTCAAGGTCCAGCTCAGTGGCTCCTGCTGGAAAGGAACCCCTTTTTCTACATTGGAGGGGTTCAGCCACCACGTCAAGGTCCTTCTGACTGGGTCAGAGATCTGGACCTACAGGTCTAGACCATCAGATCTTTGGTCCCACTGCACTCTGAGCATCCACTGAGGGACCCTCATGTGGAGGAGAGCCAAGGGAACTACAAGGATGGCCACCGCCATATGCCTCAGATGACTGAGGAAAGTCCTGGCCTGGACTTGAGGGGTCATGGAAACTGCTCGGGCCACAAACGATCCCCCGTTCTACAGGAGGAAGGCCACACCTTGGACCATGTCTAGAACTGCTCTTATGAAGGAGAGTCATTGGCTGGGCTCTGGGGAGGACTCTCGGAATAGTGTATAGTCATCTCCGAAAGTGTGAGTAAGAAGCACTCTTGAAGGAGCTGCCAAAATCCAATTGTCCAGGTAAGGGAAGACGTAATGGCCTTTGCATTTGACAGCCGCAGCTACTGGTGCTAAGCACTTGGTAAAGACTCGAGGAGTGGAGGAGAGGCTGAATGGTAGGACCCAAAACTGATAATGTCTCCCCTTGAAGTGGAACCTCAGAAAGTTCCGGTGGGGAGGAAAGACCCCTATATGCATGTAAGCACCTTGCATGTCTAGGTAGCAGAGCCAATCCACCTGGTGCAACGGAGGAATGAGACTCGGTAGAGTCACCATCCTGAAACTTTTATATTTTATAAAGTGATTTAAAGAGCTGAGGTCCAGGATGGGCTGAAGGTTGTTCATTTTCTTTGGGACCAGGAAGAAGTGGGAGTAAAATCCTCTTCCCCGTTGCCCCTGTGGAACTGGCTCTATTGCCCTTTTCTGCAAGAGGGCCTGGATCTCTCCTTCTATCAACAAGATGTGGGAAGGAGGGTAATGGGAGGACCTTGGTGGAGACTCTGGAGGGATTTGTGTGAACTACGTGTGTCCTCTCCTTATGATGTCTAAGACCCAGAGGTCTGAGGTGATCTTGCTTCACCCTTTCAAATGGAGGGAGAAGTGGCGCCCACCCACTGCCTCCCCTTCTGCCTCCGCCGGAGGAGGGGGGGCAGCAGGGAGTCATTGGAAGGATCTGGGAGTGGGCAGAAAGGTTTGAGAGGACTTTGGACCTCTAGAGGGGGGCACCCCCAGCATGCTGGGTTGTTGCTTTCCTCTTGAAACTGCCTCTGTGCGAAAACTGACCATGGGTGTCCTGCCCTGTGGACTTCTGAAAACGGGCACTTGCAAAAGAGCTTTTGGTCCCCCTTGTAAAATTTCCAGATGGACCAAACTGACTTCCCGGACTCCTGGAGATGCGAAATCAATTTCTCAGCCTCCTCCCCAAACAGGACGGAACCTTGGAAGGGAAGATCCTTGATTCTTGACTTCAGATCCTGGAAGAATCTGGAGACCCTTAACCAGGCGTGGAGCATAAGGCAAACGCAGGAAGCCGCAGCCCTAGACGCCATATCTGCTGTGTCATATGAGGCCCGTAGCACATGCATGCCTACGCCCTAACCCGATTTCAGAATTTCCAGTAATTTGGTCTTTTGAGTTGAATCTGGCAAGGCTTTGACTACTTCCTGGCCCTTCTCCCACAATGCATTTTGGTACTGGACCATATGCGTGAGGAAGCTGAGTGGCCTCATGGAACAGGTGGAGGCAGAATATATCTTTTTGCCCACCTGGTCCAAGTACCTGGGACCTGCGTCGGAAGGCTGTGAGCTAAGGTGCTTTGGCTGCTTAGATTTATCATGAGTCACTGTGATGACCTTTGAGTCCACCTGAGGGTGTTCTGCCCAGAAGGACTATGCCCTCAGTGCTCTATAAAGCCTATCTGACTTTTTGGGAACTGCCAGGGTAGCGGCTGGATGCTTCCAGGTAAGCCGGGTCAGGTCCTGGAATGTATCCACCAAAGGAGGGACCACTTGAGGCTTGGGCTCCTTTTGCCTCAGATATTTGGCCAACCTCTGGTGTTCTGGATCCAAGTCCTCCATCTCCCATCCATTGGATGTGTCTTATGAGGTCCCTAAAAGTGGGATCGTCAGGAGGCAAATGGGGGGGTCTTCTTATCATCTGGGGAGACCCTCTCACCTGAAAGGGACCGGTCTGAGTGGGAAGAAGAATAAGACCTGCCCCTGTCAGAATGGGATGAAGCTGCCTACAACCTGCAGGAGCTTCTGTCTGCTGAGTGTCGGCTACTAACCGACTGATGTCAGCTATGGGACTGACGTTGGCTCAGGAACTGATGACGGTAGGAGGACTGACGATGGTTATGGGTCTGGCGATGGCTAATAGAATGCCCACAGCAACTGCTGGACCTACGGTGGCTATGTGACCTGCTCTTGTGAGGTGACCGATGCCAGCTCACCGACCGGGAACCCCGGCGCCATCAACGGTCCTTTGACCTGGAATGGGAATGGACCACTGAAGGAGAGCAGGATCTAGAAGGGTTAGGCCGCTCTTCAGGAGCAGGTTTGTCAGGTGGTGCGGAAGGACTGCCCTTAGAGGCCTGATTTTCTATATGATCGGGAAAAAGACTGGATCAGGTTTAGGAGGGACAATGTCCTGCTTGACCTGCCTCCACCAGAACTGAAACAGTTCGGTGAGCTCTTCTTTGCTGAACTGGGATGCCGCTCCCCCAGCCGGGGCATCAGGCATCACAGGCTGGTCCTGAATTGGCAAAGTCAGTAAGTCAGGGAGATCTTGGGGCGAAGTGCCCACATAAAGATCTACTGTGGTAGAAGCTCTCCACACTGGCGATTGTGCCGTGTTTGGTGATGCCTGGTCTAAATAATGACCGTCCCCAGTACCCGAGGCTGGTGTCCAGCTACTTGGTTTGATCAGCACAGGGTCATGTTTAATGAGTCTTAAAAGGGTGGGAAACCGATGGAGATTTCATAGAAGGGGTCCTGCTCCTTCGTAGTGACCTTACCCGGAGCCCCTGGTAGGGCCAAGACTGAGGCTTTCTTTGGCAGGGGGCTGAGATGTACGCTGAAGAGGAAGCCTTAACAGTAGTGCCCATAGTAGAAGGGGGTGCAAAGGTGTGACCTTCACCTTAGTGGGTGGCACCAACTGTCACAGGACTTATGGTGGGACTTGTCCTTGTGTTTAGATTTCTCCCCTGGAGAGCTCTGCATCACGGCAACCTGCTTCTCTAGAAGGCAGGCTTTTAATGCCTTCAGATGACTAATTCTCATCTTGCTGGTAAAGCCTTTACAGATCCTGTAGGCCTGGGTGTCATGGTCTGAGGTAGAACACGCTGGCCTCGTGGGCATCCTTGGCAGGAATCTGGTGGCCACAGGAACACTTTTTTTTGGTCCAGAGGACACCGACAACAGTGATGAAGACATATGACGAACAAACGATTGAAAAGAAGGAATACTGAAGAAAAATACTGAAAAAAATTTGCTGTACAATGAGTCAAGTGCAACTGTAGAGAGAGGGTCTGCAGCAGGAAAAGAACAGAGGTGGAGCTGGAGACCGCCCCTTTTTGTACCATGGCCAACATCAGGGGGGTGGGCCTTGTTGGGTACTGCTAGCTAAGAGTTTTCTGGTGGATCCTGGTACCTGCAGCATAGTCCTAATGGTAATAGCCTGCTGTAAGAGCTCCCACTCGAAGTAAGATCCAAGTATACCAAATGTGCATGATAAGCAGATACTAGTGAAGAGTGAAAGGATAAAAAAAAAAAGTATCTGTGAATGATGAAGGTGGGTCAAACAAAAATTGTAAATAACATAGGGTGATTCTAAATTGGCAAACATCAGCTGAATCATACTAATTTAATACATGGCTAAACCATTAATCTATTCAAAGGTAGTCCATATTAAGTTTTCATTAAGTCCACATCACTTGCTGTAAGTTCTCAACGTAAATATCCACCAGGCTTCTCTTCTGAGTAATGCTAATTCTCTGTTACCTCCACGATTAGGTTCCATAACCCTCTCCAGACCCAGAAATTCAAGAGAGGATATCTGGTGATAGTATTCCAAAAAGTTTCTTGCTATAGGTGACCTAATGTCCTCCCTTTTAATATTACTCTTTATGTTCAGTTATTCTTTGTTTGAGCGGTCTGGTTATCTGTCCAATATAATAAAGTGAGCAAGGACATATGATACAATATACTACATAATCAGAATTACAAGTGATGAAACTTCTGATGTCATTTTTTTTTATCATTCCATGGACTCTTAATATATTTGCTTTCTATTCCGTTGTTGCAATGTACTGTTTCCACATGGGCAGAATCCTTTCACATCTCTTTGTAACCATATTGTTATGGAATGATTAGGTGTCCAATGTTGTGTTTTAACCTTGTTCCTTATACTGGTATTTTTTTTGGCAGTGACCCAGGGTCTCTGATGAGAATCTTAGTCCCTATTTCATTCAATTGCAAAATGTTCCAGTTATTAAGAACATGTTTAATTCTCCCAAGGTACTCTGAGAATTGTGTTGACATTGTAATTGTATCAGGAATTCCTGAATTGCACAGTTTTGTCTTTCAGAATGTCTTTTCTCTCTTTAGAATTAGCTTTATCATCTCTTGCCATCTGTAAAGTTTATTATTGGCCCTTGCTTCAAATTGGTGTGTTAATTCTGTCATATTAGTCTCACGCCTACTTTCTGGAGTTTAAATAAGAGACATACACAAGTGCTAAAAGAAACTTTATTAATACAAATTTATTTTTAATTACAGAAATGCAAAGAAAGCATCTATGTATTATAAAAGATTACAAATGATTGATAAAGTGCAAGAGTCTGAAGAAGGAACATTTAAGTTCTGAAACATTATAAAGGAAATACATTTTGAGCAAAAGGAAAATACTTAAAAGAAACTGATGCTAATTTTTCAGTTTTATTTTTTTTTGAGTTGAGTGAGAAACAGTTTTGAATTTGAGAACTTTGTTAGACCCATCAGCAGCCTGGCCACCTTGTTCTGCACTAACTGCAGTCAGCAAAAAGACCCCCTCCATTGACTCTGAAGTACACAGCATTACAATAGTCTAGCCTGGAGGTCACAAAGGTGTGTATCAGTGATGGCAAGCCCTCGGCTGTAATCGGGGGTCTAATTTGGGTGATAATCCTTAAGTGGTAAAACCCACTTTTGATGACAGATGACAACTGGGCTTCCAGGGTTAGTCTGTCATCAAGGATAATGCCCACTTTTTTCACCCTCGGGGAGGCCATCAACGGGGTGAATCCCAGGACCAAACCTGTTACCACCCTGGTTGCCTCCCCATCATGCCGCCGACCAGGATCTATCACTAGCACTTCTGTCTTGTTGGAATTTAACTTCAACTAGTTAGAGGACATCCAGTCCTGAATCTCTGCCAGGCATTTATTTAGCACTTCAATGGCATTTCCAGTTCCAGGGGCAAATGACAAATATAGCTGGGTGTCATCTGCATAACAGTGAAACCCCAGACTGTATTGTCTAATGAGCTCACCCAGGGGCAGCATGTACACCGCGAACAGCATCGACAAAAGGATCAAGCCTTGAGGCACTCCACATGACAGAGGCATCAAGGAGGAGGAGCAATTCCCCATCACCACTCTTTGCCTCTTGTGGCACAGGTAGGACTCAAACCATTTGGTGACTGTTCCAGTGAGTCCACAATACTCTCTAAGGTGATCCAATAGCCCAGTGTGTTCCACGATGTCAAATGCTAAAGAGAGATCGAGGAGAACGAGAACTGACCATTCTCCTCTATCCCTTGCCCTAGGGAGGTCATTCTGCACCCAAACTAATGCAGTCTCAGTGCTAAGCCTAGCTCTGAAACTAGATGGAATGGCTGATACATGTCAAAAGCCAAGCAGTGCACCTCGAGCTGCAGAGCCACTACTTTCTCGACAACCTTCACTACAAATGGAAGGTTGGAGATGGGTCTATAATTTGCCAGGACATCTAGGACAAACAATGGTTTCTTCAGAAGGGCACTTACAATCCCATGACAGTCAACAATACTTTTTCTTAGTCTCATTTTTACATAATTTTGAGACTTTCGTGCCATTCGAGGGACCCTGCCCAAGGGTGGGAAGGGACTGGCACAAATCCCTAAACTTGCTTAAGGATGGTGCCAAAAGAAAGTGGCACAAAAGATTACGCTGAAGAGGCATGCTCAGTGGCCTGAGCTGTCACCTCTTCAAAAGCCACAAGTTGTTCTTTGAACCCTGTAGCCATGTAGACCATCCAACGGGCGTATTTCGATCGAATGGGAGGTTCGCATTAATCTAGTCACTCTAGAAATAGAGTATGGTGATCCTCAAAAGTACTGGGATGCAAGGTGTGACACAGGCCACAAGCCTGGGGATTGTGTTTGTGGCCTAGACAGTAGATGCATGGGGTGTGCAGGTCCATCCGGGACATCTTCTACCCACAGTCGCAGCACTTAATACCAGGTGCCAACTTTGAGTCATCCATGATGATAGAGTCCAACTTAATTCGAAAGTCACTTGAAGACGTAGTTGAAATGCAAGTTCTGAAAAGCAAATGGCCTACTCAGCACAGAGCGATAAGGAGGCAACCTTCTTCCAGCAGAAAGGAAGATTTGACATCACGGGGTGGCGCCAAGGGAATTACCACCCAGGTGGGTGGGAGGAGCTAGCTTGAAGACCTGGCAGGATTTAAAGGGAAAGGAATACTGATAGAAGTGTGGATCCGTACACTACATCCATGTCCCTAGAATAATCATTTTTTGGTTTTGATTTTTTGTAAATTACACCCCAGGCACATCAAACCAGAAAGGAAGCTGACTGAAGAACACAAACAGTTCCCTGCCAATTGACCAACAGTAACTCTTTTACAAAAAAAAAAAAATATGATGTGGAAGAGAGTTGCTGAAGAGAGCTCCGACTCGAAGATGCAATCCTTTTTTGGCAAGGCAAAGGCTGAGGAGCCGACAGTCTCAGAACACAGAGGTCCTCAACATTTTGAGCAGCAGTCACAGCTTCTGAAAGCTATAGCTGTGTCAGTGATTCCCTAGTTGGACTGCATTATTATCGACATGGAAAGGTGCCCATTGACAATGTGGGGACACACAGGAATACCAAATGTCAAGGCAGTCATAACTGCCATGCCAGGTGTGCAGCACATGCCTAAATCCGGGACTGAGACAACCACGTCAATATGGGTAGAAGCAGTGCTGGGTCCAGCTGCTCCTATGGGTAACCCTCACTTATGCTGTGGGTAGATATGTAAGGGAGGGAAAGTATCTCCGGGTCCAACTGAGTAATTCTTACTCCTTAATGCTATCTAGTGGCTACTCAGTATATTTATATGGGACAACTGCTTTTCTTACAAAACCACATGCAACACAAAACTACACTTAACACATAAAAACTAACATCTTGAAAAGAACACAAAAACATGCTTTGTGTTACTTTAGTTTTGATAAAAAAAGGATACCTAGGATCCATTTCATAATTGCAACAAGACACTCCAGGGAATGAATTTATTTTTTATATTATTGGTCTGCGTTTGCTGCTCTGTATAATGTATTGATTTCAGCATTTTAACTGTTATTTATCAATACTTAGCATCTACATTGCTGTGATTTAAATTGCTAAATACTGTTAGAATTTTGACTGTATGCTCCTCTCCACCCTGTAAGTCTGCCTGAGCTGATGGAGTAGCGATAAGTGCTCCACAGTACCCATATCGTTCTATAATTTTTTTTTTTTTTTTTACTGACTTTTCCATTTGCAGATTATAACTTCTAGACACTAGAGGGCTATATCTCCATGTGCTCACTACCTTCTCATTACTGCTCTCTCTTAACTTTTAACTTTAAGCTCAACATGCAACCCCTTCCACTAAGCCGTCTCCTTCACTCTCATTACTTCTCTCCTTCTGTTCTAACCTCCTGCTCACCCAGACCACTTTAACCTAGGAAGTCCTATACTTTGGTTACTGTTTGACCCATAATTTTGCTTGAAGCTATCAATAATGGCCTACAATACTGTTACTGGCCCCCTTCTTAAGTGCTATCCTAGTTGAACTTAGAGATGCCCAACATCAACCAGACTCCTTTGACCTTAGCCTTGCAACATGCAGAGAATTGAAAGCCTTAGCCATTACGTCCTTGATCGGCTGTTGCCTTAATGAACAGGCATCCCCGATTCCACTGGAATAATCTTAAATCACAGAACTGAATATATGATACCGTTCCTATCGCCTACAGTGTCCATAAAAATGTTACTGCCATACTTTGGCAGACACAAAAAAAAGATAGTGCAAGTCCACAATTACCCTCAGCTTCACTACTAGGAAAGCTATACTACTACTCTGCCACCTTTCGGGGAACATGCACCCTAGTCCAGGCCCACTGAGCAATTCTGGGGCAAATGGATCTACGTGCAATGGCTTAAAAATTGCTGCCATGAATATCTGCAGCCTACTCCCAAAGGTGGCACAGCTCCAGGCCTGGGTAGCCTTACATTGTCCAAACATAATTTGCCTTACCGAGACATGGCTATTCCCAAGTTAAAGACTGTGAGATTGGGCTGCCTGGGTACCAGGCATTTAGCACTTATAGGAAAGGCAAGAGGTGTGGCAGTTGTCTCATCTATATTCGGGATACACTGCAAGGGGTTGTGCTCCCTATAACTGCCAGTGCTGATGACCATGAGCTTCTCATGGTTAGGCTCCTGTTTGGACCCACAATAAATCCCTGGTCACTGCATGTGTCTACCTCCCACCCAGAAAGACCAAAGAGTGCCTAAGCAAAGTCTCCGGGGCCATGGCCAAGATTAGTAAAAACTGTGAACTTATTGTTACAGGAGACTAACATAAATTGGCTCAGTAGTGGCTCACCCCACCAGAAGGATATTGTGGCAAGCTCCTACCTCACGTAATTAATCAGTGAGCTCACCAGAATGAACCATAAATCTGGCAATCACACACTTCTAGACTGGCTCCTCTCAAGTTCTCCATATAGGATATTTGAGGTCTCTGTGTTCTCAGACTCTCTGAGCGACCACTTCCCAATCACCTGCAAGTGGTCCAATAAATTTAAAAAAGCTCCACCAGTCTTAGTAAAAAGCAGAATGTTGAGAAAAGGGCAGCTTACCAAGTTCAAAGAAGCTCTTTCCCAGATCGAATGGTCTCCTACTGATATTCTGCAGGACCTCAGCCAAGCACTACAATACTTTATTGACAAGCTTAACATGGTTTGTGACAAATACGCCCAGATTAAAAAAAAAGGAAATCTCGTGGTTACAACAATGGGTGGATTACCGGTTAACTGCTTGATCTCATGAGGGCCAGGGGTAACCTATGGAGTAGGGCTAGGGCTACAGGGAAAGATAATGACCTACAGAAGTACAGGGCTGCCAGAAACAAATGCACTCAACTCAAACAGAGTGCTAAGGCCAATTACTACAGGAATCAATTAGAAAGTAACTAGGGGAACGGGAGGCGATTCTGGGAAAATCCAAAGGAACTCACAGGCAAGGATGATATAAAAAACAATCTTTATTGCTCAATATCGATGGCTTTAACTCAATGGATCCCTTCACCATTGCTGAAGAATTAAATTCCACATTTATGGATCTAAGCTCTGTTCTCCTGGCTGATTACCTTAAGCCAGTTGATGTGGACCTTAACAGCAAAAAAGGCCTTGGGTAAAACCATGCTGGATAGCAATAACATTGACATGAAGTTGGCAACTCTAGGAATCAATATGCTAATAGTTCCCATCTCCAAAATATTTAATAAGTCTCTCATACTGGCTAAATTCCGATCACTCTGGAAACAAGCGCTGGTGACCCCAGTTCACAAGAGTAGGGACAAGACTCACTTCAAACTAAAGGTCCATCTCTAGTCTCCCTCCGCTATCTAAAGCACTGGAGAGGATAGTGGCAGACCACATCACTGATTACATCCAGAAATACCAGCTGCAATGTCCCCAGCAGCATGGTTTCAGAAAGAACCACAGCACTGCAACAGCTCTGGTGGACTTCACCTATTATATACACAAGGCCTTAGATGAGGGTAAGCTGGCTGGCTCGATCTTTATCGACCTAACAAAGGCCTTCGATACAGTCAGTCACCTTCTCCTCCTGAATCAACTGTGAACCCTTGTAATGGTCCCAAATGCTGTCCTGCAGTTCAAGGATTGGAGGCAGTATGGCGCAGTGGTTTAAGGCTCTGAGCTGCAAATCTGGAGACCTGGGTTTGAATCCCACAGCCTCCACTTGCATACTGTGTGACCCTGAGCAAGTCACTTAACTTCCTTGTGCTCCCAGGCTGCACCTGTAAACAAGCTTTCAGCTTAGTGTGTCTCACCTGGTTAAATAATTGGGGAAAGATTATCGATCATCTAGATCCCAAAGAGTCAAAATAGGCAAATCAGTATCTGATTCCATAGAAGTCTCTCTGGGAATGCCCCAAGAGTCCATCTTGGGACCCCTGCTGTTCAGCTTATTTCCGAATGCTCTCCCGGAGGTCTGCACTAGTAAAATTATTTTATACACCGACGATGCTGTCATACTTAGCAGTCACTCCCACATCGAGCATCTACAGGCCGAGTTGCAGATTGCCTTCCAACAGCTGAAGACTTGGTTCGGCTCTCAACGGCTATTACCTAACTATAAAACAATGAAAACAATGCTCCTCTTGGGCCCCCAGCTTAAGAGGAGGTACCCTGTCCTGACAATAACAAATAACAGATTGGGCCCAATAGAACAGGTGCACTCCTTCGAGTACCTGGGCATCTTGATTGATGACACCCTCTCCTTTGGGCAGCACATGAACATGGTGATGAAGGAAATGAACACCAAACTGGGCAGCCTGTTCAGGCACAGGAAAAACCTTTCACCCAATGCTTTCTGGCTCACCATCTCCATCTTTATTCTCTCCATTGTAGATTATGGGCTGGTGATTTCTGGATGGCTACTAATATATTTCGGTGGTCCACCTAAACAAGGCGTGCAGGTTACTACTAAATGCGGACCACCTTACACACACTTGTGCACTTTATGAGCAATCCAATCTGCTATCCCTCTGTAACAGAATCAGATACCAAACCTGCGTCCTAGGGAGGAAGACCATGCTCGGCCAGACCCCACCTTACATCTCTGAGATGATAACGGTAGCCAATTCCAAGTACAACACCAGGGACACAGAGCTTAACCCGCTAAGTGTCCCATTTCATAGGACTGCTCTGGGACAATGCTCTTTCTCCTACAGAGCACCACTTTGGCTTAATGAGATCCCAGCAGCTGCACTAAACACTGTAAACTGCTCAGTATTTGCTGAGGAGAAGGTAGGGCCCACAGCTCAGCACCATGGACACAGGCAGGAGGGAGGTGTACACAAGTCCCTTCACAAAAGAAAGGGTACTACAAGAGCTTGCTAAGCTCAGGGTGGACAAGGCAATAGAACCTGATGGCATACATCCCAGGGTACTAAAGGAGCTAAAAGTGGAACTAGCAGAGGCATTAGCAGAACTGTTCAGTGAGTCTGCGCATGGGAGAGGTCCCAGAAGACTGGAGAAGGGTATGTGATTCTGCTTCACAAGAGTGGAAGTAGGAAGAAGGCAGGAAACTACAGACTAGTCAGTCTTACAGCAGTAGTGGTGAAGATTATGGAGGCACTCCTTAAGGAAATGATACTGCAACACCTGGAATCCATAGGAGCACAGGATCCAAGACAGCATGAATTTACAACAGGAAGGCCTTGTCAAACTAATCTCATAGATTTCTTTGACTTGGTAACCAGAGTGGTGGACCAAGGGGGTGCAGTTGATGTCGACTACCTTGACTTCATCAAAGCTTTCGATACTGTTCCACACAAAAGATTAATAAGCGGGGTAGGTTCAGGGTGGGTCAGAAGTTGGTCAACTGGGTGGCAAACTGGTTGGCGGGCAGGAAACAGAGAGTGATGGTAAATGGTATACAGTCAGAAGAGATGCCAGTCAAAAGTGGGGTACCTCAGGGATCAGTCCTGAGGCCAGTCCTCTTCAATATCTTCATTAGTGACACTGCAGATAGACTGCAGGGTAAGGTGTGCCTGTTTGCAGACGACACCAAGATCTGCAACAGAGCAGATGATCCAGATGGTGTGGGCAGAATGAGAAGAAATCTGGAAAAAACTGGCAAAATGGTTGGAAGACTGGCAACTGCAGATTAATGCAAAGAAGTGAAAGATCACACACATAGGGAAGAGAAACCCTGACGCTACCTATAGGTTGGGAGGGGAGTTGCTGGCAATCACAAGAGAAGAGAGACTTGGACATCATCATCATCACAGATAACCTGAAATCATACAAGCAGACCACTAAAGCAGTAGGTAAGGCTAGAAGGATGTTGAGGTGTATTAGTAGGGGTATCACAAGTCGTAAGAAGGGGATAATAATCTCTCTTTACAAGACACTGGTTAGGCCCCCATTTGCAGTACTGGAGGCCATGCCTGCACAAAGACATTAACAAAATGGAGGCAGTCCACATAAGAGCAGCTAAAATGGTGCAGGGACTGCATCAGAAAACATATGAGGAGAGATTAATGGAGCTCAACATGTATACCCTAGAGCAAAGGAGGGAGAGAGGTGATATGATTGAAACATCAAACATCTTAAGGGCATTAACAAGGTGAAAATGTCCAACATGTTTCAATATAAGAAAAATAGCAGGACAAGAGGACACAGTATGAGATTAGAGGGAGGTCGATTAAGGGGTAATGCAAGGAAGTTCTTTTCACAGAAAGGGTGGTGGATGCATGGAATGGCCTACCTCAGGAAGTGGTGGATATGAATGCAGTGCAGGGCTTCAACAGGCATAGGATAGACATAAGGGAGCAATACAGATAAGTATGAATAAATAAGCCATTGACAGAGTAAAGGCCTATAGCACATTCATAAAGTAGAAAAGATGGACAGACTGGGTGGGTCTTGCGGTCCTTATCTGCCATCAACTTCAATGTTTCCAAACCTCCAGATTGAACTGAACTGAAGTACTTTCTATTAGCAGGAGCATACGTGAATGCCAGAACTGATCTACCCTTCAAGTACACCTATTCACTGTACTCATGGCCATCCCCACAGCGTTTAACCCAGTCCACTCCCCCTGACTCACTGACCCTTTTTCTTGGTGCTACCCCTCCAGCTGCCATCCACTTCTATTACATTACATTTACTATTTTCACTCTCTCTCGTTCTCTCTACTGCACTCCCCCTCTCTCTCTCCTTTTCCTCTCTCACGCCTTCTCCCACATACTATACCTCTCTTTACTCTCTCTCTACCTCTCTTCTTTCTCACCTCTTGCCCTTCCCTCTACCTCCCCATCTCTCTTCTTACTCTCTCCTTCCTGTGCCCCCCCTACCTCTCATAACTGTCTCTGCCACCTCGTCCAATCCCCCTCACTGCTATATCCTTGACTGTGGTATTTCTGAATCTCCAACATCCCATACAACAGTACATCTCCCCCCCCTTCTGTTGCTCACTCCTGTTACCCTCTTCTATTTAAGATTTGTCCATTTCTCTCTCTCAATGCTATTATCTGACAAGGCCTTCTCGAGGCTGCACGACTTGAACTCTACGAAGTAGTCTTCTCATGTTCCTGCCTGATTCTTCTACATTTTGAACTCAGTGCTATAATCTGACAAGGCACTCCTGGGGCTGCACCACATGAATTCTATGCTGTTGTCTTTTAATGTTGTTGCTTGAATCTTCTACATTTTAAACTTTGGCATCCCACTGTAAGAGTCACGTTCCTGAAGAAACTACATGCTTGTTATCTTATTTATTGTAAAAAAAAAATGATGTCTGTATTGTATGTTTTGTGTTTTTGACATGGAACCTTTGTATAAGAGTTCTTACTCAAAGGTTGTTTCCGAATATTCAAATAAATAATGACACTTCTCAGGTGGTAAAAGCATTCAGTGTCTGGCATTGTGCGAGTACCCTAACCCACCTGAGGCATACTGCTGCTGTTCCACCACAACACAACCCATCGTGCTTTACTGCAGTCATTTTCTGTATGGTTTGACTCTCACATACATTGTCGAAATGAGTTTATAAAATGGGAAAGAAAAAAATCTAATTTGAATTTTTAAGTAGTCCACAAAAGTGTATAATGTTTTCTACACAGAGACTATTTTTATCAAGGATCTCAGTTCTTATTTGTAAATCAGAGATACATATTTTTGTACAGATCAGGTCTCGTTTAGTTCTTATAACTAGTGGTTGAAAGAATCAGTTTTGTTATTTTTCTAAAAAGTGAGATCAGGGCATGGCTGCATGGGTTCAGGAGCTTGCAGATGCTATTCATGCACCCAGACCCATGCCTGCCTGTGTATGGGATCCACTCTGGGACCCAGGATCGGATGTCTGCCTGGGTCTGCTACTCCAACCCAGCTGTCCTAAGTGGTCTTGTATGCCATGGGAGCAGTACCATGAACAGGTGCCCCCCCCGGGTGCATGTGGTTGTGCATATCGCACACCATGCACCTGTCCAGGGCCGCAGAGTTACACAGGTGGGGTACGTGCCTCCGGTGCATATTTCCCACCTGTTTGTGCATAGGCCCCATTGGTATTAATACAGAGGCACTGACAAAAAGGTGGGATGAATATGGAGAAAATGTAGTCTCTGTACCCACTCATTGAGGCAATAATCACAGAAAGGCTGAAGACGGCAGAAGAAATCCAGGAGAAGATTTAAAAAACTCAGCTTGAATTAAATTATTATAAATCAGTGGTTAGAAGAGACCAAGGTAAACTAAAACAATTTGAATAATCTATAGGTCAGGCAAAACTGAAGAAATTCCAATGTGATTCTATAGATAATAAGGTGCATTCATATAAAACTATATCAAAAAGGGCAGGTAGTGGGTCTGACAGTTCAGTTACCCCCGTGCCCCTTCTGCCCCCTGCAGCCCAGTGTCAGACCCCCTCTCACTGGCGCACTCAACTTAGACCACCTCCTGGCTGGTCTAAGTGGTACTCCTTCCTGTGTCCACAGCGGGGCCTGCGGTGACAGGAAGCTCCTGCTACTCTTGATTACCGATCTTTTCTTAAATCTGCTGCAACAGTTCTTCTATTTCTTAGCCTAAGCTATCCTTTACAATTTCTAGTCCATCAGGTTGGCCACCTATGGGCATCCCCTTCCCTTCTTTGACTATGCCATAGTGTCCTCTTTAATTTTCCTTTTCCCTCTCAGGTTCCTCGTACCGGGTGGTTATTGTGGTGACCGCCAAGCACATGTAAAACAGGTTGTGTTTATCGTTGTTGGATTTAGTATGTAACAGCACTATGTCATAAAATATCCTGATGTATAAACCTTGTGTTTATGAAATCTGAAAGTGTTGAAAATACCATGGCACTAGGTGTTTTTGATAAAGGTAAAAAGGACTAGGAGACTATTATAAAAATTAAGTTAGTTGTGCTTTTTAAAATGCATGTAAATTGCTGTAAACTGAACAAGTCTGAAATGTGATGGTGATTCGCATATTTACCATGATGCTTTGCATTATGGAAGTATATATGACGTATTTCTTTGAAACTTAATTTGTTACCGATGCCATTTGGGGGAACCCTTTTTACAGTGACTCTGTGGCGAGGTTCTTTGTCTATAGCATGTTTTGTTTTTGTTTTTTCTTTTTGGGCTCCCATTACCCAAGCAAACAAGGCCCACATAGGGATGAAGGGATTTCACTAAAAATGTTGAGATCAGTGGCAGTAGGTGCTGGCTAAGTGCAGTGAAAGGACATTCATAGACTGTTGCTGTAAACTGATGTACTGAAGAAGGAATATGCCATTGCTGAAGCTTATTTCCTGTGTCTTGAATAAACATCACACTGAGATTGTGTGTTGAACCTGAAGTTCGGTGTCTGGTCCATCTCTTATTCCACAACCCCTCCACAGACTTGGTGATAGAAGTGGGATAACTTGCTGGAAGCATCTGGACTAGCCGAAGAGGGACATTTTCTGGTGGTTATTGACCAGATATCCCAGGTGGATCAATGCACCAGGAGTTGCCGGAGAAAAAAGTCCATGGAGTTCTGACTAGAGCCATGTCTGACAAATGGAGAGAGAAGCTGCTGCCTGGACTGGACATGGGAGCTCGGAGGAAGGCCAAGTCCAAAGACGACAAAGAGATGCAAGAGGACATGGAAGAATAGAGGGAACTGCCTCATCTTGAAGATGCTCCACCTGAGGATGTAGGGGAGTCATTGAAATGGCTCTACATAAAACAGATACAGATGGAAAGAGACACTGGGTGGAGAAGTCAAGATGCCAAATGTACAGATACCATGAGGGTCTTGCATGCCATCAATGTAGGTCAAACAGAAAGAGCCAGTAGCCCAAAAGACATGAAACTATCTAAACGTTTGGACAGTGATGACATTGAAGCCTACCTCACAATGTTTGAGAGGATCGCTCAAACATGTGCATGGTCAAGGGAACAGTGGGTTGTTCGACTGGCACCACACCTGACAGGCAGTGCACAGTTGTTTATAGCCACATGGACTCCCAACAGGCAGAGGACTATGACTGTATGAAGCAGAAGATCCTCAGGTGCTAGGACATAAAACACTGAAATCTATCACCAGAGGCTTAGGTTTCTTAAAATGCAGTCATTGGATACCCGTCCCCCCCCAAGAAAGACTTATACCCGTCTCAAGGAGCTCTGCTACAAATGGTTACAACTGGAGAACAACAGCAAGGACCAACTTCTTGAGGCGGTGATTACTGAACAGTTTATTAAGGTTTTACCCCAGGATGTACAACTTTGGGTTCGGGAGCATAAGACGGATTCCGCTGATAAAACCATCACGTTGGCGGAAGACTTCCTGGCAGCCCAACCATCCAGACTCAGAGGGTTCCAAGGGACAGCAGCAACTGTGACCACCAGCAATCCAGTAAGGGACCCCTTTACTTATAAACTGTCTAATCCCGCCTCAGAGAAACAAGACTGGAGAACGGGGGTGCATTCCAGTAACTGAGACTGTATGTCATGGGTGCCAAAAGAAGGGACATTATTTAAGAAACTGTCCTAATACAAGGAGAGACACAGCTCATTTAGCCTTACAGAACTTGGGTCACTTTATGGCTACTGTGCAGATTGGATCACAGCAGATGATGGGACAGATTGATTCAGGGAGTTGCCAGAGTCTTGTGCGAGCAGATCTGGGGACTGGGAATAATAAGGGACCGAATACAGCAGTCATCTGTGTGCACGGTGATTGATACCCTTCACTACCCTACAGCCACCATACAAATCACTGTTCAAGAAAAGACACGAGGTAGAAGTGGGGTTGGTACCTCACCTACATGTGCCAGTTATTATCGGGTATGACCACCCAGACTTTGCTTCATTTATACATTATGATACCGCCCAGGACTCTGCTGTAGTTGCTGTAACCACCAGAGCGCAAGTGAAGAAGGGACATTTACCATCTGTGTTCCCATTTGATGATGATGTTTCTGAGGATCCTGGCAAGGACCGTAAAACTAAGGTGGAGAAGAGGAAGTTAAAGAAGAACTGAACTGATACTCATGCTGGTGTACAGCCAGACTTGGGACATACTTTTAAATGTGATATGCAGCATGAGCAAAAAGCAGACACTTCACTTTACCCTTTTTTTTTCCCCCACAGGTAGGGAAGGAAGTGGAAAAAGGTGCCCTCAGTTTGCTGTAAAACAGGGAATACACTAATCCCAGAACTGGAGCGGTAGTAGACCAACTAATGGTTCCAGAAAAATTCTGTTCCCAAATCACGTGTCTGGTGCAAGACATCCCTTTAGCAGGCCATGCAGGCAGAGATAGCACCCCGAATAGGATAGTACCCAGATTTTACTGTCCCTCTATCCATGAGAACATAGCTGAGTATTGTAAAACATGTGCTGAGTGTCAGAAGGTAGCTCAGGCAGGAAAAGGGATAGAGTACCGTTATAACCCATCCCCATTGTGACTAACCCCTTTGACAGGATAGCCATGGATGTAGCGGGGCCCCTGGAAAAGAGCTCCATGGGTAACAGATTTGTACTGGACATATGTGATTATGCTACCCGCTACCCAGAAGCTATCCCCATGAGAACTGTAACAGCCCCAAGGGTAGAAGAGGAGCTACAAAGGTATTTAGCTGTATGGGAATCCCCCAAGAAATACTTATGATCAGGGGAGTAATTTTAATACACACTGCTAAAAGAATTGTACTGTCTGCTGGGTATGGTAGCAGTGCGTACTTCCCCATACCACCCACAAACTGACGGCCTCATAGAGAGGTTTAATCAGATATTAAAGAGAATGTTGAGGAAATATGTAAAAGAAGAACGTAAAGATTGGGATAGGTACCTAACCTATTTACTTTTCGCTTACAGAGAAATCCCTCAAGTGTCCACTGGCTTCTCGCATTTTTCATTATTGTATGGGAGGAACCCGAGGGGGCCACTGGATGTGGTTAAAAAACACTGGGAAGAAGGTATTGAGGTGAGACATCTTAATGTCGTAGAGTACATGACTCAGTTATGCAAATGCCTGGTGAGGTATATCAACTTGGCACACCAGAGCTTAGAACAGAAGCAAGACTTGCAGAAAGAAAGATACGACCACGGTTTGAAGACTAAAACATTTCAGTCAGCGGACAAAGTGTTGTTAGTCCTTCCCTCCACAGAGAACAAATTACTCATGAAATGGCGGGGCCCCTTCACCATTTTGAGGCAAACAGGCGCAGTGAACTATGAGCTTAGCATGCCCGGAAAGAGACCCACCCAGAAAATTTACCATGTGAACCTCCTTAGGAAATGGCATGAGAAGCCTAACCCCATCCTTTACATCCATCCTGAAGTTAAGGAGTCAGAGCTGGAGGTTGCCTATAAAAGGCTAGAGCAGTCAGAATCACTAAAGGAGATTCAGATGAACCCTGAATTGGAGCCTCAGCAACAGAAAGATTTGCAGGGAGTATTACAAGAATTTGAGCCCATATTCACAAACGTCCCGGGGCGGGCCAAATGAATTGTGCACACCATGACTGCCACGCAAGACAAGCCCATACACCAAAAGCCCTACAGACTGCCCATGAAGGTGAGGGGATGAGGTGATTCAGGGAGTCAAAAAAAATGGAGCAGTTAGGCATAATTGTGCCCTCAAAGAGTGCATGGTCATAGTGGACAAGAAAGAGGGTGGGATACGTCTATGCCTAGATTTTAGAAAGATTAACAATGTGTCATTATTCGATGGCTACCCAATGCCCAAAATAGATGACATCATTGACAGGCTAGGCAATGCACAGTATATCTCCACCCTGGACCTTACTAAGGGATATTGGCAAATCCCCTTGTCACCTGATTCACAAGATAAAACCTCATTTAGCACACCAATCGGTTTATACCAGTTTGTCACAATGCCATTTGGATGACATGGGGCCCCAGCCACTTTTCAGTGTTTTATGGACCACATTCTAAGACCACACATTGAGTACTGTGCGGCTTATTTGGACGATCTGGTCATATTCAGTCCTGACTGGGAAACCCACATTAGACACTAGTCCCAGGTATTGCAAGCAATAAAGCAGTCAGGCGTGACCATTAACCCTGCTACGTGTGCCCTAGCAAAGAGAGAGACAAGATACCTAGGGTTTATTTTAGGAAACGGACAAGTGAAGCCTGAGGTAGAGAAGGTTACAGCTGTTGCAAACAGCCCAATACCTACCACAAAAAAGCATGTGAGATCTTTTCTAGGCTTGGCTGGTTATTATCGGAGATTTATTCCTAATTTCTCAGCCATTGCTAGTCCTTTGACTGATCTCACTAAAAAGAAGTGCCTGAATAAGGTTCAGTGGACCCCTATTTGTGATGAGGCATTTAGGAATATCAAGGCAATTCTATGTACAACTCCTGTATTGAAAAGCCTCGACTTCAACCAGGTGTTTGAGGTACAAACTGATGCATCAGAGAGTGGTACTGAGGCAGTCTTATCTTAGAAAACAGACGAGAACATCACCCAATCATGTATATCAGCAGGAAGATACATGAGAGGGAGAGAAGATATGTTACCATAGAGAAAGAATGCTTAGCTCTGAAGTTGGCTATTGAGTCAATAAAACATTACTTGTGGGGGGCTGAATTTAAGGTTGTAACTGATCACAACCCCCTCTGCTGGTTGCACCAAATGAGAGAAAACAATCCTCATATAATGCGGTGGTACTTGACTCTTCAACCTTATCGACTGTGTCCCACAGGGCAGGGACAAAACATGTAAATGCTGATTTCATGTCTAGATGTGGTGCAGGAATTGATGTCAGTGAAATATGACGTACTTTCCCTAAAAGGAGATAGTTCAGGGAAGGTACCATTAGTCTCTGTTGAGAAATGCATTAAAGCCTCAGGGTAAAGTATGATATCCACTATGTTTACGATAGAATGTTTATCATTAATAGGGACCCAGACACAGAGCTTCTGAAGATTGATGGGTGGAAGCTCCATCCCTTCCTAGGACAGGAAGGTAGTAAGCAGTCTGCAATAACTGCTTCCCTCTTAAGGTGGGGGAAACATGACAGGAAGCTCCTGCCACTCTTGAGGACCGATCTTTTCTTAAATCTGTTGCAACAGTTCTTCTATGTCATAGCCTAAACTATCCTTTACAATTTCTAGTTCATAAGGTTGGCCACCTCTGGGCGTCCCATTCCCTTTCTTGATTATGCTATATTGCCTTCTTTAATTTTCTTTTTCCCTTTCAGGTCCTCATACCGGGAGGTTATTGTGGTGACCTCCAAGCATATGTAAAACAGGTTGTGTTTATCGTTGTTGGATTTAGTATGTAATAGCACTGTGTCATAAAATACCTTGATGTATATACCTTGTGTTTATGAACTTTGTAAATGTTGAAAATACCATGGCACTAGGTGTTTGTGAAAAGGTAAAAAGTACTAGGTGACTATTATAAAAATTAAGTTAGTTGTGCTATTTAAAATGCATGTAAATTGCTGTAAACTGAAGTCTGAAATTGCATGGTGATATGTATATATCCCATGATGCTTTATATTATGGAAGTATATATGATGTTGTATTTCTTTGAAACATGATTTGTTGCCAATACCCTTTGGGGTAACCCTTTTTCAGTAATGCTGCATTGAGGTTCTTTGTCTATAGCGTGTTTTTTTTTCTTTCTAAGTACCCACTACCCAAGCAAACAAGGCCCACATAGGGCTGAAGGGTTTTCACTAAAAATGTTGAGATCAGTGTCAGTAGGTGCTGGCTAAGTGCAAAGGACATTCATAATCTGTTGCTGTAAACAGATGTACTGAAGAAAGAATATGCCATTGCTGAAGCTTATTTCCTGTATCCTGAATAAACATCACACAGAGATTGTGTGTTGAACCTGAATTTCGGTGTCTAGTCCATCTGTTATCCCACAACCCCGTCACACTTGCAAAATCACAAAAAAAAGGGATGTTGAAGCCCCAGCGTGACACAAGCACCCTTGCAACCTGGTGCACTGGATTGTTTAATGCAACCTTGCCACAAGGGGGCTTTGGTGCAGCTGCATTGGGATTTGACGCAGGCAGTGTTAGAAAATCGTGATTGCCACAAGTTGTGATGCAAGTCGCCCCTTGCGTCAAAGTCTTTTGATTAAAGTCCCTTGCATCATTCTAACCCCTTTGAAAATGATGCCCACTATATTTAAATAGAACTATAACCTCCAAGATAATATAGTATATTTAAATATTTATCGGTAATTATATTGGAAATTATATCTAGGAATGCATGTTTTGTGATCATTAAGGTGCTAGGATTTCAGTCAAACAGTCACCATTGACTTACAGGCAGTTTAGTCTAGTGATTAGAGCACTGAACTTCTAAACAGAAGACCCAGGTTTGACTCCCACAGCAGGGTCCCTTTTGCCAACCTCTTAGGCTGTACAGAAGCCTAAAGAAATAATTTCCAAAAAGGGGACCGGATGATTCTCTAAACAAAAGTTATTCAGCTCACTCGGAGTTCTGTAGAACTCTTTTTCTTTGTAATTTATGGAGCTCTACACATTTCTGTAAAAAAAAAAAATCTGTACATATGGGTTGCTTTAATACCATTTGCCTCTGAAGCCTTTATTTCATTTTTTTCTTTTAGTAAATTGCACCCTCAACCCACCCACCTCTTTTCCCTGATCTATCCTATGGAGTCTGTAGCCATTGACCTTCCTCCCCCAATTAACATGTTCCACCCACCAAGTTTCACTTATTCCCATGGAGGAAGAAAGCGTGGGTGGGGTGGTCCCATGTGATCGTTATTTCTTAATTCTACCTACATGTCACAGTGTTTGCAGTTTCCAGGAGATCAATTTAGCCTCATTACTGTCTTTACACATGCGAGTATTCTGACATGATTACCTCACACCTGCTACCACAGACTTGCATCTTGCCCACTGTCCTGGGCTGCCAGCATTAACCTCTCACCTTGGAGCTCAAATAATTTTTTTTAAAACTCTTTTTATTAATGTTGAATAATGTTCCTAGAAAACAGAAAGAAAGGTTAAACACTCCAATCTGCACAAAATAAAGAGAAAGTAAGAATACTGATTCAAGTAAGATCCAAGAGAATAATGTAAAAAAGGAAAATAATTTGTTACTACCACTGACAATTACATGTGCAACTTTAGAATTTATGCCATCTTACAGAAGGTTATTTTAATCCAACAGAACAATGGTTTTATATATTTATACAGTATATGGATGAGTTTTCGCCTGGAAGGTCCTACAGAACTGTAACAGTGGTATAGAGAAAAGGATTGTAAGAGCGAGTACTGCCATTTTTAAAAACAATTGACAAAACAAAATAGTCAACTTTTTCTAGATTTGTTGCATTAGCCTAACAGAATTTCTACTGAATTTCAATGACTACTTGCATATTCAGATATTATCACATAGCTCAAGTAGGATAATAAATGGGAAAATTAAAAAGAAGTTATAAAATGCTTTCTGAAAATCCTACAATAAACTGCTCATTGATGACCACTGTTTAAATCTAGCACGGCCTACACTTTCGTTGGTCCTTGAACATTTTAAAGGAAAACAATGAAAAAGACACAACTTTCCCTAGAAACTAAAAAAACCTCTAGATTAGTGCTTTCAGACAGTAACAACTTTTTTTTTTTAAAGATTTAAACAGCTACCCACAACTTCCACTTTCTATTGCTGGCAGACAGCATCTCATGAACAGCAGTGAACTTCCCTAGCTTACTTTATGCTAATATGTCCAGCCGACCTCTGCTATTGGTCGGCAGGATACATTAGCATAAAGTGAGCTAAGAAGGCTCACTGCTGCTTGCAAGATGGTGGCTGCCAACAATAGAAAGTGGAAGTTGAGGGTCACTGTTTAAATAACTAAAAAGGCATTTAGAGGTAATTAAAAAAAAATGTTACTGTCTGAAAGCACTAATCAGGCATTTTTGTAGTGACTGGGGAAAGCTGTGCCTGCCTTTTCCAGTGTTTTCCTACATTAAGTATGGGTTGGAACCACAACTAAAGTACACTTTACAGCACTTGACCTGTGCCACAGCTTGTTAAGCCTTTAATAGCCCCCAACAAAAGTACATTTTAAAGTACTTTACCTGTGCCACTGTTTCAACCCCAACCATCTCAGCAACAGGAAATGTACAGTTACATAAGAACTTACCATAACAGTAGATCTTTGAGAGGAGCTCTTGCAGCAGGTAATACCATTAGGACTATGCTGCCAGGCACTAGGACCCCACGGAAAACTTCTAGCTAGCAGTCCAGGAGGGGGACCGCCTCCTGATGTCGGCTCTGCCCAGACATCTCCTGTGGTATAAAGGGGCAGTTCCCTGGCACCTCAGTTCTCCCGCAGGAGACCAGCTGATGTATAGGATGGGGAACTGAGGATCTCTCTTCCTCCAGAGAAAAATACAATTACATAACCCCGGGGGTAGGTGGGTGGGAAAACCACCTGCTGCAAGAGCTTCTCTTGAAGATCTACTGTTATGATAAGTTCTTAAATAACTGTACTATCTTACTTCGAGGGGAAGCTCTTACAGCAGGTAACACCATTAGGCCCGAGTCCCAAGCAGTACAAAACAAGACCAAATTCAGAAGGATGGAGAGGACCACTAAGCCGAAGCCTGCCCTCCATCTGGAAGCAATGTCCAATCTGTAGTGCCTGTCAAAAGATTGGAGTGAACTCCCAAGTAGCAGCTGCACAGAGATCTGCTGCCGAAATGTTCCTGAGGGAAGCAAAGGACGCAGCAACCCCTCTGGTGGAATGACCCTTAACCGGTCCTGGTAAGGGTTTTTTGTACTACTGGTAACAGAAAGTAATAGTTGATCAGCCACCTGGCCACCGTTTGCTTGGTCAAAGGGGCTCCCAGTAATCTGTGACCAAAAGAGACAAACAACTGGTCTGCTTTCTAGAGAAACTAGTACAGTCTACATAGTACTGAAGAATCCTATGTACATTCAGAATATGTAATAAGGCCTCCCCTCTGTTGGGAGTACTCTGGGAAGTAAACTGGTAGTTGTATGTGTGACAGGGTTGAATACCGCTCTGTACCATTTGCTATGGAAAGTTTAAATGCAAGGATCTGTTCTATTCTCTTCTTTTCTGTCTCTTCTCTGTCTGGTTGTGCAACCAGATTTTCTCAGGAGACCTAGGACTTGATCACCCCAATGGTCTTGCAATTCTCTGCCTCTCGCTACCTCTCTACCCTCACTTGCTGTTCTGTCTCTCACTATCTCTTTGCCCTCACTTGCTGTTCTGTATTTTCTTTCCCCTTGCAGATCTGCTGGTATAAAAACATATGTGAATCATTTTGTGGAACTGTAGTTGATTCTGGGATTCCTTTGTTTCAAACTGTATATAGTCACACTGTTGAAATGATTGCAAAGTTAAATCTGTATATAGTTATACTGTTGAAATGACTGCAAAGCTATTTGGAACCCAAGGGGTTAACCTGAGACGCAATTGCTAAGCCTTTTGCAGAAGATGTAAACAAGAGGTCAGTTCTGGATCGTAATGTTCTTTCTGCTACACTTGCTGAAACTGACAAAAACACTGGAAACTTACAAGAACACTGTATGAGAAGCATGCTATTTTTTTTAACGAGGTCCTGCACAGACTTATAAAAAAGAGCTGCAACTTCCTGTAAGAGAGACACGGAGATGACAGAGACTGAGATTGGAAATTGAGAAGGAACCCAGATAGACCTTCTTTGCTTATATTGCCTTTGTAAATAGTTATATTGAACAATTTTATTTTTTTTATTTTACTGTTAATAAAACTCTTGTGAATTTTACAACTGCTCCTGGTTTTCCTATGCTTCCTGACCCGTGCCTCGATGACAGATGGTGTCAGCCTACGTGGGATTTATGCCATGCATACTCTAAGCCAGGAGTTTTGTGTGGGTACTAGACCTGGCACCAGGGATGCACAGAAGAAAGGTATGGATTCTGCAGTAGCAATCCCAGGAGTGACTACCAGGAGAATGGAAGCCAAACAAGCACAGACAGAAGTCCAAGTTGAGACTGTACAGCTAAGCACCAGTTATGGAAAAAGAACAGGCAGTGACAGAATCTGAAAGCCTGACTGCCTTTTTCAAATGGTGGGCTATACAACAAAAAGAGATGGAGAAATAGAGAAAAGAAGAAGTGCAACAACTCGAACAGCAGAGAAAAGAGGAGATGCAGCGACAGGAGCAGCAGAGGAGAGAAGAGATGCAGCAACTGGAGCAGTGGTGGCTGGATGCCTTGCAGGCTATTAAAGGCAGAGGATGTGACACAGATCCAGATGAGCAACAGGACACAGGCAACTTGAAATATATTAAACTTACAAAGTTGTGTCCCTCAGATGATATCGAAGCATACCTTACAACTTCTGAAAGGGTTGCCACAGCCTGCCAGTGGCCAAAGCAGCAATGGACAACTAGACTGGTACCTTACCTGACAGGGAAAGCCCAACTTGCCTACAGCAATACAGACACTGCACAGTCAGAAAACTATGACCTGGTGAAAACAAAATCCTGGAAAGGTATGACATCTCAGGAGAGACCTACAGACAGAGATTTCGGTCTCTGAAGTATAACTCAGTCCACAACCTCAAGAAGCCTTCACCCGACTCATAGAACTCCTGATAAAATGGCTCCAACCAGAGAGCAAAACAGTCCCACAGATCGCGCACATTTGCAATGGAATAATTCATCAACACCCTGCCTACAGATGTGCAATTCTGGATAAAAGAACACAGACAAGAAAGTGGCGAAAAGGCCATTTCTTTGGCTGAAGACTACCAAATGGCCAGACGGATGCCACAGCAGCAAAGTAACAGCCAAGCACCAGTAAGACATTCTTTTTCCCATTTATACTCCAAGTCTGATAAGAATTCTGGCAGGGGGAACAAATCTGAGCCCAAAGACTTTATTTGCTATAACTATAATGAGCCAGGTCATACTGCAAGAAATTGCCATAGTAAGAAGAGTGACACTGAAGCAGATTTTTCCTTGGCAAATTGGGGCAAGTACTTAACAGATGTGAAGGTGGGAGATAAGACTATGAAGGAACTTATAGATTTGGGAAGAAGACCCTAGCACATATTTAAGTGCTAGGAAAACAATGTCCAAAAGGACCAGGTACTGGTGTCATCTGCATCCATGGGGGCACTTGATACTATCCCACTAGCCATGTGACTATTAATGGGATGTTGCAGCAAATGAAAGTGGGGGAAGTACCTAAGTTACCTGTGCCTGTGATTATTGAAAATGATTTTCCAGGATTTATTGAATTAATCAACAAAGGAGTAAATCCTGATATTTCAGCAGCTGTGGTGACAAGAGCTCAGGCAAAGAAAATCTCAGATGGCGGAGACTCGTTTTCTTTCACTGATTTTGATTCAGACTTGTTTGAACACAACTACAAGATATGGAAATCCAGGAAAGAAAGACGACACCTAAAGAAACAGTGGCACAAAAGACTAATGGGCACAAGGGGTTAACATATGAAAATACTGACACTAAGCTGATAACTGATTGTGATTTTCTTTCAGAGCAAGCAAACAATGTTTCTCTCCAGGGTTATTTTATGCAGCTGGGGGTAAAATCAAGACAGGGTGAACCTATGTTTAAAAAATGTAATGGGCTACTGTACAGAGTTTGGGTTAAACCTCAGACACAGGACCAGATAGAACAATTGGTTATACCACAAAAGTATAGATCCAAGTTGTTACAGAAAGCACATGACAGTCCAACGGCTGGTCACTCAGGGAGGGATTGCACCATTGCCAGATTGCTATACAGATTTTACTGGCCTGGAATTCATGAAGATGTTGCTACAGTACCTATTGCAATTCTTGTGCTGTGTGTGTCAGAAAGTAGTCCCGGTGACTAAAAAGACCAGGTGCCCCTACCCTTGATAGATGTGCCTTTTGAGAGAATGGCAATGGATGTGATTGTAAGTAAAAGTTTATTTATAAGCGCTTTTCAAAAACCAAAGTGCTGTACAATAATAACATTACATAATAAAATCAATCTTTAAATGCTTTTAAAAACAAAAAGGTTTTTAGCTCAGATTTAAAACTCTCGATGGTCAGGCAATCTTGTATCTGTTGTCCCCTTAGACAAAAGTAAAAAGGGTAATCAATTAATTTTGGTAGTATGTGACTATGCTACTTAATACCCAGAGGCTGTTCCTATGCATACTGTCACATCCCCAAAAGTTGCAGCACAGCTTGCCAAAATTTTCAGCAGGGTGGACATACCAAAAAAGATTATTACTGATCAGGGTAGGCATTTTGGTGCTGCATTACTGAAGGAGCTGTACCAACTATTAGGCATCACTGCCATAAGCACCTCCCCTAATCACTCTCAGACAGACGATCTTGTTGAACGCTTTAATCAAACCCTAAAACACATGTTAAAAAGGTTTGTAAAAAGGGAAGAGAAAGACTGGGACCAATACTTACCTTACCTGCTATTTGCTTACAAAGAAGTGCCACAGCTATCAACAGGTTCTTTCACCATTTGAAATGCTGTATGGTAGACAACCTAGAGGGCCACTAGATATAATCAACGAAACTTGGTAAGATAACTCCCATCAGAAGCACTCTAGTACATCTTATATGTGTGTCCTGAGAAAGAAGCTGGCAAAATAAGCTGAAATCACCCACAGTATTCAGGAAGAAGCCCCAAACTAGCAGAAGGTGTATTATGACCATGGGGTAAAAGAAAATGTTTGTGAGCCAGGTGAAAAGGTCTTGCTACTGCTACCCACTAAAGAAAATAAACTGTTAATGAAGTGGCAAGGCCCTTATAAAGTGCTTAGATGTACTGGCACAGTTTGCACAGTTAACTATCAGACTGAGACCCCTGATAGGAAAAATCCAGCTAAGATATACCTTGCTAACCTCTTCAAGAAATGGGTTGAAAAAACACCAAAAGCTGTTTTGCTAATTTTACTGGAAACTGATAAAAAAGATACTGATGCAGCTTATGACAGACTGGAATAAACTGTAACTGCTGATGCTGTCAAGGTGAATGTTTCCTTAACTTCTGAACAAACCGCAGAAATTCGTAACTTGCTAAAGACATTTAACAGTACTTTTACCTCATTACCTGGTCGAGCACATAATAGTAACAAGAAATGCTCACCCTATTAGGCAAAAAACTACAGGTTACCAGAGCGGTTACGAGCTGACGTGGTTAGGGAAATACAAAAAATGAAAGAATTGGGAATCATAGAAGAGTCAAGAAGTGCTTGGTCATCACCAATGGTGACTGTAAACAAAAAAGAAGGGGGTGTAAGAATCTGCCTTGAATTTAGGAAACTTAATCAAGTGTCAGAATTTGTCAGTTATCCTATGCTCAAAATAGATGATTTGGTGGAGATACTGGGGAGTGCCAAGTATATCAGTACCCTCGATCTCAACAAGGGTTACTGGCAAATCCCCCTAGCTAAAGAATCCAAAAACAAAACTGCATTTGCCACTCCTATAGGATTCTATCAGTTCACCGCCATGCTGTTTGGTTTACATGGTGCACCTGCTACATTCCAGCGGTACATGGATGTAATTTTATCCTCTCACACTGGTTATTCTACTGCATACCTGGATGATGTTGAGGTGTATAGTCCAGACTGGAAAAGCCACCTGGAACACCTACAAGCAGTTATCCAATCGATAAAAAAGGCAGGCCTGACAATTAATCCTACCAAGTGTGCACTGGGCATGCAGGAAATCAGATATTTGGGCTATGTATTGGGAAATGGAGAAGTCAAGCCAGAGATTTCCAAGATAAAAGCTGTAGCTAACAGCCCTGTCCCCAAAAACCAAAAAACACATGAAGTTACATTTAGGGCTGGCTGGCTATTATCAGAGATTTGTTCCCAGTTTTGCAGTGTTAGCTACTCCCCTCACAGAAATCCCAAAGAAACAGTTCCCGAATAATGTAAAATAGACCTCAGAGTGTAACAAAGCTTTTCGACCCATTAAGGCTGCATTATGTTCAGCCCGTTTTAAGTAGCCTAGACTTTGAGAAACAGTTTTTGTTGCAGACAGATGCATCAGAGGTAGGCCTAGGTGCAGACCTGAGTCAGCAAATAGATGAGAAAGAACATCCTATTCTATACATAAATAGGGAACTGCACAGCAGAGAGAAAAGGTACTCCATCATTCAAAAGGAATGTCTTGTAGCAAAGTGGCCATGGAGTCCCTTAAGTTTTACTTACTAGGAGCTGACTTTGTACTTGTAACAGAGCACAGTCCTCTCAGTTGGCTTAACCAAATGAAGAATAAAAATTCCAGAATCACACGGTGGTACCTGGCACTGCAGCCATTTAAATTTAAAGTGACGCACACATCTGGGAGAGAGAATGCCAATGCTGATTTTCTGTCTAGATATGGATCTGGAATTGAAAATTCTGACGGCTGAAAAAACAAATGGAGTTTAAACTTTACTATTTGTTGTACTGTTATGAAAAAAAGGATACTGCATAAATTCCTAGAAAGTTTTGGAAACCTGTTTTTTGCAAAACAGGTGCCCTCTTAAGGAGGGGGGTATGTGACAGGGTTGAATACCGCCCTGTCCCAGTTGTTATGGAGAGAGAGAGAGCTTAAATGCAAGGGTCTGTTCTATTCTCTCCTTTTCTATCTTCTCTGTCTGGTTGCGCAACCACATTTTCTCGTGGGACCTAGGACTTGATCACCCCGATGGTCTTGCAATTATTTGCCTCTCACTATCTCTCTACCCTCACTTGCTGTTCTATATTTTCTTCCCCCCTTGCATGTCTACTAGTATAAAAATATATGTGAATAATTTTGTGGAAATGCAATTGTACAGTAAATAGTTATACTGTTGAAATGATTGCAAAGCTAAATCTGTAAATAGTTATACTGTTGAAATGATTGCAAAGCTATTTGGAACTCAAGGGGTTAACCTGAGATACAATTGTTAAGCCTTTTGCAGAAGATGTAAACAAGAGGTTAGTTCTGGGTCACAATGTTCTTTTTGCTGCACCTGCTGAAACTGACAAGAACACCGGAAACTTACAAGAACACTGTGTGAGAAGCATGCTATTTTCTTAACGAGCTCCTGCACAGACTTATAAAAAAGAGCTGCAACTTCCTGCAAGAGAGACACAGAGATAGAGTGACTGAGATTGGGAATTAAGAACCCAGATGGGCTTTCTCTGGTTATACTGCCTTTGTAAATAATTATACTGAACAATTTTATTTTACTGTTATTAATAATAAAACTCTTGTTACGAATTTTACAACTGCTTCTGGTTTTCCTATGCTTCCTGACCTGTGCCTCGATGACAGTATGTCTTGGCTTAAAGTAAACTCAGACACTACCTTCAGAAGGAACTTAGGGTTCATGCACAGGGCTACTCTATCCCTGTGAAAAACCAGGTAAGGCTCTTTACACATCAGAGCCTCAAGCTCAGAAATCCTTCAAGCTGAAGTAACAGCAACTAAAACCTATGCATTCCAATCGAGAAAGCGAAGCTCGCAACTTGAGGCAGGCTCAAAGGGAGACAAAGTAAGCTTCTCTAAAATAAAAAGAAGGTTCCAAGGAGGAACAGGGTCCTTCTTAGGAGGTTTGATATGCAAGATGCCTCTTAAAAAGGTCTTGCACAAGTCCAGTTGTGCCAGAGCTTTCCCATGCTGCGGTGCGTGATAAGCTGAACGCGTGCAGGGATGCAACTTAATGGACGAGTAGCTAAGACCCATATCAGACAGGTAAAGAATGTACTCCAGCACAGATTCCACCAGAGAGTGGAAGAGATCTAGGAAACAGGGGGATGCCCACAAGCAGAAACACTTCCACTTCATAGCATATGTTGCCCTGGTAGAGGATTTTCTCGCTTCCACTAGAACCTCTGCCACTCTGGGAGATCCTCCAAATCTGTCCCTGACTAAGTGTGCAGGAGTCATGCTTGCAGGTGCAGAGACCAAAGATCCAAATGTATTAGGGCGCCTGGCTCCTGGGAGAGCACGAGTGGACAGGGGTAACGGAACTGGTAGTTCTAATGCCACTTGTTGCAATAGCAGGAACCAGATCTGTCGAGGCCAGAAGGGCACTATCAAGATCATGCGAGTACCTTCTGTCTGCAACTTGAGCAGTACCCTCTGGAGAAGTGGAAAGGGAGGGAAGGCATATAGAAACTTTCCTGTCCAGGAGAGGGACAATGCGTCATGCCAGAAAACACCAGGCTCTGGATCTAGCGAGCAGAAATTGGGCAGTTTGGCACTGAGTGGGGACACAAACAGATCCAGTTCTGGATGGCCCCATCTTTCGAACAGGTCATCTGCGACCTCCTGCAGTAGCTCTCATTCATGACTCTGAGAGCAAGAGTGGCTTAGGCTGTCTTGAGAATGTTTTGAATACGTGGTACATGCACTGCTGTGATTTCCAGATTGTGATCCACCGCCTAATACCAAACTGTCATGGCCTCTCTGCAAAGGGGGTAAGAATGTTTGCCCCCTTGCTTGTTGAGATAGAAAACTAATGGAGTGTTGTCTGACAGGACCAGGCGAGAGTACCCCTTGGAAGGCCTCCAAGGCATTCAGGACGGCGCTCATCTCCAGGACATTTATATGAAGAGCATGTTCCGCTGAAGTCCAAGAGCCCCTCATCTGATGGGATGCCAGATGTGCTCCCCAGCCCATCCCTGTGTCTTCCCCTGAGGAAGAGAGTGGTCTTACCTTGGAAGAGGGAACAGATGATGGGTGCCTTCTGCAATCACTGGGAGCTGGCAATCCCAGTCATCATCCCCCTGATGATGGGCGATCTGGTGTCAGGGGAGGTCATCTCAGCCTTTTAGGCAAGGGCTCCTTTGGAGGTGCTGGATATGGTAGACCTCTGGCAGGAGAGGATGGTTCCCTTGGTCCAGGTAGCAAGTCCTCTTTGATGGGGTTTCACCAAGAATTGAATAGTGCCACAACCTCCACCAGTGAGACGACAGGTGACTGCGGCGGTGGGGTAGGGACATCTGAGGGTCCTGGCGGTGGCCCTTGCAGAGCTTTGGGTGCCTTCGCCTGGTCCTTGGTCTATTTATCTTCAGGTGTCGGGGGCCGAGTCCTGTGGGACAATGTCCAGCTCCTTGGGGGAAGGCAGAGGAGTCGACTGACTCTCTGTGGGGCCAGGCATCCAATCTGTAGGCCTGTCAGAGGCCTGCTCAAACGGCAGCTCTTTTGGAGCAGACAGCTACTTTGGAGGGGGCACCTGGTCCATCTCTGACACTGAACTGGAGGGTATTGTCGTCTGACGACCCTCTTAAGTGGACGTCACCCTTTCTTCAGGTGAGGAGGCGTCCGATGATTGATAGCCTCCTGGCATCTTGAGGAGTTGCCTCACCCCTTGTGTCGGCTGGACAACCCTGAGGACTTTTGGGTGGGAGCATCGGCTTTTCCACTTGAAGAGGAAGCCTGTCCCTCTGGCACAGAACCAAGCAATGGCTCGTGGGGCCTAACGAGCCAGGGACACTGGGGCAGATGAACGCCCATGGCTGGAAGCCTCCATGCTCTGTGAGTGAGAAGGGGTGAGGTCTTCTTGGAATTAACCCCAGTAGCAGCCGCTGAACTGGGGGGGATGGATTCTGACCTCCCACTGAAGGTGTAAGAAGCAGAAGTCTTGTGAGGGGACCTAGGGTGGGATTCTGACCTGGCTCTCTCTGTTTTTATGGTGGTGTTTCCCACCTGATCTCTTCTCTTTCCGGGAGGAGTCCCTGGTTGAAGATGAAGAACTATGCCCCCAATGGGTCCTCTGCATGGTAGCCACTTATTGTTCCAATAAGCAGGCTTTAAGTGTCTTGAGGCGGAGAATGCACATTTTGTTATTTAATTTTTGGCAATGCGGGCAGTCATCCGGCTTGTGGTTTGAAAGCAAGCAGATCAAGCAGGAAAGCTGAAAATTAGCGCCTCTCATAGGATCGGCCTACCCACACACGCACTTTGACTTCCACTGCTGTGAGAAGAAGAAGGCATGCACGAACGTTGAAAAAAAAAAAATCGGTGAAAAAAGACAAAACAAACGATAACTGTGCGAGGCGCAAAATGGCAGTCGACTGAGATAGAGGCATCCATGGAGTAGATACTAGCTGGTCAACAGCAGGAAAAGAACTAGGGTGGCACTGGGGAATTTCCCCCTTTATACCACAGAGAATGTTGGGGTGGAACTGATGTCAGGGGGCAGTCCCCCACCTGGACTGTTAGCTAGAAGTTTGCCGTTGGGTCCTAGTACCTTGTGGTATAGTCCTAATGGTGTTCCCTGCTGCAAGAGCTCCCCCTCGAAGTAGGATCAAGAGTTCTACTTGCATGTTTCAAACAGCAGTTCTGAGCTGCCCCCTCCCATTAGTCACTTTTTCGTACCTTTTGGTTGGAAATTGCAATTCCCATTTATAAGTGCAATACAGTGTTTGAAGGCTGTGCTTAATATACCATGGTTATGAGTGACTGAAGACACCTGGCTTCACCTCACAGCTCTAATACACTTAACTATGATATCAGGCTGGCAGTATAGCACAGAGGTTTGCACAATGAGTTGTGAACAAGCCTGGTACCTTCATCAGACCTGAGCTTGATTCCCACAACCTCTTATGTGTACATGGTGTTACCCTCAGCAAGTCACGTAACCTCCCTGTACTCTCAGTATGCACCTGGAAATGAGCTTTGATTTGGTGTCCTTTTCTAGGTCAAAAATAGCAAAATAAATGAAAATTAAAATAAATACTGAGCACAACCCATGCCGTCTTATGTTGTTGATAATGTATAAAGAATCCTGTTATCAGCATCACTTTTCTAATACTTTGGTTAAAGAGGAATTAGGTTAGGAACCTCCACCCTTAAACAAAAAGGTCAGTAGTGGTTGGATCAGCAGTTCTTATTCAGCATTTTTCATGCAGACCTGTTTCATCTTGATCAAAGTTTCAATTAGATCAATCTGTGTTTTATTTTTCCGCTGAGAGTTTGCCAGGTCAGATTTGCCTGAATCAAAAACTGAACCATCCTGCTAAAACAGCATTGGGTATGTGAAAAAATGAATTATTGGTCTGGATCAAAGAATATATGGTTCTTCTCTTTATAATCAATGCAAAATTAGATACTTCAAATTGTGAGAAATGGGTTCCAATGGCTAAAACCTCATCACACACTGCAAAGAGATGTCTTCTCTGCACTGTAGGAAATTAGAAGTCTGGGTAAATCTTTGTAATCCTAGTTGTTAAACATTTTAAGCCAGCTTGCCCACAAGCTCCCAGTCAGTCTTGACAATAACATTTACAAGAACCATAGGAGTCATTAGGAATGGTGTTTGTTTTGACTGCTGATCTTAAACTGCACATTCTTTATGGATCGTTTCTTTTTAGGAAAGATTCGAAAAGCCTTACAAGCAATGAAGAATTATCATGAGGCAAACTAAAAATTTCCACATCTCAGGAACAAAGATTTTGGTACCTAGCTGGAAGTCAGATTCCAATTCTAAAGTCAGCCCCATGAAATGAAAACGTATGTTTAAACTGGCTTTCTAGCAGCTGAGTCCATTTAATAGTCACTTTCTCTCAGACACCAGTGAGTGCACATAAAGTCTATTGTTTCTGTTCAGTTTTAGATAACTGCTTTACAGTTTGAACACCAGAGTCGATCTTTTTAAATGTTACCTCAGTTTCTGTCTTTTTTTATCCAATATTATACATTAATACGCTTATCAACTGCACTAATCATTTATTAACAGCTATAAACATTGCATTCATTTGGCTTAATTTTTCCACTTGTGATTTTTATCATCATTCAATAATTCATTACAGATTTTGTCATCACAAACAAAATTAAAATACTTGCAGTTTGTCTGCTATAATTTCTGGTTTTGCAGTCATTTTTGTCTCTATATTCTGCTTTTATAGAACAAGCTTCAGTGAAACAGTATCAGCTGTGCGAACTGGGTTATAAATCATGTTGCACAGTTCCTGATATTTTTCATTTGTTCCCCCTACCTTCTACTTCATGCTCTTTTATTATTTAATTATGAACAGACAACAAAGAAGTCACTGCCAGTGGAGTGACAATCTGTGAGGACACCACAGCAGTTGCCTCTGTGCTGACTCCAGAACTAGAACTTGGGCATCTGGTATATTTGTCTACGGCTCTAAATCAAACAAAATCTTCTGATAAAATGACTGTTTAAACAATTACGCACATCAGGGTGTATGTCATGATGGGATAACGTCACACCTAGGGTGGTTTGTGGGACACAAAGTCACAGGCTGAGTGCCTTCAACCACTCGAGAAGTAACGTTATCCCAGAGACACACACACTCTGAAGTGCCTTGCTGCAGTTATAAAAAAGGATCCGTGTATCTGTTTACAGTTGTAAGTAGGCTGTTTTGCAGGCACTAGTTTCACCTCTGGTTCGCCTATGAGATTGTGAGAGGACAGCATTATGGGTGAAACTGATTCTCCACCAATTTGCTTTCAGCATTTTTTCTAATTTTATAATTAGGTCTTTTTTTTTTTCATCCACTTTAGACATGATTCCACTTTTCGGTACTAGTTTATTTAAAAAAATACCTTTGAATTAATAAGCTACACATTTGGAAAACACGCCAAAATATGTGGCTATCAAACACAATGGATTTTATTTACTTTTTTAACAACTCATGGTCAAGGTCTTAGTCAAGACGAGGTGGTTGAAGCAGATGCCTGGACTTTCCATTGTAGTTGTGGGCTCCCCAATTGAGATGGTTTCTCTCTGGTGTGAATTCGCTTGTGTCCTGTGAGATAATCAAGACGTGTAAAGCTCTTCCCACAAACTGTACATTTAAAAGGTTTCTCTCCTGTGTGAATTCGCTGATGACGTGACAGAGATGACTGCAAAGTGAAACTCTTCCCACACTCAGTACAATTAAGAGGCTTTTCTCCTGTGTGAATTTGCTTGTGTTCTGAGACATAATTCAGATGTGTAAAACTCTTCCCATAATCTGTACCATTAAAAGCATTCTCTCTTGTGTGTATGTGTATGCGCATGTGTTCTGAAAGCTCATTTAGACTTGTAAATCTTATTCCACAGTTGCTGCAATTGAAAGGCTTCTCTCCCTTGTGTGTCCAAAGGTGTTCTGTTAAAGATGAATTATATTTAAAGCTCTTACCACATTCAGTACATGAATAAGGTTTTTCTCCTGAGTGATTCCGCTGATGGTTTGTGAAATTAGACAGCTGTGTAAGACTCTTCCAACTAATAGTACATTTAAAGGGTTTCTCGCCTGTGTGAATCTGCTCAAGCCCTGAGAGCTTCTCAAAATGTGTAAAACTGTTCCCGTACTCAGTATATTTAAAACGTTTCTCTTGAGGGGGAAACGTCTCCAAATTTGGGGGGTTTCTTATACCTGTGTGGATTCGCTTGTGTCCTGTGAGATAATCAAGGCGTGAAAAACTTTTCCCACAATCAGTACATTTAAAAGGTTTCTCACCTGTGTGAATTCGCTGATGGCGTGCAAGAGATGACTGCAATGTAAAACTCTTCCCACATTCACTACATTTAAGAGGTTTCTCTCCTGCGTGACTTTGCTTGTGTTCTGGGAGAGAAACAGGACGTGTAAAACTCACCCTGCAGTTAGTACCTTTGAAAGAGTTCTGTACTGTGTGTATGCGCTTGTTTTCTGAAAATTCATTTTGACTTGCTATTCTTATTCCACTGGCAGTATATCTTAAAGGCTTCTCTCCATTGTGTGTCCAAAGATGTTCTGTAAATGATGATTTACATTTAAAGTTCTTATTACAATCTGTACATGAATAAAGTTTCTCAAGTGAGTGAATCTGCTGATGGTTTATGAGGTTATACAGCTGTGTAAAACTATTCCCACAATCAGTACATTTAAAAAGTTTATCTCCTGTGTGAATTCGCTTCATTCCTGAGACAGTATTAAAATGTATAAAATTCTTCCCACTCTCAGTATAGTTAAAAGGTTTCTCATACTGTGGTAATGTCTCCAACGTTCTTGATTTTCTTACACCTGTGTGAATTCGCTTGTGTCCTGAAAGATAATCAAGACGTGAAAAACTCTTCCCACAGATAGTACATTTAAAAGGTTTCTCTCCTGTGTGAATTCGCTGATGACGTGCGAGAGATGATGGTAATGTAAAACTCCTCCCACAAACAGTACATTTAAGAGGTTTCTCTTCTGTGTAAATTTGCTTATGCCCCGAGACATAAGCAAGACGCGTAAAACTCTTCACAGAATCAGTACTTTTAAAAGGGTTCTCTTTTGTGTGTGTACGTTTGTGTTCCGAAAACTCATTTAAACTTGTAAATCTCATTCCACAGGCTGTACATTTTAAAAACTTCTCTCTCTTGTGTATCAATAAGTGTGCTGTCAAAGATGATTTATATTTTAATCTCTTACCACATTCAGTACATTTATAAGGTTTCTCTCCGAAGTGAGTCCGCTGATAGGTTGTATGATTATACAGCCGTGTAAAACTTTTCCCACAATCAGTTAATTTAAAGGGTTTCTCTCCTGTATGCAAACACGTGTGTTCTGAAAGCTTACTGAGACTTTTAAATGTTTTCCCACAGGCCCTGCATTTTAAAGGCTTCTCTCCCTTGTGTAGCAGCAGATGTGTTGCCAAAGATGATTTATATCTAAAACTCTTATCGCAATCCGTACATTTAAAAAGTTTCTCTACTGCATGATTTCGTTTGTGTCCTGTGAGATAATCAAGACGTGTAAAACTCTTCCCACAATCTGTACATTGAAAAGGGTTCTCTCCTGTGTGAATTCGCTGATGACGTGAAAGAGATGACTGAAACGTAAAACTCTTTCCGCACTCAGTACATTTAAGAGGGGTTTCTCCTGTGTGAATTCGCTTGTGTCCTTTGAGATAATCAAGGCGTGTAAAGCTCTTCCCACAGTCGGTACACTGAAAAGGTCTCTCTCCTGTGTGTATACGCACGTGTTCTGAAAGCTCAGTTAGACTTTTAAATCGTTTCCTACAGGCAGTGCATTTTAATGGATTCACTCCCTTGTGTATCCACTGGTGTTCTGTTACAGAGGATTTAGATTTAAAACTCTTATCCAGTTCAGTACATGTATATGGTTCTTCTCCAGACTGAATCCACTGATGAGTTGGATGGTCATACAGCTGTGAAAAATGTCCCCCACTATCAGCACATGCAAAAGGTTTCTGTCCTGTTGTAATCCACTGATGGTCTGACAGAGATGACTGAATTCTAAAACTGTTCCCAAAGTCATTTGATTTAAATGGGGTTTCACTGGTGTATACATTTTTATGTGAGAGAACAGGCATTTGTGAAACGGTCAACTGAAATTCTTTGTCCGCTGTACTCATCTGCTGACAGACTGGAAATGTGTTCATCAGTGCACATCTTTCTTCACTGGGGGTGTAGTTTGTATGATTCAGTTTCTTGTGTCCCTCACAATGATTAATCAAAAGTTAACTCATCTGCCAAACTCTTCCCACAGTCAGTGCATTGAAAATGCCTCTCTCCTGTGCAACTCTGTTGGAGTACAACAAATTCCGACTGGAGATTCATCTCACTTTCAGCAGGTTTAGGGACTGGAATTTTAGAAAGAGAGAGAATTGTGTTAAATATCCTGTCATATCCATTACACCAGTTACATTTCTATCTCACACCCTGAGGCACCTTTTCGCAGGCTTAAGGACTATTACACATTGCGGCACAACCAGGGGTTGGGTTACCTGTGATAATCTAACCTGGAGGGGTCAAGAGAAACTATGCATAGCCCAGTGTCTTGTGCCCATAGGGTTAGATTAATAAAGGTAACCCAACTAATGGAGTGCCTTAATGATATTATTAAATATTTTACTTTGTTGAAACTGAATATTTTAATAGTTAAAATAATTCTATTTTTTTTTTATAGTATATGAAGGTTTCCAGCTATCAACATAACTCTTTTAGAATACCGCCAGCAAGGATCTGGCCTATCAGTGCACTGGTAGCGCTACTGTTTGTGACATGGGCGACCAACATTCAGAAGTGAGCCCTGGTCATTACAGGCCTTCCACAGGGAGGAGGACTGAGCATTCCAAGGGATGCTCTTATCTTCCAGGGCTGGAAATCTGTATACTTCATGGCACTACCTCCACCTGGGTGACCACATGTGGTGGTGCAGCTCGAGGAGGCTGCAGTGCGGGAGGGAGAGGCTGGAGTCAGTCATCGCAGCATATGCGCCCACTCAGCAGGAGTAGTTGCCATGATGACCGTGATAGCACAAGCCTCGGGGGGGAGGGGAAACCTAAGAGGAAACCCCACATGGGTGTCCGGTATGGTGTCCTGCGGCACCATACCGCTCAACTTTCCCACATTATAAGAGATGTTCCTCATTCTCCCCCTTAGAATTGCTCTATCCTGCATCTGTCAGCCATAGAAAAGGTACTGCCCACACAGAGAAGGTGCTATAAACTTATACTTTAAAGCAGAAATATATAATACTCCATGTTGTTAATTCAGAATTCAACTTTGAACAAATGAAGGCACGAATTTGCACTGCAGTGTGAGCCTGTATCTCCATAGTAGAGGTGTCCCACATTTTCTTAACTTCTGAGTGTCCAAAAGGTTAAGAGGTACAGGTTATTTTCCCTTAGCATCATGGGGGGGGGGGGTGACAAAACCTGGCAGAAACGTATCCCCCACTAGCGGCTGAAGTCTTGGATCCCCCCTCCACTCCCTGCTTCCAGGTGAGTCACCTGCATCCCTGTTCAGATCAGTCTCCCAGTCAAATTCGCTGGGGATCCTGCGTTGGAAGTCATGGGGGTTGGAGAGGCAAGGATGGTGCTGACAGTGTGGAGGTAGACTGGGCTTCTTTGGACAACAGCATGAATTATGGAAGATGGAATAAGGGTCCAGTGGAGGAAGGGAGTATAAATTAAAGCATAAAATGTAACAAACAGAAGTAAGAGTTTATTTTTCCTACATGTCCAAGCCTCAGAGATTTTATTCAGTCATGGATAGCGTTACCGCAGAGCACAGTGTGTACTGCACCCACCTCTTTCTGAAACAGTACCTCAGACCTATTTCACGGTACTGAGTTGTTCTGATGAATAAGAGAGGTGCACACTGTAATCAGACATTTCTCAGAATTAAAGTGTGAATGGATTATTACAGTAGAGATTTCATTGTTTCCTTGCATCTACAGGTACCAAGTAGTTAATGTAAGGAAAATGTAACATATTTGGCAGCAACCGACCAAAGTGGCAGCCTGGAGAACGTGAGAGAGAGAGGTATAAGGCTCTGGCCAATATGTGCAACAACTGCACTACAGCTTACAACGCTGACTAGCATGAGTCATCAGGCCGGCAGGAGGAGAACTGAGCATCACAGAAACCCATTCCTCCTTCAGGGAGAGAGGGCAGCCAGCTCCACTGCTACTGCCACCTGAGTGACCACAGGTGGAAGTGCAGACAGAGCAGCTAGAGGGTGGAAGGACTTCGGCTGATGTCGCACCATGCGTGCTTACACACCCAATCTACTGGCTTCCAGGGGGTACACTGGGACATAAAAGCTGAAATGCCCCAACCAGAGTGATGGCCACTCAAAGGCCATGGGCCTGGCTACCCAGGCACAACCCTCAGACCGGATAGCTGGGGAGCCCTGCTGCATTCACCAGTGGAGGCAAGCTTGGGGGTAACAAAGACGCAAGTCCTAAGGGGTCACCAGAGTGGCTGGGCAGAGGGGAGTCGGCTGAAGAGAAGCAGGAAACACAGATAAACTTACAAAATAAAAAAAAAAAAAAAAAGATAGCAGGCTGTGAAATATCGTAGACTGTGTTGGAAACAAATGGCAGGCAGTGGCGTACTACACTCTTCATCAGAGATGGGTGTCAAAAGTGGGATACTGCACAATCTTAAACCATGGATAATGGGAGGAGGCAGCCTGATAGACCAGCAGGTAATGCATCATGCTTCTGTGCTGGTGACACAGGCTCAGGAAAGATCCCAACACGCTGGCATATGGGTGAACAATCGAGGAACACTGTGATGGCAGATCATCTTCAATTGGGTAGGATGGCATGGTGCATCCAGGACATTAGCGAACTTTGCAGTAGGGCCCTGAAGGACTGAACTTCCAATTGCAGGGGAAGTTGCATGTGGGCAAGGTCATCAGAGGTTAGAGTGTGCACCACAGGGCAGTGGGAGGGCAGCACTATTGCAGACAAAACAGTCTGGCTCCACCGGCCCGCCGGCGCAGTGGTTGGATTTCCACTTGCGGTGCCAGCGACCCCGGTTTGGGAACGGACTCAGGTTGCTGGAGGGCTGGCCATGGGAGAAGGATGGAGCGTCCCATGGACTGCTCTCTTTCTGTGGGGAGAGGGTGGGGATACCGTCTGGTGCTTGACGGACCTCTGGTGGAGGCCAAAGGCTCCGCAGCTACCGGCACTTAACAGATTTCAGGGGGTGGGGCAGATGCAGGACATCATTGCACATCCCTGCTTGCTGGGGGAGACAAAGGGGAAGAAAAACACCCTGCTTCCGCAGCCTTAATGATGTCCGCTCTGGCTGCACTGGCTCTCAGGCCGACTCCTGCCTCTCCCACATTCGTGGCACCCTTGGCCTGAAGCGCTGCGACCCGCCTTGGAGGGTAAGCCAGTGGGGTCTAGGGAGGACAGCTAATATGAGTAGCCGCAGCTGGAGTCCGTGACCGGCAGATGGTCTTGGTGGTAACTGGAAGCAGGGGCCAAAAATATAGAATTGAAGAAAAAAAACCAAAAACAGTCTGGCTCCCTCTGAAAGATGGCCATAAGCTGGTATACTTTTGAATCACCCCATGAAGACCACCACCTATTCTAGACCCCAACTGTGTAATTGGGGAAGGATGCCCCCCGAAACACCCCTGCGAGGGAGAGAAAAACCAAGGAACCTGACAGAAGTGGCCAGAGGAAGGGAAGAAAAGTGACGAATGTTGGGTTAGGATGAAAAGGGGGATTGAAAAAAGGATGGGCAGTGGGCACTGGGATAGCCACATTATGTCAAAGATGGGTAGCAGGCACTAGGATATGCAAACCATGTCTGACATGAAAGGCAGGCAGTGGGATATACACACTGTATCAGTGATGAATGTCAGGCAGTGGGATACTACACCATAATGTCAGAGATGAATAGCAGGCATTGGGAGAGATACATGACATCAGAGATGGTTGTCAGGCTGAACAATACTGCAGAATATGTCAGAAATGGGTGCAAATCATATCCAAGATGAAAGACAGGCAGAGGTATATGCACACTATATCACAGATGGGTAGTAGGCAATGAGATGTTGCACACTACGTAAGAGACGGATAGCAAGAACTGGGATATGCACACTATGTTAGTGATTGGTGTCAGGCAGTGGGATACTGCATACCACATCAAAGATGGGTGGCAGACAGTGGGCCATGACACTTTACATCAGAAATGGGTGACAAGCTCTGGCAAATGCGCACTGTGTCAAACAGGGATGTCATCCAGTGGGACACATCACCAATTTCAGAGAAGGGTGGCAGGCAGTGGGATACTGCACACTACATCACAGATGGGTGACATGCAATGGAATATGTACACTACATCAGAGATGGGTGGCAGGCAGTGGGATGTGCATACCAACATCAGAGATGGGTGACAGATAGTGGGATACTGCACACTACATCAGAGATAGATCACAGGTAGTGGGATACATGCACTACATCAGAGATGAGTTACAGGCAGTGGGATTTACACACTATATCAGAGATAGGTGGCAGGCAGGGGGACACTACACTCTACATCAGAGATGGACAACAGGCAGTGGGATACACACACTGCATCAGAGATGGGTGACAGGCAGTGGGATACTGCACAATGCATCAGAGAAGAATGGTAGTCCCCAAGATACTTCATGCTAAACCAGAGATACATAGCGGACACTAAAATACTTCACAGGTGGAAAACAGGCTGTGGGAAATGCACACTACATCACAGATGGGTGACAGATAGTGGGATACTGCACACTACATCACAGATAGGGATGGGTGACAGGCAGTGGAATATGCACACTACATCAGAGTTGGGTGACGCGCAGTAGAATACTACACAGTACATCACTGATTGGTGACTGGCAGTGGGATACTGCACACTACATCAGAGATGGGTGACAGGCAGTGGGATATACACACTACATCAGAGATGGGTGGCATGCAGTGGGACACTGCACACTACATCAATGATTGGTGACTGGCAGTGGGATGCTGCACACTACATCAGAGATGGGTGACAGGCTGTGGGATATGCACACTACATCAGAGATGGGTGACATGCAGTGGGATATTGCACAGTACATCAGAGATTGGAAACAGGCAGTGGGATGCTGCACACTACATCAGAGATGGGTGACGGGCAGTGGGATGCTGCACATTACATCAGAGATGGGTGATGGGCAGTGGGATGCTGCACATTACATCAGAGATTGGTAACAGGCAGTGGGATGCTGCACACTACATCAGAGATGGGTGACGGGCAGTGGGATGCTGCACATTACATCAGAGATTGGAAACAGGCAGTGGGATGCTGCACACTACATCAGAGATGGGTGACGGGCAGTGGGATGCTGCACATTACATCAGAGATGGGTGACGGGCAGTGGGATGCTGCACATTACATCAGAGATTGGAAACAGGCAGTGGGATGCTGCACACTACATCAGAGATTGGAAACAGGCAGTGAGATGCTGCACACTACATCAGAGATGGGTGACGGGCAGTGGGATGCTGCACATTACATCAGAGATTGGAAACAGGCAGTGGGATGCTGCACACTACATCAGAGATGGGTGATGGGCAGTGGGATGCTGCACATTACATCAGAGATGGGTGACGGGCAGTGGGATGCTGCACATTACATCAGAGTTTGGTAACAGGCAGTGGGATGCTGCACACTACATCAGGGATGGGTGACTGGCAGGGGAATACTGCACACTACATCAGAGATTGGTAACAGGCACTGGGATGCTGCACACTACATCAGAGACAGGTGACAGGTCGTGGGACACAACACAGTACATCAGAGATGGGTGACAGGCCATGAGACAGAGCACACTACATCAGAGATGAGTGACAGACTGTGGGATACTGCACACTACATCAGATGTGGGTTGCAGGCAGTGGGACACAGCACACTACATCAGAGATGTGGGACAGGCAGTGAGATACTACACACTACATTAAAAAGGTGGGTGACAGGCAATGGGATACTGCACACAACATCAGAAATGGGTGACAGGCAGTGGAATACTGCACACTACATCAGATGTTGGTTGCAGCCAGTGGGATACTGCACGCTACATCAGAGATTGGTGATTGGGCAGTGGGATGCTGCACATTACATCAGAGATTGGTGACGGGTAGTGGGATATGCACACTACATCAGAGATGGGTGACAGGCTGTGGGATACTGTACACTGCATTAACAAGGTGGGTGACAGGCAGTGGGATACTGCATACTACATCACCAACAGGTGACAGTCAGTGGGACACAGCACACTACATCAGAGATGGGTGACAGGCTGTGGGATACTGCACACTACATCAGAAGTGGGCGATAGGCAGTGGGACACAGCACACTACATTAGAGATGGGTGACAGGCTGTGGGATATGCACACTACATCAGATGTGGGTTGCAGCCAATGGGATACTGCACGCTACATCAGAGATTGGTGATTGGGCAGTGGGATGCTGCACATTACATCAGAGATTGGTGATGGGCAGTGGGATACTGCACACTACATCACCGATGGGTGACGGGCAGTGGGATATGCACACTACATCAGAGATGGGTGACAGGCTGTGGGATACTGTACACTGCATTAACAAGGTGGGTGACAGGCAGTGAGATACTGCATACTACATCACCGACAGGTGACAGTCAGTGGGACACAGCACACTACATCAGAGATGGGTGAAAGGCTGTGGGATACTGCACATATCATTAGAGGTGGGTAACAGGCTGTGAGATACTGCACACTACATCAGATGTGGGTTGCTGTCAGTGGGATACTGCACACTACATCAGAGATGGGTGACAGGCTGTGGGATACTGCACACTACATCAGAGATGCGTGACAGGCAGTAGGATACTGCACACTACATTAACAAGGTGGATGACATGCAGTGGGATACTGCACACTACATTACCGTTAGGTGACAGTCAGTGGGATACTGCACACTACATCAGAGATGGGTAACAGGCTGTGAGATACTGCACACTACCTCAGAAGTGGGTGACAGGCAGTGGGACACAGCACATTACATCAAAGATGGGTGACATATAGTGGATACTACACACTACATCAGAGATGCGTGAGAGGCAGTGGGATACTGCACACTACATTAACAAGGTGGGTGACATGCAGTGGGACACTGCACACTATATCAGATGTTGGTTGCAGGCAGTGGATACTGAACACTACATTAATGATAGGTGACAGTCAGTGGGAAACTGCATACATCAGAAATGGTGACAAATAGTGGGACACAGCACACTACATCAGAAATGGGCGACAGGCTGTGGGATTCTGCACACATCATCAGATGTGGGTTGCAGGCAGTGGGACATAGCACACTGCACCAGAAATGGGTGCCAGGCAGTTGGATACACGCACATCATCACAAATGGGTGGCAGGCACTGGGATACTGCACACTACATCAGAGGTGGGAGACAGGCAGTGGGATACTGCACTGTACAACAGATATCAGTGATGGGCTGTGGTATATGCACACTACATCCGAGATGGGTGACAGGAAGTGGGATAGGCATGACTTCAGAGATAGATACTGAGCACCACATAACAGATAGATGGCAGGCAAAGGGACACTGTATACTACTTTAGAGATGGGTGGCATAGAGTGATATATTGCACACAAAGGCAAACGTGCATGGCAGGTAGTGGAATACACACACTACAGAGATAGATGACAGGTAGTGAGATAATGCACCCTACATCATTTGTGGTGGCAAACACTCAGATATGCACCACCCATCAAAGGTGGGTGGCTTCAGTGAGATACTGTACACAGAGATGGGTACCAAGCACTGAGATAATGCACACTATGTCAGAGATGGGTGGCAGGCAGTGAAATGCCACTGATGGGGGCAGCGGGAGAGATGTGAAAGCTAATGAGGGTATTTAGATCATACTTTAGAAACTGAATGATATATTGTTGTATATAGGTGGTCTGTTGTACTATTGCCACACCCAGCCTTCACACACTCCCACAGCCTAACTGTGAACTTCTACAATATCCATTGTGATCAGCTGAAAAAACAGGAATGGTTTGTTGAAGCTCCAATCCTTCATTCTCATTTTTTTTTTTAATTTAGTTTCATTTTCAAATTATTGCTAGAAAATAAAATATAAGCCCTTTGCAGTCTTCTACTTACTATTGGGATCACTGACTTCAATTAGATTTTGTAGATAAAGCCCATCCTTGCTACCATCGCCAATTGGGAGCTTATCACCACCATCTAACAGCGATAACAAATGTTCCTTTGGAATCTCAAAACCTGCATTCAAAAAAACCAAAAATTGCTGTAAGGTTCAGTTTCACAATCCCATGGAGGTAGAGGAGTCCAATACCTTTACTCCCTCTTTATTGTAAGGAAAAAACTAATCTCCAGTCTTCCTCCCCTCGCTGGTTGTGGCTCCTGACAATGGGGGGGAAACTTCCTTGGACTCTGTGTGCTTGTTTCCTCCCGCCCAACCTGACTCCCTCAAAAATATCCAATCTCCATCTCCTTGCCAGTGGCGACTCCAGACTGATGAGGGGTGGATCTGAGTTGGGCTCCATGCCCGTTTCCTCCCTCCTGCCTGCCCTGGCTCCCTCTAACAAAACAAAACAAAAAAAAATCTCCAGTTACCCTCCCCAAACAGGACGTGGTCCCAGCCAGCGAGAAGGAAGTAACCTGGTCAGCATGCCTGTTCCTTCCCTTCCCCATCATGACTCCATCTCTATATTAGTGCTGGATATGGAAAATGTTCATTAGAGGAACCCACGCCCTTTGATATAGGATCAAATATACCTACTGGGGAGCTGGGGACACGTTTTCTCTTGATATTATGCAAATGTAAACTTTATTTAGTCAGTTTTCTGCCTTTAGGGGATTACATTTTACAAGCCAGCAGCCCTTTCCCCCATTTTGGTCCTGGAACCAAGTCAGACTTTTAGTTTCACTCCCAGAACAGAGTTCCCCGGGTTCTCCCTCCATTTCCATCACTACTTTCCATAAAAAATAACCAACAATGTTCAGTCTCCCTTCCCTCGCCTGTCTTGAATCTGGACAAGGGGAAACTCCCTTGGGCTCTATGCCTTTTCTACTGCCTTTGCACTTCTGTAGTTATTACAGTGCATACTACACAGAGGAGGATTTATGTAAGGAAATTAAGAAAAAGCATCTTTACTTTTCATTTGGTCCATATTTTGATTTGGTGCTTAAGCTGTGGTCTGAATACTTTATCCTTGTTCTTCCGAGCTACAGACCTGCTTGCTACAGGTCTGAAGGAGACCAGGAAAACCAACTTGAAACAGTGGTATTAACGAAACCTCTCGAATCCCGCATGTTCAAAAAACAAACAAACAAAAAAAAATCCTGCTTCCTCTGTGTGCTCTGCCAGCCCCACACACCTTCTGTCCCCTGGCACAGAATTCAGGGACTCCACCAACACTGCTCTCGACCCAGGCTCCCCATGGACCACTAGGGACTTGACCGAATGAGTGGTCTTGACAGACAGTTAACCAGGGAGACTGGAAGCGGTTGGCAGCCTGGGATGGAACCTGAGCAAGGGCTGTGGCAGCAGCGGTGTGTGTGTGTGTGTGTGTGTGTGGGGGGGCTTCACCCAGATGGGAGAAAAAAAAAAACAGAATGGCCATGGAAGTGCCAACTGGGAGAGTGCTGGGCCCTGCAAAGTGGCATGACCATGGCTGCAGAGCCACTGGGGCCGCATCAGCACTACCCAACTGTACTGCAAGCCATGGCGGAGCCTGCCTTTGCCCAAAGATGAGGAGGAGCATAGACAGTGCTTCTGAGTGGACGGGTGAGTGTGAGAACACCAAGATACCCAAGATCTAAAACCTGAATGGGACTGAGCCCTTGACCGTGACCTTAACCAATGATAATAGAGTCGTTGGAGAGGAGACACGGGGAAGGGAACCGTGTATGCAGCATAGACCAGAGCCCACAGAACCCCGCTGAGGAGTCAAGCTCCCAAAGGGAGACATCCGGGTCAGCTGGTGTAACTGGCCCTGCAGAAGGAAGGCTGAGAAGACTAGAGTCAGAAAGAGTTAGTCAACCTCGATCTCTGACAACAAGCCAACTGGGCCAAGAAAAATCTCAGCCGATTGGTCTGTCCGTGTCTCAGCTGGCAAATCCGATAAGGACACAGAGGGGCTAGGGGCTAGCGGCCAGGGCAAGAACTCCAGGAGGTTTGCCTAAAGCCAACGGCTTGAAAGCCATCAAGCAAGATGTGGCATTGTGGTGGTGGGAGAAGCAAGCCCACTCCCAGTCCCACTTCCTGCAACAGGGCCTCATAGAAGATGAGGACTTGGATAAGATGGACCCTTGGGAACGGCTCTCTCTGAAGGTGGAAGGGAAAGACATAAGTCCCTATATGCTCAAGCAGACGAAGCTCCCAATCCCAGCAGGAGGAATGCAGGGACCAAAGCGATGCCCACCATGACCTGGGCCACCACCTCTTCGAGCACGGCAAGCTGTGACTCTGAGCCTACTGTCCTTAATACAGCCCTGCAGACATCCATAGACCAGAATGGCAAGTCCTGTGCAACTGGGCAGCCTAAAAAAGGGCTGGCAAAACAGTCCTCTAATGGAGAGAGCTGCAGGGACAGGCACAGGCACAGGCCGCAAGCTTACACATCGTGCTAAGCCCCTAAACAAGAAACACACGAGGCAAGAGGGTCAGCATGCAGCATGAACTGTGAACAAGTGGTGCACTGCTTGAACCCGGGAACAGATCTCTGGTCACTGAGCTCCATTTGGTAATCAAAAACAATTGAGAAAAAGGTGCCTGAAAACTGACTAGTAAAACAGGCTGACACTGCATGCAGGAGCTGTGAAGTAAGAGACCTGATTCTTCTGGCAGAAAGGAAGCTCTGACGTCACGGGGTGGAGCTGAGGAGGATATCACCTGGGTGGGTGGGAGGAGCATAGCTTGATGATGTTCCGACAGAACATAAAGGGAAAGGAAGACTGACAAAGCATGAATAGTGCACCACATCCATGTCACTACAAAAAATATTTTCAAAGATAAGCAGTTAAATACCTTTCCTCTTAGTAAGCTTAGCTGTGTCCCTGGGTGCGGAAGCTTCTGTAACTGGGTGGATGGAGTCTCCAAAATTTTCCTAAACCATTTTAAAAATGTCCTGAAGAAAAAGGAAGGAACGGAAACCAGTCCTGCTTAGAGGAAACTGGTTCCCTCTTGACAAGGAGCTATGTGACAGGGTGAGGGTTCCTCTGTCACAGTTAGGACTTATAGGGGGGGATGTTGATGGACTGGATATGTTTAGCTTTTTACCTGTGTCTGTGCGTTTCATGCGCCTTCCTAGTGACCCACCCAATACAATCACATCAACACAAGTAGAAGTGGCTGAGCAAGAGGAGTTGTGGGAAAACCCCCTTCAGCCACTAGGATACAAGACGAAAAAGCTTCGAACCTCTATGAACTGTATGAATACAAAATATGACAATCTCAGTGGCTGACTGTCAAAAAAGTAAACTGCCACAGACATTCTGAAGTTGGAGATGGAGGATTAAAAACACTGTGCGATCAAGAGCCTCCCAACCCTCCTTGATAAAGAGTCCATGCACAACAATACTACTTAATAATTCTTGAAGACCAAGCCAATCGCACCAATGTTAGGCTCCAGGAGGAACAGAGGGTGACCATGCTGTCCCTCTTCTCAAGGACTGGTTTAAGGAACAGTTCTCTGCACAGCTGAAGCAAGGACTGTGTCACATGTGAAGGCCCGCTGAGTTAGGCCATGTGGTAAAGAACTGAAAGAGGTGCTGAGAACACTAATGGTGGTAATACACAGCATGGCCAAGAGAAACCTACTACTGGGAGTGGCCAGGAAATATGAGCCCCTAAGTGAGGAAGGGGCAACAGTGCAACTTTTTCCAAATGTGTGCTTTGCAATCAGATATCAGAAACATTTTGATGGAGTTCGCACAGTTCTCTGGAGCTGCAATCTCCCATGCTATTCTCTTTCCAGTGAAATTGTGTAATGTCTTTGATAGCCAGCTGTTTGTATTCGCAGGCCCCCTAGATGCCGGGAAGTGGGGTATGAACATTGCAGCAATCAGGAATTTATGATGGACCTCATAGGACTGTGAAGCAGAATACGATACTGGAAAGTTATAACCTAGACTAATTAAGATCTCTTCTATAATTTTGCAGTACTAAGAGATGTTATTCTCACTTTGAAGTTTAAAGTTTAGAGGATAAGTTTAATTTTATATTAACGAGTGCAGTTGGGTAGACGTCTTTTAGCACCAGAGTGGTTTTCTTTTTTTTTGCTTGCTTTCCTTTCCAAAGACTTTCAGTTTCTGCTGAATGGGACATTTCTTCTCAACTGGCCTATCCTGGGTAAATGCCCTTTAAAGGTTCTTTTTTTCTACTTTTGCAATGTAAAACTGAAATCCTAATATCACAATAATACAACAAATTTAAATATCTGACCCACACTTTATTCTATATCCACTATCAGTTTAATGAATTAATAGCCACTTGGGCTCTGACCAGACTTTGTTAAAAGCAGGCAACTACTGCATTACCTTCTACATCTGAGGTACTTTGTATTCCCTCCCCCGCCAAACTCATTTTGGTGACAAACTTAATTCATTTTCCCACAGTCCTTAAGAAAAATAACTATTATGGATCAGTAAGCTTTTCTTGTAAAACTCTTTGACAAATTAATAAAATGCGAGATGCCATTTATTTTTTTATTAAATATACAGCAGTCTGTAGTTTACAGATTTTTACTTTTCTACTTTTGTAGCGCTTCAGGCACCGAATGAGGTTTGGAGCCCACTGTCACTGGTGTAACTATTCTGTGGGTCAGTTTCTTCAGTGAGGTGTGTAGGGAACTATTCCCCATTAACACCCCAGTACAGAATCTGTCATGTGATTGTACCAGGTTGAAGCCATTGACGTATACTGGCGGAAGGATATGTACAGGACAGAATGGCTCTAGAAGGGGGACCCTTTGATGTTTCCGTCGGGCTAGTGGGATGGCTCCCAGTCCCTCTCATTAGTAGGGATCCCTTGGTGTTGCCACTGGAGGGATAAGTTGGCTCACAGTCCCCCTAGTCTATGGGAGACCTTTCGATGTTGCCACCCCAGCAGCAGGTCGGCTCCTCTTTAGAGGGACACCCTTTGATTTTGACACCCGAGCAATGGGTCTGCTTCCAGTCTCGTACATCAGAGGTGACCCATTGATCTTGCTGCTTGAGTGGCAGCTTGGTTCTGGTTCCCCTAGTAGGAAGGGACTCTGTTTCAAACAGCTGCAGGAGCTGTTTTCTGGGACTGGAGGATCGGAAGGTTATGCGTTCTAGTCCACACCTGGTACCTGGGACTGGTAACTGTGGACTCCACTTGCATAAAAAAACACTGTACTGCACTCTTATTCCAAACTGGAATGGCATAGGTGAAGTTAGGTAAACCTTTTGGCACAGTCACCCACCCATGCCATGGAGGGAAAATATTTTGAGAAATGTGTCTTAGCATGTACTGTGTGCTATAATATTATGGTGTGGGTTTATATTTAGGCAATAATGCACAACAGGGTGTGTGTCACGCTGGGTAATGTCATGCCTCTGGTGGCTGGGCGCTGAGTGCATCCAACACCCAAGAAGTGACATTATCCCAGCACGACACACACCCTGTTGTGCATTATTGCTGTTATACAATTACTTGGTTGTAAAAAGAAAAAATATCAAAACATATAATTTTAAAATACCTTTACAGTTACTTTTTGGAGGGGTAGGTACACATATGGAAAAAAAAGTTTCAGTTTCACTGTTTTAACCAATAGGTGGAGCTGCTGATTACTGATGATGTGTAGCTTCTCTGCCCTCTGCCACCGCTGCTCTTGATGAGCCACTGTCTGCTTTACAGCCCCCCCCCCAAAAAAAGGGTATGGCAGAAAAATACAGGTTACTCACCTGTAACAGGAGTTCTAGGAATGGTATATGTTGTTCATCCACACTCATTGGCAGTATCCTTGCCGCTTTAAATCTTGCCGGAAGGTCTTCAAGCTTGCTCCTCCCACCCACCCGGGTGGTATAACTCTCGGCTCCGCCCCATGACGCCAGATCTGGCCCGCTGGAAGCTCAGGTTGTGCGTCGAAGCCGAGGAGGTCGGGTGGGTCGTGTGGATGAACAACATATACCATTCCTAGAACTCCTGTTACAGGTGAGTAACCTGTATTTCTAGGGATATGGATATGTTGTTCATCCACACTCATTAGCAGACTCCTAGCAGTTCTCCGGGAGGAGGGAGGCAAGACGCACCCCCCTATACTTACTTGGGAAAGAGAGACTGGAGAACCGAGGCCCCAAAACCAGCATCCGGCGTGACTCAAGGTCGATGTGGTAGTGGGTAATGAAGGTGTTTGCTGACTTCCAGGTAGCAGCCCTGCAGATTTCCTGGATAGGGACGCCCCTGGAAGCAGCCACCACAGCAGTATGGCGGGTAGAATGAGCTCTTATCCCTCTGGGAGGCTCCATGCCCGCTAACTTATAGTAGAGATCTATGCAGGAGGTTACCCACCTGCTTATAGTCCGCTTGGCTGCAGGTCTGCCAGATGCGGCTTCAGCGTAGGTGACAAACAGCTGGCGAACCTCTCCCGAATATCAGCCCGTCGCTCCTTATAATAGCGGCCGCCCTTCTAGGATCCAGAGTATGGAGCCTATATTGACCTCCAGGTGTGATTGGGGTAGAACACCGCAGAGTCAACACCTGGTTAAGGTGAAACTACACCACCTTCGAAGGAATTTCGGTGGGGGCGCAGGGACAACTTTGTCCCTGTGGAAGACCAGGTAAGGAGACTCGATGGAAAGCGCCGGAGCTCTCCCATCCTTCTGGCTGGACGTGATAGCCACCAAGAAGGCGGTCTTCCACGACAGGTGAGAGAGAGCACACCTGTGCATAGGTTCGAATGGCTTGCCCATGAGCTTGCCAGTACCAGCAGTAGATCCCACGGAGGTGGGGTTCCCAAGACTGGAGGAAATGTGATCAAGGCCTTTGAAAAAGCGCCAGACCACCTTCTCCTGCGCCACCGACTGCTTCCCAGCCCGCGCCTGTAAGCAGAGATGGCAGGTGCACCCTTAGGTCGCCGACCTAAGCCCTTGACTAGAAAGGGACCATAAATAGTCCAAGATGCTTGCCAAGGAACAGGAGGAAGGGTCCAGCCCTTGTTCTGACACCAAATGGAAAACCTTTTCCATTTGAAGGCATAGCATTTTCTGGTCGACTCTTACGGGACGCCTCAACTACATTGAGGACCTCGCGGAAAGACCCAAAGCCTGGAACTCTAGCCGCCAGGAACCAGGCGTCAGGGTGCAGGGATTGAAGGTCCGGATGGAACACCTTCCCCTGATTGACTGAGAGCAGGTCCGGGCGAGCTGGAAGCTGCCGCGGAGTCCTGGAGCTGAGACTGAGGAGATCTGGGTACCAGAACTGGCGAGGCCAGTCTGGGGCTATCAGAATCACCTGCGCCTTGTCCCTCCTCGCCTTGAGAAGCACCTTGTGGATCAAGGGAAATGGGGGAAAGGCGTAAAAGAGGCCCGGGGTCCATTGCCTCGAGAAGGCATCCCCCTGCAGCGAGCCCTGCTGAGGGGGGCGGGCATGGAACAGACTCAGCTTGCTCTCCATGGAGGCAAACAGGTCCACCTGAGGTGTGCCCCAAAGGGAGAACAGATGCTGTACTACCTCCGCAGGAGAGACCACTGTGGGATGCAGCCCCTATCCGCTCAGGGCATCGCCAGGGTGTTGGAGGCTCCTGCCACGTGAATGGCCAGGAGATCCGCCCAGGCTGCGCGACGAGTGACCAAATGCGGAGAGCTCTTTACAGAAGCATGGAGCGCGGCCCCGCCCTGGCGGTTTAGATAGTACATGGTCGTGGTATTGTCCGCCTGACTCGGACCACTTGACCCCGGAGGAACGGAGCAAAGGCGGTGAGAGCTAGGCGGACCGCTCGGAGCTCCAGCAGGTTGATGTGGCATCGGACTCCTGCTGGGACCAGAGGCCATGAGCCCGGTGTTCCCAGATGGGCACCCCAACCCATCAGAGAGGCATCGGTCGACAGAGAGACCGCGGCTCGGGCGGACGAACGGGATGCCCTCCTGCAAATGATCTGGAACGTCCACCACTGGAGAGCATTCCACATCCCTGTGTCACCGCACAAGCTGGTCCAGGGATCGCAGCCAGGACCACTGGCTGGCCAGTCCCCACTGAAGGGGACGATGTTCCAGCCGGGCCCAACGGACCACGCTGGTACAGGCCGCCATGAGACCCAGGAGGCGAGGAAGTCCCGGCAGGGCGCAATTGCCCAACCAGAAATGATCGGGCAAAGGAGGAAAGAACTCGGCCCTGTCCGCCGAGCCGCGCGCCTGGCTCAAGAGAGTCGAGCTGCGCCTGATGAATAAAATCACCTGCTTCGCTCGAAGTCTGACTCTGGCCTCGCTGATAAGGAGGCCCAGTTGAGAGCAGACCTGGAGGCCAGATCTCTGACCCACCCTCCTTCCTGGAGGGAGCTGCTATCAGCCAGTCGCCCAGGTAAGGGTACACCCGACCCCGCGCCGCAGGGAATGCTGTCACCACTGCCATGCATTTGGTGAAGACCCTGGGAGCTGGAGACAAGCCGAAGGGCATGGCTTGGAACTCAAGAGGGATCCTTCCGCTCGAAGCGAAGGAATCTCTGGTGAGACGGACGGATAGGGACGTGAAAAACGCTGCCCTGCAAGTCCAGAGAGCAGAACCACCGCCGCTCCAAGGATGGTATTATCTGAGCCAGAGTGACCATCCTGAAGGTTCGAGACCTTAGGAACTTGTTTAGGTCGTGAGGTTTGAGAATGGGGCGCAGCCCCCGTCTGCTTCGGAACCAGGAAGTACCTGGACACAAACCCTGGGTCTGAAGGAGGTCCACCACCTTCTTACCACCTCCTTCTGGAGGAGGAGAGATGTCGGCTCGACGAGCCGCCAGTGAGGCTGGGGATCCCGAAGGCCCCCGAGGGGCGACGGCTCTGAAGGGTGGTGCCTGCTCAATTCCAGAGGCAGGCCTCTTCCCACCACCTCCAAGACCCACCTGTCCGTGGTAACAGCGACCAAGCGGAACGGAAGTGCTGGAGCCGTCTCTCTCTGGGGACCCAGGGTGGGTGACGGGATGGGGCGACACCCTCAGCCCGCCACTGGGCAGGCTTGAGGAGGGACCGCCGAGGGACCTCCTGGGCCCTTTCCTCCCTGCCTCCTGTTAGAGGAAGCCGCGGCTTGGGTTTGGGATGCCAAGGCCGAGCCTGCTGGCCCTGGACGCTGCTGGGTCAGGGCTACTGGGGCACAGAAGGACGAAGGGCTTAGGCTGTGGTTTGCGGCCTTTGTCCTTCTGAGCGAAGAGACCGGGTCCAAGGTGGCATTGGACTTCTCGATCCTCTGCAAGTGACCTTCCACCCCAGGGCCAAGAGGTCAGTCCCCAAAGGGAACATCCGCCAACTTGTGCTGGCATCCGGCTAAAGGTGGATATCCTCAGCCAAGCCGCCGACGCATAGCCACCGCGGCCGCCACCGATCTGGCACATGAGTCCCTACATCCAAAGCAGTCTGGAGCTGCTGTTTGGCCACTGCTCTGCTCTGGTCCCGCACCTGCTTAACCGTAGTCTGCAGATCGGCGGGAAGATGAGGGATGACTCATCCAGGGAGCCCAACAGGGCATGAGAAAATGTGCCATGAGGACGGGCCGAACTGGCCTGACGAGCCGAGAGAGGACGCGAGCGAGACTTTTCGCCCGACATAGTCCACCCTTGGACCCTTGTCAGGAGGTTTGTCCACATCCCTGGCGCGCCGGGCGCCGGAAAACGCTGTCGGTAACCAACCCCTCAGCAGAGGGGTGTTCCAAAACCGGACAAGGAACCGGAGGACCGTGATACTTCCTGGCCATCCTGGCCAAGGCGCAGGGCAGGAAGCAGGGCGCTGCTAAAGTTCCAGTGCCGGACCCACTATGGCCTCGCCACCGGAAAGGCCTCCGTCGGAGAATCCCTCGGTCCAGAATCTCCGTGAGGGGATACCGTGCTGCTTGGAACGGGTTCGAGCTCCATCCCGGTAGACTCCGAGATGAGCCAAGCAGTCCTAGGAAGGACGACGGCTATCGCCCATTGGCTGACCTCCTGAAGACTCCAAGTCCAGTCGCTGAGAAGAAGGAGGAATCGCTTCGGACTCGGAAGAGTCCTCAAAGAGCTGCCTCTGGCCTGAGCCACCCTTCACCTGCCGAGGTCGGTCGGGAGTGAGGGTAACTGACAGCCGATGGGGTAAACCTTAGCCGACCGAGAATCTTGGTCGGAGCCCCAATGGTGGCTGTGGAGGCGGAGGTTCCACCGAATCGGTGGAGCAGCTGGTTTGGCCGAACAACCGCCTGGGTGTAGGCTCGACAAGTCGAGGGTTGTGTCGGCTGCCCGTGACAGCTACTTAATGGCCGGGAAGGCGCGGAGTCGGCTTATTCCCCGCCAGGAGGAGCTGTTAACATAAGGTCCTCGTACCGCCGACGCACTTTACGCCGAGCCCCTCATCCGAGGAGGAGGACGCGGACGAGCGGCGACGCTGCCATCGCGTGCCAGACCGAGACCGCTTATGACGGTGGGAACGGCTGGACTGCTGAAGAGGTTCGAGACCGAGACCGAGAGTCCCGAATTTCCGGGTCGGTGCGGGAGGTGTCGGCCGGAACCGCACCCCTTCGGCTCGGAAGGTCCATCCGAGGGCTCGAACCGAGGCACAGGCGAGCCACGGGATCTCAACTCTCCGGGGAACCGGGAGAGGGAATCTCGGCTGCTAAAGGCGACAGCCTGTCTAATGGGTCTAGAAAAATCTCGACTTCATCAGTGGAGTCTCGTCAACTGACCTGGACGGGACACCGTGAGGCCAGTGGTCAAGCCGAGGGTCGACCGAGCCGACGGTCGACGGCCCGGGAGAGGGACCTTTCCCCGCCCAAGAGCGCCGATGGAGGAATTACCTTGTCCTCTTTTTGACCGAAAAGGTCCAGAGACGCAGGCCCTTCTCCTTTAGTGGAGAGGACAGACAAAGCTCCTTAAAGGAAGCCGTAGGAAGAACCCAGAGAGCGGGATAAATGCCCGCCGAGGAAGATACGGCCCGCGCCGCCTCCTCTTCGAGGGCCACCATCCGCTCCGAGCTGATCCGGCCGAGTGCCGCCGCCGCGACACGCTTAACCGGCCTCCTTGGACTTCACCGAGGGAACGCCGGACGGCCCAGTTGCAATCGGGCAGCACGGTCTCGAGGACGTGGGCCGAGAAAGATGAGCACAGGTCGCAAGCCGCGGGTCGTGCTTCAAGGCCTGCAGTAGACACACGTGGAGTGGATCCGCCCGAGACATCTTCTGCCCGCATGGGCATCTCCAAACTGAGTCGACGGTCCATCGTGAGCCGCGAGGGATCAAGACTGAAGTCTTTTGCAAAATATTATTTTTAAATCCGCAAACGGAGAAATAGGAACTAGTCGCAAACGCAGAGCGTTAAGGAGGGAACCTGAGCTTCCAAGCGGTAAGGAAGATCTGGCGTCATGGGGCGGAGCCGAGAGTTATACCACCCGGGTGGGTGGGAGGAGCAAGCTTGAAGACCTTCCGGCAAGATTTAAAGCGGCAAGGATACTGCCAATGAGTGTGGATGAACAACATATCCATGTCCCTAGAAATGCTTTTTTTTTTTTTTTAAATTTCCCATTTGGATTTTTATAGTTTCAGCCACAGTAGCTGTCCTCAGAAGCACAGCGGGAAGGTTCTAATGCTGCGCACATCGTGGTTCTGTGAGGATCTGTTGTGACGTGAGGTTGGGCGGTAGTAAAGTGCACAGGAGATGTGTAAGCAGATGAAATAACACTATCTGTGAAAGTGTGAGGAGGATGTCTTTATTTACTGTTTTTGGAAAAACCACAGAGTACAGCTTTTCTGAGAAACAGGCAACCGAACATGCACACCGAGACTGGTGAAGGAGAATGACAGTGAAACTTGAACCCAATTACAATGGCAATTTAAAGGGGTTTTACAGATTGGGTTCCCAGAATCACTTCTTATTTGAGCATGTGGTAGCTGAATGACCCTATAGTAAGTGGATACCCTGAGATGGAGGCGGGGGGGGGTTGTATGTAATTTACATGACAGGCTGCATGATTTGTCAGGCAAGTAGGTCAGTTATGTGCTGGACCTTGATACAGTGATGTGCTGGGATAACATCACTGTACAAGGTGGCCACTGACCAATCAAAAGCCTAGAAACCCTTTCTGCTACTGTATAATGTTCGTTACTCTGTCTATATGTGACTTTGAGGTTCACTGGATTATCTTTACTGTGCAAAATGTTTGGTGTAGATGTGTTACTGCACCCATTACTCTATGTGTGCCTCACTGTGTTCTGTATATGTGTGCCAATATCTCTGTGTACATGTATGAATGTGTGTCTATTTGCATTTACATAGGTGCCTGTCTGTCACCCTGTTGCATGTGTTTATGTCCGTGTCAAAAGCCGACACGTGTAAGGCTTTATTTTATGTTTTATTAATGTTTCTATGTGATGTGATGGAAGTGTGGGATACATTACAGAACACCAAGTGGTAGTACCACTGCAAGTTATAACACACATACTACCTCTCAAATCCTTAAAAATGATCACACACATCACAACACAGAAACACAACCACAACCTTATAGACCAAGCTTATCTGTTAGCTCACAGAGTACCATATGGTTTATGACAGGGTGGAAAATATGTGATGTGCATTTATTTCCCTGTTTTATAGACAGTTCACTTACTTGGCATACTCCAGCCAAGTTGCAACATTTTATTTTCAGTGCAACATCTTACTTTCAACTGTAGTTTATCACATCCATTATATCACACACATTATGTGTTTGGTGCCTCAGCACCTTTGGTAATTTGATTACTACTGGTATCACAAACCACCTAACTCAACAGTTGTATAAGTCATATATGCCAGAGTCGACAAACAGCAACTGACACTTTTGGGGTAGGCAACTCATATCCAGTAGCTGCCTGCCCCAGGATCCAAAGAGGTCACAGTTTTAATTTTTTTTGCCCACTGATGAAGTAGATTTTTACCTTAACAGAAGTGTGATCACACTTCCTAGTGTCCCCCAAGCTGCCTAGTGCCCGCTGTAGCCCCACTCAGAAAACCAAGAGGATAAGTGCCCAGTGAAGTCTTATTTGCATTTCTGGACTCCTACTGGCCAGTGCAGCAAAGCAAAGTCTACCATGTGCCAGAGACAAAAGATATGTAGGCAGGAATGGAGCAAATTTGTAAGCGTGCTGTATTTGAGGCAGCCAAAGTGGAAAGAAACTGCCTTGGAGTGTAAAACACCTGCCAGTGCATTTGACAGGAGCAACGTATGTTTCATCTGTATTGAAACTGGCAACCCTTCTGTTCAGCATTACAGAGACAAGAGTAAAGAAAAGATTAATTGTTTATTGTCCACAAGAACCACGTATGCAAAGCCCATGTTCTTGTGGCTACCTGCCCTCATTGCATCACAGCCTGCAAATACGTGAGAAAGGAAAAAACAGTTTGTAACCATTTAAATTCAGCCCTATGTCCGCCACTGAATTTCTTCAGGTGCCCCATGCATGCCTCAGCCACCAACACTGACAACTGACAACATTCCCAAGGACTGTGGCACTCCTGACGTAGAACTTCAGCTGGAAAAAAAAACTTTTCACTGGTTTCCACCATAGCCAGTCCTGTGTCCCTCTTACCACTAACCTGCATTGTGATAGATGTAGGATAGAGTCAAGCAGGACGCTTGTCCTTAGGGACTTCAATGCTAGGGTCCCCTCATAATCAATTCTAACAAACTCCTCCAACTTACATCAGAGTTGGGCAACAGACAGGATATTACCTCAGCCACACTCTCAAGGGACCATCTACTTGACCTAGTTTTCTCAGTGGGTTTGGATAAACAACACCCAAGTGGAGCCTGCTATTTGGTCAGACCACAGCAGCATATTTTTCAGTACTGGAGCCTTTATGATGCCACCTCCAACTGTGGAAACAGTTCAATACAGTTCTAAATGGGATCTCAATCCAATAACATTTCTAGATCTTTTGGACACTTCAAGCCTGCTTGAGGTTTCTGCCAGGGGGTACACTGCTGTGGTGGAGACCTATAATGAGGCACTGTCCACTGCAGTGGATTTCCTGGCACAAGTCTGTTCATGCCTGATGACTTCTCGCTGAAGCACTCCTTGGTTTTCATCTGAGCTTCAGCAGGTAAAAGTTGTGGGCCGGAAGATGGAACACAAATGGAGGAAGTTTAAGGTAGATGCAGACAGAATTGTTCTGGTGGAGCACTTGAAACTTTATCAGGGGGCTATCAAGGCAGCAAAGAAGAGTTTCCATGCCATGGTGATTACTGCAGAGAAGAACCATTCAACCGCTCTTTTCTATGTAATGGACAGCTTTTTATATCCTGATTGTCTATGGAACAGGGAGCTTATTTCCTTGGAGAAGTGTGAGTAGTTACACGTGTTCTTCATGACCAACATCGCCAACATCCAGGACTAGATTTCCACCACTGCTCAAGAGCACAGGAATAAAGTGATCTTCTTTGGCCCAATGGATGGGAGGCGTTCACCCCACTAAATGAAGAGGAGGCCCTTAGGGTGGTTAGGGTCTTACATTGTGCCACACGTGTTCTGGATCCAGTGCCCATCCAGTTTATTTATTTATTTGAAAACTGATAACCAGGAAAGGCACACTGAGCCAAGGCTTATTTCCAGGTATGACCCGGTACAGAACTGTGGTGGAGGCCCATAAACGTGCGTGTCCATTGCAGAGGATTGCCGAAGACTGGGTGGGAATTTTTGGTACTAGTCTTGACAGATGTTGTCAATGTCTTTCTACAAGAGGGACAGTTGTAGGCACCTCTGAAAACAGCAGTTATGAAGGCCTTGCTTAAGAAGGTGTCACTGGATTCTAAAAATCCAGCCATGTATTCTCCTGTCTCCAAACCTCCCTTTTTGGCCAAGGTTGTTGAGAAAGTGGTTGCATCTCAGCTTGAGGCACACCTAGAGAGCAATGGATCTATTTGAGCCATTTTAGTCTGGTTTCCACAGCAAAGCATGACCATAACCTTGGTCAGAGTACACAGCAATCTTTTCTTGGCGAGAGATTTGTGTTCGTATTTATTTATTTTATAGGAAGAAAGCTCCACTGAGAATTGTTTATTTGCAAGGAGGTCCTGGTTAGAATAGCCAACACAGCAGGAAATAATACAGCAGGTAATAGAATACAGGGAATACCAAACAATGGGCATATTAATTTTACTTGTGAGATCACAGAGTGATCTCTGTGATCCTTCTGGATCTTTCTTCTGCACTGGACACTGTGGATCATGGAGGAATTGCTGACGAGGCTCTAGGGACTTGGGGGAGTATCGAGTACTGTGTTGCACTAGTTCTGATCCTTCCTCAGTGGGACAGCAGTCAGCAGTGTTTGGCTCCTGCTGATTGTACACGGTTTCACTGGACTGCAGTGTCCATAAACATTCTATAGTGTATGTTGGAACGCTGTTCCGCATGGAAATCCATGCCTGGAACAGCGCTGTTGTGCTGCACTCAGTGTGTCACAATGTTGTGCTGCACAGAGTACGTCACCGGTGCAGCACATCATCATCGAACGTGGTCGAGCATGCACAATTGAGCGGGCCACATGATGAGGAAGTAAGCGGCCCGATTGAACAGAATAAAACGGCTGCCAAATTAAGCATTTTTTTTTCTAAGAGATCTGTTTGGAGGATCAAGCAGTGCCACATATAGTTGCCCATACACTATAAAAGACTGCGTATGAGCAACCAAAATGAACAGCAGTGAGAATTGCAGAAGAACGGTGGCAAAGGCAAACAAGTTGCTGGGCTGCATAGCCCAGGGAATAATGTCCAGGAGGAGAGAGGTGATCCTACCCCTGTACAGTGCCCTAGTTAGGCTGCACCTCGAGTATTGCATGCAATTCTGGAGGCCGTGCCTTAAGAAGGACATAGTACTGTCCAGAGGAGGGCAACTAGGATTAACCCAGGGCATGGGGGATAGGACCTATGAGGACAGGCTGCAAGCCCTTGGACTGTACTCACTGGAGAAGAGGAGAGAAAAGATGGGGGGGACATGATTGAGGTTTTCAAGTATGTAAAAGGGATTAACAAGGGTGGAACACATGAAATATTCAGGCTCAAGCAAAAGGGCAAAACCAGGGGGCACAAATGGAAACTGGGAGGGAGGAACCTATAGGGGAGAATGTAGAAGGCATTACTTCACAGAGAGGGTGATGGAGCCATGGAATGCATTACCCGGGAGCCTGGTCGAGCAAGACACTGTGGAGGGCTTCAAGAAGGGGTGGGATAGATGCATGGGGGTACTGAAGCCAAGACTGACCCTCATGGGGGCAGGGGGGAGTGCCCACTAAGGGCTGGATACCGAGCAGATATGAAAGACCGACAGGCCTATTCTGCTGACTTTTCATACGTTAGTATGTTAACAACCATACACAAACAAGGCAGTTGAGAGATCTCGAGGTTTTCCGTGGTAACGGACCTCTCGAGTTCCACTCTGGAACCACTGGTTACCACAGAAACCTCTCGATTACAACTGCCTTGTTGTGTATGCTTGGTCATGCACAATCCTCTATGTTCTCTCACCTGCTTTGTTCACAGTGCACATGCTTCCACTAGCAAAGATAATTCGGTACTACAGTATGAAGTTTCACTACTATGCAGATGACTCAATAGTGGGGAAAATTATGGAATCACTACTTAATGGATTGTGGAACACCTTAAATCCAGCGGCGCACAGGATCCAAGAGAGCATGGATTCACAGTGGGAAGGTCATGTCAAACAAATCTGATAGATTTCTTTGACTGGGTGACTAGAGAAGTGATGGGGGGGGGGGGAGTGGTGGATGTGGCCTACCTGGATTTCAGTAAGGCCTTTGATACTGTTCCACGTACAAGACCTATGAATACACTGGGCCACCTGGGAGTGGGTCACAAGGTGGTAAACTGGGTTAGAAACTGGTTGAGTGATAGAAGACAGAGGGTGGTGGTAAATGGAGTACAATCTGAAGAAAGGCAGTGAGGTGCTACAGGGATCAGTTCTGGGGCCAGTCCTGTTTTATGTCTTCATAAGTGACACTGCGGAGGGGCTGGACAGGAAGGTGTGCCTCTTTGCAGATTACACTAAGATCTGCAACAGGATGGACACTCCAGGAGTGGTATGAAAAATAAGGAGGGACCTGGGTAAACTGGAGGAATGGTCTAGTGTGTGGCAGCTGAGATTCAATGTGAAAAGTTCAAAATCATGCATTGGGGCAAGAACCCAGGGAGGATTACATAATATGGGGGGCAGATACCGACAGTCACCAAACAGGAAAGGGATATGGTATAGTCATATCTGATGACCTAAAGGCGGCCAAACAATGTGCCAAGGCTGTGGGGAGAGCCAGTGGGATGCTGGGGTGCATAGGGAGAGGTACTGTATCACCAGCAGAAGGAAAGAGGTGGTGATGCCTCAGTACAGATCACTGGTGAGGCCTCATTTAGAGTACTGTGTCCCGTTCTGGAGGCCACATCTCTGTAAGAACACAGACAGGGTGGAGGCAGTTCAAAGAAGGGCAACAAAGATGGTGCAGGGCCTGCACCAAAAGTCATATGAGGAGAGACTGGAAGACCTCAATAACTATACCCTGGAGGAGAGAGGAGAGGAGAGACGGGGGAGATATGACAGAGACCTACAACTATCTAAAGGGCATAAATAGGGTACCGGAGGGTAGTATCTTCAGAAAAGGAGTAGTTTAGGAACAAGGGGGCGTGACATGAGATCGGAAAGGGGGTACACTTAAAGGGTAATGTGAGAAAGTATTTCTTCGCGGAGAGGGTGGTGGCTGCATGGAACAGACTCCCAGTGGAGGTGATGGGGGCAAACACAGTGTCCAGACTGCAATGTTTCGTAAATGTAAGAACAGTGCGCTACGTAGCAGGAGCACATACTCCAATAGTGGGCACACTGTGAAAACAAGCCCCTGAAACAGTCACCCCATGAGTGGAGTGAGCACAGACAGGGCCAGAAAGCTGTTTACCATGCTTCTGGTAACAGAAATAAAGAAATAAAGCAGGCCAACCATTTTTAAAAGCCTTACTTGAAATGGGGAGCCAACGATCGGAGTTGAAAAGCCACAAACAGCTCGGAGGATTTTCTGCAGTCTTTAGTACACCCAAGTACCAACACAGTGTTCAATGATGTCCAACGATACAAGTGACACTCCCCACTAACTGTGGGAGTTGAGAAATGAATAGGAAAGTCAATGGTATGATTTAATGTTCACTCAGACATGACCTTCGACAGAAAACAAGGATTAGTATATAATATAACTGCCCTTGTAGAAAATAAGAAAAACAGGATCTGCAACCAGAGCCTGTAGCTCAGAAATGTGTTTAGCAGATGTCATAGCCACAAGGAAAGAACAGTTATGTACTTACCATAACAGTAGATCTTCAAGAGTATCTCTTGCGTCAGGCCACATCTATGGAATTATAGCCGCGAGGTGCTAGGACCACTTGAAAAATTTTTTGCTAGCAAGTCCACTAGGGGCTGCCTATGATGATGTCCTACATTGACATCCTCCTCTATACAAATGTGGGCATCCCCATGACCGCCTCAGTTTGCTGCCAGAGATCATACTCCGAGGACCTCCTCCTGGGGAACCAAGAGACAGTTGAAGTTTCCTGCAACCAGCGAAGGTTGAAAACAGCAGGAAAACTATCCTGGAGAGAGGGAGAGACAAGAGCGAAGCAGCTCTGCATCTAAGGGGGGTGGAGGGTGGGGTGGCATGGCTTGATGCTAGAGAGTCTCTCGAAGATCTACTATTACAGTACGTACATTACTATTCTATCTTCTTCGAGGATATCTCTTGCATCAGGCCACACCTATGAAACGAGTCCCAAGCAGTATTGACAGAGACACAGTCTGGGTGGCTGTAGGCTATAGGCCTAAGGAAGGAGGCCTTGAAGCACAGCCAGGTGAAAGCCCACTCTCTAGAGGCAATGTCCAGACTGTAGTGTCTAGTGAAAGTGTGGACAGGCCAGCCTGGTGGCATAGAGGTTTGAGGTGCTGGCGCCTTACTTCGGCCCATACTGGTGACCCGGGTTCTGGAACAGACTCAGGATGTCGGGGGCTGGCAGGGACAGGAGAGGATCGAGCGTCCGTAAGACTGCTCTCCTGGGGTGGGTAATGGGTTGCTGACACATTGCAGTGGCCTCTGGTGGAGACCGGGAGCACTGTAGATGCACGCAGGAGGGAGTAACTGGAAAAAGTGGAAATACTGTTCCACGTCAGCAGGATGACAGCTGCCCAGCTCTCTGAGACCATCTAGGTCCTACCGAGCTCTCCACCTCAGCAGCACCCCCGGGGCCAAGTGTCGAGCTGGTCTGCCCCCCCTTGGCTGGCACTTTTCCCCTCAGAGGAGGGGGACCCATCCGGCAAAGGGTTATGCTGGGTTACTCTGGGGGATGGCTATGATTTGAGAGCGAAGGCTCGGAGGACGGACGGGTAGGAGGTCAGCCTTGGCAAGCCAGAAGGCGTGGCTGCCGAGGAGCATGTAGGGGATAATAAAGAAATAACACAAAAAAAAAAAAAAAGAAAGTGTGGACAGTACTCCAAGTTGCAGCAGCACAAATTTCTGCAGCTGAAACATTCCTGAAATGGGCAATGGAAGTGGCCATGCCTCTGGCTGAATGGCCATGAACAACCTCAGGAAGTTCCTCACCGTACTTCCTATAACAAGAAATAATACACTTGGCCAACCATTTGGACAGGCACTGTTTAGAAACTGGTATGCCCTCTTTCCCAGAAGAAACAAAAAGCTGCGATGACTTCCTGCAGTCCTTTGTACAGTGAACATAATGTCTGAGTATTCTACGTACATCTAATGTATGAAGCAATACTTCCCCTGGATTGGCATGCTCGGGTAAATAAATGGGCAGGTGGATATTTTTATTCAAAGTAAACTTTGACACTACCTTAGGAAGAAACTTAGGGTTTGTCTGTAAAGACACCATGTCTTTATGGAAAATCAAGGAAGGAGGCTCACACATAAGAGCCTGAAGCTTGGAAATCCTTTCAGCAGAAGTAATCGCAACTAAAAATATCATTTTCTAAGAAAGGAAGCGTAAGCTGCAAGTCGCGGCTGGCTCAAAAAGAAGCCAAAGTGAGTTTCTCCAACACAAAATTCAAGTCCCAAGCCGGGGTTAAATTGCAAATAGGAGGCTTCAGGCGCAGAATGCTTCTCAAAAAAGTACACGCAACACCTAGCTGTGCCACCATCAGTAGGCACATGGAAGGCCAAAATAGCAGCCAAGTGCACTTTGATAGAAGATTATTGAGTCCTGTGTCTGACAAGGACAATAAATATTCTAGAATCTGATTCACTGGGCAGGTGAAGGGATCTAAGTGATGGAAAGCATCCCACATATAGCAAACCACTTCCACTTCATGGAGTACGTGGCCCTGGTGGAAGGTTTTCTGGCAGGCACCAGGACATCAGCTACATTGGGGGACACACAATCTTACAGTGGCTATGGCTTCAGGAGCCAGGCATGGAGACAGAGTAATGCAAGGTCCAGATGGACCAGGGTGCCCTGTTCTTGTGACAGCAAGCCCTTGCACAGGGGCAGGGGTACTGGGGGTTCAGCTGCTAACTGCTGCAGCAAGAGAAACCATTTCTGATGAGGCCAGTATGGAGCCACTAGAATGAGAACAGTTCCCTCCATTTGAAGCTTGATTAGCACCCTCTGAATTAGAGGAAGGGGGGGTATAAAGAAACCTCCCTTTCTAAGAGACAAAGGATGCGTCTCACCAGAAAACTCCAGGCCCTGAAGCGAGTGAGCAGCAAAGTGGCCATTTTGCATTGAGTGGGGACACAAAAAGGTACAACTATTGATGGCCCCACCTGTTGAACAGGTCTACTACCGAGGTCAGCAGTTCCCACTCGTCGTGCACTTGAGACTGTGACCAGTTTAGCTTGTCTGCCAGTATGTTCTGGATGCTTGGAACATGGATGGCTGATAGTTGTAGCCCGTGCTCTAGAGCCCAGTACCAGACCCTCATTGCTTTCCAGCACAGGGGATATGAAGGAGTCCCCCCTGCTTGTTTATGTAGTGTACTACACTAATGATGTCCATTTGCATCAGCAGGTGTACTGGGGACAGATAATTCTGGAAGGCTTGCAAAGCATACAGAAAGGCCCTCATCTCTAGGATATGTATGTGGAGGGAAGTCTCCACTCTGGTCCATGTTCCTTGTGTCTGATGAGGTCCCAGATGTGCCCACCCCCAAAGCATATGTGGTGAAAACCTGTTGAGGGGAAGGAATGAGGAAGGGAACCCCTTTCAGCAAGTTGCTGGGTTCCATCTACCACTGGAGCACCCTTCATACAGAAGAGGTCACTAGAACCTGCTATTCTAGATTGTCCGTGCGTTGATCCCATAGGACTCAATGTCCACTAAGGGATTCTCATATGCAGCCTGGCCAGGGGTACCGTGACAACAGCTGCTGCTATAAGGCCCAACAGCCTCAGGAATATCCTGGCTGTGACATAATGGCTGTTATAAAGTAGCTGGGCCTGGACCATAAGATGCTCTTCCCTGTCCGGGGGCAGGAAAGCTGAGCCCTGAGCAGCGTCCAGTATTGCCCCTATGTACTGCAGATGCTGAGAAAGGGTCAAGACTGACTTGGACAGACTGACCATGACCCCTAGGGCATTGAACAACTGTCTGGTACGTGCCAGGGAGTGAGACAGTTGCTCCTTGGACTGAGCTTTGAGCAACCAGTCATCTAGATAGGGGAATACATAGAGTCACTCCCTCCTGAGGGCTGTTGCTGCTGCCACCACTGCCAAGCATCTGGTAACTCCCCTTGGTGCAGATGACAAGCCAAAGGGCAATACCCTGAACTGGTAGTGTTCTCCCAGCACAGGAACCTGAGATATTTCCTGTGGCGTGTGCAAACCTTGATATGCAGGTAATCATCCTGCATGTCAACGGAGTATATCCAGTCTCCTTTTTGCAGGAGGGGCTACAGGTCTTGCACAGTAACCATCCTGAACTTTTTGTGCTGGATACAGTAGTTCAGATCCCTAAGATTTAGAATGGGCTTCAGGTCCCCTGTGGATCTGGGGATTAGAAATACATGAGAATAGAACCCCCTGTTCCTTTGTTCCCAGGGAGTAGGTTCTACGGCCTTCTTGCACAGCAGAGTGCGGACTTCCTCCAGCAGCACTGGAACATGATCTGGAGGATAAGCTGAGGGAACTGGAGGCAACTACAGAAGTTAGAGCATGTTAGTGTTCTATGAACTGTAAGACCCAAGTGTCTTTTGTAACCTCCCTACACTGGTCCAGATGGAGGAAGAGGCAACCCCCCTACCACCACCTCCAGATTATGTACTTTTGTGGTGGGGGGGAGAGGGGGGTCTAATAAGAAGTCATGTTGAGGCAGATCCGACAGCCGGATTCGCACCTTCTCTAGGGGCCTTAGGTGAAGCACCTGTGGGGGATGGTGGGGCTGGCAAGGCTGCTCTGCTGTTTCCCTGTTGCCTGGCCCCTAAGATTTGTGGGTTGCCATGCGAAAGGACACGCTCTGCCCACTTTTTGGTTGTGTGTGGTACAGGAAGTGGACTGACATAAGAGTTCTTTATGAGGCTTCCAAGTCAGAGAGGATGTTTTATTTATTTATTTATTTAAATGTTTCACCAGGAGGGCACAACGAACAACAAGTTGCTTGTCTCATGGTGCGACCTGGGAGGAGGGGTTACATAGGGTTGTGAAGGATGAATCAGTTACAATAGTATGTGGGTGGTACAAACACTATAACATTATATGATTATGCAACAGCTGGAACACAAGGTATTGTACAATAAACATTAGTGGAACACTGGGTAAATTATAATACATGACCAAAATCATACAAAAGAACATATGAATGTACAAAACAGTAATAATGCTATAGAACCATTTATAGTGCATGAGTGTACCAGGAGCAGGCTCGAGGTAGTACGCAAGTGCTGTTGGAGTAAAAAGGATGGGGTTAGGTTGTGCACACTGGTGAGCCAGAAGGACGGGTGGGAGGGGGAGGCAAGAACTGAATACGAGGAGAAGGGGTAGACATTTCCTGATTTCCCCTTCAGGATGTTGAGAACCCTGCCGGAAGTCATAGTAGGAAGGCAGAAACTGGGGACAGGTATTAAGGTGGATTAAAGCAGGAACAGCTGAGGGAAGGTAATTGTGTAGGGCAGAGGTAAGGGAGTAGTTGGAGGAGGAGTGTTGTGTCCTGTGTCCAGGATGTCATGTACTTCTGCCCCAAAGAGCTTGTATCCTCTGAAAGGGGCATTCAAAATGTATTGCTGGACGTCACTAGCAAATCCTGACACACTCAACCAGGAATGCCTTCTGACGCAGATGCCAGCCGAAACTGCTCAGGCTGAAGCATCTGAAATATTATAAGTAGACCGTAGGAGGTACTAACCCACGTCAGCCCCAGTATGGTGGGCCATGAGAATCTCCTACTTCTGGGGACCCCCAGGAAGGGCCTGAGTTGCTGCTTTAGCCTTCTTCCAGAAGGCATTTTGGTATTTGACTATATGGGACTGATAATTTGCTATTCTGAGGTCCAGTGTGGCAGAAGCAAAAGTTCTCTTTCCCATGAGGTCCAGTTTTCTCGACTCCTTATTTGAGAGGGGGAGAACAGAAAAGCTTGGTCCTCTTAGTCCTATCAAAGGCTGCTTTAATCACAACTGAATCAGCCTCAGGTTGACCTGTGAAAAAAAGCTTTCCTGAGGGGGCCTGGTGCAGCTTGTCTGACTTTCTAGGAATGGCAGAGATCAAGCTTGGTCTGTGCTAGGTGGCCATGGTGGCATCCTTAAGTGCCAACTGAGGAAGAACGATAAGAGGAGGGGAATCTGGTAGCTCTAGACCCTCTACCAAGTTTCTCCTGGTAATGTCTTGCTCCTCAGCATCAAACCCCAATGCAGTTTGCAGCTGCTTCATCACAGAGATGAAGCAGAGGTCTTTGGGAACCTTGGAGTATACATGGTAGAGTCCTCACTCCTGAAAGAGATGGTAGACCTGTCAGAAGGGCTCCCCCTCCACGTCTTCCTCCTCTTGTGGGATGAGGTCAGAACATATTCCTTATCCTCTCTGATGGGCTCTGTAGGCCGCAGAGAAGGAACAGAGGACACTGATGCCAAGAAGTGTGTTGAGCATATTGTGGGGGCAGGCGCTGGCATGGATGCTGGTCTATGAAGCACTGTCATTGCCGTGCTTGATGCAGGATGAGGAAGAAGGCACTTTACAATCTCCACAAAAGAGGAGTGCACTGTCTGAACACTGATGGTGGCCTGCACTGCAGAAGCACCTTGAGACAGCGATGGGCCATCATCGGCTGTAGGAGGTTGGGTGGAGCTCACTGCCAGCCAACCTGGAGGGTCTTGAGGTCTGAGCGGCAGGGCTTGCAACGTCAATGGGGGAGACAGCAGCCCCAATGTCAAAGGGCTTTTGCCGGCCGTGGGAGGTCTGGTGGAATTCACAAAAAGAGCCGGCCTTGAGGGTACGAAAGCCTGGGTGTCAGACGGTATCGTTGCTGGGTGGTCGACACTGCCACAGTCTCGTCCGGTAATTGGCGGAGACCAGGAGCGCACGGGGGATTATCCTGTTCTGTTCCTCTCCTGGTGTTTGTGCTTGCCCAAAGACTTTTTCCCAGGCCTTGGAGAACTGAGAGCCTGAGAAGTAGGCTGGCAACGCGGTGGAACGTCCCGCCTGAAGCTCTCTCTCCATTCTGACTACCTTCTGTTCTAGGTGGAAAGTATGTACGGCTTTTTTTTTGTTTGTTTGTTTGTTTGTTTATTTATACTTTTTCCTCGTTCTTCGGGTCTAGCAGGCAGCTCTGGTCCCCTCTCAGAGGGCTCGTCTTTCAGGGCTCGATCTCTCTGATACTGCTCGTCCCCAGCAGTTCCCCCATGGATTACCCCCATGGCAGGGCCGGAGATGGGAGTGCCACCCCCCCCCAAGCACAATCCAGATGCCAGGCAGAGCAAGAATTAGGGACGAACCAGGGCACCACAGAGCCTGGCAGATCCATGGTTTCTCTATTTTCTTTCCCTGCCCCCTCCCCCTCGTGGCATGAACGTGTGCATGTGGAGGCACGTACAAGTCATGTATCCGTGCTTCTGTGCCTCCCTGGTTCCGGTGCTGCCATCCAGCCTCCACTAGGGGGCAGCCAAGGAGCAGGACGACAACCACAATCCTACCCTCCCCAGGAGAGGACAGCAGTCCATCAGACACTCAATCCTCTCCCTCCCCTGCCGACCCCTGGCAACCCAAACTCCCTCCTGACCCCGGGTCACCAGCGTGGCGCAAGGCGTGGCGTCTAGCGCCTCAACCCTCAGTGCCACTGGGACGGCTTGTCTGCAGGGTTTTCTGACTGTGTTGCCGGGTAGCTTGACTGAATTTCAGGCAGATCTCGCAGGCCTTAATGTTGTGGGCCTCTCCGAGACAGCGGGCACCGACATCGTGATTGGCGCTGGAGTAGATTTTTCCACTGCACTCGCAGTAACAGAAGAGTTTAACAGTGTCTTTCCTCAACATCCACAACAATTTCAATCACTTTATAAAAATAAAGTGATGATTACTAGGGTGAGAAAATAAGAAAATGAAGATTAGCGGTCGACTGTAGTGGCAGTGTCTCCATGGAGTCCGGCGAGTATCGCTGACAGCAGGAAAAGAACGGAGGAGGGCACAGGGCTGCCCACATTTACACAGCGGAGGAGGTTGATGTAGGACATTGTTGTGGACAACACCTATTAAACTGCTAGCAAAAACGTTTCTGTGAGGTCCTAGCACCTGGTGGCTACAGTTCCACAGGTGTGGCCTGATGCAAGAGATATCCTCGAAGAAGATCACTGTCAAGAGATGAAGCACAACTTACAAGCAGCAACAGGCTCAAAAGGAGGTTTAGTATGGGTCTCTAGGACTGAACTAAAGTCCCACACCAGAACAGGATCACGGATCAGGGGTTTGAAGTAGAATACTTCTGAAGAACATACAGGAAACCTCAAGCCAGGCCATTGTTTTGCAGTCAGTGAGGACATGAGAAGCCGACAGCGCAGCTAAGTGGACCCTAAAAACAGGTTATTCACCTGTAACAGTAGTTCTAGGAGTGGTATATGTTGTTCATCCACACTTACTGGCATGTCCCTTTCCCCTTTAAGGATCGCCGGAAGGTCTTCAAGCTGGCTCTTCCCACCCACCCGGGTGGTATAACCCTCGGCTCTGCCCCATGACGCCAGATCTTTGCCTGCTGGAAGCTAGGTTTCTGCGTCCGCAACCGGGGAGGTTGGGTGGGTCTGTGTGGATGAACAACATATACCACTCCTAGAACTACTGTTACAGGTGAGTAACCTAGGATCGTGGATATGTTCATCCACGCTTATTGGCAGACTCCTAGCAGTTCTCTGGGAGGAGGGAGGCAAGGCGCACACCCCCTGTACTTACTTGGGAAACAGAGATTGGAGAACTGAGGCCCCAAAACCAGCATCACGGCATGACTCAAGGTCGATGTGGTAATGGGTAAAGAAGGAGTTTGCCATCTTCCAGGTAGCAGCCCGACCGATTTCTTGTATGGGGATGTCCCTGGAAGCAGCTACTAATGCAGCGGTATGGTGGGTAGAATGAGCTCTTATCCCTCTGGGAGGCTCCTTGCCCCCCAACTTATAGCACAGACTTATGCAAGATGAAATCCACCTCACAATAGTCCATTTTGTTGCTGGCGACCTTTCCCCGAATTTCCGCCATCCTCTCATTATAACAGGACAGGGCTCATCTCAGGTTCAAAGTATGGAGCCTGTATTCTGCCTCCGAGGTGTAACTGGGGTAGTACACTAGCAGAGTTAACACCTGGTTAAGGTGAAACTCTGACACCACCTTCGGAAGGAATTTCGGTTGGGGGCGCAGGACAACTTTGTCCCTGTGGAAGACCAGATAAGGGGAGTCCACAGAGAGCTCCTTGAGCTCCCTTGTCCTTCTGGCAGACATGATAGCCACCAGGAAGGCTGTATTCCACAACAAGTGTGACAGCTCACACTTGTGCATCAGTTCGAATAGCTTGCCCATGAGCTTTGTCAGTACCAGCAGTAGATCCCACGGAGGTGGAGGTTCGCGCACCGGAGGGGATATGTGATCCAGGCTTTTGAAAAAGCGCCCAACCACCGTCTCCTGACCGGCCCACACCTGGTAAGCAGAGATGGCTGCCAGGCGCACTCTAAGGGTCAATGACCGAAGACCCTCTTTGGAGAGAGACCAAAGGTAGTCGAGAATGCCAGCCACTGGACAGGACAGAGGGTCCAGGCCCTTGCCCTGACACCAAATGGAAAACCTTTTCCATTTGAAAGTGTAACATTTCCTGGTTGATTCCTTTCTGGATGCCTCCACCACGGTGAGGACATCCTCGGAAAGACCCAAAGCCTGGAACTCTAGTCACTCAGGTACCAGGCTGTGAGGTGCAGGGATTGAAGGTCCGGATGGTATACCTTCCCTGATTGAGAGAGATCAGGTCCGGGCATGCTGGAAGCCGCTCCGGGGGCCTGCAGCAGAGGCTGAGGAGATCTGGGTACCAGAACTGGCACGGCCAGTCTGAGGCTACCAGAATCACCTTCGCCTTGTCCCTCCTCACCTTGATGAACACCCTGTGGATCAAGGGAAATGGAGGGAAGACATACAAGAGGCCTGGGGTCCACTGCCTCGAGAAGGCATCCCCCTGCAGTGAGCCCTGCTGAGGGGGCAGGCATGAAACAGCCTCAGCCTGGAGTTTTTCCTGGAGGCAAACAGATCCACCATCAGTTTGCCCCAGTGGGAGAACAGGCTGTAAGCTATCTCTGGATGGAGAGACCTCTTGTGGGACGTCTCACCCAAGCGTCTGAGAGCATCCACCAGATGGTTTGAGGCTACTGTCACATGGATGGCTAGGAGATCTGCCTCCAGACTGCTCACGAGTATCCAGATGCAGAACAGATTGGAATGTGTGCCACCCTGTTTTTTTGAGGTAGTACATGGTTGTGGTATTGTCCGTCTGGACTTGAACCACTTGACCCCGGAACTGAAGAGCGAAAGCGGACAGTGCTAGTCTGACTGCTCTGAGCTCCAATGGGTTGATGTGGTAACAGGACTCTTTGGGGGTCCAGAACCCATGGGCCCTGTTGTCCCCCATGTGAGCTCCCCAGCCCAAGAGAGAGCATTGGTCATAAGGACGGCTGTTGGCTTGGGGCAGAGAAATGGGATCCCTTCCTACAACCAGTTTGGGGCAGTCCACTATTGGAGAGTGTCCCACATCATCTGGGTTACAGTGATCAGCTGGTCGAAATGACCATGGCGCTGAGTCCAGTGGGTGGCTAGCTCCCACTGAAGGGGGCGCATGTGCCACCGGGCCCAATGGATCACGGAGGTGCATGCCGCCATGTAACCCAAGAGGCGCAGAAAGTCCTGGGCAAGGTGCAATTGCCCAACCAGAAATGATTGGGCAAAGGAAGAGGGAACCTCTACCCTGTCCGCCAGAGGCCGAGCTCTGGCTTGATGAGAGTCGAGCTCTGCCCCGATGAAGCACATCACCTGAGATGGCATGAGTTCCGACTTGGCCTCGCTGATCAGGAGGCCGAGTTGAGAGCAGGTCTGGAGGACCAGATCCCTGGACCTCTCCACCTCCTCTTAGGTAAGACCTGCTAAGAGCCAATTGTTGAGGTAAGGGTAAATTCTGCCCCCTCCCCCTGACACCTGAGATGGTCTGCCACCACCGCAATGCATTTGGTGAAGACCTGTAGGGCCGATGACAGGCTGAACAGCATGGCCCGGAACTCGTATAGGGTCCCTTCAACTCTGAAGCAGAGGAACCACCGGTGAGACGGACGGATTGGGACGTGAAAGAACACGTCCTGCAGATCCAGTGAAGAGAACCACATGTTTCGCTCCAAAGATGGTATGATTTGGGACAGAGTGACCATCCGAAAGGTGCATGACTTGAGATACTGATTCAGGTCATGCAGATCTAGAATGGGGTGCCAGCTCCCCATCCGCTTGGGAACTAGGAAGTACCTGCAGACAAAGTCTGGGTATGCTGGAGGATCCGCTACTGGAGCTACTGCTTCCTTGAGGAGGAGCTGAGCAATGTTGTCTCGAAGAGCCGACTGAGTATGGGTGGACACCCTCTCCTTCCGTGAGGCGCGGGCTCGGCTTACGGGGGTACTGCTCAAATTCCAGAGGCAGTCCCAGGCTGACCACTTCCAAGACCCACCTGTCTGTGGTGATAGTGGACCAGGCAGAAAGGAAGTGGCGAAACCGGCCCCCACGGGAGGACCCAGAGCTGGTGTGATGGGAGTGGGTGTGGCAGCCCCCGGCCCGTCACTGAGCAGGTTTGGAGGATGGGGAGATCCAGGACCTGAACCTCAGCCTCCTTTATGGGCTTGGGCTTGGGCTTGGGCTGGGGGTGCCAAGCTTGAGCCTGCTGCTGCCCCCCCCTTGGAAGGAGGGCTGCTGGGCCACAGGGGAAGAGTGCTGAAAAGGCTTCTTCTGCTGCTGCTGCTTCTTACCAGAAGACCTTTTAGCAGAAGTGGCATCCAAGGTGGCACTGAACTGCTCAATACACTGAAGGTGACCAGCCAAAGAGATCGGTGCCCAAGAAAGGCACATCAGCTAGTTTGTGCTGAGTATCCACCGGGAAGGAGGAGAGCCTCAGCCAAGCCCTGCGGCGAGAGGCAAGTGCAGCTGCCAACGAGCAGGCACAAGAGTCCCCAATATTGAGGGCCATCTGAAGCTGCTGTTTGACAACAGCCTGGCCCCGCTCCCAGACTTGCTTGATCGTGGTCTGCACGTCTGCGGGGGGGTGTGGGAGGACTTCATCCAAAGCCCCTAAAAGGGCATGGGAGAAATGTGCCATGATGACGGCCAAACTTGCCCAACGGAGGCTTAAAGACGAGGCCGCATAGACCTTCTGAGCAGAGTGATCCAAATATTTGGATTCCTTCTTGGGAGGTCGGTCAGTATTGGCAGAACTGCCAGTATGCCTGAACACAGAGGTGGTCACAAGGCTCTCGGCCGAAGGGTGCTCTGTGAACCCCGCAAGGGACCCCATGGGCACCGCATACTTGCGTGCCACGCGGGCAGATGGAGTTGGACAAGAGGCAGTGTGTTGCCAATGTTCTAAGGCTGGCCCAATGATGGTCTTGGCCACAGGAAAGGCTTCCTTCGGGGTATCCCCTCTCTTGAGGATGTCCATGAGATGGTACTCTGCCTTTTTCTGGATGGGCTCCAGGGGCATCCCTGTAGACTCGGAGATGAGGTGGAGAATGCCCTGAAAGGACGAAGGACCTTCCTCCATCTCTATCCCACCAGCCGATTCATCATCCCCTGGATGAAAATGGAGGCAGGTTTCATCCAAATCCGAAGAATCCGATACAAAGATCATCCGCCCAGATCACCTTCGATCCACCAAGGGCGGTCTGGGGTGACTGTGACCGAGAGACACCAGGGAAGCCCGGTGTCCTGTCTAGCTTCCTTAGAAGGAGCCCCTCCCACAGGCTGCTTGGGCGGTAGTTCCACTACAATCGGTGGAGAGACTGGTTTAGGCTGAACCAGGGGTTTCGCCAGCTCCACGGGCGGAGGAACCGATTTGATCAGCTCTGAGGGAGTCTGCTTCGGCCTGGGAGGTGACAGCCAAGTGATGGCTGGGGTAGCAGATGGGGTAGGCTTGTGCCCAGTCAAAATCAGCTGTTGCCACATGAGATCCTCGTAGCACCGGCGGAGTTTCCGCCAGAGCCTCTCCTCATTAGAGGAGGACGCGGATGACCGATGGTGTCGCCTCTTCTTACAGCGCTTATGGCTCTTTCTCGGCCTGTCGGTTGAGGGGGTCCTGGACCTCGATTGAGATCAGGCAGGTTGACTCAGTCGATCGGGAGACACCGGCGGGACCAGTGTTTTACTGGGATCGGGGACCACTTCCTCTACAGGATTCCCAGTGGGCTGGGTCTCCTCGTCGGGGAAAGCAAGGACCGGAGTCCGAGTGAGAGTCATCGTCGACCGGAGTCAGCGATAAGGGGTCGATTGGGTCAAGAATTATCTCAACATCATCAATCAACACTTCGGTTGACTAGCCAGACGGCAAGGCCGAGAAGCCTGCGGCCGAAGAGGCAATTTCTACCGAGGTCAAAACGGCCGGTTCCTGGGACCAAGATCTCTCCTGATCCCAAGAGCATCTTTGCCGAGACGAAGACTGTCCCAGTCTTTTTCCCGCTTATGGGACTGAGAGGAGTGCATGCTCGGAGGACTCTCACCCTTAGTTGGGAGAGACTGGCACAACTCTCGGAAAGAACCCGAGAAGGTGGAGCCCAGGTTAAGCGGAACGAAGAAGCTCCGAGCGGAAGATTCTGTGGCACTAGCCGCTTCCTCCTCAAAGGCTTACATGCGCTCCAACTGCTCGGCGGATCCCATGGCCATGGAAACCACCCACCAAGCCTCCCTGGATTTCACTGGAGGATTCCGTTTTTCAGGCCTCCCCAACTTAAGGCGTGCGAGACGGTCATCGAGGACGTTAGGTTAAAATGCAAGGCAAAAATCGCACTATGAGGTGTCATGGTCGACACCCAAACAGTAGACGCACACGGTGTGCGGGTCAGTGCGTGACATCTTCTGGCTGCACGGACGCCGATGAAATCCAAGGAAGACTGGTCTTCCATAGTCAAAGAGAAACAGTCGCAATCGCTAACATGAACAAGGCAAATTTTTGGAATAACCGAAGATTTTGAAGCCAGGGCTTAAAAAATACAGAAGCACGAATGGGGCAACCTGAATCTTCCAGCGGAAAGGAAGACCTGGTGTTATGGGGCGAGGCCAAGGGTTATACCACTTGGGTGGGTGGGAGGAGCCAGCTTGAAGACCTTCCAGCGATCCTTAAAGGGGGAAAGGGACATGCCAATAAGTGTGGATGAACATATCCACGATCCTAGAATAGAGGAATACTCTAGGCCAGAGTCCTTAAGGGACCAGAGGCAGTCCAGTAAGAGACTGACCGAACACTTAAAGGTGTCCAGGATATGTGCAGCACATCAGACTGTCCAATGTTTCCATTTTTGCAAGTAGGTTTACCATGTAGACTGCTTCCATGCTGCCAGTAGAACAGCTATAACCACCAGAGAAACTCCAAAGTGGGACAGCTCTATGTCCTCAGGAATCAAGTGTGGAGATGCAGGATCAAATATCCAGATGCACCAAAGCATCTCGCCCCTGTAGCAGAAAGTCCTGCCAGAGGGATTGGGACAGGGGCTTCCACTGCCAACTGCTGGAGTAAATTAAACCAAATTTATCTGGGCCAGTACGGGACCACCAGAATCAGGGTGGCCTACTCGACCCTCAATTTGACCAGAACCCTCTGTACAAGATGGAATGGGGAAAGGCACACACGAAGCTCCCTTTCCAGGAGAGGGACAACACATCTCACCAGAAAACTCCAGGCCCTGGAGTGAGCAAGCAGAAATGCGACAGTTTTGCGTTGCATAGAGACATAAAAAGGTCTATGTCTGTCCCACCCCTTTTTATGAGTAGGTCATCCACGACAGAGTCCAAGAGCTCCTTTTCATGGCAAAGTGCCTGGGACTGACAGGGGTGATATGCAAGGGCGTTGAGAGTGCCAGACAGGAACATGTTATGTTCCATGGTCCAGTGTCAGACTCTCATTTCCTCTTTACAGAGGGGATACAAGTAGACTCTGCCCTCGTGGTTGATGTAGTACATCACTGAACTATTGTCTATACAAATCAACAGCTGATGCTCTGGAAGGAGGGTGCAGAAGGCCTATAGGCCAAGCAAAACAGCCTTTGTCTCCAGAGTGCTGTCGTGCAGACCCGTATCCAAGGGGGACCACTGGCCCCGAGTCTGGAAGGGAATCAGCTGGGCACCCCAGCTCAAACCTAAGGCATCCATCATCATCACCAGAAGAGGACAATGGAGAAAAGGAGATCATGTCTCAAAGTTGAAGCAGTCGAACCACCACAGCAGGGAGCGACGGAGTGGAAGGGTCACTGCTATGAGACACTCCAACTCGGAGTGCTAAGCCCATTGAGCACAGAACAACCATTGTGGGATCCTCATCTGAAGATGTGCCAGTGGGACAGTCAGAATGGCAGTGACCATGAGGCCAATGAGCCACAGAAGGCATGTGGCCAACACACAGTTGCTGGTGGAGACCAGCTGAGCCTGGGCTACCAGTTCCGTAGCATGGTCCAAGGGCAGTAATGGCCAACCCAGCCCCATGTCCAAAATAACCCCTATATGTGAGGACCTATCTGATTCCAGTATCATTGTCGGATTGCTCCATTGTCTGAATCTGACCAGGCTCTGCTTGAGCTAGTACTGTTCATGTCTTTTAAAACGTATCGTGATCTTTTAATTACATGGACCCTTTGGAAAATAGCCCCATGCTCAAAGGTGTTACCCAAATAACTAATAAGTAAAATACATAAATTAGAGGTGTTGGCAAAGAGTGAGAACCAGCTTCAGCTCGTTCACCAGAATACCCAACTAATCAAAGAGCTGTCTGGTCTGAAACAGTGTACAAACTATGGCATTACTCAAAGGGGCCTTTAGAAGCCAGTCGTCAATATGAGGGAAGACATATAGCCCTTCCAATGGAAAGCAGCTGCAACCGCTGCATAACACTTGGTAAAGACACATGGTGCAGAGAACAAACCAAAAGCAAGACGTAAATCTGATTGTGTGAGCCCTGGACCATGAAATGCAGGTGCTCTACCAGGTTCAGGGAACAAGGGGACCAGGTGGCCATTGCAGCAGCGAGAGAGAGGAGAAAGCTGCGGGGGATGGCGAGCCAGCAACTTTCTTTGGGGTACTTTTTCGAGCTAACTGCCCCGCCTGGGCAGGAGCCGGGGAGACCTCGAATCCAGGAGGGAGCCAGTCCAGGGGCTGACCGGACAACCTATTCCGCAGATGGAACAGGAACATGTAGGCACCCAGAGAGCCAATCAAGAAGGAGAAGTGGTTTTTGAGGGCCAGGTCAGGAGCAATGGGACCATGTGGCTGTTGCCACAGAGAGAGAGAGAGAGAGAGAGAGAGGAAGCCGCGCGGAGGGGGGGGGTCAGCAGGAGCTGGCACAAATCTTTTGGAGGGAGAGCTTTTTGTCCCACTCTCCCCAGCCCTGAACTCTATTAAATACTCAAGGTAAGGGAGGAAGAGCCACACCTAGGGGGAATCGACAGACCAAGGAAGGATTTCCACCCTCTAGTGAGAAGAAGTGGAGAAGACAAAACAAATACCTCAGAAAAGGGTTGATCGGTACCTGATGGGAGGTCACTGGTGGTTGACAAGATGAGAAGGAGCTATCAGGCAAGGGCAGCTCGTGGAACTCGACGGAGAAAGTGACCCCAAGGTGAGCTGTGGAATGAGAACTCCACAGACTGGCGGGATCCAGTTCTGAGCAACAAGGTACTGTGACTTCCATTTCTTAAGTTCTAGCTACATTCTGTGACTTCCATTTCTTAAATTCTAGCTACATTCAGAGAATAGGGATTGTGACGGTTCCAGAATGTGTCTTGCTGCCAAGACAGGGTCACAGTGATTGCTCTGAGTCACTTGAGTCATAGGGGGTGAATTAAGTTGGAAAGGAATCTGTTTTTCTAGGAGGGGCATCTGATGAAGTCGACAGCTGAGAGGGAAGGTTTGGCGGCAGCAAGGGACAATTAGAAAGGTGAGTCTTAGCAGAAAGGAACCCTTTATTCAGAAGTAATTTACACTACAGAGGAGAGGGGGGGTTCACTTGAATGTCTAGGGAACAGAAAGGAAGGTAAGGGGCTACGACTAACCATTGTGGGTATCTTGGGGGTTAAAACATAGTTGGAGAAGATAAATGGAGTGGGTTAGGCAGGGACATGCCGGGGGGCTCTACTGGAGGCTGTGGGGGACAGCATTGGGGGGCTCTAGTGGAGGCAGTTGGGAACAGCTGGGGTGGTGGTACAGGAGAAGCAGGATGCTGGGGGGGCCAACATGGGTAGAATCGTGGAAAGCAACAGATGTGGGGTGGTGGTTTGGATGAACATATTGTGGAGGATGGGAGGGTGTCCAATCTGTAACAGGTTGAGGAAGTCCTGTAGCTTGGTATTGAGTTGAAGAGGATGGGGGTGGGGGCATGAGGCAAGAGAGTCTCACCTAGGGAATAACACGCGGACACCACGTGGGAGGTTCAGTGGCTCAAGGGAAGGGTGGGGGAGGGAGTGCAGAAGCAGAACAAACAAGGGGTCGAACAGTACTGAGAGGGCTAGAGTCAGGGGGAAGGAGTCTAACCACAGCCGGGCAGGAAATAGGTTTGCTGTGCTGGCAACACTAGTGGAGGAGAAGGGGAGCGCGATCTCCAGGAAGGGACAGGAAGAGGAAGGGAAGGGGAATCCCCAAGGGACAGGAGTTGGTCGGGAGGGTAGGGGTGAGGGAGGAAGCACTGCTGGTGGGAGGACAGCAGAGAAAAGTAGAGGGTGCCCAAAAGGTGGGGAGGGATGTGGAGGATAGGGTGGATGGGGAGGAGCAGTGGGGAGAGCAGGACGAGGAAGGGGAAGGGAAGAATCAGTGATGTGGCAGGCTCTAGTAATGAGTACCATGGGAAAAGGATTGGAGAGTGGCTAGGGATCAAGGCAGGAGGGTGCTAATGCTGGGTTATTCCATACTAAAAGGGATCAGATGGGGCGGCAAGGGGGAAAGGCATGGTCACATATGGGTGGAGGCCATACCGGGACCAACGGCGGACAGGGCGAGGCAGGCGGTTCTTCACTGCGCAAGGAGGGGCAGGAAGAAATCGCATGTAGTGGTGCATGTGGGCACTAATGACCTGGCGGGTGAGACTGTGAAGGTAGTGAGGATGAGGTTTGAGGAACTAGAAGGGCTACGTGAGGAAGTGGGGGAATCTGTAGCCTTCTCTGAGATGCTCCCAGTACCCTGCACGAGTACAGGAAGGAAAAATAAAATTCTGGAGTTCAACACTTGGTTGGCGGAGTGATGTCAGTCCAAGGGGTACGGGATAGTGAGGGACTGGGGCAGAACCTGGGACAATAAGGATTTATATGCAGGGGATAGACTGCACTTAGGCAGAGAAGAGAAGGGGGTATTAAAGCAGAGGTTTGAGGGGTACATAACATCAAGGGTAGATTTAAACTAGGTGGGGCGTGGCACGAGGACAGATGGTAGGTGAGGATCCCAGAAAGGGGAGCTGAGCATGCTTACCCCCCAAGCTACTGGAGAGGAATTTGGGGTAGAGGTGCAGGGAGGGGTTAGGAGAGGGGGAAACCAGGTTGGGGTGGGGAGGCACAGGTTGGAGGGTGGTCTTACTGAATGCGAGAAGCTTGGGTGACAAATCAGCTGAGCTACAGGATCTCTTGGCAGTGGGAAGGGTGGACATAGCGGCCTTCATGGAAACATGGGCCACCCAGAACCAGGACTGGGATATGATGATCCCAGGGTACAGGATATTCAGGACATGGCTAAGGGGTGGGTGTGGCGATCTAAGTGAGGGATAAGGTGTTTGAGGGAGGATGTGGAGGAGGGCAAGACAGAGGCCCTATGGATGCAGGTTCAGGACTCCAAAACAAGGGCACTGAGGGTGGGGGTGGTATACAGGGCACCAGCTCAGGGTGATGACCTGGATAGAGAGTTGGCAGAGCAGATTAGAGGGTCTGTAGGAAGGGGAACACAGTAGTGGTGGGAGACTTCAACCTCCCTGGGGTGGACTGGAACACCCCAACCACCACAAGTACAAGGGAGCAGGTATCACTAGAGCATTTCAGGGCAGCTTCCTGATGCAACTGGTCTGCGAGCCAACAAGGGAAGGAAGGACTCTGGACATGGTACTAAAAAACAGGGAGGCTGTAAGGGATCTGGGAGTGGAGGACTCCCTGGTGGGGAGTGACTACCACTCGGTGTGGTTCAAACTCAAAATGGGCAGAGAAACAGCACGTATGGGTACCAGGGTGATACATTTTAAGGGGCTTACTTTAAAAGGATAGGGGGAAATTTTGGTTGGGCATCTGGAGGGAATTCAAGCATGCATGGATACTAACCAAAAATGGGGTCTTATTAAAAAGGGACTTGCAGAGACTTGTTAGACTTGTACCAGGACAAGAAGCAAAAAAGGTAGGGCAAAGAAGCCAAGTTGACTGACTCGGGAGGCAATAGAAGGGGTGAGGGCCAAGACAAAAGCATTCAAGAGACTCAAGAAATCGAGAGTGCAAGGGGACAAGGACGAGTACATGAAGAAGTCCAGGGAGGTTACCAGGGAGCTGAGACTGGCACAGGGAATTAAGGACGGGGAAAAGGACTTCTTCAGATACATTGGCGAGAGAAGGAGAAACAAAGACTAGATTGTGAGGATTATGAAGGATGGGGGGGTTGAGAAGGTTGGGGGACTAAATGATTACTTCTGCTCTGTGTTCACGGAGGAAAAAGGAGGGCAGATGCCATATGGGAGAGATGGGGTGGTGACTAATATCAAGACTACAGAGGACAGGGTTCTGAGGGTAGACAAGGCGCTGGGACCAGATGGCAGAGAACACAGTCCTACACATTAAACGGAAATAATCTGAAAGTATCAACACAGGAAAAAGACTGTGATATTTATTATCGACAATAAGTTAGATTTCAAACAGCACAGGACAAATCTAATACGGAAGACAAATTACACGATTAAGAATATAAACAGAAGTTTCATTAATAAATCTATAGGTTGTCTGGTCCCACTCTATAAAACGTATGTGAGGCCACATTTAGATTATGGCTCATCCCTATGGAGCCCTTATATGTTGGGTGAAAACAACAGGGTGGAGAGAATTCAGCGGAGGTTTACAAAAATGATGGGTTCACTAAGACAATACAAATACATTTACAATTACACAGGACCTAGAAGGCAGAATTTCACTGTTCGCTGATGACACAAAGCTCTGTAACAGAGTAGACACACCAGAGGGTGTAGACAGAATGAGAAGGGACTTGCAGAAACTTGAAGAATGGTCAGGGGTGTGGCAGTTGAAGTTCAATGCAAGGAAGTGCAAGATAATGCATATGGGGCACAAAAACCCTGGCACAATATATCAGTTGGGGGTGAGGATATAGCATGCACCAAGCAGGAAAGGGATCTTGGAGTTATCATCTCTGATGACCTCAAGGCAGGAAACAGTGTGACAAGGCAGCAGGTAAAGCAAATAGGATGCTGGGATGCATAGGCAGGGCATCACCAGCAGGAAAAGGGAGATCATAATTCCACTATACAAGACACTAGTGAGGCCGCACCTGGAGTACACTGTGCAGTTCTGGAGACCTTACCTACGTAAGGACATGAACAGGAGTAGAGAAGGTTCAGAGGAGGGCAACAAAGATGGTGCATGGATTGCATCACAAGTCCTATGAGGACAGGTTGAAGGCACTGAACATGATACTCCCTGGAGGAGAGGAGGGAGAGGGGGGATATGATAGAGACATACAAGTATCTTACAGGGAGGAACAGGGTGCAGGAATGCACTATTTTTAAGCGAAAAAGATGTTCCAGGACTAGAGGGCATGGGATGAAGTTGGAAGGAGGTCGATTCAGAGGAAACGTGAGGAAGAATTTCTTCACAGAATGGGTGGTGGACAAGTGGAACACCCTGCCAGAGGAAGTTGTGGGGGCTGAAACAATCACGGGATTTAAGAATGCATGGGATAGACATAAAGGAATTCTGGAGGTCAGGGGTAAGGGGCAACAGACTTCCTGGAAAACATAAACTGAACTTACAAACTTAAATGGGCAGACTGGGTGGGCCATAGGCCCTTATCTGCCGACACTGTCTATGTATCTATGTATAAATATGAGGAGACAGTACAATGACTGGGACTGTTTACATTACAACAAAGAAGAATGAGAAGTGACCTCTTAACTATGTACAAAATAATGGGAGATCTTGAATTAATGCAGGGAATGGGTATAATCACACAGGATAAACCTTCAAGTTTGAGAGGGCATAAGAAGCAAATAAAAATAGAGACTGCCAGGAACAACAGCAGGCACTATACGTTTATAAATAGAACTGGTAGAATATAGAAGACACTCCTGAGTGACTTAGTGAGTAGTACATCTTTAACAAGCTTTTAGAAAGGTGTCGATATCTGGTAGATGCAGAAAAGGCACAAATGGACCCACTAATTTGGGGAATGGTAATAATGGGCTATTGAAGCCTTCTTCCTTTCTAAACCCAGTAAAAGCCCAGTCAATAGAGAGAAGGGTAGGGGTAAATGGAGAAAAAAGCACTAAGGACAGGGATTGGGCAAAAAGAAATAAAGCCATAAGAAAAATTGGAGGGTAATGAGTACCAACACCCGTAGTCTAGGTAAAAAGCTCCCCGAAATGGTGGCCTTGACGGAAGAGAGATGCCTGGATAGCGTGTCAATCACAGAAACATGGTAGATAGAGAACCATGACTGGGATGTCAACATACCAGGGTACACAATCTACAGGAGGGACAGGAAGGGAAGAAGAGGAGGAGGAGTAGCTCTCTATGTAAGGGAAGGAATCAAAGCAACAGAACTAAAGGGTAAACAGGGAGAAGAGGAGGCACTGTGGGTCACCCTAGAGACTGGAAAAGGCACCACAATCTGCACAAGGGTTGTATACAGACCCCCGTCTCAGAGGGAGGAAATGAACAAGGAAATTATAGACGGTATCCTTAGGATGGCAGAGAAAGGGGAGATATTGCTCATGGGGGACCTGAATATGCTAGATGTTCACTGGAGCACCTTTGCTGCAGCCACATCCAAGAGCAGGGCAATTCTCGATGCCCTACAGGGGGCATACCTCAGACTGCTAGTTTTGGAACCCACTTGGGAGGGAGCAATCTTAGACCTGGTACTCTCAAATGGGGACAGAGATAGGATCTCTGATCTTGAAGTAGGTAGCCGTCCGGGAGCCAGCGACCACCAAACAGTGTGGTTCACGATAAACTTAGCTGTAGAGTCAAGCCATACAAAAGTGAAGGTACTGGACTTCAGGAGGCTGATTTTGTCAAAATGGGAGAGTGCCTCAGAAAAGCACCAGCAAACAGGCAAGAAGGTGGGGGGCAGCAACAATGGGGAAACATCAAAACCGCCATCACAGAAGCAACAAGCCTTTGTGTGAAGCAAATAAATCGAAACGAAAAAAAAAAAAACACTATGGTTCTCAAAGAAGTGGTAGGGAAGGTTAGGGAGAAAAAAGACAGCATTCAGGAAGTATAAGGAAACACAGAAGAAGCAGGACAGAGAACTGTAGCAGTTAAAGCAGAAGGAAGCGGGGAAGGCAGTCAGAATAGAAAAGGCCCAAACCAAGGAAAATAATTCCAATTTGGTTAAGAAGGGAGATAAAACCTTTTATAGGTACATTAGGGAGCAAAGAAAGACTAAGGCAGGGATACTGAGGCTGAATAAAGAGGAAGGTGGTTGGGCAGAGAGCGACAGTGAAAAAGCAGGGATACTGAATGAATATTTCTGCTCAGTATTCACAATGGAAAAAGCAGGGGGAAATACCCAATCCAGTCAACAGAAGCACTCTGAATAGGGGGTTGATATTGGTCCTTTCACAGAAGAAAGGGTTTTGACAGAACTCTTAAAACTGAAGGTGGATAAAGAAATGGGGCCTGATGGGATTCACCCCAGAATTCTAAAAGAACTAAGGGAAGAACTAGTAACACCACTGACTACCCTTTTTAATAAATCATGGGAGGATGGTGTGGTACCCGAGGACTGGAGGAGGGCAGATGTGATTCCCCTTCACAAAAGTGGGAGCAAGACAGAGGCAGGAAACTACAGACCTGTCAGTTTGACCTCAGTGGTATGGAAAATGATGGAATCACTTCTGAAGGAAAGAACTGTTGAGTACCTAGAGGCCAGTGGGGCACAAGCCCCAAGGCAGCATGGATTCACAGCGGGAAGGTCATGTTAGACGAATCTAATTGATTTCTTCGACTGGCTGACCAAAGTAGTAGACCAGGGATGGGCTGTGTACATGGCCTACCTAGACTTTAGCAAGGCATTTGACACAGTCCCACACAAAAGATTAATAAACAAATTAGCCAGCCCGGGAGTGGGTCCCAGGGTGGTAGCCTGGGTAAAACACTGACTGGACAACAGGACATTATAGTAAACAGGGTTATAGTAAATGGAGTCCACAGTGGAGAAAGGGGGGTTACTAGTGGGGTACCACAGGGTTCAGTACTGGGGCCGGTCCTTTCTAATGTCTTTATAAGTGACATTGTAGAGGGACTGGAAGGAAGAGTATGTCTCTTTGCAGGTGACGCAAACATCTGCAACAGGGTTGATAAGCAAGGTGGGGTAGAAAGGATGAAAAGGGACTTGGCAAGGTTGGAGGAATGGTCAAATGTATTGCAGCTTAGATTCAACGCAAAGAAGTGCAAAGTAATGCACCTGGGAAACAAAAACCCAGGGGAAAAGTACACAATGGGGGGGTGAGATACTGACAACAAAAATGGAAAGGGACCTGGGGGTAGTCATATCAGACAACCTAAATGTGGGCCAGCAATGTGAGAAGGCAGTAAGGAGGGCTGGGGGGATACTGGGATGCATAGGGAGAGGCATCACCAGTATAAAACAGGAAGTTGTTCGCCCTTTGTACAGACAGTGAGTACTGTGTACAGTTCTGGAGTCCCCATCTCTGCAAAGACATAGACAGGGTGGAGGCTATCCAGAGGAGGGCAATCAAAATGGTGCAGGGTCCGCACCAGAAGACATATAAACAAAGACTAAAGGAGCTTAAAATGTATAGCCTCGAAGAAAGGGGGGCATGATAGAAACTTTTATATACCTCAAGGGAATCAACAAAGTCCAAGAGGGTAGCATCTTTCAGAAAAAGAGATGTGCAAGAACAAGGGGGCACAATTTGAAGATAGAGGTGGGATGGCTGAGACGTAATGTGAGGAAGTATTTCTTCACAGAGAGGGTTGTAGATGCATGGAACAGCCTTCCTGAGGAGGTCATAGAGTCAAAAACAGTGGGGGAATTCAACAATGCATGGGACAGACATAAGACAACTCTAGTGGTGGGTAGGAGGAAGAAGGCTGTTGGTTAACTAGGATCTGCAGCTTATCCATTAGGTAGGTAAATGGGCAGACTAGGTGGGCCAAGCAGTCCTTATCTGCCATCAAATTCCATGCTTCTATAAGGCACTCACCCTAGGGTGCTTAAGGAGTTAGCAGAGATCCTGGCGGGACCACTGGCGGACCTGTTCAGTACATCACTGGACACAGGCTGCGTGCCACAAGACTGGAGGATGGCCCATGTGGTGCCCATTCATAAAAGTGGCCCGAAGGATGAACCAGGCAACTACAGACTGGTGAGCCTCACTTCAATCGTGGGGAAGCTCACAGAGAATCCTAAAAGAGAGGCTGGTGACCTTTTTGGAAGACAACGGTCTCCAAGACGGTCATCAACACGGGTTTGTCTCGGACAAATCCTGCCAGTAGAACCTAGTTAGGGTCTACGACTGGGTGACCAGGGAGCTGGACAAGGGGCATGCAGTGGATGTCCTGTATTTAGACTTCAGCAAGGCCTTTGATTCTGTGCAGCATGAGAGGCTGGGGGGAGCTGGAATACACAGGGTGGGAAAAAATGGTCACCTGGATCACCAACTGGCTGAGGGGCAGGCAGCCAAGGGAGTGAGTGGTGGTGAAGACTCTCGCCAGCTGAGGACGTTACCGTGAGTGCAAGAGTTGATGCTGGGACCAGTACTGTTTGGGATATTCATTGCCGATATCTCACACGGGGTCTGGAGTAAGATCAGTCTATTCACAGATGATACCAAGATGGAAGCTGTGGTAGATGACATGGAAGGGTGGAGGGGACTGCAGAAGGACCTGACCAAACTACAGGAGTAGTCAGAAACATGGCAGATGGGGTTCAACGTCAGAAAGTGCAAGATCTTGCACTTCAGAGCTAGGAACCAGGGGAGGAAATATCAGCTGGGAGGGGTAGAGTTGGAATGCACCATCGAGGAAAAGGATCTAAGGATACTTATTACGGGGAGTATAAACTACTCAGCTCAGTGCAGGAAGGTGGATGCAAAGGCAAACAAGGTGCTGGGGTGCATAGTGAGAGGACTCTCGTCCAGGAACAGGGAGGTAATCCTTCCCTTGTACAGGCCACTGGTTAGGCCACATCTGAAATGCTGCGTACAGTACTGGCATCCATTCCTGAAGAAGGACATCAGATTGTTGGAGGGGGTGCAGCGTAGGGCAATGAAGATGATCCAGGGATTGGAGAAAAAAATCCTATGAGGAGAGGATGGGAGAGCTGAACATGTACTCCTTGGAGGAGAGCAGGGATGGGGGAAGGATATGATCAAAACCTTTAAATACTTAAAAGGAATAAATAAGGACTAATACAGAAGAGATGTTCCAGATCAAAAGGGAGGGACACGAGAGGCATCGACTGAGATTGGGGGAGGGGTAATCAGGAGACACTTTTTCATGGAAAGGGTGGTAGACAAATGGAATACTCTGTCTGAGGAAGTGGTATCCTGTAGAATGGCGGGTGGATTTAAGAAGGGGTGGGACAGAGTGATGGGGAGGGTTGTTGTGAGGAGGGGAGGGTGGGGCAGCTGCAAGTTGAGAGGCTGGCTGGCTGCAAAAACAAGCAGACTCGATAGACCGTGAGGCCTGTTTCTGCTGGCATTTCGTATGTTCGTATGTACTTTCTGTGAGACTTGCAGGTTTTAATAAAGAAGTATGTGTCCTTCATATCCAGAATAACCATTCAATCCCCTTTCAGTAACAAGGGGAGAAGTGACTGCAGAAAGACTATACCTTTTGTGTTCTATGAACAGATTTAGGCCCCAAAAGGTCCAGGGTGGGCCTTACATCCCTGGCCCATTTTGGTACCAGGAAGGAACAGGACTAATAGCCCAGTTCAGCAACCAGGACAGGATCTACAGCCCTTTTGTTGAGGACAGTCTGAACCACCTCCAATCAGGAGGGCAAGATGTCCCATAGGGTACTGATTTGTTAAAAGGGTAGTCACTGAAGGAACAGAAAGAAGCTCTAGGGAATGTCCTAGCTGAAGTACCTCCAGGACCCAATGCTGGGGAAAGTGAGGGTACTGCTAATATCTGCACATTTAGTGAGCCTTACATGGGCAATGCAGTGTGCGTGTGCAGTGTAGTTTAAGACTGGGAGGGCTGAGGTCATTGGAAATTGCATCCAGGATCTGTAGAGTAGCCCTGACCTGCACAGGCACAGGGCTGATGGAACAAGGAGTGAGGTTATGTCCTGGGGAAGGAAGGCTGGACGACTGAAAGAAGGTAGGTCAGGGTGCTCAGGGGAGAAAAGAATACAAATATATAACACAAAAAAAAAAGTCAATGGAGGATACTCCTTGTCTGGCATGACCGTGGGCACAGGGAACTCCTGTGTAGATGAGGTCAACGATAGCAGGTCTGAAGGCATAGACGGGGATGGTGTTTATGACGAAGGTTTCGGCATCAGACACTGAAAGAGCTCCAGCATAGTCTGGTAGGGGAGCTGGGGGGTCAATGACGCTGGAACCATTGATGGGGCAGTACCTGAAAGCAGTATCGGCTGCGAGTCCACTGGTGGGGGAGTTAAGCCTATGCCAGACCTCAACCGTGGTATCTGAGAAAGGGGGGGGGGCAGCAGGATCACAGGACTTAGCCTGGGACCTGTCTTTTTATTTGACTTACCTCTCTTTAGAGGACAGCTACAATATTCATGAGAGGCAGCCTTTTCTCTATTTAAAAGACAAAGAACCTCTGTGCACAAACACTGAGGCAAGGGTTACCCCAAAGGGCATTTGGCTGGGAAGCCAAGTTTCAAGAAAATACAAAATCACACATGCCCCCATAATGCAAAGCATCATGGGCTGCATGTCAAACCACATTCTGGTGATTTGCATATGCAGCCCATGATCTTTCGATGAGGCATGTGTATTTGTCTTTTCTCCATGCCTCTTGTCCTTGTCAGAGTGATGGTGCTTGTCTGCCGACTTCGTAGACTTATCCTTTTTGTGGTGAAATCGGCAATAGACACTGTTGACAGCAGAAAACCATGCATCAATGGTGAAATGGGAAGAGAGGTAGCGGTTAACGATGGTGAAGCCACCTTCGACGCATCATATCACTCTTCCATTGCTTTTACTTTTAAGTACAGTTCTTGAGCTGTCTTGCGATGTCTCCTGGTGGCCTGGTTAAAGCCTTGACAAATACTGCATGCCTTAAAGTTGTGCATGAGGCCTAGGCAACCAATGCATATGAAGTGGTCATCTTTGTAGATCGTCACATCACCGCAACAGCAGTATTAGAACAACAGTTCCTAAACTTTTGGTGGCATAAAAGTTTTAGAATAAAATAGACTTCAAGAAGTAGCAGCATTAGCAGGTATTTGCAGAATTCGACAGCCTTCCTCAGCAGCAATGGACTGACAAGCGTTTGACGGCAGGAGAAAGAAACAAGGCAGGCTGGGGATGCCCATGTTATACAGACAATGAGGCATGTCGACACAGCTGGCCCCAGCCAGCAAAAATTTCAAGGTGGTCCTGACGCCCATGGTTTTCAGTTCCATGATGCGACTCAATGGAGGGAGATGTCCCTGGATTAACTCCAGCTGCCTGGTCTCAGTCCCACCAAAACAGAAACAGAATTGCTCGTGGTGAAATTGGAAAATAGAATTGCTAGTGGTGGGAAATTAGAAGCAGGTTTCTGCTTTCAAGGTGGCCTTGTCTACCTACCGTGTGTGGGTCAATTCAGGCAGCAGGGCAAGAAAAGGCAAATTTTATTTTTCAGACGCCCAATCCCAGAGGCTCTGGGTGCCACACGATCAAAGTACATCAAAAAACAATTAAAACACTATAAATAAAATATAAAACATTCCAATTAAATATGTAAAATCAGACCACCCAAAATATGGGTCTGACCTAGCAGCAGAATTCTAAGGGACCATTTCACAGAATATCTCAGAAACACTATCTAAAGGACAGTGTCAGGGAATGCTCGGCTGAATAAAAAGGACTTGAGGTGGGCTCTGAATGCCACAACTGAAGGGGCCTCCCTTACGGATGGAGAAAGCAAATTCCACAGGACAGGGCCGGCAACACTAAACGCTCTGTCGCCGGCAGTTTTTAACCTCATCCTGGGAAATGCAAGGAGGCCCCTAGAGGAGGATCGGAGGGAATGGACCAGGGCAGCAGGTGTTGGAAGGTGAGACAGGTAGCCAGGGCCCAGTCCATGTAGGGCCTTAAAGGTGAGCAAGCCCACCTTAAAGAGAACCTTCCATCGAACAGGCAGCCAGTGCGCAGCCTGGAAGTAGTTCTTGAAAGTCAGCTGCCATTTTATTCCCATGGGCTGCAAGACCACAGGCAGCATGGGTTCACAGTGGGGGGTCATGGTAGACAAGTGATGGATTTCCTTGACTGGGTAATCAGGGAAACAGATCAGAGAAGGGCAATGCACATGGCCTATCTGGACTTTAGAAAGACCTTCGGCACTGTGCTACACAGGAGACTGATTAGGAAACTGAGCTGCCTACCAACTGGAATGCAAAGTGGTGAATTAGGTTAGAAACTGGTTCATGGACAGGTCCCAGAGGGTGGTGGTTAATGGCACTCACTCTAATGATGGGAGAATGACCAGTGGAGTGCCACAGGGCTTAGTACTGGGACCAGTCCTCTTGTATGTCTTCATAAGTGACATGGCAGAAGAACTGGAAGGGAAGGTATGCTTTTTTGCAGTTGATACTAAAATCTGTAATAGGGTGGACACTCAGGAGGAGGTGGAGAAGATATGAAGGATCTTGAGAAGCTCGAGGAGTTGTCAAGAGCATGTCAGTTGGGGTTCAATGACAAAGTACAAAATCATGCACCTAGGAGCGGAGTATAGAATGGTGGAAAGAGGTACTGACCATCACCAAGCAAGAAATGGACCTCAGGGTTATCATAACTGATGACCTCTAAGTAGCAGGGTAGTGGGACAAAGCAGTGGGTAGGGTCAGTGAGATGCTGGGGTAGGAGAGGGATGGGTATCTCCAGCAGGATGAGGGAGGTGCTGTTGTCACTGTATCACTCGCTGGCAAGACCGCCCTAGAGCATTGGGTCCAGTTCTGGAGGCTGCAGCTCAGAAAGGACATAGATGGGGTGGAGGCAGTCCAGAAGAGGGCAACTAAAATGGTACAGTGGTTGCACAAAAAGCCCTACGAGAAGAGATTGAGGAATCGCAGCATGTACACCCTGGAAGAGTAGGGAGTGGGAGGAGACATGACAGACCTAAAGAGTACAGAAAGGGAGTAAAAGAAAGAGCACCAGGACCAGGAGGCATGGGATGATGCAGGGGGCCGGGGGTAGAGGGACGTGATGAGATACTACTTCACAGAAAGAGTGGTATACACCTAAAACAGTGAGGGGCTTCAAGTATGCATGAGATAGACATAGAGGAATATTAGAAAATAAGCAGGGAGGAGGAAGGGTCACCGGACACCAGTTAGGGTTTGCAGAGAACTACTAAGCAGGGAACATCTGGGCAGAATGGGTGGGCCAAGTGTTCCTTTTCTGCTGACAAATTCTGTTTCCATATGTTGCCTGTAGTCCGGAACTCCTTTTATCTTTTGAAAAACATCTCCAGGATACACCCTCTGCTTGGTTCGACAAATTGCCCTAAATTTTGGAATGCCTTTCATCCGCAATGCCCTCGCCTATTAACTGCAAGTAATCCTTCTGTTCTCTCTAAGCGCTGACTCTGTTTAAATGCATGCACACTTAATTTACAACGCTAGCCAATTCCTGTCTAGTTCATAGTCTTCTGTTGCCCAGCAGCACTTGACATCCCTTTAGGTTCTGGATCTGTACCTATAGAAACACAGGAGTCGTGTCAGCAGATGGGGACCACATGATCCATCTAGTCTGCCCATGTTTCTGCCCACCTCCCTATTTAGACTGCACCCTCATGTGCCCACAATGTCTGTTCCATGCAAGTCTGAACTCGCGCACTGTCTTGGATTCCACCACCTCCTGAGGTAGGCTATTTCATGGGTCTATGACCATTTCTGTAAAGAAGTACCTGTACTTCCTGAGGTTGCTTTTGAACCAGTCTCCCACCAGACGCAAGTTGTGCCCCCTTGTATGCACATCCCTGTTTTGCTGGAAGAGGTTTCCTGCATGTATTGTGTCGATTTCATTAATGTACTTAAAAAGTTTCAGCCATGTTCCCTCAGTTTCTTCTCTGCTCAAGGGTGTACAGATTTAGTTCCCTGGGTCTTGCCTCATATGGTTTATGATGCAGTCCATGCACCATCTTTGTAGCCCTTCTCTGTACTGTTTCCAGGCAGTCTGCGTCTTTTTTGAGGAAGGGCCTCCAAAACAGACTGCAGTACTCTAAATGTGGCCTCACTGAGGACTTGTAATTCCCCAACCAATGCAGCCAAGGATGCCACTCTCTGTGCTGCCTTTTCACACTGTTTTCCAAACTAAGTCATTCACGATGACTACTCTGAGGTCTCTTTCAGTCTTTGCCTCTTCTAACTGATGCCCTCCCAGTGTGTACTTTATCCCTGGGTTTCCTTTTCCTATGTGCATAACCTTGCACTTCTTGGCATGAACTTGAACTTCCAATCCCTGGACCATTCCTCGAGTATTTTTCAGGTCTGCTTCCATACCTTTTGCTCCCTCCTGGGTGTCTACTCTGTTGCAGAGTTTTGTGCCATCTGCAAACAGGCAAACTTTCCCCTTCAAGTCATTTGCAATATCTCCGATAAATATGTTAAAGAAGACAGGTCCTAGCACAGACCTCTGTGGAACACCACTGGTCACTTTGCCTTCCCTTGATAATGATCCATTGACAAGCACTCACTGTATCCTATCCTGCAGCCAGTTGGTGATCCAGTTCACTATCTTATGACAGACTCCTGTATGATCTAATTTGTTAGCTAGCCTTCTGTGGGGGACAGTGTCAAAGCTTTGCTGAAGTCCAGGTACACAATGTCTACTGCTCTTCCCTGGTCAACTGCTCTGGTGACCCAGTCAAAAAAGTCAATCATACTGGTTTGACAAGAGCGTCCTGCTGTGAAGCCATGTTGACTGGAGTCAATCTTTCTGCTATTCTCCAGGTGCTTTACTATTCTCTCCTTTAGCAACAACTCCATAATTGTTCCTACCACAGAGGTCAAATTGACTGGTCGGTAGTTTCCTCCCACCTCCCTGCTTCCGCTCTTGTGTAAAGGTACTACTGTTGCCCTTTTCCAGTCCTGAGGTATCATTCCGCTTCCCAGTGCCTTGCTGAAAGGCTCAGCCAGTGGTGTGGCGAGATCTTCCCAAAGCTCCTTCAGTACCCTTGGGTGGATGCCATCTGGCCCCATTGCTTTATCTACCATGAGCCTATTCAGCTCTTCTAGGACCCTTTCCCTTGTGAAGGGTCTTGTGTCTGCTCCTATGGTGTTGTGTACTGACCTACGTAGTGTAGGACCCTTCCTGCTGTATTCTATGGTGAAGACAGAGCAAAAAAAAAATCATTTAGTAACTGCTTTGTCTTCATCTGTCTCTGCCATCTTGCCTTCCTTTTGCTGCTAACCTGACTATTCCCCCCACTCTTTCTTTTGTCCCTTATATATCTGAAGAAAGTTTTGTCTCCCTTCTTGACCCCCTGTGCTATTTTCTCCTCTGTCTGCGCTTTTGATCTCCTAACTGCCTTTCTTGCCTCACTCAGCTTGTTTTTGTATTCTTCTCTATCTAATTCACTTTTAGTTTGTTTATATTTAGCAAAAGCCCACATTTTTTCCTTGATTTTGGTTGCAGCTTCCTTGGTGAACCAGAGTGGATTTTTCTTTCTTTTGGATTTGGTTATATGCCTTGTGCATGTAGCTGTATTTAAAGCAGTTTTTAAGGCATCCCAAGAGCCTTCTACATCTTTTGAGTTTCTGCCATCTAGCATGGATGCAACTATACATTTCATTTCAGTAAAGTTAGCTTTCCTGAAATCTAGAACCTTGGTTTTAGTGTGACTGGTATTTTCTACCTTGTTCACAGTTACCATCCACAAAGCCAGGCAAGCAAAGCACTCACCATTTCAGTTACTGCATTAAAATATTAATGGAGTCCACACAGGTTTTGCAAAGTATTCTCCATTTTTATTGCAGGTAATTTAATAGCCTGTGTGGAACGCAGCCACACTAAGACCCCAAAGTTAGCTTGACTGTCCTGTAGTCACTGGTCCCCAGATTGACCCTTACTTGCACATCTGAGACTTCTGTGCTGTTTGTGAGCACCAGGTCCAGTCCTGCTTTGTCTCTGGTGGGAAAATTCACCAGCTGTTGTAAACCTGCTCCTTGCAGTGCAAACAGGAAATCTTTGTTTCATTTGGAGGACGCTGTGTATTAGGACCAGTCTACATCTGGCAGACTGATGTCCCCCACCAGCAGCAACTCTCTCCTGTCTGCCATCATCAAGATGGTCTCCATGAGCTCTTTATCTATATTAGCATCCTGGGATGGGGGTCTATAGATAACTCCAATCCGGATTAGGGCCTTCTCTCCAGCCCTGAGGGTAATCCAAAGCACTTCTGCCTTGCTTTGCTTCTTTTGGATTTCTGTTGCATTGATGTCCTCTTTTACATACAGTGCTACCCCCTCCCTTTTTACCTTCTTGATCCTTCCGGAAAAGCGTGTACCCCAGGGTGGTGACAACCCATGTGTAGTTCCCAGTAAACCATATTTCCATAATGACAACCAAGTCTAACTATGCTTCTGCCATCATGACCGTGAGATAGGGAATTTTGTTTGTCAGGCTACAAGCGTTGACGTACATTGCCTTCCAACACTGTTTATTCTGGTTAGTTGAAGGCTTACCATGACTCTGTTGCGTATGTGTTTTGTGCTACTTGTTGTGTGTATGATAGGAGCATGTGTGTGCGGAACTAGTTAGTGATGGGAGAGGGACACAAGGCAACCCTCGTGGTGTAAGGGTGCCTCAGCACTTTCACTAATTAGTTTACCATACCCATGTACTTTCAACTTGTTGTAATTCTGTATTAAAAGGAACTGTTCTCCACTATTGTATCGTATCATATGTGATGAAAACACACTTGCCATCATTGCAGCAACAAAAGGTCGGCACTCCATTCTGGATCCAGTATAAACTTTTGATCCACTTTTAGTCCACATACAAAATTTCCTTCACCAACAGCTGTTAAAAATATGAAAACACCTCAAATCACAGGTATAAAGGTTCTGTACAGTCTGGCAAATGAGCGGTTAAAGAAATAATTCAAATCCACCACCGATTCAGGGTGCAAACAACTCCAGCCACATGTTTACATTTCAGTGTCTAAACCAACGCCATCATCAGAACATGTGGGTGTTCTAATCAGTATGCACTTAAATACTTAATTAAATAATTAAAGTGACAATGCAAATAAATCTATTACTAAAAAAGTGTATATCTGAAAAAGTGCAAAATGCTTTCAGTCTAACCACCTGTGCACTTCAACTTGCTGTAATTCTGTATTAAGAGGAACTGTTCCTCACTATTGTATCGTATCATATGTATCCAAATGAATTTACTGCATTTCTACTATACTGCTGCTATACAAAATGTATCTGTACTACCAGTCTGCTCCCAATCCCTTCCCCAGGATGCACCTGGAAATGAGCAATCCTGTTCAGTGTGCCTTCCTGGTGAAACTTTTAAATAAAATAAATAAGTAAATGGATCTTGTCACCTTAGTTAATGCCTTTGTTTTCTCTCATCTCGAGTACTGCTGTGTGCTCTATAAAGGCTCAACTGGAATCAGCTGCACTGTCTTGATCTGGTTCTGAATGTGGCAAGGTTCCTGACCTCTGAAAGGTGATCAGTGCATACCGATCCCTCGCTCTAGGCCCTGGGTGGCTGCCTGCTAGATAGCACGCTGATGTCTGGATTCTTTCACTAACAAATAAGGCTTTGAACGGGCTGGACCCCCCAATACCTCAGGGAGCTCCTGACTTGCAATGCACATTCCAGGGATCTGAGGTCCAGAAGATGGACTTCTTAAGGTGCCACCCTCGAGATTAAAGTCCACCGGAGATCGGACTTTTGTGGTGGCTACTTTTACCTGAATTCCCTCCCTCAGTGAAGAAATGCACACTGCTAGTACAGTAACAACTTTTAAAAATCAATTAAAGACACTAGTTCTCCAAGCTTACGGATAACTTCACTCTAGTAAGTCATTTCTGTTATTTATGGTGGATTTTATGCATGATTACTTTTAATGTCGGTCTGATCCAGATGTGGGGAGACCAGCAGTTCATCTTTAAGACTGGGAATTTTACTCGAACTGCCCAGCTGCAGGGATCAATTATATTATATTAGATATTATTTTACCTGCTAGATGTTTAAGAAAGTTTCACACTACAGACTTTTAAAGTTATATTTTTAAGTTTATTACCCAGTCAACATTCTGTCTACCTCTTGTGCAAATTTATTACATTTAGTGAGTGAAAAATAAATATTAAGATGTAACGGGACAAAAGAAAAAACAAGTTTTTTACTGTTCTTATATAAAACAATTAAAGTAGAATAGTATTTGTGGGGTTTTCCTGCCTTTTACCAGTCCAAAAATAGAAGGAGTCTTGTCCACTGAACAGAAAATGTGGGGTTTGTAGATCTTTCCTTTCAGCTGCAGTTGGCCAATGATCCAGGGACATGGTGGCTCTTCAGGCTATGGCAGGCCCTTCCTAGACAGTTTAGTTGAATTTGAGAAATGTAATGAAATGTATGTGATGGGTGAGGGGTCTGTAATGAGAGTTAATTAATTGTACTGGACTTAGTGCTGACAAACGGGGACAGAATCATGGATACTGAGGTGGGCAGTCCCCTTGGTAACAGTGACCACAGAACTGTGTGGTTTAGAGTCAACACGTTGGCAGAAGAAAGCCATTCAAAGATTAAGATCCTAGATTTCCATTAGGCCAACTTCATGGAGATGGGGGAACAGCTGAAAATTGTCCTGGCAGTAGAAGATATGGGGGAAGGGGTAGAAGAACAGTGGCTTACGCTCAAGAGATCCATAGCAGGAGTGACAAGTCAATGTGTCAGATTGCTTAGCAAAAGCAAAAGAAAGAAGTAGCCACTGTGGTTCTCTAAGTCAGTACCTGAGAAAGTGTGAGAAAAAAGTAAGGCATTCAGGAAATACAAAGAGAAACAGAAAGAAGAAGACATACTGAAATATCTGGAGAAGCAGAGAGAAGCTAGGAAAGCTGTCAGAGGGGATAAGGCAAGAACGGAGAAAGAAACAGCACAGGCTATTAAGTAGTGGGACAAGACCTTCTTCCGTTATATTAGTGAGAGGAAGAAGACCAGAAATGGCATTGTTAGGCTAAAGAAGGGAGATGGTGGGTGGGTGGGTGGAGGATGACCTTGAAAAAGCTGAGATACTGAACAAATATTTTTGTTCAGTATTTACCAAGGAAGAGGCAGAGGAGGGGCCAAGACTCACGAGGAAAGATGTACGGGGGGAAGAGGTGGACACCAGCCCATTTATGGTACAGAGTCTTGGAGGAACCAGGAAAAGTAAAAACAGACAAGGCAATGGGGCCAGATGGCATTCACCCTAGAGTGTTGAAGGAACTCAGGGAAGTCCTAGCAGGTCCGCTGACAACACTCTTCAACCAATCACTAGAGACAGGGGAGGTACCTGAGGGACTGGAAGAGGGCAGAGGTGGTCCGCCTGCACAAGACTGGGAGGAAGCAGGCAATTAGAGACCTGTAAGCCTGACCTCAGTGGTGGGGAAGCTGATGGAGTCCCTGCTTAAGGAGAGGGTAGTGAAGTTCCTGGAGTCAAGTGGTGCAAAAGACCCAAGTTAGCATGGATTCACTGTGGGTAGGTCCTGTCAGACTAATCTTATCGATTTCTTTGACTGGGTGACCAGGGTGGTTCATAGATACAGTTACAAGTCCATGAGCAGCTAGTGCCATTTAAGGACTTGTCACTATTTAGTGAACACATTCCCACTTCTTATTCCCCATATGAAGGTCTAGCAGATGCCCGAAAGCAGATAAATTATTTACTGTAACTACTGCTGCTGGGAGCGCGCATTCCAAATACCTACAATTCTTTGATTGAACCACCTAGCTCTTTTTATGGTCCTGTATTGTTCCCCCTTTAGCTGAAATGGGTAGGTCCTGGTAGTCCTATCCGAGTTTTCTTTTCTACATAGCCCTGCGGACTCCCAAAGTATACCATCTGTTAGGGCTTTGAACACAAAACATAAATCCCCCATGACCTTCCGATAAGCCATAGGAAAGACTCCCAGTTCACGTAATCTAACACTATAAGGTTTATCTCTCAATTTAAACACACGTTTTGCTAGTCACCTCTGTAGTCTTTCAGTCTGCTTACTATTGTCAACACTCAGATGTATAAAAAAGGTGCACCATATTCTAATATGGGCCTGACCAAAGACCTATACAGAGGCACCAATACCTCCTCTTTTCTACTTTTATTTATTTATTTATTGACCGATTGATATCTTGGAGAACACCTGTGAGAGGATGCTCATTTGTAGGTTCCATGTCAATTACAAGAAAAAAACTGAACAGGTATATAGCATTACATTACAAACAAGTACAAAATTGCACTGGTACAAAACAATACATTACAAGCTAAGTAGACAATAAATTGGTATAAATTACAAGGTTGGGATAGCATTTAGCTTAAGGTACAACATTTAGACACCACTACGGCACTGGTGAGAAGGCACCTGCGTCAAAGAGTTAGGCATACTTGTAGGGGAAGAAACAGAGTGGAGAACAGGCATAGCTGTGGCATAGTGAAGTGTATGCCTGTGTTAAGGGGGTTAAGAACAGAGTTAAGGAAGGCTGGAGATAACGGGGCTAGAAGAGCATCAGATGGAGGGGGAATGAGGGCGGGGACAGGGAAGGGGTGCCCAGTGGGGAGGGGAGGGGGGTAGATGGGGGGGTATGGAACAATGAAGTGCTATGAAGGTAGGTGCCCTAGGATTAGGTGGAACACTACGTGCTGCTGCTTTATGGTGGTCCAAACTTAGGAAAATTGTTTTGGTCATCATGAATGGTCAACGCAGTCACAGTTGTCTTCCACAGCAAGGTGCTGCCTAAGCTTACGCTTGAAAGCACCAATGGTTGTGGTATAGGAGATGGCTGAAGGAAGAGCGCTGGTCCAGTGTGGTGCACAGTAGTAGAATGCATGCTGACCCTGTGCAGTGCAGCATCTAGGTTCACTGAAAATTTGGCTGTGGGTGCTTCTGGTCAGCCTGGCACTTACATGGCACGTGAGCAGATTCTGGACTTCTGGTGGCATCAGATTTAGTGCAATTTTTTTTTGGCCAGTAGACAGGTATGGTACTTAACTCTGCTCTTCAGCTGGAGCCACCTTGCCCATGAATAGAGCTCACAGGTGTGTGTAAGCCTTGCAGCACCTGTAAGGAGTCAGCAGGCCTTATTAAGGGGCAGGGAGACGCGATGGAGTGCTAAGTCTGGTGCAGAACCATAAACGGCCACGCCATAGTCAACGAGGGTAACAACTGAGCTGGTGATGTTCATATTACGTGCTTCATATGTAAGGCTGTGCTCTGGCGGTGGAGTATCCAGATTCTGTAATTGATGGCCTTGGCTGTGTTGTCTATATGCTGTGTATAAGACAGAGTGGAGTCAAGTATGATACCCAGGTACTTAATGTGCTGCAAGAGGTCCAGCACATAGCCACTGTTGTTCAGGATGGATAGTGGGAAAGTCTTGTGTTTTCTGTGGGTGCTGGAGTAGATCATAATCTTAGTTTTCTTGTAGTTAAAGAGCCACTGACTCCAAAAGTGCTACACTGCAGAATCCAAATAAGCATACTCCCAGTAAATCTCATACCAAAAACTAGATTTATACGTTACTTTGTTTTAAAGTTATTAGTCATTTTGTAACTTTGATTACACTACCTGTGCAATAAAAGCAGGTGTCAGTAAAGAGCTGCTGATGATGTCAGGTAGGGACCTCAAAGTCTAGTAATCCTTGTCGGCAAGCTTATAGGGCCCATTTTTCCAAAGTTGTAAAGATCATGTGCAATGGTTTTCACAAGTAAAACAGACAGCACCAGTCAGTAAACATTGCTATAACTACTATATATGTTCCAGGTTTTGTAACAAAGTTGATAAAATGATATTATCTAATGCTACTTTTGTATGATCCATTTCTCCTGGGTTGTTGGATACTAGGCTCTGTCCACACTACACCAAAAGAAAACCCTCTGTAACGTTACAGAGGGGTCAAACCGTTATGGTTTTCGTTTACACTGGTAACGTTACAGAAGGCATTTTCGTAACTGTTACAGAAACCTGTCATGAGGTGGTTTGAACAACAATTTCTGTAATGGTTACAGTACCAGTGTGTGTCTAAATGCTCCACCGTGTAGCCTCCGGTCTCCCACTATACCTGCATGCATTACAGCACTGGTCCACTGCATGCAGGGAGGTCGGAGGCTACCAGGACATATGCAGATGGCAGCGTGGAGTACGAGTGTAGCCTGCAATACCAGGATGCCTCTATTAAGTACAGTACCCAGACAGCTGTGTGTCCACCCCTCGGTGTACCCCCATGTCCCCACCAAACCCACCTCTCCATTCACACATGCCTCCCCGAGGGCCGCCTCCTGATGGTTATCTGTGTACTGTCCTTGATGACGCCTCTCACTGTGCCGAGTGTCATGTTTACCCCACCTACCCATGTGTGCTGTGGCAGCGATACTACCTGCAGAGCAGTGCCAGTAGTGAACACATACAGTAGTGGAGTTCCTGAGTGCATCGTGGTGCACTGCTGTGGTGGACAACAGACGTGTGGCACAGTATACAGTGGAGTGGTGGGGAGCACCAAAGGCAGTACTAGATGGTCTGCCATTAGCCATACAGCAGCAGTATATTAACATCTGTTGTGCCCTAAGGCTGGCAGAGAAGATGCCATGGCCCCACCCTCCCTCACACTGAAGTAGCTCCTGATCCCAATTACAGATCCCCTCCTCCGTCAAACCCTCCCTCTGTCACCTCCACAACATGTGTGTCTCATGACAGTGGAATATGGTTAGGTACATGCTATGACTGGTACCATATGTCCGATACTCCATAAGACATGTAGGAGGGCATCTCACATCGCAGCTGTCCTCACAGAGTGCACCATGGGATGTGCACTGCTACTATGGAGTTGGGACCACACACACTATCGCACTCAATGTGGACAGGCTATAATGTTTTCACATCGTTCTCCACACTGTTCACTGGCAGTATGCACACATACAGTCTAATGGCTTGAAACCACTGCAGCTTTTTTTCGAGCGTAGTGTGGACAGGGCCTAAGTCAGCATGCCTCCAGACTGCTGAAGCCAATTAGAGTGCTACTAATTTTACTGCTGTTTGCCATTGTCTGCTTTATAATATGTTTTAATAGGGGCCTTATATGTGTTAATTCCTACTAGGGGTGGAAGCGTTAGCTCTGGTAAAATGATCATTGTGATTTAGAGGAGAACATAGATGAGACTGCCCCACCCCCATTAACAAGGAAATGGGATAACTGTCTTAAATTGACATTCTTAGATGTTGCCTCAGTTGACTGATAGGTGTGAATGAGCTCAGCCTTTCATCAGAAACTTGGTCTGCAAACCTCACAGCGTCCTATGATCCAGCATTCAGCAAAAGGACCTCAATAAAAAGGCACCCAGACAAAATATTGTCAGTTTTGTTACAAAAGTCTGAAACACAAAGTTATTAAAGCAATGTTTACTGACTCATGCTGCCTGTTTTACTTATGAAAATCTTTACAACTTTAGAGAAACCGGTCCTATAAGCTTGCTGGCAGGGAAAAACTAGACTGTAAGGTCCCTAGATGACATCAACAGCAGCTCTTCACTGGAACAGGCTTTCTTTGCACAGGTTGTGAAATCAGGGTTACAAAATGGCTAATAACTTTATTTATTTATTTAAAATTTTGGTAACCGGGTAGGCCCACTGGAACCTTGCGGTCCCTTTTTCAGGGCGACCTGGGTTTAGTTACATGTACCTAGAGGGAGGGAAAAACCAATGCTTTTGATATGCACAGTGTAACGACTTACATTGAGTGACAGAACAAACATTACAGTACAGAAACTGACAACAAAAACTCCAGATGTTCGATTAGATACAGGCCATCAACAGTTATAAACCTATTAAGTGCGAGAGATAGTTCTGCTCCCAGACTGTCGAACCTTGACCTTTTCATCCCGATCCCTACATTCTTAGCAGAGATGGCATCCTGCGTTTGGTCCCTTAGCGGTACCCTAAATGGGGCAGCAGCACTGTGGCCCCTTCCCAAGATGTGCTTTTAGCCCCTTCTTGAACCCCTCAGCGGTGGGGCTGTCTTGCAACTCTCTAGAGAGTTCGTTTCAGAGTTTGGGGAAGGCGACCCTGGACGACTGTTGACCTAGGGATGACCTAGCCCTGGGGATTTCTAGCAGTGTATGGTCAGTGGATCTGAGCTCTCGTCTCCTTGTCTTGGAGATGAGCAGATCCCACAGCCCGGGAGGGGCCCCGGGTTGCTGCAGCTTGAAGGCCATGCATAGGGAGGGATATACTAATCTTGCCTCCAGGGATGGTCATTCTAAGGCCTGGAGCACCTTGCAGTGGTGTTCCATTTCATCAGCCCTAGTGGTGAAACGGCTGACCCTGTGGTAGAGTGTGCTCAGTCGCTGTCTTTCCATGGCCCTCAGCGACTGGAGCAAGGTTACTCCATATAAGAGGGTGGGGAGAATTGTCCCGTTCCCTATCGCCAACCTAGTTTCCCTGGTTAGAAAGGGGTTAAGCCTATAGAGAAGGCCCAGTTTTTTATTAACTACCTTTGTGAGGTGGTCCATGTGCTTCTTGAACAAGACCTCCTGGTCGAGGTGCATGCCCAGGTATTTCATGCTGTCCACTACTTCAATCCCTATTCCATCCCTGGTAGAGAGTGATAGGTAGTTGGATCTCTTTTGGCCCAGCTTTTTCGGGCCAAAGAGTGTGGCTTTCATCTTTTTGCTATTCAATACTAACCTGTTGTTCTGACACCAGGTTTCGAGGGCTGCAAAGTCCTGGTTTTAGTTCCCTATTTAAGGACCCCGTGTCCTTACCTGTCCAGTACAGCACAGCGTCATCAGCATATAGCGTGACTTTAGCCCCTCCGCAGTGCTGAGGAGGTTATTTTTGAACATGGAAGATAGCAGGGGGCCTAAGATTGACCCCTGTGGGACACCTGCGGGTACTGGGTGCTTATCTAATGTAGCTCCATCCCATCGGACCATTTGTGTCCTGCCGCTGAGGTAGTCTATGAACCATTGCTGGGCTGTTGTATCCAGTCCCAACCCCCTTAGCCATTCCAGAAGAAGCTGGTGGTTGACCAGATCAAATGCCTTGGTGAGGTCAATGAAGACAGCCCCAAGCATTTTGTTCTGGTCTAGGGCTTCATGCACGTCAGTGGTGAAGCTTATTAGGGCTGTTTTGGTCCCATGTTTTTTCCTAAAGCCATGCTGCTGATCAGCCTGCAGGTTATGCATTTCCAGGTAGTGGTTCACCTGTTGGTAGATCACTTTCTCCAGTAGCTTGCTTACGGTACTAAGAATGGAGACAGGTCTGAAATCTTCCACGTCTCCATGCGGCCCACCTTTTGGAATTGGGGTCATCAGTCCAACTTTCCACAGACCAGGTATTTTCCCTTCTGTCATGGACCTGTTAAATAGCTGGGCTATAGGTCCTGCAATAGCAGGGGCTCCTATTTTCAGCAGCTTGGGTTCCAGGTTATCGTGCCCTACTGCCCCACCTGGTTTCAGGCCTCTAAGTAGTTTAAGGACCTCCCCTGCCGTTACCAGCTTAAGGTGGAAGTCGGGGCCTTGGTGTGGGGCCTCTGGGTTTGCATGGCCCCCCTTGGGGGGGGGTCCCCTGTGAGTCCTGGGCTCCCAGGGTCTTTGCTGGAATTGCCAGTTCTGAACCTCTGTAGATCCAGAAAGAAGTTGTTGAAGGCACTGGCCGTGCCTTTGGGGGTGGAGAGTTGCGTCCCATTTGCTGTTATTAGCCTGGTCACCTTACTCTTGCTCCCCTTGACCAGAGTGTTTACGTGCACCCAGAACTTCTTTGGATCAGCCAGAGTCTTGGATTGCAGCGCATGCAGGTAATTCTTTTTTGCATTTTTGAGTTCCCGTTTGCAGCCGTTTCTGGCTTCACGATATTGCACCCAGTCCTGACACAGGTTAGAGTGCTTGTAATTCCCCCATAGTCTGTCTCTGTCCTTCAGTCTCCTCTTGAGATCAGGGTTGAGCCACCTAGCGTCCTGCCCTTTGACCCCGATCTTCCTGGGTGCGTGCTTGTTGGCAACAGACAAAGGGTCCGGTAAAGCCTTCAAGGGCTTCGTCTATAGAGGTGGCGTTAAGGGTCTGGGCCCACTCCACTTCAGACAGGGCTTGAAGGAAGGAGCCTTCGTTCAGAGCCGAGTAATTTCGGGTCCAGAAGGTTCTGGGTGGTTGCTTCGGGAATTTGTTCCTCCACACCAGACAGGTAGGTGAGTGGTCACTGAGTGAATCAGCGCTCGTTCCTACCATTGTGGCCCTTTCTGGATTAGACATTAGTATCCAGTCTAGTGTGGTATGGTTCCCAGTCTTATGGTTGATGCGTGTGTGCTCATGCATCAGCTATGCAAGATTCACTCCCATGAGACTGCTTCTGACCTCCCCGGTAAGCTGTTCCCCCCAGTTTAGGTTGAAATCTCCAAGTATTATCTTTTCATAGCTGGGCAGGGTGGGTGTGGTGTTTGTCAGCGTTCTTAAGGCTTCCATGGCCTTTTTTGGGGTGTGATAGGTGCACCCCACCAGAAGTGGCTTGTGGTCCCCGATAAGGATTTTGACAAATAATACTTCACACCCATCACCTTCAAGATCCGCAGTAGAGACCATGGTTGCGTTAAATTGGGACCCGACATATGTCAGGACTCCCCCACACTTCTTCCCCTTCCTAACCTTCCTTAACGTTTTGAAGCCCTGCAGTTCAACCTCATGAGGGAGGGAGGACACTCGGCTTTAGCCAGGTTCTGGAGATGCAGAGAACGTCAGTGGAGTAGAGGATGGTCCATGCCTCCAGTTTGTGCACCTTGGGTCTCAGGCTGTTTATATTCATATGGGCTACCCTCAGCCCCCTAGGTTTGGCCCAATCCAGAGTGCTAGGTGTTAGGTGGGGGATGCTGGTCCCTGGGGGCCAGGGTTTGGCTCTATGTCACCTCCCATAAGAAGCAGTAGGCCCAGGAGAACTGTCTTTACACTGGCTTGCAGAAGGATGGTGTGTTTTTTACTCTTATGGGCCCTAATGTACATTACTGCATCCGTAAAGAAGCCTCTTTTTTCCAGTATGTAAATGGTCATCAGGTTGGTCTTAAAACAAGGGTGGTAACACCCCGGGGTGAAGCGATCTCTATCTGGACCACCTCCACTGGTGTGATGTGCACCCTGACCTATAGCGATGTTATCAGTTACAGCAATTGCCAGTACATATAGGGTTCCCAGCAGAATCCCGCCCCAACCCCTCTTTTGATGCCCCATCATTATCTACCACATTTGTCAGATACCAGCGTTAGCCTGACTCACCTGGCTTAGTGGTTCCCTGTGAGCCTTCTCGGAGGCTGTGTAGGGTAATTGGAACTAGCAGATACCCTGGTTGTACAGGTTGTCCCTTGGTCTAATCTGAGGCAGAGGTAGACAAGATAATTTGGCAATCAAGGTAGGTCGAGAGCCAGTCCTGGAGAGTGCAAAGGCTAGTCTAAAAAAGTACAGAGACTGGGTGCAGTGGCAATATAGTAACAAGACACAGTACAATGATGTAAGTAGAATCCTCTTATCTGAGCAAGTAACTCAAGTACAGACAGATTCTGGGGACTGTAAGACAGTGCGATGATGCAGATGGAGCCCTCTTTTCTGAGCAAGTAAATCAAGTAAAAGCAGATTCTGGGGACTGGCTAGGCTAAAATGTACAATATAGCGACAAGAACACAGTGCAGTGATGTATACTCTAGAAACCTATCTTCTGAGCATGTAGTCCAAGTGCAGACAGATTCTGGGGACTGTATGGGTTTGCAAGGGACCTAAACAGCCTAGGTGAACTGGCAGTCGAGATGGATCCAAATACAACACAGCCCTGCAGCATCATAGCTCTCGCGCTCTTTTCCCTACCTTTATGAGTAACTCAGGATTAAGACAGATTCTGGGGACTGTGTAGGCTAAGACAGTGGTAGATGGGGTTAACAGTACACTTATATCCCAGTCTTACACATAAAAGTCAGGTATGGTAAGAGACAGCACCCTATAATATATCTGGCTCACCTCTATTCTAGCTCTAGTACCCAAAGGCTAATCCTGTGTTCTATATGCACTGAGGGCTCGGGGGTGGACCAATAGCGGACTGTGCCCCTTTAAGTTTCTTCAGACATTGACCAACTGTTGCTGTCTGTGTGGGCTGGGCTGACTCTGGAACTTATTTAAGTAAAGGAGGCGGGAGGGTGGGAAATTTTGTCTGCTGCTCCCTCTACCCCTAATTGCGATCTCACACCGAGGACTCTTGAGCTGCTGGCAGCCCTTGTTATAGGGGCCAGCATTCCTGTAGTTTCAAACTCCTCGGCACCCTTTTTATTGTTCCTTTGTGTGGCTGGGGGAGGGTGCACAGATTGCCGTGTGCCCTAGCCTCTGGCCAGCCCAAGAAAGTTCCTCTCCAGTCCCCGGTGCAGTGGGGAAGCATGTCGCACCCCCGCCGAAAAAGGAATCCAGCTGCACAGTATCTCTATCGCAGGGGGGAGGGAGCCCGGTCTCCGCCTGCTGCTCCCTCTACCCCCTGACTGTGATCTTGCACTGAGGACTCTCGAGCTGCTGGCAGCCCTTTGAAGTAACATATAAATCTACTTTTTGGTATGAGATTTACTGTGGATATGCTTATTCTAATTCTACAATGTAGCACTTATGGCCAGATGGAATCAGCAGATCTTTAAGGATTAGTCTATGCTCCTTAAACCATGTTTCGGCAGCAGTAAATCCTAGTTGGAGGTTGCTTTGAAGTAGTTAAGGGTTGGGGTTGCAGGTGAAAATGATGGCATCATCAGCATACAATAGCATGCGACTGGTGCAAGAGCCTGGACGTTTATGTAAGAAGATACTGAAGAGGAGAGGCCCTAGTACTGATCCTTGGGGGACACCCGAGTGGACAGGTTTGCTATCCGAGATTGATGTCCCCAATCTTGACCCACTATGAGCGATTGCTGAGATAGCTGTTAAACCAAAGAACTGTATCAGAAGAGAGAGACCGGTGTCGGCTAGCTGCTCAAGCAGGAGTGTGTGGTGAACCGTTTCAAAAGCTTTTGGTAGGTCGATGAAGGTAGCCCCCACTAGCTGTCCTTGATCCAGGGGTTGGTGGATATAACCAGTGAATTCCAACAGGGCCGTGACAATGCTGTGCCCTGCTCAGAACCCATGTTGTTCCAAGCATAGAAGTTGGTGCATGTTCAGGTATTCCACCAGCTGATACGCCACTATCAGTTCAAGTGCTTTGGAGAGTGGCGGGAGTATGGAGATCGGTTTGTAGTTGTTCTGTAGTGCCCAGCCTCCACTTTTGTGAACTGGTGTAACAGAAGCTGCCTTCCAGAGCTGGGGAAACAGAGTGGCGGAGGGATAGGTTGATGATGGTGGTCAGGGGGCTTAGTACTTCCTCAAGTGCCATAGTGATGAACTTAAGGTCCAGGGTGTCTCCACTGTGCCTCGATTTGCCCAGCACCGTCGCAAGATACCTTGTAGCCTCGGTAGTGCTGACTTCTTTAAAGTAAAAAAGCAGATGGTTCCCTATAGGGGACTGATCACTTACTGGGTACTTCTGGACTGGAGGGTTGAAGTAGTTCCGCCAGAAGCACTCCACTTAGGTCTGTGAAGGCTGTATTTAGGGCATTTGCTTTTTGGAGTGAAGCCACTGTGGGTACATTGTTGACCAGGAGCATTGAGGGGACCAATTTGAGATCCTTGCCAGTAATATTACTGAGGTTAGCCCAGAACAATTTACTGCAGTTCCAAGAGCTGGAGAGAGCTTCCTTATAGTAGGAGCATTTTGCTAGGCAGATAGCCTTTGTGCACTCATTCCTAGCTTTTTTATATAGTTGGATATTGGCAGCTGTACCATGTGTATGTGCCTTTATCCAGAGTTGGTCCCGAGCATGGAGTTGTAGCAGGAGCCCTGGCATTATCCAGGGGTTGCAGGGAGCTTTAGATTTTCTTGTTTCATGGGGGGGCATGTTTATCGCAAGTGGCATTAATTTGTGATGAAACGGCAGAGTACTATTTCTACATTGTTTGTTTCATGTAGATCAGACCGGACTTGAATGTCTGCTCTGAACTGTGGTAGGTGCCCTTTGAAGAGTACACGGCTTGTTATGGTTCTGGGCAGGGGCTTGCTGAAGTTGTTTTGCCAGGTGCAGGTAACGGGTGAATGATCACTCAGTGAGTCAGGGAGGACAGTGGTGCTGGTGATGTGGGCTGGTCGGTTTGAGACGATCCAGTCCAGCAGTGTGCTAGTACCAGTTTTGTAGTTGACACTTGTTGGGGTTGCCACCATCTGGGAAAAGTGGACAGTCACTAGAGCGTCTCTCACCAAAGCAGCTGTAGGTGAGAGCCAACTGATGTTGAAATCCCCGAGAAGAATGATATCAGAGTTAGGCGCAGGGTGCCAATAAAGTCCACGAGGTCACTAGCACCAGGAATTGTTGTTTTGGGTGGGACATAGACTGTGAGGATCGTAAGTGTCTTGTTATGAGTGCCCAGCAGGATTCTGATGGGTAGGATTTGCTGATTGGTGCTTCTGTCAGGGAGGGGAAGGATATGCCCCTGAAGTGTGTCCTTTACATAGACTATGCAACCCCCTCCTTTCTTCGAGGTACGGTCCTGCCTAAAAAGGGTGTATCCAGGCAGCACGATGGCAGAGTCCAGTATCTTGGGCAACAGCCACGTTTCCACGATCGAGAGGATATCGGGGTTGTGTTTGGCAACCCATAGCTTTAGGCTGTCTAGTTTGGGCAGCAGACTGCAGATGTGAGGGTGAACCCTGCAGATTTTTGTTGCGGGCTATTCTGAGAGTGAGCAGGGCCAGGGTTGAGGTATATATTACCCGATAGCATTAGTAGCAGCAGTAGTGAGTGAGTAATGTGGTTCAGAAGGAGTTTGTAGCTTCTTGAGCGTTGCCGTGTCCCTGATATCAGCATTTTAGAGGAGCTGTATCAGGCAAGGAATCCATGGATGTGGCAGACTAAGGAGGGATACTTAGGCCTGAGGTCCTGGGGACAATGCATGGGGTGCCTTTTTCTATAGTATGAGCTTGTCCAGGAGTTGGCAGAAGTGGTCGTGCCATATGTCATATGCCATATGCATGCCATATGGACATTGGGTCTGAAGGGAGTACAAGGGGTGAGAATGGTGCAGAAATGGACATAAGTCCCTTTACACGAGAAAGGGTCCTGAAGGAACTGGAAGTAATAAGAGTTGATAAAGCAATGGGGCCAGATGGGGTGCACCCCAGGGTCCTTAAAGAACTAAGAGAGGTGGTGGCTGAACCTCTGGCTATCCTGTTTAGCCGATCACTGGAAACAGGGAGCCACCCAAAGACTGGAGGACAGCAGATGTAGTCCCTTATACAAAAGTGGGAACAAAGAGGAAGCGGGGAACTACAGACCAGTCAGCCTCACCTCGTAGTGGGGAAGATCATGGAAGCACTACTGAAGGAGAGATTGGTGGAACATCTGGTTGTCAATGGACTACAGGACCCAAGGCAGCATGGTTTCACCAGGGGAGGTCATGTCAGACCAACCTCATTGAATTTTGACTGGGTGACTAGTGAGGTGGATCAGGGGAGGGCGACATGGCCATGTCCTGACTTCAGCAAGGCCTTTGACACTGTGCCACATAGAAGACTATTACACAAACTGGGGAATATGGTGTGGGCAGGACAGTGTGGTGGGTAGGTAACTGGCTGGGTGGCAGGACACAGGGGTGGTGGTAAATGGCTGTCACCCACAGAGGGAAGAGTGACCAGTGGGGTACCACAGGGATCAGTGCTGGACCGGGTCCTATTCAACATCTCTATCAGTGACATGGCGAGGGACCCAGGAAGGCAGAATTTCACTGTTCGCTGATGACACAAAGCTCTGTAACAGAGTAGACACACCAGAGGGTGTAGACAGAATGAGAAGTGACCTGCAGAACTTAAAGAATGGTCAGGGGTTTGGCAGTTGAAATTCAATGCAAAGAAGTGCAAGATAATACATATGGGGCACAAAAACCCTGGCACAATATATCAGTTGGGGGGGTGAGGATATAGCATGCACCAAGCAGGAAAGGGATCTTGGGGTTATCGTCTCTGATGATCTCAAGGTAGGGGAACAGTGTGACAAGGCAGCAGGTAAAGCAAATAGGATGCTGGGATGTATAGGCAGGGCATTACCAGCAGGAAAAGGAGGTCATAATTCCGCTATACAAGACACTAGTGAGGCCCACCTGGAGTACAGGTACAGTTCTGGAGACCATACCTATGTGAGACATAGACAGGGTAGAGAAGGTTCAGAGGAGGGCAACAAAGATGGTGCATGGATTGCTTCACAAATCCTATGAAGAGAGGTTGAAGGAACTGAACATGTACTCCCTGGAGGAGAGGAGGGAGAGAGGGGATATGATAGAGACATACAAGTATCTTACAGGGAGGAACAGGGTGCAGGAAAACACTATTTTTAAGTGAAAAAGATGTTCCAGGACTAGAGGGCATGGGATGAAGTTGGAGGGAGGACGATTTACAGGAAACATGAGAAAGAATTTCTTCACAGAACGTGTGGTGGACAAGTGGAACACCCTGCCAGAGGAAGTGGTGGGGGCTGAAACAATCACGGGATTTAAGAATGCATGGGATAGACATAAAGGAATTCTGGAGGTCAGGGGTAAGGTGCAACAGACTTCTAGGAAAACAAACTGAACTTACAAGCTCAAATGGGCAGACTGGGTGGGCCATAGGCCCTTATCTGCCAACACTGTCTATGTATCTATGTATCTATATATGCATTGAGTACAGTCACCTGGGGGTGAGCTAGGGGACCTAGCAGCAGCTTTCAGCTCAGGGGCTCTGTGGGGGATATCAGTGTGTTATCCAAGGACCAGCTCCCTCGATTGTCCCCCTACCTCGCAGACCATAATACCTAGGGCACAGGCACTTATCGTATAAAAATAAGTGTCAGGATCTGAGTTCTACAGTATTTCTGCTGAGAATCTTAATGCATTTGCCATCATTTTAATTGTACTACTTGGGAGACACCTCTATACAATAGTATAAACAATCATTAGTTAGACAATACTGCCATCTTCAGTTCTAGTGCAGAACAGCAATTACCTATGCAATTATGTATGTAACCACAAGTAGCCTTCACAAATACAGGTCCTTTGTTTAGTTATCTTGTCTTTCTGCTAGCTCAGCATGCTTTCCCAGGCTAGTAAGAAGTCAGCTTATTTGCCATTATCCAATGATGAGACTTTTATATATCTTTTTGGTAGTTGCTATGGTTATTATCAGGGGTTTAAGACCCTCCTTTTTCTCTGAGAAGAAGAAGAGACTAGTTGTTGCCTATAGGTAAGAAAGATTGAAGGTGTTCTCCCCGGTGTTTATCACTGTAATTTGGTTGTAAGCCTGCTTTATATACCAGAAATAAATCACTTTATGTGCTGGACACCACTTGTCTGTCATTTCTTCACTTTTGTGCAGTTTCAACAAGAACCTGAGAAAGGGTAATTTTATTACCCAGTCACATTTGGCAACCATGTGCAGGTTGGAATGTACAAAGTGAGGATTCGATTTGAGTTCTTTGAACTGAATGTCGAGTAGTGTGGTTCATTTTTACCCACTTGGACCTACTCGAATATACTGTGGTTGTTCCTTTACAGACTTGTTCCGTCTCGGTTTCGGGCGTGGCAGACCCACACCGAACCACTGGTACACTCCCTTTGTGAGTAGCAGTGTACTGCCTTGGCACCGCTGTTTGCCTACGGGGGACCGGAAAGCAGTCAGGTGACGGCGCCAAGGATTTTATTCCAGTCTTTTGACAGTTTTCTTTGTCTGTTTACCCCTTTGCTAAACCTGAACTGTGCACAGAATAGAGACTCGACGTCTCAAACTACCTTACCTCCCATGGAGGTTGGACTGATTTTGCACTGGACGTGAAGTCATCAGAAGACTCACTGCTTACAATCTCTGATCAATATCTAGAGTCCAAGCAAATAGTCAAGAAATACCACACCAAAGGTCTCTCTGTCACGGCTTTACATACAGCCGTCGAAAGTTTATTAGCATGATGTGCCTCCCTTGAGCTGCAAAAAGCTTCTCTAAAAAAAGAGTTGGGCTTGCAGGCATCAGAGTTGCTGAAAAAGGAACAGAAACTCGCAGTGGAGGCACAGTCACTCTGTGATCATAATAACAGACTGTAGCACTGCACTGCTCAAGACTCTGAGCGTGAATTGTGTATGTTAAGGGAGGACAATGAAAGGTTAAAATGTGATAAGAAACAGCTATCTTATTTGAATGACATTTTGAGTGATACGAATGAAATTCTGAGAGAGGGTAATGTTGAATTGAAGGAAGAGAATGTGAGGTTGATGCATGAGCTAGACAAAGAGCTTAGGGAAAATGTCGAATTAGGCACCACGTATAGAGTATTGCAGGGTGAGGTTGAGAAGACTGAAATTTGTAACAAGAAATGTAGAGACAAGATGGCGAGAATGTACCATCAGCGAGACATTCTCGTTGGCCATGTAAAAGCCATGAATGGTTCAGTACGCACACATTGACATTACCTCATCAGGTGATGAGCGACTCTGATTACGAGGACATAGGATGCCTCGTACATCCAAGACCCTGCCCCACAGGGCAGTGGCCTTTATCAGCCATTCCAAGATGGTAGCCGTTACAGCCCACCACCATGTCACTGGCTATATCACGATTTCTACGCTGCCATGTCAAAACAAACATGGCAGCCCCATGATACGGGAGGCCAACCACCCAAGTAGGAGCCTGCTTCCACTGGCTCCCCTTTCCCAGGAAGACAGTGCGGAAGTGCGAGGCACTGTACAGGACATCTTGACTAAACTATCAACCCCTTTGGGAAGCTCCTCTATGCAGGAGTAGATTGGATGCATGTTTGAAAATGCTGTAACCCAAAAGAATGCATTCAAGACAATCGCTGATGCGGCAGCAGAAGCTGCCCTTCGCGGTGCTTTAGGTCATGGGGAACTAAACACTATTCCCTGCTCACCCACTTCCAATCCCCTACAGGTTGCTCATTCTGTTCAGCAAATTGCCCAAGGCATTAGACAGATGGGCCCAAATGACAACCTCAGCTGTCATTTGGAGAAGGTATGCTCCCTCTACAAGAAGCTTTCTCTCCAACCCGAGAACCAAGTCGAAGTCTTAAGACAAACCATCGAGCCTACCCTCTGGGTCAAACTCCCAGAGGCCGTCTGCAATTGCGAGATGCTCGACTACAACAATATTGCACAGGCACTTCTTGCTGCCAACTATCCAGGTATCGTTGGAGCCAGTTTGGCCTATAAGGTCAAGGAAAATGTGAAGGAAAGCCCAGCGGCTTACCATCAATGGTTGTGGCTCACCTTCGAGGCTGGCAAAGGCCTAGCGGGTGAAGCCACCGACAAAAACACAAATTGAGTACAAGGATTTGTACATCTGAAACACGACTCTGGCTCTCCAACAGAAGGCTGAACTCAGTGTCTACCCACAGACCAGTACCTTTGCCGACATCCTCACCAAGACAGAGCATGCCTTTCAGGTCTACCTCTGTAACCTACCTTCCAGAAGAAACACCAACAAGGCCACTGCCATCCAAACTCCAACGGCCCAGACCTTCCCGGCCCAAATCACCATGGTAAGCCCTACCCCATCCCACTAAATAGTGGAAGGCAACAATGATAAACAGGAAGCCCCTTCTGATGACCGACAGTCGCACACGTGTGTGGGGGGGGGAGGACCAGAACTACAAGAATAACCGGAACAATAACAACTACAACAGAAATGGAAAATATTCACATTCTGATGGCAAATGCCATAATGGGCCTACAATCGGGACCTAAAGGACTAAAACGAGACTCTCCATAAACAGCTGGAGGATGCCTGTGCTATAAAGGAGGTCGCAGCCACACGTTCCATGACAGCCCTGGAAAACCAACTAGTAATAGCATCTAACCTTTGATCTTCGCCGGCCACCGAACAATCTAGCAGCCGAAGGAAAGCCCTTTCAGCATCGGGCATTGGACAGGCCGATGTGGCAATTTGGAAACCACCAATTGAACAGTTCGCGATCTCAGCCCTGACAAAGGCACAGTACTCGTGTCCTGTAAACCGCAATAGGGAGGCCCAACCAGCCACCCTAGGCCTCAGGTCGCAGAAACGAGAGGATGAAGAAGAAGCCGGGAGCAGTACTGATTGACAATTACAAGCCCCAGTCCGGACTGTGAGTGACCTGCTTTTCGATACAAATGGATGGCCCAGTGTAAGAGCCACAGTCGGGGGCTGCCAACTGGATATGCTTCTGGATACAAGAGCAGCTATGTCTGTTCTCCATGATGAGAACCCAGCCACATCTGCCTGTTCTACCAGCTGGAAGACCAGTGCACAAGGGGTAGATGATGCCCAACTACAAACTTATTGATCTGTGTCTCTCCCTCTGCCACCTTAAGACTAATTTTGTCTTTGACCTCATGGTATTACGTCATCACCCCAGCATACTGGAAATTGATTTTCTTGCACAGCATGGCTGTGTGGTGGACCTAGCTAACAGGTTACTGCTACAGATCAAAGGAAAATGTCATGCTATCACCGTACCAGACTCCCATGCAGTGGCAGTCATTTCCCGGAACAACAAGGAGTATGATGTCATGGCTCTGTTTGAAAGTCATGAATTGTTTCCTGAACTACAACCATTGCTACAGGAACATACTGATGTGTTTGCTACCAACAAGCATGGTTGTGGTAGGATGCACACCACCATTGAAATCCTAGTATCCATTTCCTGCTGAAGCCTTACCCTCATTAAGGGAGACCATCCAATCACTGCTACAACAAGGCGTGATTAGGGCTTGTGTCTCTATGGTCAACTCGTCCATTTGGCCTGTGAAAAAGCCAAACAGAGCTTGGAGACTCACAACTGATCACAGAAAGTTCAACCAAGTTACCCACAGCTGTACCCCAACTGTGGCATCAGCTCCTGATGTGCTCAAGTTGCTGACACCTGAAAAAAGTGGTTCTCAGCTCTTGACATCTCTAATGGGTTTTGGTCACTCCCATAGCACATGAAAGTCAATACAAATTTGCCTTCACATTCGATTGGCACCAGTATTCCTGAACCTGTCTGCCCCAGGGTTTTCACAACAGCCCTTCCCTGCTCCATCTCCATATGATGGATGCACTGCAGGGGTTTTCCACTCCAGAGTGTCTCCTGCAGTATGTGGATGACTTGCTCTTAGCAACCACCACCAAAGTCTGACCTTGCTGGATGAACTACAGACTCTCCTCAGGACAGCAGGCCTCAAATGCAATCCCTCTAAAGCACAATTGTGCGACAAGGAGGTTATCTTCCTTGACCTATGCATCACTGACCAAGAGAGGAGCCCAGCTGTCAAAAATATCCAAGGCTTGCAAGACCTACCACTTCCCACTAGCATGGCAACACTTAGGCGCTTTTTGGGAATGGTAAACTATTCCAGGGATTTTATTCCTGATTTTGCCCTGAAGGCCACTCCCCTGTATGAACTTCTGAAAAAAGATGTCCCATGGACAGGGGGTTCCACACACACTGATTGGCCTCAGCCCCAGCAAGCACTGATCAACCCAAACCCAAGATTATCTTTCCACCTGGAAACTGCTACCTCTGATGTGGCCATGTTTGCAGTGCTGGCACAAACGTACAATGGGTACTTCAGGCCCACTGCCTATGCATCACAGATGCTATCCCCATTAGAGAGAAAATACAGTCTCTGCAAAAGAACACTCCTGGCAACCTTATGGGCTGTCAAACACTTCCTCTACATTATTGGATACGCTCCTGTTATTCTGCATACCTGTCGTCTCTAACACCAGACTCACCCATTGGTCTTTGCTTTTGCAGGATAGAGACATCAAAGAACTGCTTGTCAAAATGCCATCAATCCTGGCCTATGGCCTACTCTACACAGGTAAGCCCCATGACTGTGTCCTCCAGCCACCTGACCTACCTGACACAGGATCCATCCTGCCAGCCACACTTGAGGTCCTGGAAGACAAAACAATGTTCCACATCTTCACAGATTGCTCTGCATCCTATGTGGATGGAGAACAGGTAGCAATCTTGGAGTGCTCATACTGGATCATGAGGGTAATTTCAGGCGCATTGCTAGAAAATGCACTGTTATCTCTTCACAGTACGCCGAACTGGCTGCTGTTGCCTGTGCATTAGAGATCATGCCCCATGGTGACAGACGCCATCATCTTTCTGGACTCCAATTGGGTATGCTCATCCCTGAGTTCTTTCCATTCTGGCAAAAGAATAAACTTTACCTCATCGGACGTACCCTTGTCAAATATAGGGAACCATTTGTGTATATACACACCCTGACTCAAATGTTCACACATAAGCTATACATGCAAAAGGTAACAGCTCACTGCAAATCCGACCCTTACCATGAATTCAATGAACGAGCAGATTCGCTTGCAAAAGCAGGCACTCGGTTGGGGGGGGGACATGGGAGATGACTCACCCACAGTGCATAGCAGCAACTGTGACATCTATAATTGCTGCCACCAAGAAACCAGCACCAGAACCCCACTAGATCTTTCCACTGCACAGAAAGCAGACCCAGAGATCACAGATGTGTTCAAATTGCTAGACAAAGGAACTGAACAACCCATCTGTTGGCAGTCCCTACAAAAGACACGAGGACAATTTACGTCTGTCCAGTGATCAGAAGCTCATCTGGTATCACAAACAAGATACAGGTGACAAACTGTGGGTGGCACCACAATCACTGCGAACCAAATTTATTCATATGCTTCATGATACCCCCACTGGTGGACACCACGGGACAGAAAACACTCTTCAGAGACTCAAGACAGTCACCTGGTGGCCTGGTATGGCCAAAGATGTGGAACGTTATGTGGACAACTGCATAGTGTGTGCTCAGAATAACCCTTCAGTGAAGAAAAATGCCAAGTTGTTGCCCCAAAGGCAGTTCGGACCATGAAATGCGATACAGATCGATTTCATTGGCCCTCTTACCAACTCTAGTAAGAAAAACAAGTATGCACTCGTTGTCACAGATTTGTTCTCCAAGTGGGTAAAGACTTTTCCTATTAAGAACAACACGGCAAAGACAACTGCCAAGATCCTGGTGGATCAATTGTTCTCCAGGTTGGGCCTACCTCTAAAGGTAAACTCAGACCAGGGAACCAGCTTTACAGTGGAACTGATGCAACAGACACTCCAGCTTCTTGGAGTTGATCAGAAATTCCACATTCCTTACCATCCTCAATCATTAGGTCAGGTAGAAAGAGCTAATAGATGCATAAAACAGATGTTATGCAAATTCATTGATGACAATCCCCCAGATTGGACTTCCCTCTTGCCACTGTTACTAATGGCAATTAGGAGCACCTCTGCAGCTACTACCCACTGCACACCCTATGAGGTTATAACTGGTAGCGCTATGAGACTACCTGAGCACCTGTTGATTGATCTCTGCACCCCTACTGCAGATAGAGTATCTGCAGACAAGTATGTGGAAAAGCTTCACGAGGACATCATGAAGACACACCTGTTCGCTGCTAAGCAGATCGGCAAGGCTCAACGACAAGCTAAAGCTCATTTTGACAAGCATGTCAAAGAAGTCGACTGGCAAGTTGGAGACCAAGTAATGCTTCTCCAGTACAGACAACCCACATACTCATTTGCCAGTAAATGGGAAGGTCCCTATCCCATTGTCAACAAGCTCAGCCCTGCTGTGCATCAGCTCAGAGTACAGCAGCAGAAAAATACTGCTGACAAGTGGTTCCATGCTAACCAACTCAAACTATATAAAGGTGACTAAAAAACTTATTTTTCCTAACCCCATAGGGCAGAATAGTACTTCCAGCTAACTAATCCTTTTCTATTTCTTTCAGATATCTGCAAGATAGCTATCGTGCACCCTATCCTGCTACTGGTGAGACTACTGCCTCTAACCATTATAGCACCCCACTCAAACCACCACGGACTCACAAGGACTGACTGGATCACCTGCTGGTCAAATGGAACATTCAACTCCCATGGGTGTTCGAATTAATATTCCAAACAAAAACATTAAGGTTACTCAAGGCAAAGATGCCTTTCTGGATGCTGTAGTTGTTGCCCTGTATAAATCTTCATTTTCCATTCAATGGCAAACTGATGCAATGGACTACACAATCCCTGTAGCTTGCCTGGCCAAAGGGTACATTCCATGGCTAGCCTAACACTGATATATCCCAAAATGGTACTCTCTCTATTAGACAGGCTTCTCCACGACACACTGGACAGTATAATCTTACTGCACTCATAGATCCTGCCTTTTGTGACAGACTTCCTTCACAGGAGGCTATTGACTTCTGTCTCAAAACTATGCTGCTTCTTCTTCTCTCTACCTCTCTGTAGCGCCACCCAGTCAGGAAGAACTGCTTGCCTGTCCTCATCTGGAGGATGGCCCCTCCTAGTGGTTTGACCACCACATCACTTCCAGGAGCATGATAAACAACGTGCAATTTATGCATGTCCCAGTTATTTTCAATTTATTACACTGGAATATGGCTGAATTTGGTTTATGTCAACATACTAATGCTTCTAAATTTCACAGTATGATGATTACTGATATTGTAGCTGCTTACCAAACACACACAAATGATCCTATTGGTGGACCTCACACCACTGACCATATTGGTGTTTTTAGACCCACCCGTAAATATGCTAAACTCAGACCAAAATGCACCAAGCAGGATGCAGCTTCAGACGTCGCTGGTGCAGCCGTTCTGTCTCTGGTATAACTGGAGTAGCCGGCACTGCTACAGGCCTTTTTGGCTCAGGAATGTCTATTTGGAATAGAACAGATATTGCCTCTACTGAAGCACAGACACTCAAGTTCCAGCAAACACTTGGCAATGATGTTATGCCCCCTATCTTGCAAGGTGTTAATTCTCTCAACGAGGAAGAACTTTATACAGTTTATAATATGAAGGAGATTGCTCAAGGGTTCAATGATACGAGACAGAAACTTAATGATCTTATTTTTCAGAATAACCGTGAGGCGGACAAGCAATATACTGGGCATGATATTCTGTGTTCTGCTTATGTTATTTCTACTGTTAGTCTCTTCAGGGACTTGGGATCAGGCAAAATTCCAGATGTTATTCATGATCTCAAATTGGGTAAATGGTATTGTCCACAATGCACAGCCACTGGTTGCATTTCTACGCGTTTAAAGAATACGCTTAACATTTCCAGGTCTACAATGTGTAGGCCCCCTACCTCGCAGACAGTAATACCTAGGGCACAGGCACTTATCGTATAAGCATAAGTGTCAGGATCTGAGTTCTACTGTATTTCTACTGAGAATCATAATGCATCTGCCATCATTCTAACTTTATCACTTAGAAGACACCTCTGTTTATACCACTGTATAATCATTAGTTAGGCAATACTGCCATCTTCAGTGCTAGTGCAGGACAGCAATTACCTATGCAATTATGTATGTAACCATAAGTGGCCTTCACGAATACAGATCCTTTGTTTAGTTATCCTGTCTTTCTGCTAGCTCAGCACGCTTTCCCAGGCTAGTAAGAAGTCAGGTTATTCGCCATTATCCAATGATGAGACTTTTATATATCTTTTTGGTAGCTGCTATGGTTATTATCAGGGGTATAAGACCCTCTGCATTGCACCTTTTTCTCGGAGAAGAAGAGACTTGTTACAGCCTATAGGTAGGAAAGACTGGAGGGAGTTCTCCCCGGTGTTTATCATTGTGATTTAGTTGTAAGCCTGCTTTATATACCAGAAATAAATCATTTTATGTGCTGGAAACCACTTGTCTATCATTTCTTCACTTTTGTGCCGTTCCAACAAGAATCTGAGAAAGGTAATTTTATTAACCGGCTACAAGTGTGAGCGAGACAAGGCACAATAAAATCCCAGATTTCCAGGATGTAGTTGTAGGTTCCATTGCTGGTTCGTCCGCAGGTTGCTTATAATGGTTCGTTCCAACCTAGCATGAGATTAGGCACGCAAGAGAAGGTAGTACCACTCATACGAAGCAAAATTGCTCACTTTTCTGAATCTCTCTAGCAGTAGGTCCATATAAGGAGCAAATGGAAAAGGAGGAACTCAGTAAGTTTTGCCTTGGGTCATGTGATCATGGGGAGCTATATAAGAAAGAGTTCAGACAGGGCGGGTGGGGAGCCAGCACACAGTGCCGGCAGGAACAATAGACTGGTAGTCTTTGTCCAGGGTAACAAAGTCAGGACTTCCCCATGAGCTGGCGAGAAGTGGTGGCAGGTGCTGTGGATAGTCATGCTACAGGAGCACCCAGCTGGCTTCTTGGAGCTGGTGGCATAGTCCGGGGGGGGGGAATGGGTTGAGGCTTCCCTTCTTCAGTGTGAGCGGTGGCAGTAGCTGGGTGGCTGCACCGCAGTAGCGCCCAGGGTGGGCCTACTAGATCTGGGGAGGGAGGTGAGGAGAAGAAGGAGAAAATAAATAGCTGTAGCCAAGAGTGGGCTAGAAGCAGCTGAGCATGGGCTGGTGGCAGACAGCCAGCGGGCATCTGGGGAAAGCAGAACAAAGAGGAAATAGGCTAAGTGGGTGGGTTTTCTGTAGGAGAAGTGAGGAGCAGGGGATTAGGAAAGGGGCTGGTTTTCAGACAGCACCGCCTTCCGTGTGCAGAGGCCTGGTCAGAAGGATAAGATGCAGGGAGAAGAGAGGAGAGGCTCACGCTTAGTGAGTAGCATAGTAGGACAGAATCAGCCAAGCAGAGGCAAGTCAGGCAAGGTGCTGAGAAGTTGCCATCAGCAGGCTGGTACAGTAAGACTCAGAAAGGGCTGATTAGAGGAGGGATTTAGAGGTAGAGCTGCCAGGCAGTTGCTGGCGGATAAAGAGCGAGGACAGAAACAGCAGGGATAGCACAGGAGTTAAAGTATAGCCAAGCAGCTGCCGCACAGCAAGTTCACTTTAAGCAGGGCACAAATTAACTTAAACACAGCAGTAAAACACAAAACATCACAGGGAATGGTAGAATGCAGCAGGAGACTAGGCTCTAAATATTCTTAGTACATTATTCAGTAGGCAGGTATTCAGTTCTAACAGTCTAGGCAAGTATTAGTAAAAATTTAGTACACAGAGAAATATTCAGGCTAGCAGTCTTAGAGAGGAATGAAGAAAAGACCAATCAGCCTGCCGTGAAGCCGGGGAACAAATCAGTTCAAACAAGGCTGATGTGCAGGCCAATCAACAGCCATGGGCGGGAAGCGTCTAAAAGTTCAAGATTTTTTTTTTCTTTAAAGGCGCCGAGAGGTCATTACCTGGGGTTCAGCACTGGCAGTCCTTGTCTGGGGTAGCCGAGTCAGGGCTTCCCCAAGAGTTGGCGGGAGACAGCGGCAGGCGCTGTGGGCAACCGCTACAGGAGCACCCGTCGGCTTCTTGAGCTGGCGGCATAGTACAGGTGGGGAGCTGGTTAAGGCTTCCTTCTCAGTGTGTGAGCAGCAGTAGCGGGTGGTCTGATCAAGCAGTAGCACCCAGGGCGGGTCTACTAGATCTAAGGAGAAAGCACTAAATGAAAAAGTCAAATCCAGAGGAAATGGTGAACTGATGAGGTCCAGTGTCACAGAGTATGTTAAATGCTTGAGATGATGAACTGTGGCCTGGGCATATGCATGATGTGAAAACCTTGTCTGTATGTTTCCTTTGTCCTTCAAAATGGTTGTTGGATAGATAGCCCTTAGAGACAAGGACATTAAAAGTTGATTTCAATTGAAAATGCTGATACTTGGTGGTAAGTCAAAAGCCAAAAGGAATGGTGAACTGCTGAGGTCCAGAGTCGCAGAATGTGTTAAAATTCCTGAAGGTGATTAACTGTGCCTGCGCATATGCAGGATGTGAAATCCTTTAGTCTGTATGCTTCCTTTGTTTTTCAAAGAGGTTGTTGAATAGCCCACATACATTCCTTTGGGAGCAGGACAGACGAAAATGTGGATTCAGAACAGGACTCAGAAGCATCGAGTTTGTCAGACTTAGCTGCTCGACTTATTTTTTTTTGGGATGCTTCCAAAAAGTCGATTTTAAAATGAAAATGCAGATACCTGGTGGTGATGTTTTGCAGAAATCCAATCTAGGGGACTTTCACAGATGTTGTGAGCAAGAAAGGTGTAGTTACTCCAAGCAGAAAAATATGTAAATCCACAAAAAGTAACCTACAGACACAAACACAAACAGCCACCCACACAGACCCAGGAGGCAGAGTTTCTTAAGATTCCTAAGATATTTAAGATACTTCCAACAACTCCATGTGCCAGTATTGTTGCATTGTTATTGTGTATATCTAAAGTTAAAGTATTGGAAATAACTCTCCTAACTCCCTTTCATTGTCAGTGTAATCAAAAATTTTATTTATTTTACACTGTGCACAAACATTATTTTGACCAAAGTGCATGACTCTGCACTCGTTTTCATTAAATCTTAATTTATGTTTAGAGGCCCACATTTCTAAATTTGTTAACTGTTTCTGAAATTCCTGTATGGATTCTGCGTCATTTACTATGGAACCCACCTTCATGTCATCTGCATATTTGCAGAGCCACGATCCACCAGTGACACGCACTGAGGAGACAAAAAGATTAAATAAAAGAGTGGTCCCAGTATCGATCCCTGCAGGACCCCACTCAACACTACACCCCAATCAGATAGGTACCCTCGAAGCACTCTTTGTAGTCTGTTCTCCAACCAGGATCGAATCCAAGCTATTAAACCTTCCTGTACTCCCAGATCTTTTAAAGAAATCAACAGTATTTCATGAGACACTGAGATGAAAGGTTTGGTATAAGCCAAATATACCACATCTACGGGAAGGCCCCGATCAAGCACCTGACTCACAGGCTCAAAAAAGTGGAGCAAATTACTTGCACATGATTTTCCGGAAGCAAAGCCATGCTGTGTTACATCAGATAGTTGCATTTCCCTCAGATTCTCTTGTAAGTATTCCTCAATGAACTTCTGCATTATTTTTCCTAAGATCAAAGGTATACTGATTGGCCTGTAATTATCCTCATTAGCTTTATCCCCAGACTTAAAAATTGGAGTAATGTGTGCCACCTTCCATTCCTTTATCACTCTACCCTCTAGTAGTGAAATATTAGAGAGTACTGAAAGAGGCCCAGCTATTTCCTCAGCTATAGTAACTAAAAACATTGGGCACAGACCTTCTGGACCTCCAGATTTATGTATATCAAGGTCTCTTAACTTTTCAAGAATTTGCTTAGCGCTGATCTCAGAATACATGCCTAGACAATTAGAAGACTTATTTACAAACGAACATAAAATATCAGGCTTAAAAAAAAAAAATAAATAAGAAAATGGTTATTAAATACTGTAGCCATATATTTTTCTTTGTCAATTATTTCATTCCCCACTTTTAGGTTGATTATCTGTTTCTGACCTGGTCTTAAACTACCAATATAGTTATACAATTGGTTATAATTATTTTTCTTGTCAGTTGCCAACCTCACTTCTGCTCTACTTTTTGCTTTCCATATGGCTTTCTTGCACTGGCTCACCAGTGCCTCATATTTAATCAGTCTTTCTGGAGTTGGATTGTCTCTATACTTTCAGAATTCCCTTGCTTTTTGTTGAGCAGTTTACATATTTTTTTATTAAACCATTTTGGTACCCTACCCCTACTGTTCTATTTCTGAATTTGTGGCACATACTTCTGTATACAATATTGTAATTTGTTATTCATTTTCTCCCAAGTTCTTTCTAGGGTTTGATGCTTTAGGTCTAGCTGCCAATTCCAACTACCTAGTACATGTTTGATCTTATTGTAAATCAGCCTTTCTGTAGTTCCATATGTTAGTTTTCCCACTTATTTTAACTATTTTTTTCAGAGAGAGAACAAGTGACCATATGGTGATCACTAGTGCCCAGAAGTTGCAATATATTTACATTATTAACTGCCCCCTCAATATTACAAAACAGTACGTAAAGAATATGCTTTTCTCTGGTATATTCAGTGACATACTGTTCAAGAGAGTTATTTAGACACATTTCAATAAACCTCTCCTCTAATTGAGTATTCCCCTGTAGGGAATCACAATTTATTTTAGGGAAATTAAATCCCCCATTAATACACAGTCCTCGGCTGTAACCCTGCTATCCAACATATTCAAAAACTGGTTATTTTCTGTTTCACTCAGGTTAGGCGACCTATAGCAGAGACCCAGGATAATTGTTCTTTTCCCAGTACATAATTTGGTCCATAATTGTTCTACCATAATGTGGTCACTATGCGATATTTCCAAAACATGTGCCTTTAAAGATGTTGATATAAATAGGCCCACTCTACCTCCAATCTTTCCTGATCTAGATTTATGGAAAAAATTGTAACCAGAAATCCCCTCAACCCAGTCATCATTTTTCAACTAGGTTTCAGTCAATCCACAAATGTCAAGGTCATATTTGTTCATTATGTATTGAAGTTCCCCTAACTTATTTTTAACACTTCTGGCATTAACCAACAACATATTTAACTCTTTTTCGGGTTCAATTGGGGTAGCTGACTTTCTCTCTTGGTGAACAATAGGATCCTTGCCCTGATCATATCTCGAGAGACCCCTTCTTCCCCTAGTTTATAGTTAAAAAAATTGTCGATATTTTTCTTGAAAATCTGCCCCAGCATCTTACTTCTTCTGTTAAGGTGCAAGCTGTCTTTGTTATACAAGGAGTTATTGTTACAAAAAATTTCCCAAGTTTTTATACACAGATACCCCTGCATCAGGTACCATCTTCGGAGCCAATTATTTACCCTAATTATTTTCTGGTTTATGTAATTACTAGCTCTGGGTACAGGTAAAATCTCAGAGAAAATAATAGTGCCATTCAAATCCTTAACCAATTTCTCAAGTTTCATATACTCTAATATCATCTGCTCCTTTGTGTAGTCTTCAGATCATTTGTGCCTGCATGTGTTAATACCACAGGTTTATCATCCTTCTTTTTTATTATTTTTGGTAGCTACACAGCAACATCTGATAACTTCGCTCCTGGCAGAAATGAACTTGTTACAGTCTCTTTACAATTTTTTGTGGTATATGCATCTGTGTATTTCACTAGTCACCAACTAGGTGTATTCCATTTCTTTGGGGCTCTGTAATATTTTCTACTTCCATGGCCTGATCAGGTTGTTGTATTTGACTATTCACCTGTTCACTCATTGTCCCTCCCTGCATCTGACCATCATCTACCTGCAATATAGTTACATTTCCCTGCCCTTGAATATCCTTTACAGTGTCCATGTCTTTGGTTGCACAAGCTACGACTCCTCCATGTGTATTTTTCAGTAAGCTGTCCGCCTGTCCATTTGCCTCATCTAAAAGGTTTTGTAAAGGGGTGAAGCAATTGGATGTTGGGATACTAAAAATCATAGCTGGTGGACCAGGGAGGGGCAGTGGATATGGCCTACCTGGATTTCAGTAAGGCCTTCGACATCGTTCCTCATAGAAGGTTGCTTAACAAATTGGGGAATCTGGGTGTGGGCTCTAAAGTGGTAAAATGGGTTGGAAACTGGCTAAACGGTAGGATCCAGGGGGTGGTAGTAAATGGCATAAAATCAGAAGGGGGGTGATCAGCAGGGTTCTACAGGGATCGGTGCTGGGTCCAGTTCTATTCAATGTCTTCATAAGTGACATTACAGAGGGACTGGAGGGGAAAGTATGCTTGTTCGCAGATGACACCAAGATCTGTAACAGAGTCGACACACAAGAGGAGCTAGATAAAATGAGAAATGACCCAAGACTACTTGAGGAATGGTCAAGGATTTGGCAGTTGGGTTTCAATGCTAAGAAGTGCAAGATAATGCACCTGGGACACAGAAACCCAAAAGAGAAATACAGGATGGGGGGGCAGGTTCTAGCCATCACAAGTCAGGAGAAAGACCTGGGAGTTATCAAATCCGATGACGTGAAGTCAGCCAAACAATGCGAAAAAACAGTGAGGAAGGCAAACAGAATGCTGGGGTGCATAGGAAGGGGCATAAACAGTAGGAGGAGTGAAGTGGTGATGCCACTGTATAGATCACTTGTGAGGCCTCATCTGGAATACTGTGTCCAATTCTGGAGACCACATCTCAGGAAGGACACAGAATGGAAGCAGTCAAGAAAAGAGCAACAAAAATGATACATGGACTGCACCACAAGCCTTATGAGGAAAGACTCAAAGAACTAAACATCTATTCACTGGAAGACAGACGAGGGAGAGGGGATATGATAGAGACTTTCAAATACCTTAGAGAAATAAACAGGGTACAGGAGGGGAGCATATTTCAGAGACGAAAGTGCACAAGGACAAGGGGCCATAACATGAGACTGGAGGGAGGGAGGGAAGCTTAGGGGGAATGCTAGGAAGTATTTTTTCCACAGACTGTGCTGGATCTGTGGAACAGCCTACCAGCGGAGGTGGTGGAAGCAAAAACAGTACAGGAATTCAAAAGTGCGTGGGATAAGCATAAAGGCACCCTGCTATACAACAGAGCAGGTGGAAAGGCAGTCTAGATAAGAGTAGGGGTTGTCAAACCAAGCAGGAAATGGGCAGACTAGGTGGGCTGTATGGTTCTTATCTGCCGACAGAGTCTATGTTTCTATGTAATATACCATGAGTGAGAAGTATGCCAGCAGACCTGAGGACACCACCACCGAGGTTGTTCTACAGGACTGTCAATAACCCCAACAAGCAAAAGGTTCATCTGTCTAAAAGAATTCTTATTGCTATCAGTTTTGTCCAGTACCCTCCAGGAAGGTCTGTCCTTCAATTCTTTTGATCGAAGGTGCCTCCTCTGCCTGTGCTGATTACAGGAAGAAGGTTGACAAGGGCTAGGCCTTCCATAGGGCTGCCTAGTGGGGTGTTGCATTTTTAAAATTATTACAAGAAAAATAAATAAACCCTTGAAATAAAAATAAATAAGTCTTCCACTTACTAGAGGAATGGTCGACTTCCATCAGATTTTGTTGATCAATCACTTCCTTGCTTCTGTCACCAACTGGAAGTTCCTCATCCCCCTCCAATAGCGATAACAAATAATCCTTTGGAATTTGAAAACCTACATGCATTTAAAAAATATACATATATATCACTATAAGCTTCAGTTTCACAATCCCGCTGATGGTAGCGGGGTCTGACACAGATCTAGCCAAGTACAAAGAAAAACGGCACCAGAGGGGCTCCAACAGCTAGGCAGCACAGCAATCACCTCTTCAGCCACTGCAGTAATGGACCATTCCACAGCTTTATTTTTACTAACTGCAGAAAAATGATATTAATGCATCTGATAGGGTTCAAACATTAAGCATCAAAAAAAAGGGAAAAGCAATGTTAGATAAAAGGTACACAGCCTTTCAGAACCTGTGGTACTGTGTTTCTTGGGGTTTGAACCATCACATGATGCTGCACTGGTGTTGCTCTAACTTTGGTGCCGTGTCAAGGCAGACAGAAAATACAGACTAATACTGGAGGCAGTGCTCTGAAGTAATGGTAACACCAATGTTGTGTTGCATTTTTTTCTCCCCTCAAAGTCCAAGGAACATCATGCTACAGATTCATCAAGGCTCTTGGGACTCCTTACCCTAAAATCACATTTCCCTGCTTTGTGTTTAAACCCTAACTGATGCATAAACATAGCTGTTTTTTTTTTTTGTTTGTTTTTTTATTGCAATTAATTCTTCTTAATGTTTTTTTTAAAAAGATGTAAGGCATGCACACAACTTTGTATTGACAATGCTAGCAAACAGCCCCAGGACTGACAATGCTAACTTTTGTTTTGAGTAGTCAAGACCTTTAATGGCAAGCAGCCCCCAAGATTGGCAATGCCGGCTGAATACTTTAAATGTCAAGCAGCCCCTGAACTGATAATGCTGACCTTCTGCCAGTATCATCGATACATTTAACAGCAAGCTGAGACTGACAATGCAAGCTGCCTTTTGCAAAGCCAGAAGGATACAGGGCTGAACTGGCAATGAGCTCGAACACCACATGCAAACTCCTTTCCACTTTCTAACATTATCTTTAGAACAGCTATTCAAATACTGCTACAAAATAATACACTTTTTCCAAGATCTGTGAAAGTGTTGCCACTTCGTCAAAACAGCATCTCTGAAATTGTTTTCTTTACCTCCTGAACCAGTTACTGGCAACCTCCTCAAACAGCTGCTGGCTAGCAACCCTATCTCAAAATAGCATTAATAGTAAATAAAAATTCAATGTGTGTAGTCAGTCTTTCCTAAATGGTTTCCAGTGGCCCTTGACTTTTTGCCTGGCTAATTTAGCTAGGCAAAAATCACTTTTTTTTGTACTTTTTATTTATGGGTTTTATGACTTGCAGGAAACAATGTAACACATATGGCATAGGGCAGGGTATGCAGACCCAAATAACAAGCATACAGGCATTTAGTAATTAAACATGAAAGAACAGATTGTAAAGTCCATTCATTATTTGAAGTTGCCAGAGTTCAGTAATAAACAGGAGTAAAGTGCAGCTTGATAATGCTGTAGGATACAATGCTCTCACCTTAAAGCAGCAGTATTTGTTAGTCACTATAGAGTTGTTTCTTTTCCAATGTTAATGTTTGTCTGGGGAAAAACCAACACATCCATTTTCTTTTCGTGTTTTTTTTTTTTCATTCTTTAACCAAGATACAGACTTCTGAAATTTTTAAAAGTTCCAAGCCCTGTGCCATGCCCACCATGAAAACATTCAATACCGTGGTACAGCACTGTCCTCTTTACCAACAGAAACATGTGTAACACCATCCTAATGCATCCACATTTTAAATCTAGCTCATACATTCATAACTTCAGCTGAAGAGGTTTTTAAGAATTGCATGTGGCAGCCATTTTTAATGATGTGAGTCATTAATTAAAACATTCGCTGTAAAATTTGTTTTAACAATACCTGAGAAAACTAAAATTACACTGAGCTTAAATCTATGGATGTCAGAAATACATTTTTGCCAATAAAATATACAATGTATTTTTTTTTTGCTAACGAATGTTGCTGCTGCTTAAAGATTTTGTAAATCAGGCAATATACCTGCACAAGCAGGTTACTGCATTTCTATGGGAGGGCTGACAGACACAGTGAAAATGAATAGAAAGAGAACAAAAACGAAAGCCTTGACTCGGTTAAATTGTGGTACATCCCCACAATGTATGGCATGCTACTTCTGCCATCTGGGGTAACAGGCGTAACAATTACTAGGAATGTAGTCAAAGTTTACAAACTAAGTGGTGTGATATACCACACTAAGACATATAGCTTTCGCTTTCACTGGACTAGTGGATCTTTTAAACTTAGGACTATACCAATAAAACAGCAGAACACAACAAACACAGCAAGCAAGAGAACTGTGATAAGGCAACTAAGAGTCCAACTGGTAGCCCACTGAGAACACAGCTGTGTCAGTGGCTCAGTAGGTAGCACACTCACATCTGAGGCCGGGAGATCAGACAGCTGTGGGTTCAGTTCCCACATCTGGCACTTGGGTTAATATCCCAGTACTGACACTGTAGTGCAGCATGAGGGGGGTGCTGCACTTCTGAGGTGCCGTCTCTCGGATGAGACGTTAAACCGAGGTCCCATCTGCCTGTTCTGGTGGTAGTTCAGGAGGATGTTAAAGATCCCATGGCACTTATCGAAAAGAGTAGGGGATTTCCCCAGTGTCCTGATCAAATTTCCCCCATTCACTAAAAAAAAAAAAAAAAAAAAAATACCACCAACAGCTTAATGTGGTTCAATTTCAGTTGCTTACCATCTGTAACCCCCCAATCACCCCTGAAAAGGACTTCTAGTCCCAGTGGGCCTACCGGGTCAACAAAATTCAATAAATAAATGTCAAGTTCAGTGTTCCAACATAGAAGAGTAAAAAGAGCATCCAAACGCCTTAATTCACCCCTTATCATTCTGGTCATTTTCAGAAGGACTGAGCTGTGTAATTAATTTTTCTGCAAAAGCTGTCGCAGAGTCTGGGTCCACAAAGACATGAGTTTTGGAGTTATAGCAAAACTGTAGCAGAGTTGGAAAAAGGAGCTGGGACAAGATTCCATTTTGCATAAGTGCTTTTTTGGTGAACTGTAGCTCCTTCTTCCTAGCCTGGGTTTGGGCTGAAATATCAGGGGAGAAGGCCAGCTTACATCCCTCCCAGACAATGTCACCTTGAGATCTGGCATCTTGAAGAAGAGGGATCTGGGCTTCTACTACCGATAATGTTACAATGGCCGTCAAAAGTCTCTGCAAAGTATCACCACGGGACTGGGTCTGTTGTGGAATGGCAAAAGCTCTCACCACTTTTACACCCGTGTCCACAGGCAGCAATGGTAAGTCTTCAAAAATCAGTTTACTTACGCCACTAATATGTCCATTCTGCTCGTGAACCGGGAAGGAAATCCCACAGTCCTGACACTGGCTTGCCTGTGTCCATTTTCGAGTGTCTCCACCTTCAACTGGAGAAACTGAAGGTCCCTTACAAAGGTTGCATTATCGTCTGTTTGACAGGCATTTTCTTCTGAAAGTTCTTTAATTGCCACAGCATTCTCCTGAATTTTATTGTCACACTCTAATCTTTGCCTCCACAACCACCAACTGCTTACTGGTATCTTCACCCATGGCTTAGATTTTGGTAAGCATAGCCAGGATCTGAGCCATCGGGAGGTCTGTCGCAGTAGCTCTGCTGAATGACATAGGCCCCAGTCCTTTTGAGAAGGCTGCAGGAGAAAAAAAGGCATCAAGACGTTGGAGAGCATGTCTTGTATCTCTCTCTGGCTCCATGTCATGCTGTTCAGTAAAGTGCCAGCACCATTTTTTTTTTAGCTGATTGGAGTGAGATGCTATTAATTAAAGGACAACTAAACAAGTTATTTACTAAAATGACACTGCCGAAATCCAAAAACATATGGGTGTAGTATAATCTCCTACCTATTATGTGATGACCTTGTTTTAGTCCAAAAATCAAGTTTTTATATAATTTCATCGCAACTGAAAAAAAAGAACAGGTTATTCACCTGCAACAGTAGTTCTAGGAGTGGTATATGTTGTTCATCCACACTCTTTGGCATGTCCCTTTCCCCCTTTAAGGATCACCAGAAGTCTTCAAGCTGGCTCCTCCCATCCACTCGGGTGGTATATACCTCGGCTCCACCCCATGACGCCAGATCTTAGCCTGCTGGAAGCCAGGTTGTGTACATCCGCAGCCGGGGAGGTCGGGTGGGTCCATGTGCATGAACATCATATACCACTCCTAGAACTACTGTTACAGGTGAGTAACCTGTTCTTCTAGGAGCATGGATATGTTGTTCATCCACACTCTTTGGCAGACTCCTAGCAGTTCTCCGGGAGGAGGGAGGCAAGGCGCACACCCCCTACTTAGGGAACAGAAACTGGAGAACTGAGGCCCCAAAACCAGCATCCTGGCGTGACTCAAGGTCGATGTGGTAGTGGGTGATGAAGGTGTTTGCTGACTTCCAGGTAGCAGCCCAATACATTTCCTGGACAGGGATTTCCCTGAAAGCAGCCACCAATGCAGCAGTTTGGTGGGAAGAATGAGCTCTTATCCCTCTGGGAGGCTCCTTGCCCGCCAACTCATAGCACAGACCTATGCATGATGTAATTCATCTTGCAATAGTCCACTTCACTGCAGGTCTTCCAGAAGCAGCTTCAATGTAGGTGACAAACAGCCGGCGAACCTAGAGCACACCTCAGGTCCAAAGTATGGAGCCTGTACTCGGCCTCCGAGGTGTAATTAGGGTAGTATACCGTCAGGGTTAACACCTGGTTAAGGTGAAACTGACACCTCATTCGAATAGAATTTTGGGTGGGGGCGAATGGCAGCCTTGTTTCTGTGGAAGACCAGATAAGGGGAGTCCACCGAAAGCGCCTGGAGCTCCCCTGTCCTTCTGGAAGACGTGATAGCCACCAGGAAGGCCGTCTTCCACGACAAGTGTGACAACTCACACTTGTGCATTGGTTCGAATGGCTTGCCCATGAGCTTTGCCAGTACCAGCAGTAGATCCCACGGAGGTGGAGGTTCATGCATCAGAGGGGATGTGTGATCCAGGCCTTTGAAAAAGTGCTCGACCACTGTCTCCTGCACCACCACTGGCTCACCGCCCCGCGCCCGGTAAGCAGAGATGGTTGCCAGGTGCACCCTAAGGGTCGATGACCACAGACCCGCTTTGGAGAGAGACCAAAGGTAGTTAAGAATGTTAGCCACTGGACAGGACAGAGGGTCCAGGCTCTTATCCTGACACCAAATGGAAAACCTTTTCCATTTGAAGTCATAACATTTCCTGGTAGAGTTCTTTCTGGATGCCTCCACCACGGTGTAGACCTCTTCGGAAAGACCCAAAGCCTTTGAACTCTAGCTGCTCAGGTACCAGGCTGTGAGGTGCAGGGATTGAAGGTCTGGATGGAAGACCTTCCCCTGACTGAGTGTTACCAGGTCCGGGAATGTACAAAGCCGCTCCGGATGACTACAGCTGAGGCTGAGGAGATTTGGATACCAGAACTGGCACGATCCCGTCTGGGGCTACCAGGATCACCTTCGCCTTGTCCCTCCTCACCTTGAGAAGCACCTTGAGGATCAAGGGAAAAGGAGGGAAGGCACAGAGGAGGCCTGGGGTCCATGGCATCAAGAAGGCATCCCCCTGCAGCGAGCCCTGTTGAGGGGGCGGGCATGAAACAGCCTCAGCTTGCTGTTTTCCCTGGAGGCAAACAGGTCTACCATCGGTTTTCCCCAACAGGAGAACAAGCTGTAAGCTACCTCTGGATGGAGGGACCACTTGTGTGATGTCTGGCTTACGCAGCTGAGGGCATCCGCCAGATGGTTCGAGGTTCCTGCCACATGGATGGCTAGGAGTTCACCTCCAACCAGCTCACAAGGGTCCAGATGCGGAGTGCCTCCTTGCACAGCAGACAGGAGTGCGTGCCACCCTGTTTGTTGAGGTAGTGCACGGTCACGGTACTGTATGTCAGGACCTGAACCACTTGACCCCAGAGCTGAGGAGCAAAAGCTGACAGTGCTAGTCTGACTGCTCTGAGATCCAACAGGTTGATGTGGCATCGGGACTCCTTGGGGGTCCTGAGAACGTGGGCCCTTTTGTCCCCCATGTGGGCTCCCCAGCCCATGAGAGAGGCATCGGTCATGAGGATGACTGTCAGCTCGGGATGGACAAATGGGATTCCTTCCTGCAATTGGTCTGGGGTGGTCCACCATTGGAGAGCGTCCCACATCTTCTGGGTTACAGTGATCAGCTGGTCAAAATGACTGTGGCGCCAAGTCCACTGGGCAGCTAGCTCCCATTGGAGGGGTCGCATGTGCAACCAGGCCCAACGGACCACTGAGGTGCACGCCACCATGTAACCCAGAAGGTGCAGAAAGTCTCGGGCAGGGCGCAAGTGCCCAACCAGAAATGATTGGGGAAAGGAGGAGAGAACCTCCGCCAGGTCCGCCGGGAGCTGAGCTCTGGCTTGACAAGAGTCTGAGCTCTGCCCCGATGAAGCACATCACCTGAGAAGGCATGAGCTCTGACTTGGCCTTGATGATTAGGAGGCCGAGTTCAGAGCAGGTCTGGAGGGCCAGGTCCCTGGACCTCTCCACCTCCTGCTGGGTGGAACCTGCTAGGAGTCAATCGTCGAGGTAGGGGTAAATTCTACCCCCCCCCGACCCCGGAGATGGGACGTCACCACTGCAATGCATTTGGTGAAGACCTGTGGGGCTGATGATAGGCCGAACAGCATGGCTCGGAACTCGTACAGGGTCCCATTGACCCTGAATCGGAGGAACTGATGATGGGACAGACAGATTGGGACATGAAAGAACGCGTCCTGCAGATCCAGTGAACAGAACCACATGTTTCGCTCCAAGGATGGTATGATCTGGGATAGAGTGACTATCCGAAAGGTGCGTGACCTGAGATATTGATTCAGGTCATGCAGGTCTAGAATGGGGCACCAGCCTCCCATCCGCTTGGGCACTAGGAAGTACCTGGAGACAAAGCATGGGTCCGCTGGAGGATCCGCCACTGGAGCTACTGCCTCCTTGAGGAAGAGCTGAACGATGTCATCTCTGAGAGCCGACTGGGTCTGAGCAGATACTCGTTCCTCCCAAGGGGCGTGGGCTCAGCTTGGAGGGTACTGCTTGAATTCCAGAGGCAGTCCCTGACCAACCACCTCCAGAACCCACATGTCTGTGGTGACAACGGACCAGGCGGAAAGGAAGTGATGGAGCCGGCCCCCCACGGGAGGACCCAGAGCTGGCATGATGGGAGCAGGAATGGCAGCCCCTGCCCTGTCACCGAGAAGGCCTGGAGGAGGAGGAGGATCCCGGACCAGAACCTTGGCCTCCTTTACGGGCCTGTTGGGAACCCTGTTTGGGCTGAGGGCACAAAGCTTGAGCCTGCTGCTGTTGCTGGTGCTGCTGTCTGCCTTGAAAGGAGGACTGCTGAGCCACAGGGAGAGAATGCCTAAAGAGCTTTTTCTTTTTCCTCTGCTGGTTCTTGCCCAAGGAACTCTTGGCAGAGGTGGCATCCGAGGTGGCACTGGACTGCTCGATACGCTGAAGGTGACCTGCCACTCCTAGGCTGAACAGGTCGGTCCCAAGGAAGGGCACGTCAACTAACTTATGCTGGGTATCCGCTGGGAAGGAGGAGAGCCTCAGCCAAGCCCTATGACGAGAGGCAACTGTGGCGGCCATCGAATGGCACAAAAGTCCCCAAGGTTCAGGGCCGTCTGGAGCAGCTGTTTGGCAACAGCTCGGCCTTGGTCCCGGACTTGCTTGATCATGGTCTGCATGTCCGTGGGGAGATGTGGGAGGACCTCATCTAACGACCCTAGCAGGGAGTGAGAGAACTGTGCCATGATGACAGCTGAACTTGCCTGACGAAGGCCTAAGGAGGAAGCCGCATAGATCTTCCTGGCTAAATGGTCCAGGAGCTTGGACTCTTTATCAGGACGTCAGTCAGTGTCAGCAGAACTGCCAGTACACCTGAACACTGAGGCAGTCACCAGGCTCTCGGCCGAAGGGTGCTCTGTGAACCCCGCAAGGGACCGCATACTTGCGGGGTATGCGGGCAGACGGGGCTGGACAAGAGGCAGGTCACTGCCAAAGTTCTAAGGGCAGTCCAACAATGGCCTCAGCCACGGCAAAGGCCTCCATCAGTGTATCCCCGCTCTTGAGAAGATCAGTGAGAGGGTACTCCGCCTTCTTCTGGATGGGCTCCAAGGACATCCGTCAACTCAGAGATGAGGCAGAGGATCCCTTGGAAGGACAAGGGACCTTCCTCTGTCTCTAGGCCAGCAGTCCAATCATCATCCCCTGGATGTGAATGAAGACTGGTGACATCTGAATCCGAAGAATCCGGATACAACAGCCTACCGCCCATGTCACCCTCAAACCGCTGAGGGCTGTCGGGGGTGACCGTGACCAACAATCGCCGGGGGAGCCTGGTGTCCAGTCTATCTTGCTTGGAAGGTGCCCCTCCCACAGGCTGCTTGGGCGGTGGTTCCACCATGATGGATGCAGAGACCGTAACAGTCCGAACTGGTGGCCTTGCTGGCTCTGCGGGCAGGGAAACCGATTTGATCGGCTCCAAGGGAGCTGGCTTTAGCCTGGGAGGAAGCCGTGGTAGGCTTAGGCCCAGACAAAATGAGCTACTGCCACGAGGTCCTCGTAGTGCCGACGATGCTTCCATCAGAGCTTCTCCTCATCTGAGGAGGACGAGGACGACTGATGGCGTCACCTCTTTTAGAGCGTTTGTGGCCCTTCCTCGGCGTATCGGACGAGGGAGTCCTAGAATTTGGCAGGCCGACTCGGTCGGTCGGGAGACACCGGTGGGGCTGGTGACTTCCCAGAGTCCAGAACCGGATCCTCGATGGGGAATCCAGCAGGCTGGGTCTTCTCATCGGGGAACACAAGGACCTGAGTCCTTTCTAAGGAGTCACCCGACTGGTCGCGACAGGGGGTCGATTGGCCCATAACGATCTCGACCTCACTCCACCACATCCCTCGGTCGGCTGGCCTGACGGAAGATCTGAGAAGTCAGCAGCTGAAGAGGCAATCTCGACCGAGGTCGAGACCACATGCTCCTGGGATCTCTCTCGGTCCCAAGGGCGCCTTCGTTGGGACGAAGACTTGCTCGAGTTCTTATCCCAATTACGGGGATGGGAAGAGTGCAGGCCCCTCGAATGCTTGCATGCGCTCCAATTGCTCTGCAGATCCCATGGCCGCAGAAACCACCCACCTAGCCTCTTTTGATTTCACTGGAGGGTTCTTCTTCTCTGGTCTCCCCAGCTGCAAATGTGCAAGACAGTCGTCCAGGATTTTGGGATGGAAGGCCAAACATAGACTGCAGGATAAGGTGTCATGGCCGACACCGAGGCAGTAGACGCACGTGGAGTGGGGATCGGTATGCAACATCTTCTGGCCGCAGGCGCACCGGCGAAATCCAGGGAAGATTTCTTCCATAATCGAAGCTGCGAAAAGGTGATCGCTAACTCGAGAGATGCAAATTTTCAGTAAAATCAACAGTTTGAAAGCCAGGGCCTACAAAATGCATGAGCATGAGCATGAGGGAGGCAACCCGAATCTTCCAGCAGAAAGGAAGATCTGGCGTCATGGGGCAGAGCTGAGGTATATACCACCCAGGTGGGTGGGAGGAGCCAGCTTGAAGACTTCCGGAGATCCTTAAAGGGGAAAGGGACATGCCCAAGAGTGAGGATGAACAACATATCCACACTCCTAGAAGCAAACAAATCAGACGAGCTTTCAAATTCAGTGCTTCAGAGGTATCATAAGATGGCCGCTACGTGGTAACGTAATGATGTCATCAGAGCGAGAGCGCTCCAGGATGATAATGGTGTCTGTATAGGGGCTTTTTGTGTAGCGTGGAATTAAAACCTTTAGACTGTGTCTTTGGAGCAATTCCTTTACTGTGCATGTGTGAAGAGAGTATTTATCTACTTATTTATTTATTCGATATAGTTGACTGGGAAAAGTGGGCTAGACAATGCTTGCTATTTCCAGCCTTGTTGGGGTGGGGGTGCACAGATGCAAACCAACTTGAAATTGAACCAGATTAATCTGTTGGTGGTATTTTATTGAATGTGGAAATTTGGCAGGGACACCAGGAAATTCCCCTACTCTCCAGGGCAAAAATGATGAAATACAAGGGTATGTGTTAGAGCTTGATCAGGAAAAAGCTTTTGCCATACTAGCACACAGTTTTCTATTTGCTGTATTGAAAGCCTTCGGTATACTGCATACCTTTATAGAATGGCTCAGACAGATGTACAATAAGGCTGTACTCATCCCTAATGTTAATGACTGGTGTGGTAGAAAAATAAGGGAAGGGTTAGGCAAGGATGCTCGCTCAGCCCTTTGCTATATGCTTTTGGGATAGATATTCTGATATGTAACATTACGGTTGGTAGGATTAAAGGATTCCTCCAGCCCATGGGTTAATGCTGGTAAAAATACTGCTGTATGCTGATGACGTCATATTAACTATTGCACCAGACACGTGTGAGGCTGCTCTATCAGAGACATTAAGTTCATTCTCCTAAATGTCAGGTTCAAAAATAAACTACAGGAAAAGTAGGTGCGTAACTTTGGGTAATACCCATCTGACAGACAACAACCTTTTTTCAGGTTTTGTAATTAAACACGACTCAAGCAACATACTAGGATAGAGTCTGGTCTGGGTGACATGGCCTCGATTAACTGGGAAACTGGTTTGTTAAGGGCCAATAGACTGGTGTCGGTCTGGAAAGGACAACAGACAGCAAAACAAAAAAGAGTAGTACTGATCAAAACTTTACTATTACCAGTCTTTTATACCCAAGCTATATCCCCCCTCCCCCCAGACAGTAGTGACTGCTTTATGCAGCGTATTTTTTCGGGCCTTGTGGGGAAGCAGGCTGAACCCCATCAAGACAGAATTTATATACAGAGGAATACACGAGGGTGGGGTTAATATGGTGAACCCTGTGGCCTTTTATAGCAGTATTTTTCCTTGTTACAGCTTTGGGTTACCACTGAAACAGAGTAACAAATTATGGAAACCATTTGTGATGTCATGGTTATCTCCCTGCATTACCCCCTGGACACAAGGGAAACCAAGACTGCTGAACAGAATACCCTCGCTCACCAAATATGGGTCAGACATGTTAAAAAAACATTATTAAATGGGGACTTACTGCTACTCAGTTGCAAACACTTGACAGAAAGGCTATTTACAGTGCTATCTTACATGCTGGGAGAAAAGAAGAGACTGTAGTCCCACAATGCCCAGCTAATAGACAGAACAGTGTAATAAAGCAATTAACGAACCCAAGACTACCAGTATATGTTTGGGACATAGCATGGTTGGGAAACTATGGCAGGCTTAGTGTAAAAAACAACAATAAACACAAGCAACTCACAGGTAGATATTGCCTCAGAGACACAAGAGCACCTCTTTTTGGAATGTGCATATGCCAAGTCATTTTGGGCCTTTGTAGTCAAAGAATGGGAGGAAACACTGTACACAAAACTGACTTATACAGGTTTTCTATATGGCTACCTTCCCGGAGGTTGGGGTAAATATAATGCAGATACGTTGTATATAGCTTTTGCAGTGCTTTGTTATTCTATCTGGCAAACCAGGTGTGTATGGGTCAGACAACAGAGAATGGTGACACAAGTGGAATTACTTCAAAATGTTCATAATGTATTACAAGCCATTATGCAAAAAGATGTAAAGTGTTTTTCAATGGAAAGTGTCAAACATTTACGGGTACATTGTGAAAAATGGGTTAAGTAAGTTCTTCATACCCTGTGTAGAGCATGTCAGCTGGATAAATTGCATATTTTTGTGCTATATTACAGAATGTAAACGAATGCTATTAAAATGTAGTGCTGTACACTTACGTTTTGTTACTATTGTACTCGTGTTAATATGTAGCCCGCATCACAATAAAAATTCCCCAACTCTCCAGTATGGGGAACTTCTGGCCCTCTGGCAACTTGCCATGATAACCGCCCGGCTTAGTGCAGGTGCAGATGGTGTTGGTATGGGGGAGCAGACCTCCTCCTCCCCCATTATCTTTTCTCCAGCGGTCGCTTCTGTTTTGAGCAAGAAACCTTATGAAAATGATCTGGAAGTGGATTTACCTTTCGAAAAAGAAATGCAAGAGACACAAGACAGCCCTAGTTAAGGGGTAACAAAACAGTGTCAAGACTTGCTTCTGAAAGAACGACAAACTGGCACTGAAGGAAAGAAAGAAAAGTCTGCTAAATACGGTAGCAGAAGAAGAAGAAGCACAATTTCTTAAAGAAAAGAACTACCTCTTTTCAGGACATTTACAGCTGGAACCCGCAGTTTCCCAGTAGGCTGGTTTGTCAATTTCTTCTAGTGGAGTTCAGGCTGCAGCAATGGATGTAGCGGCAACTTCAAAGTAACTGCTTGACAGCCAATGGAACGAGCCGTCACATGCTGTGGCTGTACACTTGCCCACAGGAAGCAGAGAAAGAACTGCTGTCATAAATGCTACAATGAGTATATGGAGTTACTGCTACGGGGGACGCCAAGATGGTTTTGGCAGATATGCAGCCACTTCCAGAATGAGAATCAGGGAAGAAAACGTTTGTTAGAGTGCCACTGAGGAGACAACTGGAACACTCCACTATAGACCCAAGCTGCAGCAAACAGCAGGTATCGAAGAGAATGGGAAAGGTGCCTAAATACCTTGGGGTTCGGCATGGTCAGAATATGGGGGTTAGGAATATGGGCACAGACTTTCAACATACAGAAAATTGGTCAGTGGACTCTGCATTACCAGCTGCTGGGGGTGGGTGAAGCCCTCCAATGGGAAATCATGGGTTCCTAAAGAGACTAAGTCACGTCCAGGGGAAGGAGGTGTCTGTTTCTGTAAGAGCTGCACCCTTGAGTCCCAGTAAAGTTGTGGAACATTCAAAGACTGTAAATGTTGTTTGTATGGAAAGCAGGGGAACAGAACCTGTGGCATCTGGGACAGGGGAATCAAGGGCAAATACAACAATGTCTGAGAGCACCAATACTGTGCAAATTGAACATTCTGACGAAAGGCCTGGTGTTCCCTCCCAACCTTTTGAGACTGAAGGGCAGATTCAGGAAGAGGACATGCCCTTTCAAAAAGTCTCTGAAGTTGAGTGTCGGGGGACTCTGATGCATACGGACATGTTTCAGCTTGATTATAGCTCATTTGTGTGCCACATCTTATGTCTGCGAAGAGGTGGGAGACAAGCTATATTCAACATCACGAGCTTATGTGAAGATAAGCCCAAAATAGGAAAGCAGTTTAAAAAGCAGAAAAACTGTATAAACAGCACTGAAACAAGCGATTCCCTGGAAGGGCATTATCAATACAGCCAAGTTTCACAGAAATACAAAATTACACATACCTCACACATGCAAAGCATCATGGGCTACATATGCAAATCATCATGAAGGAAAGAAGGCACCCATTTGAAGTGAATGCAGTTGATAGTCACTATGTAGTCTGTCAGCAACAATGTCTTCCGATAACACTGAAATACCCTTTTTTCTTTTCATTTTCTTTAATTTCTATGGGACCCTGAGGTTTTTATACAGTTCCCGCTCTCCTGTCATGTCCACTATGTAGACAGTAAACATCCTGTTGTTTGATGTTTGATCTGGTGTGCTCCAGCAGGACACAGGGCTACAACTTGTAGCATGGTGGTGGTAAATTCAAAAAGTAGCTTTAGAAGGCATTTCTTCACCCAGAAGGTAGTAAACCTATAGAACAGTCTACCAGCAGATACAGTGGCTTAGAAGATAGTCCAGGCCTTTAGCTAAGCCTAGACAAATTTCTGCTTACCAAGGGAATTACACTGTACCCAGGGTAATACAGTGGTTAGTGAATGCCATTAAATGAGTGCATGACTGCACAGTATATACTTATGCGTCCTTGCTTGTGAAGTTGGAGGCGAGAAGGAATGATGGACCTGGAGTCCCAAGTTCCGACCTTAGACTACTATGTTGCTAAGTGACAGAAGTAAGGGAGGGGACAGAGAAAGGAGGTGGAGAGGCAGGCCAGAGGAGGTAGGAATAGAGGGGGAGAGGCATGTTAGGAGAAGCCAGGGAAACTAAGGTGGGAGAGTAGGTTAGTAGTGAGGAGGGGGGATATTCAGGAGACTGCAAGTAGCAACTAGCCACAAGAGGAGGCAGAACTTACGGAAAAGAGTAGGAAGAGTAAAGAGGAGGTTGAAAGTGGAGTGGACTTTGAGAGCAGTGTATAAATTTGGAGAGGGGACCAAGCTGTATATAGGGGGTGGTGTAAGGAGATGGGAAGGATCAGGCGGAAGTTATTGTCAGCAGACAGGACATAAAACAAGGACAGAATCAATGGCCAAGCCGAAAGTCAATAAAGGACATCTAAATTTGATGTTTAGAGTGCTTGAGTATTTGTGATATAAAACCACAAATATACTGGATGATGTACAGTATGTATGCAATAAAACACAAAAGCCTACTGATTCACATGGTTTCATGCATGTACAGGGACACTGGGAGGCACTGAGTGCATACAATCCGCTGCAAGTTGCCATGCATAAGAACTGCCACGCTGAAGTGTCTTATTGCATTTATAAAATGAGTAACTAAGAAAACATTAATAAGTTTGCGCTAACCAGCTCCACAATGCTGAGCAGTGAGGGACCAGCCATGCACGCTGACGATGTGGGTTTGTGCCCCGTTCCCAGGATATCAGAAGAAGAGAAAGTGAAAAAGTGTCCACTCCGATGCTCTCCTACCAATGAGGGACAGGATGTGTACTGCTCAGAGAGTGGCACCTGAATGAAGCATGGGGCCGCTGCTGGCACGGATGACCACATGCTGGCAGGTCCTGTCCCCAGCGTGTCAACTCGGGCACACTATGCAGGATGCAGAGATAGGTAAGGAGAACAGAGGAGAATTCCTGGGCAAGGCAGTCTCCAGCGATGGCCTCCCCGTGTGTGCTCCCTCACTCCACGAGACCCTCATCGGCAACATGCCTACTACCCAGCCCTTGGTTCAGCTGTCATGTGCTCTCTCTCATCTTATGTTGTGGGGAAGAGGTGTCCTTTGGGGAGGGACACAACCAAACCTCGCACGGGCAGGACATGCTGGATCTGTCGGTGGACAACACCAATGTGAGCAAGCTCAGCAGCAGAGGAGTGGCATGATGCGCGGGCCTGAAAGAGAGAAGCACCTGGGGGCACAGAAGATAGCAAAATAAATCTAGATTAAGTGACAGGCACTGCAGAACCTAAAGATAATTAAGGAAAAAAAGACTAAAAGAGTAAAAATGTAGTTGCTTTTCAAGCGGTCAGCCATTAGGGCCTTGCCACTAAACACCCTACTGTATTCTCCTCCTCTCCTTGTGCCACACTCTCCTCTTTCACTTCCCCACTAGATGATTATAATTAGACAAAAATGGAGTTATGAACAGTGTTTTTTGAACAAGTTTTGAGATCACTAATACTGCCATCTTGGCAAGATGCTCTGGTCTTTTAAAACAACAGCAGCCTGATATTCAAAGGTCTGCATGGGCGCAAATGGGGTGTTTACCCTCGCAAACTGGGTTTTGCACCACATTGTGATATTCAAAAGGGATAGTTAAGCGGGCAATCAGGGTTAGCACACCCACAAAAAATAATGTATGCAGGTTGGCAAAGGGAGGGGCAGGGAGAGGAACATCCATGCAACTCTACATTCAACGCATTTGCGCTGCACAAAATGGGTTAGCACAGTCCTTCTGCATAGTGCAAATACTGCCGAACCAAGCCCAGTCTTACTCTGGGCAACCCTGGCAGCTACCATAGTTACTGCAGTCAACTACCAAGCTGGCCAGTAGGGGAGCAGACCTGCTCTCTGGTGTCCAGTGTCCCCTTCCTCCGGATCTCCATCCCCATACCAAATTTGTTACCCCTGGTGCCTAGTGGTCTCCTCCTTCCTCCGATCACCATCCCCGAGTGAAGTACATTGTCCCTGGTGCCTAGGGGTCCCCCATCCCTCCAATAACCATCCCCGTGCCAAGTAAGGTATCGTTGGTGCCTAGTGGTCCTCTCTTCCCTCTGATCACTAAACAAATATGGTCCCCCTGGTGCCCAGTGTCCCAACTCCACTCTGTGGTCCTGGCCTGTCAAAGGTAAGAGACTCCCTGGCATCCAGTGGTTCCTCCTGTTCCCCGATCCCTGGCCCTGTTGGATAAACATATTCCCTGGCATTCAGTGTCTCTCTCCTCCCCCCAAACAGCCAGTCCTGTGCTTATGCTGATAGTATACTTTACAGTGCAGGGCAAAAAAAAAAACACTATTCCCTGGTATGTCCCAGTACCCCCGCCCCAATCACCAGTACCACCACTGTCGATACAGTAATCCCTGGCATCTAGTGGCTTCCCCCACCGTGGCACCAACCACCCACTCTGCCAACACCCTTTACCTGAATCATCGATGCCATGGCAGCACATACGGCAACCGGCATAGCTCTCCTCTCACCACCATAACCGGTCGCCATATGCAAAGCCACAGAGAGTGCACGTCCTATGTACTGTACAACCGGTTCATGCAATTGTCCAAGGTTCTGTGTGGGTCATCATTTTCATCATCCTCTTCATCTTCTTATTCACCATCTTATTCATTATATTGTTCTCCTTTTCCTCCTGCTTCTTTGCCCTTCTTTTCCAGTCAACAAAAACTAAAATAACTAAAATAAAATAAAAACAATGAATTCGCTGGGAACCACTATCATTTGACCCAGACCGACAACCTGTCTTTCTCAAGACAATCACATCCAAGTCTCATTGTATGCTTGGTCAGCTTATACTGATTTTTGGTACGGGAATTCCCTTTGATATATTTCATTATTTTTAAGTTTTCTGCTCTAATTGAAAGTGAAAAAAAACACATATTTTTCTAGTCTCAGGATATGATGGATTCTGTTTTTGCTTGTTATGATCGGGAAGCAGTAGCGTATCCCGGGATCAGGACAGATGACATGATCCTACGCCTTTCCCAATTTCCACAAATCTCTTCACTACTGAGATCTACAGCATGATACCAAATACTTGTGATAACACCCCTGCCCACAACATTCTACAGCCCTGTCCTTGCACCAGTAAACTTTAGTTCAGAGATGCAACCAACTTCAGTCATTTCACTGGGAAGTGCTACTGGAGAATATTTACCGCCAAAAACTAAGTCCAGTGACCATGAACCAGGGACTCGCCTTACTCACCTAATGAAGTCATGTTAACATAATTGTCCACCATCACTTCCCTGTACAGTTCCTTCTCTTGCACGGTTAACAGTTTCCACTCCTCTTTGGTGAAACTGACTGCAACATCTTCAAACGTCTCTGGTACCTGAAAGCAGGTGAAATGTAGAATTCTTAAATACTGTACTTAATTTGTAGTGCAGTTCCCCTATACTGTTTGCTTTTGGTCATTATAACACACCCTTTACATAACAGATGTGGCAGACTGAATAACGAGCAGCAGTAATTCAATAATAGCGCTACCCATGCAACCTTTAGCTTCCAAAACATCAGGCAGGGATTTAAATACTTTCTATAAAGGGATCCAGAGGAATCTCCCACCTAAAAAGAAACCATTTGGACTGTTCCTGCACAATGGTGTGTTTGGGCACTGTTTAATGACTGATGAAGAATTATGGACAGTTGTAACACGGCTCACCGTCGGGCGCTGCAAAGGAGTGCGAGGATTGGCCGAATGGCCACAGCTGACTGAAACTGAGCGGGTATTAAGTCACACATAACGTCCGCTCGGTCAGTACCAGCTGTGTGGGCTTCCAGTGTAACAGCCCGCTCACGTGACTCCAAGCCCGCTGTTATGTGAGTGCAGTACTGTGGGACAGGCAGGGAACAGTTTATCACGGTTGTAGAAGACAGTGTCATAAGTGACGGCCCTTTTGAACCAAACGGTGGCAGAAGATATTGTGTTCCAGATGGGCAGTTGTCAACTGTTCCCTGCCTTTCCCACGGTACTGCACTCACTACACAGACAGCGGGGGCTCGAAGTCACGGAGCGGGCTGCTACCCTCGGGTGCCTCCATGGCCACAGCTAGTACTGACCAAGCAGGCGTTACCTGTGGCTTAATACCCGCTCAGTTTCAGGCAGCTGTGGCCATTCGGTGAATCCTGGCGCTCCACTGCAGTTGTACAGAAGTCAGGGGAATCCTAGACAAACAGCGCCAATGCTGCCCGCCGGAGGTGATGCCGGCAACATAGGCTTGTTGTCGCCGCAACAAGCCTATGTTACAAGTGCATTAATCACCTTCAGCCTCGGGCTCTGCCGTGGATTAATGCCCACTGGGTGGTTGGACCCCTCGGGCTGCGCCCTCGGGCACCAACCCCCCCAGCGGGCATTAATCCACCGGCACAGCCCTCCTCTGGCAGTGATTAATGCTTACTTCTTGAACAGTCTGCAATTATCAAGATTGGACTGCCTGGCTATAAACTGGTTTTCATTCTGTTCACAGGTTGAAAGGCAATGAGTAGTAATAGGGACAGGGGTCTCAGTCTACGTTCTGTTAAGGTGTGCTCTAGGCCCACACTGGGGCCACATCTGTCCTTTATGGTTTAAAAACTGCTCCCTACCTCAACTTTCCCATTTATTTTACTGGGGGACAAAATCAACTGCCGCCTCTGTAACAAAGAACCAGAGGAACCGACAGAAGAAGGCTAAATAGTCTATCCCTTAAAGCTTTTTCATTCACAAGGATGTGGCGTGTACATATATAGAACCCAAACAAACAGAAGAGAGAAAGAAATAAGTGCCTTAGCTGGGATCTGATGGTATTCCTGGCACACCGGGTTCAAATCTCAGCTAACGCACTTCTTTGTTTCTCTCTCCTGTTGGTTTGGGTTCCATATATGTGCACACTGCACCCTTGTGAAAGAAAATGTAATTATCTATGCAGCACCAGGCTGTGCATTACAGAAAGAGTAAGGTGCTTCTGAGAGTCCCAGGTTTCCAGTGACCTTGGTGGTGCACAGGTAGCACAACCAAAATGGTATTTCGGGATGCCTGGGTTCAAATCTCAGCTCAAGTATTTATTTCCTCTTCTCTTCTGTTTGTGTTAGCCCTTAAAGCAACCTGCTCTGTAAAGCCTGTGAGACAGAGCTGTACAGAACTCGAAATTCCACTGTCAAAATTTATGCAAAATGGTAATCCTGCTTCCAAAATGCTTTTCGGAATTTCTTTTTTAATTCCCCAGAAGTCTGCAAAAACATTTGTAGGTAAACCGCAGAATAACTTTCCATGGATTACAGACTGCAGAATAAGTTTCCGTGGACTGCACAAAAGGAATCCGCAGCTTATGTATAGGCCACAAAAAACAATACCCTTTTGAAATTCTACTTCCGACGTAATTCAGGAGGACTTTCTGAAAGTACATGGAATTCTGTTCTGTCAGAATTCAGAAATTCTTTTTGTTATTTACTACATTGCCGCTCCACTGGCCTCCATCAGCAACCGCCCACCCAGCCCCATTGTCCATCATCCCCGGGACTTACCTGCGCCACGCATGTTCTCCTATGGATAAACCCCCTGTGGAAGGGCCGCCAGGAGCTATGTCTTGTAAACCCCCGGTGGAGCTGAAGTTTTGGTTGGCAAGGCGGCGAGCCAAGAGGCGAAGGGTTTTTCAAATTCCTTCCATCCCACCCTGATGATTAGAGGCCTTGCTAACACCGAAGCGTCATACTATCAATGTCCCCCTCCCAGATCTGTGGCTCCAGCTTGCACTTCCACCTGCAGTCACTCAGGTGGCGATGCTGCACTGGAGGCAATCCACCCTCCCTCCCTTCCCGGAAGAGGTGAGCATCCCTCAGATACTCAGCCGTCTTCTCCACAGCCAGCCCTCCAACGACCCAGGCTCACTCCCAAACACAGGTCACTGGCAGTGTGAGTAACAGTGCTACCGCTGCGCCAGCGAGCTGGCCCCAGAATTTAGAAATTCTGTACAGTGCTAGACTGAGGGTGCCCGCTTTAGGACATCACTGGGAGCAAACCCAGGCTACAACTATAGCCTGATTATGTATGTAAGCAATAACCCACAACAGGGTATGTAGCAATGCTAAACCAGTGCACGCACCAGAGCTAAGCCGTTTATGCCAAGTGCCTTACAACCCTGGAAAGTGAATCAACTTGGCACTACCGCACAACCAAAAATGTGTTACCATGATCACAAAATGTCTCATGTAATAAGAATAATCCTTTAAAAATCTACAAAAGAAATATAGTTTTAAATAGAATTTTAAGTAGAATGTAGAATTTGTCATAGTTCTTGTATTTTTGTTCATTTTGCTGAATGACTGCCATGGAGTCATGGACTCTTTCTGCTTTGAGCTGCTGTGCCGACAGGGATAGAAGCATTTTCAGTTCCCTGTATTCTGGGTCTAGTGGAGTTCTGCCCTACCACAGAGCTGCACTGCCACGCTGATGCAGTTACACTGTGCCCAAAAACAACTGCTCTGGGATCAGTTTACCAGCCGCCTCATCTCAAATCATTTTCCTAGCTGAACCGCACTGCTCCAGGATCAGTCTCCCGGCCAAGCCAAACTGCTCCAGGATCAGTTTCCCATTCAAACTGCTCCAGGACTGTCAGAACAGTCTCCTCCACAGAATCACACTTTCTGGTCTTAGAACCAGTGGCAATGGGACTCTGCACGGGGTTCTTGGAGACTTGGGTACCAATGTCCTTTATGTTCCTTCCACAATAAGGGATGTGTGTTTGTACCCAATGTGCATCCCCAAAAAGCAGACTTCACTGGCGGGGACTCCATCTCTACCACCGGGTTACTTAATATTTAAATATCTATACTATCTAATGTCCCCCACCCTGCGCTGATCCTCAGTTACATAGATACATACATAGACAGTGTCGGCAGATAAGGGCCTATGGCCCACCCAGTCTGCCCATTTAAGTTTGTAAGTTCAGTTTATGTTTTCCAGGAAGTCTGTTGCCCCTTACCCCTGACCTCCAGAATTCCTTTATGTCTATCCCATGCATTCTTAAATCCGTGATTGTTTCCAGCCCCCACCACTTCCTCTGGCAGGGTGTTCCCTTGTCCACCACCGTTCTGTGAAGAAATTCTTCCTCACGTTTCCTCTGAATCGTCCTCCCTCAACTTCATCCCATGCCCTCTAGTCCTGGAACATCTTTTCGGCTTAAAATAGTGCATTCCTGCACCCTGTTCCTCCCTGTAAGATACTTGTATGTCTCTATCATATCCCTCTCTCCTCCTCTCCTCCAGGAGTACATGTTCAGTGCCTTCAACCTGTCCTCATAGGACTTGTGATGCAATCCATGCACCATCTTTGTTGCCCTCCTCTGAACCTTCTCTACCCTGTCTATGTCCTTATGTAGGTAAGGTCTCCAGAACTGCACAGTGTACTCCAGGTGCGGCCTCACTAGTGTCTTGTATAGTGGAATTATGACCTCCCTTTTCCTGCTGGTGATGCCCCTGCCTATGCATCCCAGCATCCTATTTGCTTTACCTGCTGCCTTGTCACACTGTTTCCCTGCCTTGAGGTCATCAGAGATGATAACTCAAGATCCCTTTCCTGCTTGGTGCATGCTATATCCTCACCCCCAACTGATATATTGTGCCAGGGTTTTGTGCCCCAAATGCATTATCTTGCACTTCCTTGCATTGAATTTCAACTGCCAAACCCTGACCATTCTTCAAGTTTCTGCAGGTCCCTTCTCATTCTGTCTACACCCTCTGGTGTGTCTACTCTGTTACAGAGCTTTGTGTCATCAGCGAACAGTGAAATTCTGCCTTCTAGGTCCTGTGCAATGTCACTGATGAAGATATTGAATAGTACCGGTCCCAGCACTGATCCCTGTGGTACCCACTGGTCACTCTTCCTCTGTGGAGTGACAGCCATTTACCACCACCCTCTGTGTCCTGCTGCCCAGCCAGTTACCTACCCACCGCACTACTGTCCTGCCCACACCCATATTCCCAGTTTGTGCAATAGTTTTCTATGTGGCACAGTGTCAAAGGCCTTGCTGAAGTCCAGATAGGCCATGTCCACTGCCCTCCCCTGATCCACCTCCCTAGTCACCCAGTCAAAAAATTCAATGAGGTTGGTCTGACATGACCTTCCCCTGGTGAAACCATGCTGCCTTGGGTCCTGTAGTCCATTGACAACCAGATGTTCCACCAATCTCTCCAACTGCAAACTAAGCAAGAAATAATTTGCATTTTGCAAGCTATTTTCCTGCTTAGTTTACAACAATTTTTGTCATTTGACTGGTGAGACAGGCAGCAACAACAATGCCACACTAATTTGGGGACAGTCAAAAAATTCTATGGGACACTCAAACTTTTCCAGAGGACTTCAATGTTTCCCCAAAACTCCAGGACCCCCAAATTAAAAATCCTACCAAGAGTCCCGCTACTGAAATTGGAACTTTTGGGGCCAGCAATGTTGGTGATGGCACTGATGTATGATGAACTGCACCATGTGCACATCCGCAACATATAAAGTGGCACAGGCTCCAACAGTTCATTTCCTTTTTTCTCCTCGCCATCGTAGCACACAACACACCTCACTGGGGACCAGAACTTCATTTTTATCAAATAGCATTGCTAGCTAGTCTGTTGTGTATTTTTTCCCCAGCATTTTTAATTACTATTCAAAGCAGTGTTTGTCAGTTTTACATAGCGTATGATAGAATGTTGTTCTGCATGGAAATCCATGCCAAGAATAGGGTTGTTGTGCTGCAGCAGTGACATCAATATGTTGTTGTGCTACTGCAGCACAACAACTTAGAATGCCGCCGCACATCTGTTTTCCTCTAACCAACTGAGCCAAAAGCTGTTTTTTGTTTGATTTGTCATCAGACCTAACTGATTTTTTTTGACTTGGTGACTAAAGTCGTGGATCAGGGGAGAGCGGTGGATGCGGCCTATCTGCATTTTCGTAAGGCCTTCGGTACCATTCCACATAGAAGACTTGTGAACAAGCTGGGAGTGGGTCACAAGGTGGTAAACTGGCTTAGGAACTGGTTGAGTGATAGAAGACAGAGGGTCATGGTAAATGGAGCTCAATCTGAGGAAAGGAGGGTGACCAGCGGGGTGCCACAGGGGTCAGTCCTGTTTAATGTCTTCAAAAGTGACATTGCGGAGGGGCTGGAGAGGAAGGTGTGCCTCTTTGCGGATGACACCAAGATCTGCAACAGGGCGGACACTCTGAGAGGGGTGGAAAAAGTGAGGAGGGACCTAGGTAAACTGGTCCAGAGTGTGGCAGCTGAGATGTAATGCGAAAAGTGCTAAATCATGCCTTTGGGGCGCAAGAACCCAGGGGAGGATTACATGATTTTTTTGGGGGGTGGGGGAGACTGATGGTCACCAAACAGGAAAGGGATTTGGGGGTAATCATATCTGATGACCTAAAGGTAGCCAAACAATGTGCCAAGGCTATGGGGAGAGCCAGTGGGATGCTGGGGTGCATAGGGAGACTAATCACCAGCAGAAGGAAGGAGGTGGTGATGCCATTGTACAGATCATTGGTGAGGCCTCATTTGGAATACAGTGTCCAGTTCTGGAGGCCGCATCTCCATAGGGACGTAGACAGGGTGGAGGCAGTTCAAAGAAGGGCAACAAAGATGGTGCAGGGCCTGCACCAAACGTCATACGAGAGACTGGTAAACCTCAATATGTCTACCCTAAAAGAGAGAAGAGACAGGGAAGATATGATAGAAACCTTCAAATATCTAAAAGGCATAAATAGGGTATCGGCAGGTAGCATCTTTCAGAAAAGGAGATGTCCAGGAATGAGGGGCAAGATATGAGTTTGGAAGGGGGTAGACTAAGGGGTAGTATGAGGAACTATTTCTTCACTGAAAGGGTGGTGGATGCATGGCAGACTCCCAGTGGAGGTGGTGGGAGCAAACACAGTGGGGGGATTCAAGCATGTATGGGACAGGCACAGGAACAAGGAGGTAAAGCCGGAAATCAAGTAGGGTCTAGGGCTTTTACGGTAGGCAGGGAAGATGGGCAGACCAGATGGGCTTAGCAGTCCTCATCTGCCATCAGTTTCTATGTTTCTAACTTACAGAAACAGCTGCAGTTGCTAGTCGCATGTTAAATGTTATTTGAGCCTGCGTCAACCCTCAAGTGCCTCTCCCAAACACCAGTTCACTGAAAAGAAGTGGAGTGTCTGAAACTGGCATGGATACCCATATACTTAAAGATAATGTATGGGCATCCATATACACACACACACACACACACACACACACAAGTCAGTATCTTCATCTCAAGTTTTCTACCGCAACCAGGGAACCACTTTAGCTTTGCACTCAAGGTTCCTGTTATCACAGAAACCTCTCGATGCAAACACAGGCTTGCTTTGTATGGCTGCCTTCACACTCACCACTGTGCTCTCTACCAATCTCCTACCCCCCCTTGATGAAAGGTGCAATTTCCACTGTGTCAACTTCCTATCTAAATTCTGGTTTGGCCCTCTTGCCTCCTAGCTCTCCTTCCCTTCCACTCCCTTAGGCACTATGACTCTCAGATCTTGGCTGCCCCCCCCCCAATAAAAAAAAAAAAAACTCCTCTACTGGCCAAGCTTTTCCCACCACTTCCCAAAACTGTGGAATTCATTTCCCCCTTCTATCCGTCACACCACCTCCCCACTTGCCCTCTCCTCCCTCCTACGCAACTTCTTTTCCCCTATTTGTACCTGCTCTTAATCCTCTCCATCTAATTTATCCCCCTCACTCATTCCCACTCTCCTTCACTCTCCCCCCACCTTTTGGCACCTCTGCCCATCTCTGTGTTCCCTCACACTCTGCCTTGCCCCTTCCTATCCACCACCCCAGTCCCTATCCTCGCTCTCAGCCATTACCTCTTGCATTTGCCATTTTGCCTCTGTCTCTTCTGAGCCCACTCCTCCCAATTCCCGATTAGTTGTACAGTACCTAGTCTAGTTCATTCTTCAGTATTTGTCAGCCCCCCAATAAATTGCACTTAACATGTAATGCTGTAACTAAAATGTTGAGCAACTGTGAAATACTGTAACCTACTATCTCTCTGTATATGTTTTGCTGACTTGTTTCGACTGCAATTGCTTTATTTGTTGTTACTTCCCTTCCCCTCTCCCCAGGATACTCCTGTAAATGGGCAATGCTGCTCAGTGAGCTTTCCTGGTGAAACTTTTTAAATAAATATTACCCTCTGAGTGTTTTATTTTTACCTCACCTTTAAGAAACACGTAGGATTCAATACAGTCATTGTATTATACAAGGTGGTACATGTCAACAAATGTTTCAAGTTCTGCCTTGGTGTGACAGGGATATCCTGCCACTCTTAAGGACCAACCTTTTCTTAAATCTGTTGCAACAGTTCTTCTATTTCTTAGCCTAATCTATTCTTTACAATTTCTAGTCCACAAGTTGGCCACCCCCTTTCCTTTTTTGACTATGCTATAGTATCCTCTTTAATTTTCCTTTTCCCTCGCAGATCCTCATACAGGGAGGTTACTGGTGTGACCTCCGAGCTGATATGAAACAACAGGCTGTGTTCCTCGTTGTTGGATTTAGAATGCAATCGTACTATGTCAGCCAACAAACAGAATACCTCTGTAACCCTCTTGTTTCCTCCCCAGGATGTGCATGCCTGCCACAGCTTCACTTAAAAATGTTGCCCTTAACATTTATTCTATGCCTTGTTTTCAATCAGCACCTGTGATATACCTCAGGGATCCTTTACTGCTGCTTTTCAGCTTTTCCCAGGATCATCCCTAGAGTTTGAAAATACCCTTCTCAATCTAGAGAATGCCTCTCTGCCTGCAAATTATAACAGTCCTGGCCGCTTCACAGCTATACCATCCAGCTACCCTTCTTCGCTCCCATTGCTGTTATCACATCCCTTTGTTTCCTCCACTAGCAGCCTTTTACTTGCCTTTCTGCACCCGTCGCCCCGTCATGAGGTTCCTGCACACAAATGGTGCAACTATGCACGCATGAAGGGCAAGTCACGGCCCTTCCGTCTGCTACTGGTTGCATTAAAAAAAATGCTTATGCTGCTCCTCATTTGCACAGGTAATGTTGAGCTAAATCCTGGACCTCCTCTCCATATTAATAACCCTGCTGACCTTCCTAACTTAAAGGGGCTGTCCTTCTTGCACATAAACACTTGCAGCCTTCTAAAAAAACTTGATGAAATACACACCTGGTCCATCCACTGCACCCCAGATGTGCTTGTTATTACTGAAACGTGGCCAAGACCTAATATCCTGAACCACGAGGTCAACATTCCCTCATATAAAATGTTTCGAGTAGATAGCTGCCTCCCCGCCTCTGGTAACCTATCTATATCCGCGACAACACTGTCACTTCTGTTGTCGACTCACTTTCAGTCCCAAAAGAATTTGAGTGCTTAACCCTATAGATCAAACTCTCCAAATCCACCTCCCTATGCATCATTGGATGCTACAGACCCCCTCAGCTGGCCTCTCACTGTTAAAGCACCTAAACGACCAATTAGGCAACATGAATACAGAAGTAATCATCCTGGGTGACCTGAACTGGCTTTCCCCAGCTTCTACACCTCTAAAAGAACTATGTGACATACATGGACTCACTCAACTAATAAACAAAGCTACCCACCCCAATTCCAAACAGCCCGAGCGTAGCACACTGCTCGACCTACAGTAATTCTAGTAAGTAAAGCCCATCTATTCTCCCATTCAGGAGTGTTTTTCAATGACCTTAGTGACCACTGTGCCATCGCACATGTAAGATCTGTACAATATCCAGCCTCTTCCAGTTCAAATTACAACTTCAAGAGATGCAAAAGGAACTTTGATGTCAATGCATTCCTTTGTGACCCACAGAAGGGGCAAGGTAAAACTTTTGCCGATTAGCGTACTGGAGAAGAGGCGACAGAGGTCTTCCAATCTGTACTGACTAATGTACTCAATGTGCATGCACCTATGGTCAGGAGTAGAACAAAAAGGAAATCCTGCCCCTGGTTTACTGGAAACCTAAAAGCTGCACTATGGAACAGGGATGCCCTGTGGAAAAGGGCTAGGAGGACTAGGTCGGCCACTGATTGGTCTGCCTTTCGAACTGCAAGAAAATCGCTGTACAAGGCTCATTAGAGTTGCTAAATCCAGTTACTTCCATGCAGAGCTAAATGCATCCACCAACTCCGGCACTAGGTTCTGGAAAACCCTAAGGGAGATCGAAGGACACAGTCCCCCGCACACTACCTCTTAAAATCTCTTCTAATGGCACCCACACCACTGACAAGTAGGCAATTCTCGACCTCCTCAATAACCATTTTGCTATGGCAGGGATGGCCTTCGACACATCTCCAGCAAATGTCATCAGGTCCAAGCTGCAAAACTAGAACTCCGAATGTCTAAATATAGCTGCCCAGGTGCCATGTACTACTTTCTCATTCCAACCAGTCACCATTAAACAAGTCAAGAATGTTCTCCTTAATCTCGATACAAAGAAAAGTGCAGGTGCAGATCTGATCGAGCCACTCTTTCTAAAGCTAGCCTACTTTATACTTGCCCCTCCCATTACCCACTTTTTTAACCGTTCTCTCAGCCAAGGTACCCTCCCTAAGATCTTGAAGACAGCACATGTTATTCCTTTATTTAAATCAGGTGATCCCTGCAACCTTAATAACTATCATCCTATTTCCTTGCTCCCAGCTCTGTCTAAAGTACTTGGAGAAACTGGTTAATGAGCAGCTTAGAACTCATCTAGAAAACTCCAACATGTTAAACCTGATCCAGTCTGGTTTCTGACTGCTTCACAGTACTACAACAGCACTCGCCAAGGTCATAAATGACTGGCAGCTTGCTTTTGACAACAAACGATATGTCTGCGCCCTGTTTCTAGACCTTAGTAAGGCCTTTGATATGGTGGATCATGATCTGCTCCTAATAACCTTAAAGAAAGTTGGGGTGGAAAACCAGGCACTACATTGATTTGCCAACTACTTTACAGACAAAGATCAGCAGGTAAAGGCTGAAGGTGTCTCTCCCAAAAAAAAAAAAAACTCCTAAGAGGAGTGCCTCAAGAGTCAATACTTGGCCCACTGCTTTTTGCTATCTATACAAACCAAATAGACAGCGGTCTTCAGTCGGCAAAAATTCACCTTTTCGCTGATGACACTGTGCTCTACATTGACAGACTAACACTGGAGCTTGCCTGCGTGGACCTCCAAAACGATTTTCAAGTCCTCCAGAAAAACCTGCTCGACCTGAAACTCCTACTAAATGCCAAAAAAAAACCAAAGCCCTGCTTTTCTCTCCCTTAGTATCTGCTACAAAAAACAACCAAACTGACATGAACCTCCAAATCAGCACCTTCCATAATGAACAACTGAAGTCTGTGAAGAAATTCAAATATTTGGGGGTCTGGATTGAGTCTAAGCTGTCCTTCCTTGACCACTTAGATGAGCTCGCCAAAAAATTAAGACAAAAGACTCGGCATCTTCTTCCACATAAAACACTCACTAACCCCGGAGGCTAGACAACTCCTTGTCCAGGCTACTTTCGTGCCACTTCTGGACTATGCAGACTTCTTGTATAGCCAATGCGCCAGCTCGGCTCTTTCCAAACTCAACACTCTTTACCACAGAGCCCTGAGGGTTATCTCTGATGCACCATACTCCTCTCACCACTGTGCCCTTTATGCTTCCGTAGGTTGGAGTTCACTTATCTTGAGGAGGCAAAAAAATGCTGTACTCTGGACTTACAAGGCCATAACTCACAAGCTTCCTCAATACCTTATAGGCTGTCTGCCCATCTGCCCCCCCAGTATCTAACCACTTAGAAACCTCGCCTACATAGCCCTTGCTATTCCCAAAGTTGGAATGCGCTTTGGCAGAGCCTCATTACGCTACGCCCTTCCAGTGCTCTGGAACAAGATACAAAAATCCCTAAAACTAACTCATCCTGTAACACTATTCCGATTCAAAGCCATGCTCCTAAAAACCCTCCCCGAGGTCTGCCAGTGCTTCAAATAGGAGAGCAGCATTCAAATGGCCAACCCACCTTCTAATTGTTTATCCTTCATCAGGCTTGTCTACTAGTATATCAACCTAGGTGACTCTGTCTCTCAATAGCACTCCAAGTAACTGTTAACCCCCATCCCCTATCTATTACTTTACTGACATCCCTCCCTTGTCCTTACCGCTGTGCTGTCCATCCTGCCCCATCTACCCTTCCTCCCCTTCTCGTCTCTCTTTCCTCTCCTATTCTGTTTTGTCATTACCACATCATTGTATTCACTAGTAGTCTGTATTCTCCAGTATGCTACCCACAGGTCATATAGACCTCGTCATTCTTCAGCTGTGTAATCCGCCTGTAATCTCCACTTAATGCACTTAAATCTATGTATACATATATTGAATCACTGACTTTCCTATGTCCTTATCTATATAGCTTGCTAGTGATTCTTAGCCTGTTGCATATCACAAGTACTGCCTTGCCCTTGCCTTGTACACTTTTACTGTCATTTTATGCCTAACATACGTCGTATGTTACAGCCTATCAGGCTGCTGTATTGTTCCCAGGTCCATCTTGTAAATGAGCTTGTCTCAATGATGTTTCACCTGGTAAAATAAAGATGTTGATAGCTGTGCATGTTCTAAAAAAATAAATACTTTAAGGTATATACCTTATGTGTATAAAACCTGTATATGATGAAAATATAGAAACACAGAATTTGACGGCAGATAAGGACCGCTTGGCCCACCCAGTCTGCCCATTTCCCTACCTGATGGATAAGTTGCAGACTCTAGTTAATCAACAGCTTACTTCCTCTTGCCCCCCACTAGAATTAACTTATGCCTGTCCCATGCATTCTTGAATTCTCCCACTGTCCCTGACTCCACAACCTCCTCAGGAAGGCTGTTCCATGCATCCACAACTCTCTCTGTGAAAAAAATACTTTCTAACATTACCTCTGAGCCGTCCCCCTCTATCTTCAAATTGTGCCCCCTTGTTCTTGCACATCTCTTCTTCTGAAATATACTACCCTCTTACACCTTGTTAATTCCCTTGAGATACTTGAAAGTTTCTATCATGTCCCCCCCTTCCTCCTTTCCTCAAGGGTATACATATTAAGCTACTTTAGTCTCTCCTCATATGCCTTCTGGTGCAGACCTTGCACCATTTTGGTTGTCCTCCTCTGAACAGCCTCCACTCTGTCCATGTCTTTGCAGAGATGGGGTCTCCAGAATTGCATGCAGTACTCCAGATGGGGTCTGACTGCCTGTAGACAGGGATAACAACTTTCTGTTTTCTACTGTTGATGCCTCTCCCTATGCATCCCAATATCCCCCAGCCCTCCTTACTGCCTTCTCACATTGCTTGCCCACCTTTAGGTCACCTGATATAATTACTCCTAGGTCTCTTTCGATTTTTGTTGTTATTAACTCACCCCCCATTGTGTACTCTTCCCCTGGGTTTTTGTTTCCCAGATGCATTACCTGGCACTTCTTTGTATTGAATCTGAGCTGCCACGTATCTGACCATTCCTCCAACCTTGCCAAGTCCCTTTTCATTCTTTCCACCCCACCTTGTGCATCAACCCTTTTGCAGATCTTTGTGTCATCTGCAAAGAGGCATACCTTTTCTTCCAGGTGCTCTCCAATGTCACTTATAAAGATATTAAAGAGGACCGGTCCCAGTACCGAACCCTGCGGTACCCCACTAGTTACCCTCCTTTCTTCACTGTGGACTCTGTTTACTATTACTTTTTGCGTCCTGTTGTCCAGACAGTTTTTATCCAGGCTACCACTTTGGAACCCACTCCAAGGCTGGCTAACTTGTATATTAATCTTTTGTGTGAGACTGTGTCGAATGCCTTGCTAAAATCTAGGTAGGCCATATCCCCAGCCCCTCCCTGGTCTACTACGTTGGTCACCCAGTCAAAGAAATCTATTAGGTTCGTCTGACATGACCTTCCTGCTGTGAAACCATGCTGCTTTGGGTCCTGTACCCCACTGGCCTCTAGGTACTCCACAATTCTTTCCTTCAGAAGTGATTCCATCATTTTCCTACCACTAAAGTCAAACTAACTGGTCTGTAGTTTCCTGCCTCTGCCCTGCTCCCACTTTTGTGAAGTGGAATCACATTTGCCCTCCTCCAGTCCTCAGGTACCACTCCATCCTCCCATGATTTATTAAAGAGAGTAGTCAGTGGTGTTACTAGTTCTACCCTTAGTTCTTTTAGTATTCTTGGGTGAATCCCGTCAGGCCCCATTGCTTTGTCCACCCTCAGTTTCAAGAGTTCTTTCAAAACCCTTTCTTCTGTGAATGTACTGGTATCAACCCCCTATTCAGAGTTTCTCCCTTGTTTGGTTTAGGCACCTCCCTCTCCTCATCTGTTGTGAATATCATAGCACTAGGTGTTTTTGATAAAGGTAAAAAGTTACTAGGGGACTGTACAATACAAATTAAGTTAGTTGTGCTATTTAAAATATATGTACATTGCTGTAAACTGAACAAGTCTGACATTTCAAGGTGATTTGCATATATTCCATGATGCTTTGCATTATGGAAGCATGTGCGATGTTGTGTTTCTTTGAAACTTTGCTTATTGTCAATGCCCTTTGGGGTAACCCTTGTTTCAGTGCTTCTGCACTGAGGTTCTTTGTCTTTAGCTTGTTTTGTTATTTGAGTCCCCCCCACCCAAGCAAACAAAGCCCGCATACGGGAGGCTAAATCTCAACAGATAAGTTAGATCAGAGATCGGTGAGTCAGTAGGTGCTGGCTAAGTGTAGAAGAAAGACTTGCACAGTCTGTTGCTACAGACTGATGTACTGAAGAAAGGATATGCCATTGCTGAAGGTTATTTCCTGCATTTTGAATACACATCACATAGAGATGGTGTGCTGAACTTGAAGTTCAGTGTCTGGTCCATCTGGTATCCCACAACCCCTCCACATTTGGAACAACAAAAGGTGTACAACTTTCATTAACCATGTAAACAGTGCAACAGCAGGAACCATTTATAACTGTGCTCCGGTTAGCATGGAAACCTCCTTATTTACTGTAGTAAGAAATGTTACTACCACATAAATCTTCAAATATAAGCAGATATAACTTCCACATTATATGCTTGAACACCAAATTGATCAATCATCATGTCCTATGACCCTGAACTCTCAAATCAGCTGTGGGACCACCAAGAGGAGCCCACACCTCCTAGGAATCCAAAACTGCTTACTGGGGTTATACTGACCTATCCACCCTTCTAACCATGTAAGATATGCACCCCATATGCTCTAGGTATCTATATTAAATTTTTTCTCAACATAGCCTCAGAACAACCGTAACACATTCCATTGCAAGACAGATCCCCCATGGACTGACCCAGATGGAAGAACAAAAGAAGTGAGGTTGGAATCCACATAACTAAGTTAGAAATAACAGCTCCAGTCTGGACCAGTTCTCAAAATGGGTGGTTCCCCAGGTAACAAAGAGAAGGTTGAACATGTGATGTTAGAGAGACATGTACAATAATGCAGCATGGTGAGCCAGCCAGTCAGAGGTAGTTCTGAGTGTGTTTAAACCTTAGAAGTCCGTTATAATTCAGGAATCTGAATGAGCAATATCAAGGGTTAGAGTGCGCCATACTCAGAGTTCCCAGTTGGGATAAGCTTCTGCTCTGCTTAGGATTTAGATGGATACAAGTTTATTGTTTATTGTTAAAATCTAGGAATTAATACCTTTGAGCCAAGGCTCTTTTACAAAGGTTCCGCGTCAAAAACATTTACAGACAGACAGAGGTACAAGGTTGCACAAATAGCTAAAAATATTGATATAACTGTACAGCAGATAATAACTTAAGCACTATCATCAGTATCGAAAACAAATGAGGAGGGAAAGATATGAGAGGGAGGTAATTGGCAGCGTAGGAATTACCAGTGGAAGAAAAGAAACAAAAACAAAAGAAAAAGGGTGGAGGGTGAGGGGATAGGAGCAGACCTTAGTAGGGATGAGGACCCATTACTAGGCCATTGTCAAGTAGTAGGGCAGGGAGGAGGAGTGAGAATAGATTATGAGATTAACAGATACAGTCACAGGAGATTGAGGTGGCTAGGTGAGAGAATAGTCTGGATTTAAAAACACCTAACGAGCAAGAGGCAGTAATAGAGGTGCTGAGGGAATTTAGCCAGTTGGGGGCACGATAGGCAAAAGATTGTTGACCATGTGTAGTCCAAGTTGGGTCATTCTATGTGTTATCTACCTTTTTCAAAATTCTTTCTTTTTATCCTTGTAGAAATACGCTATTCCCCACAGTCTTAGTGTGTATTAGTCTTTAACATATGTAAATACCTTAGAATATTAAATACTATGTGGATATACTGTACTTCATGCTTTCTGTGATGGAGTCATTTCACATATATATAACCACGGTAAATTGGCAAGGCTGTGATCCATCTTCAAAGAGGCAGGCCACAGTTACAATCCTAAGATAAAAGCAGAAACCAAAGGCGCCCTTTGGTAAGGAGCACTGTACTGCGTGCGAGCAGTTGCTCTGGAGGGATTCAGATAGAGATGCCTCGCGAGAGGCTGCAGTAAGAAATGGAAGCATACCAAGGTAACCATTTCAGGCATCTGAGGGGTTGTGAAACTGTAACAGCTGTTGTAGGCTGAATTCTGCGAGTGAACTGGTCTGTGATAGTTGGGATGTACAGCCGTGTGGAATTTTTATAATTCTGCTCCCACTGGAATACTGTGAAATTTCAGAAATCCTACCTACTTCCACAGAATTCCAAAATTCCAAAAGCAGAATCGCATTCTGCAGTTTACGTAAACCAGAAATTCACTTTTTGGGCTTATGTGATCTATCCTGCAGTTTACATAGAAATGCTTTTCTGAATTCCACAGAATCAAAAAAGAAATTGCAAAAAGCATTTCTGAAGTGGAATTGACATTCTGAAGGAATTTCACAGACAGAATTACGCATATCACACAGCTCTGCTGAAATGGCATTAGCAAACAATTTTACAGTGATACAGAGGTCGAAACTGGCACCGAGCCACTAGCCAAATGTTGGCAGATTTTGTATCAGTCTAGTGAGGCTTTTCTTTAACTAGCACTGTGGACTTGTACTGGAGAAAGCAACATTTCAGTGAATGCACCAGCTGGGCCAGTGGAAAAGTCTGTGGGGCTAGTGGATTTTCCCAAGTTACTAGCTCTGCTGGCTAGTGGCAGCAAAAGTAAATTTCGACACCTGGTAATACCTCTGCATGCCATGAGGCACATCAATGAAACAGATGACTTCTTGCTGCCAGTACTTTTCATTGGAAAACCCAGCAATATCTGCTTACCCTTTAAAAGGATTATGAGCTCCCTAAACAATACTGAGTTCACCACAAATCATTTCCCAATGAGGATGGAAAAAGAGGTCGGGACTAGAATATGATAGTGACCCCTAAGACCCACAGCCCTTCCCCTAAGAGTGTGGGAAAAACAAGTACAAATCTTCCAATGATATTCCCTTCAAACAACTGGAATAGACACCTTCCACCCGCAATTCCACATATTTCCCTAGTCGTCTTCCGAAATCTTGTCCACAGTCTGCTTCCCACTGCTGTTTAACTGAAGTGAGATTGTGACTTCTAGACTCTACAAAAGCAGATTCCAGTGACTGGGCATTCCACAAGCTAGATACAGAGTGGGCAGGTAAAGCGCTGGCTTCCCCACACTATCAAAATTTAACAGCAGTGAAATGAGAGGGCTGGCCAAAACTGGAGACTGAATTCCAGCGTTTATCCTCAGGTCAGTTCTTGGATATACTGGTGCACTGCAGGCTTTACCCCACGTGGTGATGAATTCAGCACTTGTGAAAGGCGAGGAACGAACAGCACTGGAGGCTGAAGCCCTCTGTTCATCCCCAGCGCCAGGCACATACTGGAAAAATACATGTAGCGCACCCCCCCCCCCCCAAACGATCAAGCACTTACTTTGGACTCTGTGGAGTTCCACAGGATGACCTGCACTAATGACAACACTTTACCCCACCCCAAATCAGCCCACTGGGACAAGCCTACAGAAGGAAGGAGCAGACTATGGACAGAAATTAGTGCCAAATGGTGCACAGCTGAAGGCAGTTGAACCACGGGACCAAGATTGGGCTTGCCATGAGCATCAAGGGACCGCGTTGTATTGAGATGTCCACTCAAAAATTGACAAAAATGCAAATGTAAAACACAGAACAATATATCACAAAACACCACAATCACCCCAAAAAACAGGTTTAAAAGTGCAATTTCTTACCAACCATACACCTAGACTTGCCTAGCCAATGCATTCTTATATTCTTTCAGTGCCGAAAGATGTTGTAGCTTCAGAGTCCAAACATGTGTGTGTGTGTCTACAGGTCAGTCACAGCCTTCTCCATGATGCCACCCAGCTCCTCTTCTGTTTATTGAAAATTATACAATTCGGATGTCTCATCAAACAGGAGGTAAATTTAATTAAGGTGACCTCAGCAAAAAAAACTTGTTTCCCCATATGACTTCCCAATCAAGTCTGTAATTTTCCAAGTTCTTTCTTTCATCCATGAGCAGCATCCTGCTCTTCACAGACATCAAAGAGCATTTATGATGTAGCACCTAAGTGATATAACCTGTATTCTTCCTCTAAATGTCATAAAAGTTTATGATTTCCAGCCTAGCAGCTGGCAGCTACAATTAAGCCAGATAAACAGGAGATCCTAATGTAGGTCTCTTCTACCTGTAATTATCTCCTGGCTTTTAGGATAACATCCGTTTAGTTGAAACCTGGGGTGGTGGTCATCCCTCAGGCTGTCTCAGCATGTCTCATGAGAGATACTCAATAACACATTTTTATATTACAAAAATCATAGAGTAATCAGAACCAGCTGTACAAGCGTCACAGAGGGGATAGTAAAGGGAAGGAAGAGGAGGGGGTATAAGAAACTTGCCTAAGACTAGGCCTCTTCAGGATGCTGAGAACCCTGTCAGAGATCAGAGAGAAGCGAGGATGAATTAGGTAGAGAGGATGGAAGTGGGAGGGAAGAAAAAGTCATTTCCTAGTGTTGGACACCACAGGATGCTGAAAGCCCTGTCAGAACTAGGTGAGGACAAGTTGGGAAGAGAGAAAAGTAGAATTGCCCCCACTGTGACAATATAGCACGTACTACGAAGTGCATGGATCATACGGTCACATTTGCCTCTGCTAAAAACCTTGGTTATGTTACAGTGCACCCCAACCAGGGTCCCTGCTATAGCTGACAAGACTGTGATATAAAAAAATACAATGTCTGACATCAAGTACATTGTGACCAGCAGCCAGAGCAGGCTCTCTGTAGGATTTGAACAATAATGTTAAACAAACATGGCCATAGCCATGCAGAGTGACAACGGACACCACAGACTCTTGGAAAGGGATCATAGACAGAAAGCAGCCTGGTAGGCTACAAGGCCCATGGACTGAGGGCAATAAAGCCCACAATGGATATATGGGGGGAAAAAGGGGCTCAAGATTCCTTTGGTATGGGTCATAACAGCCAATAGGAAAAAGAGCCCTATGATCAGGGTGTGGAGCTTGCCCAGGCAATCAGAAGAGAGGCTGGATCAGACAGCCCATCAAGACCCTGGGAAAAGACCGACTAATCAGGAGCTGAAACTCAAGGAGTACAAAAGGAGTTGCAGATGCACTGTCTGTATAGTTCTGCAGAGTTCTTGCCACCAAGGCTTTGCCTGAAGGTAGGCCTGTGACGCAAAAGAAAAAACAGGAGTGCTGCTTGAGACTTGTGAGGGCTGGGTAGGCCAGAGATCCCTGTGTATCCATTTGTGTTTGCAGTTTGGTCATTTCTGCAAATAGAGGGACTGTTCCCCACCTGGGGGTTTGGGGTCCAGGGTCCAAACCACAGAGACTAAAGCTTTAAAGCCTGTGTCTGAGGAGAGTGTTCCGAGCAGAGCAGAGATCACAGAGGGAGAGAACAGGCTATCATGTCTATTGGTTCTCTCCTGACACATGCCCGTTCAAATATGCAGTTTTAGCAGTTCACCTCACCCAGCTAGTCGTGTTCCCCACTAGAATCAACTATAAAACTGGGACAGGTACCTTACTGGACTGGGTGCTCTCTAACCACCCTGATAATATATCGGACACAACCGTACTCCCTGATGCCTTCAGTGACCACTCCCCAGTCTTGTTTCACTGGGCAAACAAATTCTCTAAACCACCCGCTAGAACAAATACCACCAGGGTACTCATCCGTGGGCCTCTTGAATCACTAAAAGCTGACCTGCGTAATCAGGACTGGTCAATGGTTTACACAACTAACAATGCTGACACTGCCCTCGACCAATTCATTCTTCAGTTCAACGCTATATGTGACAGGCACGCCCGCCATAAAAAGTGTAAAATCAAAGGCTGTTGTAATCCCTGGTTTTCTCCAGACCTCCTTGAGCTTCTGGATGCCAGGGACCATCTATGGCACAGGTCTAGGTCTCTGTGTAACCAGACCGACATCCAGAGGTACAAAGCGGCTAGAAACAACTGCATGAGGGCTATTCGTGCAGCTAAAAATCAATATTATAAGGAACTGCTTTCTCGGACCTGGAATGATGGCAGAATATTTTGGACTAACCTTAAAGAGGCCACTGGGAGAGACCTCAGATCTGCCCCTACCAAGCTTAACATTGATGGTGTACCCTCACTCAACCCCAAACTTATTGCTAACACCTTTAATAATGCCTTCACGGACCTGAGTGGTGTCCTGCCACCTGGCTACTTCTCTCACCCCCACAAGTGACTACTCTGGGAAAGAGAGACTCAGCACCCTTCTCATCCTCCTTTCTACTTCAAAACCCTCTCAGCCCATGTTGCCAGGAATTACCTACTCAAGGTATAAGGGAAATCAAGATTTAGTGGTGACACCCTGGACCTTAAGTTTGTAGCCCTGACGCTGGATGAAATTCTGTCACCTCTAACCACATATTAACATGTCACTTAGTTACTCTCAATTTCCTCAGAAATGAAAATCTGCCACTATGACACCAGTTCCTAAGTCTGGGGATAGCACAATTACTGGGAACTACAGACCTTTCTTTATCCTGCTCCCACTCTCAAGAGCTCTTGAGTGTATAGTGGCTGACCAACTGGTTGAATACTTAGAAAAATATCAGCTACAATGCCCGCAATAACACGGGTTCAGAAATGGTCACAGTACCACTACCGCCCTTCTGGAGTTCACAGGCTTTATTCATCACTCCTTAGATCAAGGACACCTTTCTGGTGCTGCTTTCATTGATTTAACCAAAGCTTTCAACACAGTGAATCATGCCCTCCTGGTCGAACAGCTTACACCATTGACCTAGCTCGTGAAGGCATAGCCTGGTTTGAAAGTTACCTGCACAACCCTATACAGCAGGTGAAGATTGGTAACACCCTCTCGGATAGCAAACCTGTTCTATCTGGAGTTCCTCAAGGGTCCATCTTGGACCCTCTTTTATTTAGCATTTCCCTCAACAACCTTCCTTACTCCTGTCAGGGTCACATCCTTTTATATGCAGACAATGCTGTCCTGTTTACCAGTGATCCAGACCCTAAGGCTTTTGAATCCAGGCTAAAGAGTCATTTTGTAGTCGTAGAAAGATGGTTCCATAAGCACAAGTTAGTTATGAATTACAACAAGAGAAACTATGCTGTTCTCCAGCTCCCAAAATAGGCACAGAACTTACCCTCTTTCTATCACCAACGTAGAGGGCTCTCCCCTGGAGCTAGTTCAGCTCTTCAAATATCTGGGGATTACTACTGACAGTATGATGACCTATGCCTATCTCAATGACAACATTGCTAAGGCTGTTAACACTCACATTGGGCTACTTTATAGGCACAAGCAATGTTTGACCCCAGAGGCTCTTAACCTGGCCATTCAAAGCTCTCTTGTCTCGCTTATTGATTACGGCTTACCAATCTATGGATCAGCTACTGAAACAACTCTTCGCCACATCATAGTTGCACTCAACAAAGCATGCCGACTCTTTACCGGCTCAGCCCGTCTGTCCCATACCTGCGACATGTACGCTCAGGCTAACTGGCTCCAATTCAAAGGTAGACTCATGTGCCAAACATGTTTACTGTCCAAAAAAGTAAGCTTAGGTAAAATTCCCCCAGGAGTGCAAAAGCTTATTACCCTCACTATCAACCATCTTTGCATCAGAAGCTCTACTAGCCAGATTTTTAATATACCCTGCTGTCGCACTTCTCTGAGACAAAGGTCCTTGGTCTACTGTGCCCTTCTATGGATGAACTCGCTGCACCATGACATCACTTCAGCCTCCACCTTGGGCTCCTTCAAGGTTAAACTTAAGCAACAGCTAGTAGCTGATACCAGTTGTGACTGCTTCCAATAACCTTCCTTCTTGTGACCAGCACTTATTCTAACCTTATGCTATCCTGACCTAATGCATAACTGTTCTTAGCATGTGAATAACTGTTCTAAGTTGCTAATCATTCTCCTTCCACATTTCCTCTTGATCCCTTCCACTCTTTCCTCTCACCCCTCTCTGGCTTTCCCCCATCTCCCCTCTCCCCTGTTACATCTCCTGAGCTCCCTTGCTCACTTTAATATGCTTTGCCCCATACCTTCTCACCTCGGACAGGGCCCCTGGGCTGATGCCACCCCTAACCTTGTTGATTATTAGATATTAGGCAGAGTCTGTTCTCATTTTCATGTAAAGGACCATTTCATAAGACCCCACCCCCTCTAATATGACCCTTCAAATTCCAGATTTTAATCAGATATGCACTTTGGCATACACTGTACAATGCCACATGTACTGGAACTTCTCTAGTTATATACTGTTGTAATCTCTTCCTATAATTCCTTGTTTTGTTTATTCTCCATCTCATACTTTTCCAATATGTATTGTTCATTTGACGTGGGACCTATGAAATGAACTTGTTCTCAAAAGGTGCTATCTGAAATTTCAATAAATAAAAAAAACAAAACAAACAACAACAAGGTGGGTGGCAAACTGGACACAAAGAGTGGAGGAGCTCAGATCGAGGAACTCACAAGTGAGGTCCTGAAGGGGTCAGTGCTAGGCCCAATGTTGTCTAATGTATTCATTAAGGATTCTAGGGAAGGCATTAAAAGAAAAATCTGCCTTTTAGCAGATGACACCAAGCTCAGTGGGAGGATGGACACAGATCAATGGGTACAGCACCTAAAGGAAGACATAGCAAAGCTGGAAAGGTACTGGCACGTGGCAACTCGGGTTCAATGCAAAGAAGTGCAAGGTCATACACATAGGAGGAAAGAACCTGAGGACCAAGTACAGTTCAAGAGGGGTTAAGGTCACTGAATTAGAGGAGGAAAAGGACTTGGGGATGGCCATTGCCAGCGAGCTTAGACAAGCTACGCAGTGTAGAAAGGCAGCAGCCAAGGCAAACAGAATGCTGGGATGTATTGCTAAAGAGCTCTTGTTGAAAACACCACAGCGTGATCAGAGGGAAGCGGAGACCTACAGCAAGCAAGTAAGCTCTGTGTTTTCTTTTGTTTGGGGCCAGGGAAACCAAGCAGCATTTCTCGGCTGACTGAAGGATTAAGGGTATTTTATTTTATGTGTTTCGGGGCTGCGGCCTTGGGAGGATGGAGGCTGACAGCAGAGGCAGGGCTTGCACCACTGGGAAGCATGCCACACCATGTGGCAGGAAGAGCCCAACAGAGGCACCATAATGACTATATAAACCCCACAATTCCTAGTGACCCATCGAGTGAGTGCCACTCACTAAGCAGGAGTGTCACAAAGCAGGAGTGTGGTGTCAATCTGTGTGACTTCTGTGGACATCCACAGGGCACAGGCAACACTGCCCAAAGGAGGGCAGGTAAGATAAGTAAAGGTAAGGGAGGAGTAAATTAGGGGCATGATGCGGGTAGCACATGTTTCCTACCGAATGTCAGTCTCCGAAGCAAGTAGAAAAAGAAAGAAACATAGAAAAGGTGACGCAGAAGGAGACCAAAGGTCCATCAAGTTTGCCCGTAAGTTCCCGAGACCCTAGGAGATCCCAGGACCTAGCTCATAATAGTACCAGCAGCTTTAATTCAAGCATACTCTTTATCCCAACCCCATTTGAAGGCTGACATGGTCCGCGGCCAGCCCGATGGCACTGAGGGTTAAGGCACTAGATGCCACACCGGTGACCCGGGTTTGGGAATGGATTTGGGCCACTGGGCGCTGGCAGGGGAGAGGAAGGATTGAGCATCCCATGACTGTTCTCCTTCCTCTGGGGAGGGTAGGGGCATCGCATTGCACTGTAGTGGCGACTGGCAGAGGCCAGCCGCACTACAGCTGCGTGCACAGCAGGGGAGTTTCAGAACTCCTGACAGACATGGACCCCAGCTTAATTTTTCATATTTTCAGATTCATTCTTTATTTCCTGCTCAGTGGTCTGTGGTGTGTCCCTTCAGTCATTCTACTTCATCTGATTCCCATCCTTGGCCTCCGTGATGCCACCACTGCTCCTGCTTAACCAGACCCTCCAAGAATCACCACACCCCGATCTCGAGCCCAAGGCACTTTCCTCCTGTGACACACCTCGGAGGCTGTGCACAAGAGGAGGTGTAAATCCAAATGGGAATGTTACATAGGGTCTCTAGCCTCTCAATGCACTTGGGTATGCGTTTATCCCATTACAACCATCTCCTCATCACGTCTTATTGCTTACCTATCTCCTGCTGTTAGCATTGCATGGACTTGCACTGCACGGTCAGCCACTGAGTTTCTTATTGTCTTTCGATGCATAAACTCGAAACCTGTGTTGGTATAGATCCTATTTTTCACAACAGGTGTGAAAACAAATTTACCAAATGTGAAAATAATATTTGCCAAGATAAACATTCTTTTGGCTAACATGAGCAAAATAAATGAAGTTGTTAACAGCGCATGTTCAGAATTTTTTTTTTTTTTGGTTAGCAAGCCACCTTATAGCTCAGTCCCAGGCAGCCATTGGCCCCCTCCTCACACCCCAGGACTTATCTTCCTGTACCCGACACCCCCTGGATTGCCCCCTAGGTCGGGGCCACAGCGCCAGTATGACCCCTGCGATGATGGGATAAGGGTGCTGGCAGGGGTGCCCATCGGCACTGCCTCCTTGATTTGCCCCCCAAGATGGGGCGTGGAGTCAGCTGGCCATAGTGGATGATGGGATAAGTCAGGTCCCTGAAAGCGTCACAGTTTGCTACAGGGGCCAGGGTGAGCAGGGCTTCACAGATGGTGGCCGCTATTTTTATGTTAGTTTTCTTTCCCCCCTGGGGCAGGGATGTGCATTGATATCCCGTTTCCACCCCCAAAAGTAACGGCACCGGCACAGAGGTACCCCCAGTGGTCCACATTGTGCCAGACACTCTACCGCCCCTCCCTCCCGGAGAAGGAGAGCAGTCCCTAGGACGCTCAATTCTTCTCCCTCCCAGCTGACTCTCTGACATCCCAGGTCTGTTCCAGAGTCCAGGTCATCAGCATCTGTGCCACTGGGCCAGCATCACATTCAGAAATTTATCTTGCTCATTTTGGTCAGACTGAGTGTGCTAAGGACTTTACTGTCACATGTGAGATGCCATTTATTTTTGACTACACCTGTTAATTAGTAGCCCCCATGCTAAACCTTTGAACATACAAGCACAGTTTACATTTTCTTCTTTTTCCATTTGTAAAATGTTATCATTTTTATCAAACTCACCTGATCTCCTGGGGCCAGATATTCAAAACTGAGCCCTGGGGCAAAATTAGCACTGCACAGCGTGCTAAATTAGACCGGAACCATTAGCACGCTATATTCAAAGGAACAGCCCTGGGGCTAATCCTGCTGAATATAGCAGGTAAAGGAAGCAGTGTAAACAGGGCTAGAAGTGCAGTGCAAAAATAGCCCGGGAAATAAGACAGCTCTGAATATAGCAATAGGGAAGGCCAAAATGCAATAGCAGCTCACTGGACAAAGAGGTGGAGGAAGGCAGAGCTGCAGCAGCAGACCAATGTGAGTAACAGTAATGGAGTGTTGCACAACAACAGCAACAGTCGATGCAGGCCACATACAATGGAACTGTGCCGCACAAGTGACAGGTTAGCCTGGAGCAAACACATTAGCCCGGCACTAACACTTGCCAGGGCTAACACATTAGCCTGGGGTTAAAGTTTGCAATATTCAAAGTTCATATGTAAAATAGCCTACTTAGGAAATCCGTATGCAAACAGCCACATTTGCATCAAATTATGGGCTGCTTAGCATACATTTGCATGTAGTTTGGCCGGTGCTATTCCATGGTGCTCGCAGTTCCACCTGTATGTCAGCCTGGGAGTACAGAAGCAGGCTGGGTCTGCTCACAGCTCCACCTGTATGTCAGCCAGGGAGTACAGAAGCAAGCTGGGTCTTGTCACAGCTCCACCTGTATGGCAGCCTGGGACTACAGGAGCAGGCTGGGTATGCTCACAGCTCCACCTGCATGTCAGACTGAGCAACAGTGCAGTAGCTGTAGACCTTGGGAGTCGGCAGGCTTACTTAGTGCAGACCTCTCAACCTTGCATCTCTGAAGCGAGGGACACAGACACACTAAATGAGGGACACGGATCCTCATAATGAAGGACACAGATGAAACCATGGAGGCAGAAGGCCGGACCACAGCAGAAAGCATTGTGTCAGCCTGTATCAGGTGTGAGTTAGAAACGCAGACTATTATACAGGTGTGCAGTACAGTTCGACTGTACAGCACATTCATTGTGTGACCAGTACCTTGTCCTCGGGGGACAAATGAGGGGCAGGGCTATTTGGAGGGGTAAGGTAGGGATGTCCCTCATGATCGGGGACAGTTGAGAGGGATGGCTGAGTACAGTAACAGCTAGTAAATCCAGGGGCAACATGAGCCCCAGGCCAGGGAAACAAACAGAGCCTGCTGTACTTGCAGAACTGTATTCCCCTTCCTGGATGCTGTAGTGTGAGGTTGTAGATGGTCTCAGGAAGTGTGGGCGCTACACTGAGAGGCTGCGGCTGACTGTGACCTGCTCCAGACTGCATGCACTACTGCCAGTATGAAGAGTGATATCCAAAGCAGCAAGTGGAGATAACATTGATATAGTCATCATAGCTGCACTACACACATATGTCATCCTGTTATCATCTAAACACCTGTGAAAACAAACTGTTCCAGGGTTCTGCCTCTCCATGACCTGCACCCCTCCCCACCACCAGTGCGACTCTTAGATCTGGTTGATCCTGCCATTATTTCCAAAGCAGCAGTACTGGACAAACTTATCTGGTTGATCCTGTTATTTCCCACTGGTCTCATTGGAGTTTCATTGCTAATGTCCTAAATATGTAATGTGACCAAGCACTTGCAATACATCGCATTACAGACCTGACAGACATTACAAATAAGGCACTCTCACTCTGCAACTATAGAAAGCCACTGCCTTTATGGTAATCGTGCTAGGTTGTCTTAGACACAAGCTGCCAACAGTAGAATGAGGAAAGAGAGCGAGTCGGCAGCTTCAGAGATGTGAACAGGCACGAGTGTTACCACAGCAACACACGATCGTGCTCCCATTAAAGAAAGCACGGCAAGATTAACAAACAGTTGTCGTCTAACAGGTCAGAGTTAGGGTGCCTTATACTGCATGTCTGTCGTGTCCTCAACGCAATGTACTGACGCACTCAGTCATGCTACAAATATAAGAGATGTGAACAAAAACTCCTTTGGTGAGACCACGGGAATACGGCAGGATCAAACAGATATGTTTTTATTTTTTTAAATAACTATGTCTGTGCCCCTTCTGCCTTGATCTCCCATGGGACAGGTGGAATTATCCCTGGTGGTCCAGTGAACCATGACAGCCCCGATCCCAGTATTGTGCAAGCCGCAAATACCTGGTAGTCTAGTGCCCCCCCAAGCAGTGCCTACCACCCTGCACCCCACCCCCCAATCCCGTACCTGAGTGGCGACTGGCTTAACCCCCCACTCACCTCCACAGCCAGCCGCCCATTCAGAGCTCAGTCGGTGGCTGGCCATGGAGGTGAGTGATAGGTTGAGCCAGTCACCGCTCTGGTATGGGATGGGGGGTGGCAGGCACTGCGGGGGGGGAGGCACTAGACCACCAGGTATTTGCAGCTTGCACAATATGGGGAATCAGGGCTGTCAAGGTCCACCGGACTACCAGGGCTATTTACACCTTTTGCATGGGAGTTCGGGGCAGAGGGGGCATTTGACTACCGGGACAGTGTGTCCCTTCCATGGACGTACCTGTGTGGGAATCGGTGCTCAGGGGTGGGGGGCCATTAGACTACCAGGATAATTGAACAGATCCGACTACTGAGTGTGTCAGGGATTGGTGATCAGCAGCTGGGCCACTAGCCTACCAGGAAATACGATGCGTTACCAGTCTGTGCATGGGGGATCGGGTATGGCGGAGGGGGAGGGAGACACTAGACCACAAGGGAATGTGTAGGGTATATCTCCAGGAAGGGTGGGGGTTTACTTCTCCATGACTGCCCGGCATTGCCGCATGCTTTTCAGTGGCGGTATTTGGCGCCGCACTACAGGTCACGCTAACAACTATAGCACGTTTCTATTCTTTTGAATATCCCAGTGTACGGGTATTTATGTCCCCATCCCTCCCCTGCATACATTATTTCTAGTTCCAGCACCATCATGTTGCGCCAGTGCTAATTCCTCTTTTGAATACTGCAGCCGGGTGCAACTGCGGATAGCCATTGCCTGCTGTTCTGCAAGACCTTCTGTCCTAACTGCATAGGTAGGTAGAAGTTTATTATTGTTTAATCTCTCAAAAAATGATTATTTCAGTGTACTAAAGTCTTTATAACATGGGTTGGGGAAAACACAGAATGCTGCTGGTGGAGTGGCTCTGCGTGGCCGTGGATTAAGCAGCCTATTTAATCCACGGTTCCACAGAGCAACTCCTGTGAACTTGCATTGGCACTTGTTCTCTGTTTCAAGAGAGTAAAACTAAAACGTAGCCATTAAGAAATCATGCAGTGAGTGAGAGAGAGAGAGAGAGAGAGAGAGAGAGAGACAGCGCTGCACAGAGACAGAGAGACAGACACCAAAGTGAGCAAACAGGAGTGCAAAATGTGCCCACTGCCCTGTGTGTCTCTCAATGTGTGTCTTTCTGTTGGTGGAAGTTCCTAGCAATGTATCTGCACAGAGATACAGCAGAACACACAGAGAGCACCACAAGCAGGGCAGCAAGGCTCTCCCCTACCCAAAAATACAGAGTACAGCAAGACGGTAATGTTTTTCAAACTGTTGTCCCACACCAACAGTCCCCCACGCCACCAGGGACGATGTAGTGGCAATTCTTGTTTGCCACCTTTTCCCTCATTGCCCAAAGGCAGAGCATTGGCAGGTCATGGCACCGTGAACTGACACAGCGAGCGTGCCAATAAGAGACAGAGAGACAGCATAAGGTGCTAGAGAGAGAGAGAGAGAGAGAGAGAGAGAGACCAACAGACAGCGACATTCTGGGTGGAGGGGAGAAACGTCCAGATGCTGTCAGGTAAAAGATTGTGCATAAATGACAAAGCTGCTGCACCTTGTGTGCTCCTCAAGTGCATGGTGCTCTCTCTGTCTGTCAACAGTTGCAAGGAGCACGTCAGCAATATAGCAGAGATCCATCAGTTGCACATGGGCAATAAAGAGAATACCAGCCCCTTGTGTCCATCCCGTCACTTAGTATAGCCAGAAATCCCCGACACCCCCGTTTCCCCCCTCCCCCCCATTCAGTGGCAATGCCCCCGATGCTGCAGAGAGAGAGAGACAGAGACATGTGCTGCTTCACTCGGTCTTTCTCTGTGTCTCGAGAGAAGCATACAGTGATCAGTTTCCCTACTTAGATGCCGTGCGAGGAGAGGGCGGGGGCAAAGTAACAGACAAGTTTCTCCAGGAAGCCCGAGCTTCAGTATTGCACCTGTCATTGACTCCCAAGCCCTGCCTGCAGTCTGCACATTGAGTACTGCGCATGTGGATGGGGGGGCTACAGTAAACGTGGCAGTCAGTGAAGCAGACAGTATTATGCACAAGAAATGTCACAGATCATCTCAGTAATGTAGTTTGAAATTTTTATGTGCATAAGAGCAATGCAGTATGCATTATTTGTTAGAGACTATTTTGCAAGGTGGCAGGATACAGTACCTTTGTTGCTATTTAAACTGCAAGGCCTCGTGCCTCACAACACACCCGGGGTGTTGATTAATCCCCAATAACCCCATACCCTGTCGTGGGTTATTGCTTATATATACACAGTGCATCATTATAGCATAAAATCTCATTAACAGAAAACAAAATCACATTATAAATAAAGCATCACTCAGAAAATAAATACAATAAAGAGTGTATTTTAAAACACTTCACACAGGGGAGGCAGGACTAATCCTTTTTCAGCATTCTTCATCTAACTTTTTTGTATGGAGACTAAAAACTGTGCCACTCATACAATAATGAAATTGTCCTCAACTGTAAATAGGATGTTCAACAGAACATCTTCTCTAATGTTAGGCATAGGGTTCAAAATAGGGGAAAGCCATTTCATTCTAATTTTATTATACCATGCAAAGTGCAGAACCACGTGACCCAAATCTTCTTTATCTCCACTATTACAGTAACATAAAGATTCTTTGATATTAGCAGATTTTTCAAACCGTGCCATAAGTGTATGAGATTCAAACAATTCAAATGTGAGTCTGGCATACATTTTCCTACATGTTAGATCTTTTAAGGGAAACACTGGAAAAGGCACAGCTTTATTACCCAGGCACTACACAAATGCCTGATTAATGCTTTCAGACAGTAACTTTTTTTTTTTTTTTAAGTTACTCTAGTTGTTTGTTTAGTGATTTAAACAGTGACCTTCAACTTTCACTTTCTACTGCTGGCAGCCACCATTTTATGAGTAGCAGAGAGCTTCCTGAGCTCACTTTATGCTAATATGTCCTGCCAACCAATAGCTGAGGTCAAATAGGCATATTAGCATACAGTGAGCTCAGGAAGCTCACTACTGCTCATGAAATGGCTGCTGCCAACAGCAGGAAGTGGAAGTTGTGGGTAGCTGTTCTAAATCATTTAAAAAAGTTGTTACTGTCTGAAAGCACTAATTGAGAGTTTCTGTAGTGTCTGAGGAAAGATGTATATTTTCCATTGTTTCCCTTTAAGGACAACTAAATAATATCTGAATTGATGCAGGCAGTTACTGTTGCTGTACCATTTTGCAAATCTAGCTTGTCACCGGATAGCAGCTAAATCTTGACACACATAATTAGCAATTTTGTTCACATTGATACTTATTAAATTTTACACTTAAACTATACTAAGCAAAATATTAGTCTAACAAAAAATTCAGACCACATGTGGTATGCAGTTTTGCTACACGTTTCAGCCAGATTGAAACCTTACAGCCCCACTGGTTCCACCTTAATTTTTCTTGCAGGCATAGGCTGGAAAGTCGGTCTTTTTCTAAATGCGAAAATCTGGACCAGAAGTTTATTATCCTGGCATCCGCGTAGGCCAGTAAATTTGCTAGGCCCAGCTTAGCTCTTATGAAGCAGGCCGGGGAGGATTTGTTTAAACCTAGTGTGGCTCCTAAAGCCTGCATTGCAGGTTTTTCTAGAATGTCTATTACAGATAATGCCCCCGACTGCATATCAGACTCTACCATCCTCCTGGATACCTTGTGTACTGCTTGGGGATCATTCCAAATGTGCTGCCCGATGAAGGAGATTTTCTCGATGAAGACAGAACAGTTACTCATAACAGTAGATCAAAAGAAACTCCTCCTTTGGGCCACATCGCACTCACACTCTCCTTTCCCCTTTCTGAGGCATAAGCTGACAGGTCTGTCCACTGCCTTGTCTGCAGGTGTCCGTAAGTGCCTTATATATGCACAATATTTCCAGTCCCATACCTCTCCTTATGTGCTTGGTACTGGGTTGATCTCTTGGTTGCTCACAGTAGAATTTGTCTCCAGTGGGGAACTGAGGGGCAAGGGGGCCACCCACGTTTTATTGGTGCTGACGCTGCACATCATCATGGGTGGCCCCCAGCTAGCAAAAGTTTCCGAGTGATCCTGACTGCGATGACTTACTGTTCCAAACGTGTGGCCCAATGGAAGAGTTTCTCTTTAACATATACTGTTACAATGAGTGCTGTTCTTTTTCTCCATGACAAATGGACTCCCAAGGGCTGGTTTCAAAATGAAAAATTCCTGTGTGTGTGTGTATACTTAACCTTTTTTATTGAAGATTGCATATACAGAGCATTGGCATCAGACAAAGTGTACGATAGCAGTGACTTTAAACAGAAAGCCAGTTACAGTAAATTTACACAAAGTAACAGTTATCTCATTTGTAGGGTATGCATAACTTTATATTAACTCTTTTTCTCCGAGAAGCGTCTGTATTCGGCAGGCAGCAAATTCTATTGTCTCCTAGAACGACACCAGACGTGAGCTGCAGTGTCCCAGTGTGTCCATGCTACGTCTGAAGCCGTCACACAACTTTCATCTAACTTTTCCAGCCAATCAATACAGGGCTTATAAATCCTCTGTATGTGATTGCCCACATTGTAAGCCTCACTTTATTGGCTGACGTGTAGGGATCCCATTTGAAAATCATTTGCAAACCCCATTTTTCTGTTGGCATGCTCACTTTGCAGGAGCATTCCAAGAGAGTAGGAGCAGAGCCGCTGATTACTGATGAGATCGGTTGTGAATATACTTTATTCCCTTCGAGCTTGCCCCTGAATATTGCTCTACAAACAGGTAATTTATTATTTTTGTGGCAGCAGGGTTTTTTTTTTTGTTTTGTTATTTTTATGCGTTCCCAGAGCCGGGTCACTGAGCAGTCCAAAAACTGGAAGTCACGCTGCTCAGTGAACGCCGCTCTCAAACTTGTCGTCTCCTCGTTTTGTTTTCTGTCTTGCCCCACAATTATATTCTTTATCTTTGAGCTCTGCTGCTTGTGGTAGCGCTTGGAGCCAGTATTTCTGGAGGTACTCATGTGTGTCATGTATTTCGCTTAATTTTCTGTCTAAAAGCTGGATTGTTTGTTTCGGGAGTGAGCTGCCATCTATCCTCCTGGCATCTCTCCTTAGCAACATTAGATGTAACCAGGTAAACTGTTTCCTTTGCTGCAGTATTGTCCCTGTGTCATGAACAGAGTGTTCTGTGGTTTAGAGGTCCATCTGCATTTTTTTTTTTTTATTTTTTTTTTTTTGAAAGAGGCCTGGGGGATTGTGTGGTTTTTAGGAACAGGGTCTTGGGTCTCGGAGGGTGGGGTGTGACCCAATGGGCACCAATGGATCCTGGTAACAGTACAGTAGAGCATGTAGGGCATGTACAAAATGAACTGTGCCCATGTGTTTCCTCCAGCGTTCTGCCCCAGTATCTGCTCAGTAAGATGTATGAATTCTGTGATGAGGGCTGTGTTTCTATGTTTGTGAAGGATGTGGTGGGAGGAGGGGGTTCGAGGGTCAAGGGAGGGTTATTGGGAGGCCATGGGGGTGTTGGGGGGTTCTGTGTTTGTGAAGGATGTGGAGGAGGATGGGTTGGGTTGGGGTCAGGGGCCCATGGAGGCGGTTGGAGGTCTTGGGGACTTCTGTTTGTGGAATGCTGTTTTGTGGTGTAGGGTGGGGGGGGCTAACTCACAGGGAATGCTGAGAGCATGGTGTCGGGTGGTGGTGGAAAATCATCTGGACACCAGAGAATCCATTTTTTGTGGTGGTGGTGAGCCCCCAGGCAACAGGAAAAGTGCCCTCACCTAGTACCACCTCACAAAAAGGATTCAATGCTGTCCAGAGCTTCTCCGCCCACCCCCCCCGGCCTGTTTGTTGCTGGGTATTTGAAGGCACCGTGGAATCCATTTTGTGTGATGGCCATGGTGTTTGGTGGGTGGACACCAGGGAATCCATTCTGTGGGATGGTGGCATGTGTTTAACGGTGGGGGGACTAGGTCCCTGACAAAAAGGCACTCCATTTTGTGAGGTGGTGATGAGTCTCGGAGGGTGGTGGAGAGCCCCTGGACAACAGGCAGTGCTGTTTGTGGGATGATGGTGGGTGGCGTAAGGCCCGGCACCATCCAACAAAGAGCAGTACCTGCTGTCTGGGTGACCCCCCCCCCCCAAAGACCTGACGCCAGCATACACAATGGTTGCCATGCTGTCAGGGTCCTCCATCTCATCTTCAAACACACGACACCATTAAACAAAATGGATTCCCTGGTGTCGTATGTTTGAAAGTGGGATGGAGGACCCTGACAGCATGGCAACCATTTTGTCTGCTGGCGTCAGGTCTCGGAGGGTCAACCAGACAACAGGCAATGCTGTTTGTGGGATGGCGGTAGGCAACGCAAGGCTTGACACCATCCAACAAAGAGCAGTACCTGCTGTCTGGGTGACACCCCTCCCTCCAAGACCTGGCGTCAGCACACACAATGGTTGCCATGCGGTCAGGGTCCTCCATCCCACCTTCAAACACCAGGCACATTACACAAAATGGATCCCCTGGAGTCTTGTGGTCTCCCACCTGCAGCTGGGTGTTTCTGAAAGGTAAGCTATGAATATAATGCCATTTTGTGTTGTTGCCGGCATTGGGGGGTGGGGGAGGACCACCGAACACCGGGGGAATGCTGCCTTATTTGTTGGTGGATACCGTAGGGTGTGAAGAACACTGGCCACCAGGGAATCCATTTTGTGGGATGGTTTCATATGTTTGGAGGTGGGATGGAGGACCCCGACAGCGTGGCAACCATTTTATGAGCTGGCGTCAGGTCTCGGAGGGAGGGGGGGTCACCCGGACAACAGGCAGTGCTATTTGTGGGATGGTGGCGGGTGACGCAAGGCCCGGCACCATCCAACAGAGAGCAGTACCTGCTGTCTGGGTGATCCACTTCCCTCTGAGACCTGACGCCAGCTCACAAAACGGTTGCTACGCTGTCAGGGTCCTCTATCCCACCTCCAAACATACAAAACCATCCTACAAAATGGACTCCCTGGTGGCCTGTGGTCTCCCACCTGCGGCTGGGTGTTTACAAAAGTGATGTGATATACAGAGAATGCTATTTTGTGTTGTTGCTGGCTTTGGGGAGGTGGGGGGGGGGAGGGACCACTGAACACCGTGGGGAATGCACCTCATGATTTTGTGGTGATACTGTGTTGTTGAATGTCTTTGCATATGTTGATGATATATTGTGTGTGTATGGTTGGATAAAAATGATAGAAAGACTAAATATATAGATATAGATGTATATGTGTATGCATGTGTGTGTCTATATGTGCATATATAAATGTGTGTGTATCATATGTATATATCTAAATGTGTGGCAAGTGAACTTGGGGAATATAATGAGTGGTGGAGCGCAGCGTTGCACTGAGTAATGGTTCCCTACGCTCACTTGACAAGAGTTCAGATCTATTCTGTATCACATACGTGTCAATAACGTAGTCCTTTTATACAACAGGACTGTTTTGTGTGTTTTTTTGGTTTGGTGATGAAATCACTGTGTGATACTGGGAGTTTTCACACTGCGCACTTTAGGAGGTATGCGCATTTGTTTATGGTATGGTGTGCATGGCTGACACTTGTCTGTCACGAGCCCAGAGTCAGCTAAGCAGCTTGAATAAAAAGCAGTTTTTTGTCATTTCAGCAAGTATAAAAAAAAAATGTTTTGATTACCTTTCCAACGGTGCTATGCAGTCAATTTTAATTTACTGAACAGCTTGGCCGCTGACAGTTTGTGTGCATCATGTATACTTTAGGATTTATCTGCGTTTGTGTACGGCGTGGTGTGTATGGCTGATATTTTGTCCATCAAGAACCATAAGCACTCTGAATAAAGTAGAAATTCTGGGCATCTTAGCCAGAATAAAAACAAAAACCAAATTGATTACAATTGATTGCATAGCACTGTTGGAAAGGTAATTTAGTGATGAACAGATTGTGTGCTGACATTTTGTGTGTGGCATGTATAGTTCAGGAGTTTTTTTGCATTTGTTTATGGCATGGTGTGTTATGTTTGACATTTTGTTCATCAAGAACCACCTAAGCACGTTGAATAAAACACACATTCTGGGTATCTCAGCCAGTATAAAACAAAAACCACATTGAGCACAATTGATTGTATAGCACCGCCGGAAAGGAAATTTTATGATGAACAAGTTTATTGCTGATACGTTGTGTGTATCATGTATACTTTAAGAGTTATACGTATTTGTTTATGGTATGGTGTATATGGTTCAGATTCATGCCTCAAACCTCGCCAAAGCACCTCGACTAAAATGGTAAAAAAATATATTTTATACTATAGAAATAACTGTCTTTTTAACAAACAAATTATTAAAACTACATCTAGTTTCTGCATGCTGAATTTGGTGTTGATATGTCACATACTTTCCAACCAAAAAAGGCTTAAAGCGCATTTTTTAGTGTAAAAATTATTTTTTTTGCTGTTTCGACCAGCATAGAAAAAACAATACATTACGTATTATTACTTGCATACAATCATTGGAAAAGTAATTTTATGCTGAATCAAGTCTGCCACTCATACTTTGTGCCTAGCACACACAGTTCTTGAGCTATAAGCATTTGTTTGCGACATGCTAATTATGGCTTGATTCTGATTAGAAAGCCCCAGGATTCACGGTTATCAGTATACAGGACACAAGTGCTGCAACTTCAGAGAGCTCCAGAGGAGGCAATGAGTTAAGGTAAAGAAGAGAACACAGTCAAGGAACAGAATATGCTCTCATCTATTCTAACCAGGGGGTTCGGGGAGAAACTCCCAGCCCCAGGTACATGCACAGGTGTAGAATCAGTTTAAAAAACTATGTCAAATCATAACTATATAGGAGAGGATCGAAAAAGTTGGTAATGCATTGGGGGAAGAGGTCTGAACACCTTAACTAATTGAGCTATATTAAGCCAGTACTCTCACACACCCTTGAATAATATTGAATTGGGCCCTGCAAGGTGGCTAATGCGGTGCTGCATGGAAGACAGCAGCAGCTCGTTAGTCAATGCCTTCCCTTGGCAGTGGTGCACTGGGTTGCCATCTGTGATTAGTAACCCCTAGGTGCGTCAAGAAGGGGGATCATATGGCAAAATACCTTGGGAGAGTGTTGCTGCCTAGATGTGACAGTCTCCCTAGGATATAGTACAGGTCTCCATGAGAGGTAGAGGTATCACATGTCCAGCAGTTTGAGTTCGATAGCAGCTGGGCTGAGTGCAACACCAGAGGTGAGGTATTTTGTTTGGGGTCACTCAGGCTTTGGGGTCACTCATGATAGTATGCGCAATCCTTCAGCAGATCATCCAGTCTATCTCTGTAATTTGCCTATCTAGGCAGGCTGCCCATTGCTCTTGTGCTTTGAGGGTCTGTCTGATCAGGGCCACTTTCCCCAAGGTACCTGTAGACAGAGCATGCCCATCCTTTGTTTGGCTTGAGCCATCCGAGCAGTGGATGCAGAGTGTTGAAGAGGCTGCTTCTGAAAGCTGCCTGAAGTGACAGCCCTTGGAAGGAGTCCATGAAAAAGTTTGGTATAAGCAGGTCTTGCAGCACCTGAATTCCCCTGTTAGCTTTGCCCACCTAGGCCACTCAAGGGATCCTCCTGTTCTGATACAGGAATTGGCCCACAGTAGGGTCAAGGCTGGGTGTGCTAGCACTAGGCAAGGCCTTCACTGTACCTTCTTCCAGGTTATGAGTAAAGCCCAATCATAGGATGTGATCTCTGGATTTTCACTTGGGGCGGGGTCATAAGCATGCAGCTGGTGATCCTCCCTATGTGGGAGCCTCTAGTTTCAGCCATAATGGAGGGGACTGAACTAGGGGGTTTCAGCCATTTAATTGTTTGTGCCACTGGAAAGGACCAGGAGTATTCCTGGAAACTGGAGAGGCCCCACCAGCTTCCTTTCGATTGAGCCCTAAGCTTGGCCCAACTATATATGGGCCTTCCTCCCTCCCACAAGAAGTTGTCTATCATCTTGTCTATAGCTGTGAACCATGTACTAGAGATGGAGACCTATGAAACAGTTTTGGGGCAGTGACCATTTTAATGGCCTCAATTTTGCCTGCCATAGAGTGTGAGGGGTTTCACATTCATTATGTAATTTCACCAGTAGCGAGGAGAGGTTGATGTCACACATCAGTTATTTTTGATGAAATGGTGATCGCTTGGTATTTAAATCATCTCAGCCCCAACTGTTGGATGGTAGAGGCCTCGCAGTGCTTGTTTAAGGGCAGATTTCCGACTTGGACCTGTTGATCTTGAGGCCAGAAATGCAGAGAAAGAGGATAGGAGATCTATTAGATGGGATGTGGATGCAGGGACATGGTCATTGGCAACCAGCAGTTCATCTGAAGAGTTTTGTAGGTCTCTTGTCCAACTCAGAAACCTGCAATAACGGGGTCCATCCAAACAGCTAATGCTAGAGGCTCAATGGCCAGCATGAACAGTAGGGGAGAGAGTGGGCAGCCTTGAAGAATGCCTTTCGGAAGGTGGAAAGGATCGGAGAGCACATACTTGGTAAGCACTTTAGCCACAGGGTTGGAGTATATAGTGTGAATGCATGAAATGAATTGAGGACCAAATCCCATCAGTTCCAGCACCTTGTAGAGATATCCCCACTTCACTGAGTCAAAGGCTTTTTCAAAGTCTATGGCTGTTGCTGTGGCTGGGGTGGGGGGATTCTTGGCAATGTACATTACGTTTATTAACGTGCGAAGGTTGTCTAAACTCAGGTGGCCCTTTACAAAGCCAATTTGTCCTGGGTGAATGAGGGCAGGCAAAATCTTTTCAAGCCTCCTAGCTAGTACCTGGTGAATATTTTACTGTCCACCATTATAAGGGAAATCAGTCTGTAACTCGCTGGCTCTGTCAGCTTCCTTCCCTTTTTACGGAAGGCTGTGATGATGGTTGTTCTTATGGTGCTGGGAAAGGAGTCAGCAGAGGTACTGTAGATTCTTGATATCACAATTGCAGATGGTAGGCTTCACTATATTTTTAATATAGTCAAAGGAGGATGGGGCAAATTGTGTTAGAAGCAGGAGGAGCTCCGTGGGGAAGCTATCCTCACCTGGCAACTTACAGGGATTGAGGGTCTTCAGGGTGCTTCAATCTCTGTTACCTTCAGTGGGGCTTCCTAGGATCGTGACTGCTCGGTTACGATCTTAAGTGGTTGCAGTGGTTTGAGAAAGGGCTCTATGCATGAATCAGTAGGGTCTGAGAAGAAACTGTATAAGGCTTCATAGAACTGCTTCATTATGTTATTAATGTCTTCAGATTTGGTACAGACTGTACCGAATGCATCCTTAAGTCCAACTAAGTGTCGCCCGGCCTGTTTGCTCAAGCAGAAGGCCATAGCCTTTCTACATCTCTCGCCACTTTCCCACTATCTGTGCTAAAGCCACAGCAATGCCAGCTCTGCTCTCCACTCCTGGTGAGAAGATAATCTCCATCTGGAGCTTAAGTATCTGTGGCAGAAGGGGTTAAAACTCCCCATAAGCGGAGCTTTGAATTGCGATTCCTTAAGCTTGAGTTTAGCCTCTTGGTTTGTTAGCTTGGCCTCCCTCTCTTTCCCCTCACTGGCCAGTGTACCCGATTATTAGGCCCTCCTAGGTACCCTGTAGGCCTCAGTCTGTATACTGGCCTTAAAGTGTGTGTGTGTGTGTATATGTGGGGGTGGGAGGGGTCATGCATTAGCAGGGGGTCTAGCTGCCAGAAGGGGGATTTGTTTGGAGGAGGACCCCAGAGGATGTCACGCTGCACTGGAGCATGATCATATATAATCAGCAGTTGGATAGTGGCTGCTGTCACCAATATGCAGGAGGTTAGAGGAGGCCAGCCACATATCTAGTCTGCTGCAGGATTGAGACGCCATAGAGTAACCATGTATAATCCTTGCCTCTGGGGTTACGTCATCTCTATACATCAGACAGGGCCTGGTCTGCCATCCACTGCTGGACTGCTAGCTGTGTCTTGGAATGTGGCTCAGCTGATCTGAGGCTTCGGTCCATCATGTGGTCTGGCACCAGATTAAAAACCCCACCCCACCCCCGAGAAGTACAAGCGGTACAGTACAATGGTTAAGCTGAAGGACTTCGTCCGCTAACTGATGGAAAAAGGAGGTGGGAAATGACATTTTGGATGCAGAGACTGTCTAGGAGTAGGGGTCCAGTTTCCAGCAGTGCTATAACCCATCTACCTACAGGGTTGATCCTCTTTTTGGCAAACGGTCCAGTGCAGGGTTTTGTGAATCAGGATGAAGACTCCTCTTCTTATATTGTCTGAGCTATGCAGTTCTAACCCCATCCATTCCTTTTTAAATTTCTCAGCATCCTGAGATAAAAGCTTGGTTGGGTTCCTTAAGGAAGGCCACATATGTGTAGTCTTCTAAGATGGTAAGGCCTGGCTTCCACTTCAAAGGGGAATTCATCCCACGAACAACATTCCAGCTATGAAACCTTAAGTCTGCCATCATCACACATGAGGAGAAAATGCTGATCCAAATGATCTGACTATGAAGCAGAAGCAAGGCCCACAAGGGACTGTGTGCCCTGCTATCAGGTAGCACCCAAGAAGAACCCATAAAGCTTGACTGCGATGGGGAAAACACCATAGTCCTGCTCTTCCAACAGTAAGATCAAGAGCATACCGACATCTGAAATACACTGAAACAAAGTGCATCTATACAAAACCAACAATCGCAATTATTAAGTTTATTGTTGTTCGGGCATAGATCATTACAAAAAAACATGGTTCCCAATATTACATAAACATATTAAAAAAAAATATAATTTCCAGGAAGTTGTACAGTAAATTAAGATATTATAAATAATATAAATAATTAACAGATATTCTTTCATAATCCCTAAACATTTCCTTATAATCATTAAAAGATCCTTATCAGTGGTCCTCTTAAAAAGTTTGGATTCCAGTTAAACATTTAGGGATTCAGTTTGGCAGCACTTCACCCTCCTTTTTATGCCAAGCACTTACTTTTTTTTTTTACTCTAATTCTTGTAATAGCTTCAAGAAAACATGCAGTTCTTTGTATAATTAATTCATTATTAGACATAAAGAGTATGTTTACTAAAAAATTATCTTCACACGAATCTATCATATCCCAAATTGGTACTAACCAGTATTTTATGGGTTTAACATATCAAAGACACTTGAGAATAACATGAAAAAGATCTTCAAAACATAAATTTGAACAAGAACAGAAACCTGGCCATGTATTCCTAGATTTCTGATATCTATCTAATAGAACATCGCTTGGGAAAATTTCAGATCTGTATCTAGTATACAGTTGTCTTTGCTTAGGCTTTGAAAGAACATCCAGAGAGCCTCTATAACAGAAAATACTATCATTTTGCACTGCCCATGGGGAGACCTTCAAATGTGAAATTATGTTTAAATCGATGTTTTTATAGTAGTTACTAGTTTTATGAGTAACATATGCTTTATAGCTTAGGCTTATATTAATATTTTTATCCAAATAAGCTCTTAGAATATCCAGACCAGCATCTGTTAGTATATTAAACGCCTTTAAGAGCCAATCTGACCTCAAACAACCTAGCTTTTCCCAGGTATTCTTTTCCTTTAAGCGAAGAAAAGTAAGTCTGTTTTTACATTTTTTTTTTTTTTTTTTAATTTTCCTCTTTATGTTGCTCGTGGCCTCCTAGGCTTTCTGCCTGGTCATGCACCCCTGTACTCCCACCTGCATTACTGGCCGCAACTCTGACACCCCCGGCTTAACCCCTCGGTGTGGGATTGTGGCACCTGAGGCACAGTGCCACATTCGTGGGACTAGAATTGGAGCCAACCCTAGAGGCTGATTAGGGCCAGATTAGGGCCAAGAGTGGCCATCATTAGTGGAGGCCACAAGCACGGTTTTCTGGGTATTTTTGTGTCCCCTGGGGTGAGGACATGCAATGACATCCAGCGTCTGCCCCGGCCCTCTTTATCTTTTAGATGCCAGTGCTAGCATATCCTCCTGGCCGCCACCAGAAGTCATACACGCATCAGGCATTCACCACAGCCCTCCCCCAGAGAAGGAGAGCAGCTCTGAAGGCACTGGACCCTCCCCCCCCGGCCGACCCCCCAGCTCACGGGTCCGTTCCAGAACCCGGGTCGCTGGCGTCGCCTGTGGCAATTCAACCACTGCGCCAGTGGGCTGGTTAGGAAGTCTGTTTTTGTCTAAAGACATTATTTTAATCCAGTAGTTGACTTTCCTGGCATCCATATATGCTTTAATTCTACAGACACCCAAATCAGCAACAATCGCAATAAGAAAGAATACGTATCTCTGAGACATAAGGCTAGAGACTGGGCACCAACTGGGAGCCCAAATCAGCCTGTATGCTATCACAGGGATGGTCTAGCTTCTCTAGCTAGACTTGGGGTGAGCTAAGCATTAGGTGACTAGAAAACACATGATCACTTAGTGGTTTTCCAGTATAACAGTATTTCCAACAAAGTAAAGCACTATACCAAGAAATTGTGGGGAGGAAATACTTACCCTCCAAAATGCATGAAGCATCTGACTTGGGTCTCACCTTTTGAAGCCATCTATGGTTGAGGCATGGCACAGTTCCATGGCGGGGGATAGGGGAGAGGGCTAGCTGCAGTGCGGTTGGCTCAGATCCAGCAGGGACAGCGGAAACAGTCGTTGGGTGTGCTGCAGGCGGGATCCACAGCCTTATAACCTACACAGAGACCACAGGTACAGGGCTTTGGGAGGCATGCTTTCAGAGGTACAGAGTTAAGGAAAGTAAAGGCAGACAGAGCCCAGGTTTAAAAGGAGCACCTGCAATGCTGCTACATAAAAGCATGGCTCGCTTCTAACACCCTGCAATGAGGTGGAATGGGGGCTACATCAGTTATGCGGGTATGGCTAGCCCTGGGGTCTCCAAGGCTGACTTTGTTGCAAGCAGCTTATAAGGCTAAGCTCTCTTTCCTTCTGGCCTCGCCCTTTAGAAGTGCTACACCATCTCTAGCCAGCAACTGTTTCAGTATGTCCAAAGATCTGTTCCCCCTAGGATTTTGAAAATGTTAGCCACTGTGGCTAAAGTGACCCCAGACTGTTTAGCCACTATGTGAAAGCATGAGCCACACCATGATATACACTGCCAAATTAGTTAATCTAAACCATGTACTATACTATTGTTAAAAACAGCATGAACAAAACAGATAACAGCTTTTCGGCCTCTCTCCTACTCCGAAAGGCTGAATGCACTCAATCTTTACAATCCTGAGACTCGTAGAATCAGAGAGGACATACTTATGTTGTTCAACATACTAAAAGATCAAAATTTCCAAACAGATTGTAACATAGAATGCTTAGATAAACCAGATGGCCTTAGATGCCATAGTAAACAGCTGAAGGTTCCTAAAATAAGAACTAATAAGAGACTTCTTTACAATTAGGATTTCCAAGATGTGGAATGTGTTACCATCGTATTTAGTAAATATAAATTAATCTGGACAATTAAAAAAAAAAACCTGGATAACTATTTATTTGACATGGGGAAATAACATACCACCGCAAGTATGGGGAAGGTGGTCTCGATGGGCTTTTGCCGTCTTCTACCTTTTTCAGTCAAGTAATACCAACAGAAAGTTTTAGCCTCTGTGGCGCAGGTAACATTAAAAGTCGTTTGAAATCTTAGCCACACACTAAAAACATTCACTGGTGGCAACGTGGCGAGTGGCAAGTGGGAATACAGCTAGAGTCATGTGGGGGTGGTGACCAGGTTAGGCATAGCATATTGCCTGGATAGGACAGTGCTGGTGTCTTGCGCTCCCCTTCCAACCTCCAGACCTAGATCACGGGGAGGCATTCTCAAATACTTACTAAATCATGATAAGGATACCTGTGTGGTACTGGGGTCACTTGGGCCTGGGCATCGTCTTTGTGATTCCCCGTTCCTGTATAAAAATCTACCAAGGGGGTCCTCCATGCTGGGTCTAGCCCTTAAGCATTAAAATACAAAAATCACATCAGTAATAACAACCCTCTTCCCATCAAACCTTTAACAAGTCCCATTAGGAGATCACCAAGCAGTCCATTAAGCAGAGGTACTGCTTTTATCCATGGTGGTCAATGCTCCAAATGGATGCAATTGATTAGAAAGGCTGCATAGGTCCTGCACAAGTGGTAGCTGTGTGACTGAGTTTAATTGGGCAACAGGGTTCATTTCAGATATTTATCTATCTGGGACACTGAACCAATGGGTATACTAAATAAAGGCCAAATGAAATTAAAAAAACATCTGTCATATTGTTCAACCAAGCCCAGTTTTAAGACAGCAGTGAGGAGGTTGTCCTCAAAGTAGACAAAAAGATGGGTCAAAATTAAAAACCGTGTGGCAGTTGTGTCAATCTCTCACTTTGAAACGAACACTGGGATAAGAGAGGAATAAGTGCTCTACAGTCATGCACAAAGTCCCAGTCCGTGGGATTTCACAAGATGCCTGTCCACATAGCGGACTGTGGCACAGTGCTAAACAGAATGAAGCTAATCTGTAATAAGATGTGCCACCTTGTACTTGGTGTAGATAACTGCACTAATAGTTGTACCCTTTACACGTGCACTAGCTGGCTGTCTTTACCCAGCAGAATAAAGCTCCAAACCTGTTTGCTAGCCAAACAGGCACTCTTGGGCCTAACATCCCCTGCTTTAACAAACTGCTTCCGTGCCGTCTCCAACCAATACAACACCAGAAACATGGCCAGGAATGCCCTTAAGCCTCTTTCCGGCATACTCAGCTAGGTAGTGGTCCTTTGCTATTGGAGCCGCTAATTGGTTAAATGAATTGCCTGATACACTGCTGAATCTCTCCATGTTTAATCAATTTTAGAGATCTCCGTTGTCTGCCTTTGCAGTCCAGTGCAATTGTTAACCATTAAACACTTTCATTTGGTTTCTCTCTCTGTGCATAACCTGAAACCTTCTATACAACAATCTGTATGGATTTTTTTTTTTTTAACTATGTAATTTGTGCTGCCTTAAGTGCTTTAAGGCTGACTCAACTGCATTTCCTCTGTAAAGGTTTATTGCAATGTTGTTTCAGGACTATGTATTTGACGTGGAACCTTTGTAAATGAGCACTTCTGCCCAAAGGTAATCTCCAAAGTTTTCAATAAATAAACAGATGCATGGAGGAGCAGTTTGTGGGTTGCCCGGGACAGAGGATTACTTCATTCCTCTTTGGATCATTTTTACAGCCCCTGGAGTGACAGACAGCAAGCTGGTGGAGCAAGATGGTAAAAAGGCAATGGAGAGAAGTGGTATTGGCTCAGTGCAGCACTGTTATCTGCATATGCTGTCGGCTGGACAAAACGAGCTCCATTCCACAACTGAGTGGGGAATGAGATTACAACAGCAGCCTACGTTTACACTTGAACTGCAAAGGATGTAAAGTTTGGTAACTCTGGCAGCTGCCAGGGCAGGGCTATCTAGAGTCAGGGACAGCCTTGGGGGGGGGCGGAACCAGTCAGGGCACCATCTGTCAAAGCTAGCAGTGTTCACGATAGCATATGTTGCCCCTTAGGTTAATTTTTGTAAGTGGAGTTTGTGGGTCAAAAATGGCTGGTTGGAGAGTTCCAGGTCACTGATACTGAGTGGGGCATGAGATCTCCAGACCCGAGCTAGAAATACGAGCCCAGAGTAGCTTCTCGGGGGGGTTAATGCACACTCGCACAGCCGCACTGGAGTGTGCAAGCAGTCAAAATGGTAGGAACCCCTTCCTGAAGTTTTATCCTGGGAGCTTAAGCAGAGATGTGTGGAAGACAATAAAGTCAGGCTTGCTTTACTGTATTAAAAGTGGCTGGTGTAATTCAGTATGTCCCATAATATGTTATGTATAATGCCCTTCCCCTTCAAGAAAACACATTCTGGCTGTTGAAAAGAAATTAAAGGAGTGATCAGCTTTTATTTTATTAGTTATTCCACCTGTCGGTCAGAAAGTAGTGATCCTATCATGAGGGCATGGTCCCTGGTCATTCAGAATTCTGAGATGTTGTGAGGGTGGCAGAGTGCATGTCCTCTGGGCCTGATGAGCTGGTCAGCCCATGACATTGAGGGAGGTGCAGGTGCTGTTGTTGCCATTTGTAAAGGGGTCTGAGGACCTATGGTTATCAGTATAGGAGCTTGAGGAGCTTCGTTGAGGGGCACATTCCCACAGATGAAGCTTCAGAAGAGTCTGTGACAAGGACATACCTAGTGGAGGCCAGTAATGCAGAACATTCATTTTCTTCCTCCTGGAGACCAGCAATGCAGAACGTTCATCTTCTTCCTCCTCTCCTGATTTATCGTCCATTTGGCTGTTGCTGCGGGAGCAGAAAGGAACAGCTTGTTCTTTTCTGTTTTTTGCCTGGTTCCCATTATGTCTCTTGGTTCTGGGCAGGAGGGACCATTGCTCATCTCCAGCATTCTGAGGGGATTCTTGGGCCTTGTCTGTGTGACAGGCCGGGATGGTTTCCATGAATGCAGCTGCCAGGAGGGGCTAGGTCATCCTGGTCTCCCTCTCAGCCTCAGGATCTTGGGTCCCTTCATTTGCTAATCTGGGACCAAGAGTATCAATAAAATTAGAGGCAGCTTCAGGAGAATCGAAAACTTTAGGCACTTCATTAATCATCATCCTGAGGGAGGCAGGGTAGCACAGTGTAAAAGCAGATGCCCAGCTGGTGCAGCCATTGCCACACTGCCATGAACGCCCTCACCCATTTGTTAAGTCCTGGAAGAAGTCCTGGAAGATCACCATGGGGGCCTAGCCACTCGAGGTGCCCCAGCTCTCTGGCCCTCCTCAGGATGTCCTCTTTAACCTGGTAATGTAGAAATTTAGCCAGTAAGGGCCACAGTCTCTCACCTTTTTTGGGAGGAGGGGAGCAAGACCTGTGGACCCTCTCAATTTCCAAGCGAGGGTTTCCGGGGAGCTCAAGGATGGAGGGCAGAATGTGGCACAGGAAGCCAATGGTATTGCTGAGCTTGTCCTTCTAAGGTAGCCCACAAACCTGAGGTTGTTTCATCTCCCTCTCTTTCCAAGATCCTCCACCTTTTTCTGTGGCTGATGAAATGATCTTTGCTTGGTCCACGAAGCTAAGCCTGGGAGGTGAGCATCAGTGTCAGTCCAGATGTAGTGTTGCTCCTTTGCCGTGACCCTTGCATCCAGTCCCTGAATAGCGTTGCTGCTGGTAGTTGTGGAGTTCCTTATTTTGTCCATGTCTGCGAGAAGTCTTGCAAACATTGCTTCAACATGGTCAACTGACTTCATCACGGCCATGATTTTCGGGCAGGAAGGTTCATGGCCAGCACTGCCTGAGAGGGAGATTACATCAGCATACTGCTGCAGCTCTGGCAAGCCGATGTCAAACAGAGAGCAGATGCCGAAGCGTCACTGAGTCAGAGTAGGGTTTTTTTTTTTTTTTTTTAAATATTATTACTACTGTTTCTCGCTCCTACGGAGCTGACCCAGCGATCTCCGGCTGTCGGCACCCGCACTCCCGGACCAGGTCTGGCACACTGATTTATACGCCCCATGCACATGGGATAGGCCACACCCGGTGAAGGTGCCGCTCGTGTCCAGGGGCGCAGGGCACGGCCATCAGCCGCCAAGATCACGCCACTATTTTCTGCCATTTTCTTGCCCTGGGAGCCGGACATGCAATGGCGTCAGATGCACAGCCATGCTGACGCCCGCTGCGCTCCCACCATTTCCAGGCATGCAGCTGTAGTGCAGCTGGCCTCTGCCAGTCGTCGCTGCAACCCAGAGGAAGGAGAGCAGTCATGGGACGTGCAATCCTTCCTCTCCCCTGCCAGCCCCCGGTGGCCCGAGTCCATTCCCGAACCTGGGTCACTGGTGTGGCGCGAGGTATGGCGTCCGGTGCCGCAACCCTCAGTGCCACCAGGCCGGCTGTTAAGAATACGGTTCTAATTAGAAAACTGGAACTGGGAAACTAGCAGAGTTTCAAGGATTTTAATTCCTGTCACAGAGGGAAAAGTTCAAGATTATTGTGAAGGGACAGGTCCGTTGAGCAAGCTCATTTACAAGGAGGTCCCTTGTGCAACAGTGATACAAACAATGCAAGGTACAAAATACAAAATGGAGATGCACAGTATTACATAAGCTAGGAATTACATAAGCTAGGAATAACAGTTTCCAATCAAGGTATCTACAGTGTGTACAATATTGCATTCAGCAAAGACTTCAAACCAATACAAATACACAAAAACATTACATGCCATAATACAGGAGAGAGAAGAGCCTTCGTATTAGGGGGACAGGATACAGATTAGAAGTAGAGGCAGACAAGAGCCTAAGGGGCCACCTTTGCTGAGTTCAGGCTCCCAATTCCATTTTTCACCAGTCTTTTCAACTGAAAATGGAAAGTCACTGGCCCCACATATCCGCTATAGTTGTACCTAGCAGTGATGACTGGTTTGGTTGCTTCTTTCTTTTACACTTCTTCAACCTGAAGAAATGTATGCAGTGATTAAGGATATTCTAAAGCGTGGTAATATGTATGTGTTTTTAATCTAACTAAAATATAGCAATGACAGCTCTTAAAATGGCTTGCCTGGGAGGAGGATTCAGAAGTCTGTTGGAAAGGAGCATCACAACCCAACAGTGTTCTTCGGAAATGCAGGGACACTAATGCTCATGCCCAAAGTCGCTGCTTTATAGTGTATTTCGAAAAAAGAATTAAACACGGTACAGGGTTCGTTTTACCAGAGCAATAAACTGGGGGAGTCCAGATGAACACTGCGAGCCAGGAACAAGGGTGGTGCACACAAAATAGGTTGCCAAACCTGAAGTAAATTGTCCCAAGACAGCGTGGCACCCATAAAAGATTGAATGTCCAAAGTGGTAAATGTGAGAATCCCAAGACTTTTTTTTATTTTATAGCAGAAATTGCTTTCCAGTGTTAGACAAAGACCCACTGGCCACTAAAACCCCAGCGCTTCAGGTCCAAACTGACCCTTCATCAGGGGGTGTGGCAGTTTGAAGCAACCACAGCCATTTTATACACAAATAATCAAGTAAATCGGTTAGTAACAGGTGAAAATTGTAATCACAGTGAAATACACTCTCAGGATACCAAGCACCAACCTTCATCAATATATAAAAAACAGATAAAGTTATAATACTTTTGTATGACATCATACGTAACACAGTGAATATCTGAGCTGCTCAATGCATTAATTTACAGTACAATGCTTTTTATTATTAAGAGTGCGCTCAAGATTGTGCTATAAATTAATGTATTGAGCAGATCAGATATTCAATGTGCTATATACGATGTCACACAAAAGTATTATAACTTTGCTATTAATAGCAACATGTAAACTTCAAGTCTGCTATTTTATCTCATTTTTTACTTTCTTTTGTTTTTATGTTGGTCACGTGTGCGCGCAAGCCAACATACCGCATTAGTAGCAGATTTGGAGGTGCAGTCACTGTGGGCGAATGCAGGGTATGCATCAGTAGGTGTGTCCCTCATTCCCCAATAAGGCAGCTGCAGGTGCGGACACCAGCAACATGTAAAGTGGCCACCAGATCTAAGGTAAGGTCCGTGCAATGACAGCCAAGCTCGTCATACAGCGGCACCTCCCCACGTGCCTTTCCTGTTGAAGCATACCGGTAAACATGGCGACTGCCTGCCACAATGCCAACTTCAGGGGTGCCCAATCCCCGGCGGCATGCCCTGCCCCAGTTCATGTGCCAACGGGGAAGCCCACTCCCCGTCAGCATAATCCTCCCCCATTTGTTGTGTGCGAGGGTGCCCAATCCCCGCCGGCTAGCCCCCAAAAGACATCTCGGTGGCACGCCACGAGCCCACCCCAGCGTGCCAAATGCCCCTGTGAAATAAAAAAAAAAAAAGAGTCCCGCACTTTTTTGTTTGTTTTGTTTGTTTAACCTGTAAAGAAGAAAACGGTCCCTTGCAGTCTGTCCTGCTCCCTCCCCCAACCCATGTCCACCCTCTGCGCACGCTGCCTCCCCCACCCCATACTTATCTCCAGAGTCCGGAGTGACGATCTTCGGTGGACCGGGAACATGTCTGCACTCTTCAAAGCCGACCACGAACTGAAGAAATACAGGTAAGCTGTATAATGGCATAAATAGGGTTTGTTCAACTTTGGTGCATATCTTGGGCATTTTGGGGAATTCTGGCACCAAATTTTCAACATGGGGTTATTGGGTCCCCTCCTCATGAGTTCAGTCACTGTCATGGCATTATTCGGTCCCGAATCGTGATTTTGCGGTCACTGCGCGGAATCACCTTTTGGAACCGATTAACAAAATGACAGTGCCACTGTTCATGAGGTGGGCTCTCAAAAAGCCCATGTTGCAAATTTGGTGAAATAAATCCAAAAAATGACTTGTACGAGCGTGCGTTGCACAGTTTCCATGCACGCTTGTAACTTCGTGAATTTGTAATATTTGCACTTCAGATTTTCATAATTGCCATTTTTCCATACCTCCTTATGAACAGTACAGCTGTCATTTTACATATTCTGGCCGAATTGTGTTTTCACACTTCAGGCGCACAACAGCGTGGTCGCTGTGCAAAATCAGTTTTCGGGACAATTTGAGAAAATGACAGTGACACTGTTCATGAGCAGAGGTCTTAAAATGCGTATGTTGAAAATTTGGTGATGAAAATCCATAAAATGACTGTGTTACAAGCATGCGTTGCACAGTTTCCATGCACCTCGTAACTTCACAAATTTGCAATATTTTCATGCCAGATTTTCAACACTGGCATTTTTTCACACCTCCTTATGAACAGTACAGCTGTCACTTTTCACATTCTGCCCAAAATGTGTTTTCGCACCTGTGGTGCAGAGTGGCATGTTCGCTGTGAGACGTCAACTTTTGGGACAGATTAACAAAATAACAGTGCCACTATTCATGAGGGGAGGTCCCAAAATGCCTATGTTAAAAATGTGTCTCTTCAAGGTGGGGGTGAGGTTGGCATCTGTTCAATACTTCACTGCCATTCCTATTATGCATCTTCAACTCCTGCCCTACCAATGCCAATGCCAGCGAGACAACATTCGGCACTGACAAATGCTTGTTTATATATTGATGAAGGTTGGTGCTTGGTATCATGAGGGTGTATTTCACTGTGATTACAATTTTCATCTGTTACTAACCGATTACTTGATCATTTGTGTATAAAATGGCGGTGGTTGCTTTAAACTGCCACACCCCCTGATGAAGGGTCAGTTTGGACCTGAGGTGCTGGGGCTTTAGTGGCCAGTGGGTCTTTGTCTAACACAGGAATGCAATTTCTGCTAAAAAAATAAAAAAGTCTTGGGATTTTCACATTTACCACTTTGGACAGTCAATCCTTTATGGGTGCCACGCTCTCTTGGGACAATTTACTTCAGGTTTGGCAACCAATTTTGTGTGTACTGCCCTGGTTACTGGCTTGTAGTGTTCATCTGGAGTCATGTACTGTTTTGCCTTTACACTGCAGAACCGGATATGTTCCTTGAACATTTAGGGTTTGGATTGTGACTTGCCATATTTATTGGCGTCTATCCCACTCTTTTTCTACAACTACCCATCAACTACATTGGAGATTTTCACTACTGGACTTTCATTTTGTGAAATTCATTTCAAACCTTTGCAAAAAAGACATGAGTGAAGATGAAGTAAGTAATTCTAATAAGGTCAATTGTAGATGGGAGTGACCAGATAATGCAGCAAACAGAAGGCGACGGGCTATGGAGAGATTAGTAGGCTCGGAGGGAGCAGAACCATATAATGATTGCAAATCAGCCTTTTTGAAATTGGAAAGACTGTAACAAAAATAAGCTGAACTTACGTACACAATCATCACTCTAGAGGAATACCCGGACAGGAAACAGGCACTAAGGGGGCTTCGCATAAATACTGTTCCATCCAGTGGTTTGGAAGATTTTCCCTACAAGGAACTCTGGATTGAAGCAGCATGACTGTGTTCAAAAACATTCATTAAATTAATTCTCAGGTATGAGAATGATATATTACAAATACTAGAGACAGAATTGCAGGAAGCATGGACTGCTGTTGAAAATCTTAAAGGGAACGTAGCCTTTAAAACATGTGAAACCAAGTTAAATGCAACCTTGACTAAACACGAGAAATAAATTGTCACTAGGAAACAGAATAAATTAGAGAGAAATGATAGGATTATCAGAAGGGGCATATTTTGAAGTGGCCAAAAACAAACAATCGATCATAAAGCCAAGGGAGAGGAAGAAGCAGGAGTCGGGTCCGTTTCAGCAGTGACACCACGGGATCAGGAAGTAGAAACGTTAAAGAACAAAGGCCCCATAATACGGATACAGCAGGAGATAACTCGGAACAAGATGACACAGAAGCTGAGGGAAATAATTTGAATGAAAATAATGGCACAGGACGGCAGGGACATTGGAGATGTTTTTAGAGAAATGAGGCAATTTGATGAAAGCTCCAGACCACAGCACAACTGCAAAAGAGAAGAACACAAAGGGGGAGGCGTGGAGGAAGGAGAAAGATCACTGCAATCAGGCAAACGGACAACCTTCAGGTAATTAATCAGATACCTCCCCCCCCCGGACTGAACCTCAGATTAATATACTACGGAGCGGTTTATCTTTTATACCAATACCCTCTATTAATAAATCTCAAATAGCAGTAGACCTCAGAAAGTTTTTCAGGAAACTGAGGCTAAAAATCTTGAGAATAAAAATCGGGGGATAGACATTATGGGGCTCTCTGCTGAAAATTACTTTTCTGACACTGACACCGATACTGGTGCAGCCTCAGTTTTGGATCTTAATACTTCTGAGGACTTATCAGGGGCATTTAATTTGGATTTGATCCATGAAGACAGTCTAAGGGATCTTTTGGAAGCTGCAGCAACTAACTTCACCGGAGAATCTTTGTTTTACATTACTAAAAAAAAAAAAAACACCTTTACAGGGAAATCTACTTTTTGGCCTAATGTTATTAATGCCTTATTATAGACCTTTGAAAGAACTGTTACTAAACAAGTGAATGAGATTCTGGATTCACCCAGTTACCAAACATCATGTAACATCCATTAACGAGAAAAATGCTATCAAAGAACTTACTGATAACACCGAGCTGGCTATTATACCATCTGACAAGGCGGGCAACACCGTCGTTATGAAAAGGGAACAATACATTTCTACGGTTGAAGATTTGTTGAAAGATGTAAATAATTATGAGAAATTACAAGGAAACCATATGCATAATATTATTAACAAATGCATAATTTGCTTGTGGCAGCCATTTCCAGACACAATATTTCTGAGGATGAGTATAAATACATTTGGAGACAATATCCCATGGTTCCTGGGTTCTATGTTTTACTTAAAATCCATAAGAACATGGAGAAACCGCCAGGATGCCCTATCATGGCTGGAAACAGCTCCCCTACTGAGAATCTGGGCCATTTTGTGGATTATTATTTACAACAATGTGTAACCAAATTACCAACATATCTTAATGACACAAATGATGTGCTGAGAAAATCTGAGAGTTTTTGGCAAGATGAATATACTTGGATCACCATAGATGTGGAGTCCTTTATACCTGTATTCAACATCACCAGGGCCTAGAAGCCTGTAGATAGGTTTTGGAAAATGCTGAAAAATGCTGCTTCGCTGCCCATAGATTTTTTGTATGATGCCTTAGAGTTCATCTTAAATAATAACTTCTTTGAGTTTAATGGCGAGTACTTCCTGCAGAAATGAGGTACAGTAATGGGTGCCAGCATGGCACCTAGCTGTGCTGGCCTATTCCTAGGGAGACAGGAGCTTCTCAGTATTTTGAACACTTTATGTGACCCCTTTTTTGGCCACATAAAAATGTGGTACAGGTACACTGATGACTGACTTTATGTATGGGAGGGGGATTTTTCTATAATTGGGGATTTCATGAACTGACTTAATGACAACGAATTGAACCTTAGATTCACACATAAAATAGAGAAAAAGAGAACTGAATTTCTGGATCTAGTGTTGGAAGCTAATGTGGGGAATACAGTCCAAACCAGCTGTTTCAGAAAAAAACACAGCTATCAACAGTGTTCGGAGGGCTGAGAGTGCACACCCTGAGAGATTAAAATCCTCCATCCCATATAGTCAGATGGTTGAGCTTAAGACACAACAATTCAAATTTAGAAAATTTTAAAGTCAGGCTGATGAACTCGAGATCAGATTTTTGGAAAGGGGTTACAGGCTGGAACTTCTAAAAGAAGCTAGGGATAAAGCTTGAAATAGGAATAGAGAAGAACTCATCAGGGGAAACAAGAGACCAATGAAGACAGGGAGGTCAAGAATGCTGTGACCTTTATAATGGAATATAACAAATGTAAATTAAGAACTGGAATATTCTTAGAAATGATGACTTAGTTCATAAAGCAGTTGGATCAAATCCAAAAATTACATTTAGAAAAGATGCAAATCTAAAGGACAAATTGGTTCACAGCAGACTGTGCCCAAAACAATCAGAAACTTCCCACAGTAACTGGTTACCAAAGAGATCGGGGGGGGGGGGGAATTTTTAAGTGTCAAAGATGTTGTATCTGTAATTCTGCAGTACAGCAAAGGATTTTCCAACACCCAACATATAAATACAGGGTTCAGATTAAGAGACTATCACCCGTGATACACAATTTGTTGTTTACGCACTTTGGTGAGGATGCAACAACGTTTATGTAGGTTGTACCACCAGATCCCTGAAGCTCAGGATACAAGAGCATGTCAGATTGGTTAGGAATGTGAAACAAGATACCCCAGTGGGGGTCCATTTTCAGACACACCATAATAGTGATCCTTCCTGTCTGAAATTTTTAGGATTAGAACATATACCACCAATGAAAAAAAGGTGGCAACAGACCAAACCAGTTATCCAAGAGGTAAAGTTTTTGGATCTTCACTCTGAATAGTATGAGACCATATGGTCTGAATGAACAGTGGACCTGAAGCCCTATTTACTTGATTAAAACAAATAATTTGGGTCAGGTATTTTACCGTTTTGAAATAGTATTCTGAAACTCTATGCACTTTGTTTATGTTGAGCCATAGAGTATTACACTTTAATGAAACTGAATTGACAGTATACATACGAATTTATGTTAGATTATTAACTATCAAACAGTTTTTGATCTATTTGTATCTCTCTTTATAGACCATAGCAGAGACACTATGCCTGTTGATGTCCTGATAATGTTCCCCTTTTCTGTTTGGTTGTAAATAAGTTTGTATTTGAAAGAAGAAAGAAGAGAGAAAAAGCAAAAAAGAAATACAGTACTTCAGCTCACTCCGTGCCATCTTGGCCCTTTCTTATTCCTGCCTCATTCCTCCTTTCTTTATCTTTGTATTCGTCCCTTTGCTTCTCTTCCTCCCTTTTTCCCCTTCCCTGCTCCCCCTTCCCTTCATTTCCTCCCCTCCCTCTCATTTCCTCTATTTCTTTTCCCTCCCCTTCCCTAATACTTCCCCCCTTCCTTCCTTCTCTGTGCCTCATTTTTTCCCCATTTTTTACTTTATCTCTGGTTGCAAAAGCAACCGAGTAATCTTGAGCACTATCTTAATAATAAAAAGTATTGTGCTATAAATTAATGTATTGAGCAGCTCAGATATTCAGCGTGCTATGTGAGTTAGTGATATGTGCTATATATGATGTCACACAAAAAGTATTATAACTTTGTCATTAATAGCAACATGTAAACTTTAAGATCTGCTATTTTATCTCATTTTTTTACTTTCATTGTTTTTTATATATTGATGAAGGTTGGTGCTTGGTATCATGCGAGTGCATTTCACTGTGATTACAATTTTCACCTGCTACTAATTATTTGATTATTTGTGTATAAAATGGTAGTGGTTGCTTCAAACTGCCATGCCCCTGATGAAGGGTCAGTTTGGACCCGAAGCGCTGGGGCTTTAGTGGCCAGTGGGTCTTTGTCTAACACTGGAAAGCAATTTCTGCTATAAAATAAAAAGAGTATTGGGATTTTCACATTTACCAGTTTGAACATTTAGGGCCAGATATTCAAAACTTTGCCCTGGGGCTAAATTAGCACTGCCCGGCAGGCAAACTTAGTCCGGAGCACAAAACAAACCATATTCAAAATGAATAGCCCAGGGCAAACAGCTTAAGAATATAGCATGGGAATGAGGCTGGGCAAACTGGGCTGAGAGTGCAGGACAAACTTAGCCCTGGAATAAGACAGCTCTGTACATAGCAACCAGGAAGTGCAAACCACAACAGCAACACAGTGCACAGCAATGCGAAGGTAGGTAGAGGTGAACTATGTGGCCAATGTGTGTGCCAGCAAATGTGTGGACCCAGTACAGCTGCAGGCAGCAGCGTATGTGAAAGTACAGTGTGCAAAACTGTAAAATATTCCCCAAACTGTTTGCGCAGTGCTAACACATTTGCGCGGGTTTAGCGCAGCGCTAAACCGTTAGCCCGGTGCAAACACGTCTGCCCGGCGCTAAACTTTGCCATATTCAAAAGTGACATGCAAATAAGCCTACTTAGGTGGTCTGTGGGCAAACATCCAGATTAGCATCTCATTATTCCCTGATTTGCATGCAGTTTGCGCCGGGCTAACTGTTTAGCCCTGTGCTAAACCCGCGCAAACGTGTTAGCGCTGCACAAACAGCTTGGGAAATATTATACAGTGTTGAACACTACTTCCACATGTGCTGCTGCCTGCAGCTATGCTGGGACAACACAGCATAGGCACAGATGGTGGTGGTGCTGCATGCAACTGTCACACTCTAGGTCATGCTACAGTGCACAGCAGACACAACAGTAGCAAGGGGGCCAGTATTGTGTGGACACAGCAATGCCTATGGTGTGTAGGGCAGTGATGATGACTGCACTATACACAGTGAGAGGCCCAACCTGCAGGTGTTTTCTGACAGTAGACATTACTGTTACACTGTTGTGTGATCCACAGATGCTGCACCTCTGAGCATTCCATGCCACAGTGACATATACATGTCCGGCTTTGTGTGCTGTGGCAGTTGTACAGCTGTGTGGTATGTGGCCTGGGGGGGGCATATATTATCCGAAAGGCACAGTGGTGTTGGAGTATTCCCAATAGTGGCCCATGTGCACTGCATGATGTGTCCCAGCCTTGTGGCCACACCTCATCTCTGGCACAGCCTGGTCACCCATACACTCTCCCTTCAACATCCTCCATGCCCACAGTGCTGCATGTGTGTGCTGGCATCTGTTGATGCCCACAGAAGCATAGTCCGCAGGTGTGCGCTGTATGGCCACACTGCCATCCTGTCCACTGGCGGCAGGGTCACCACTTACCACCTGGCATGTCTGGGACTGGTGGCAGATGATGGCATCATTGTGATGCCATCAGTTAGCAGCATGCTTCCTCTATGTTTGGCTTTGTCTGTGTCACAGGGTTTTAAATAATTGATTAGCAGTTTTTTTTCTTGAGACAATACTAACTGTTCAGAAAGTATTTATATAGGTTTTCTAAAAGTGTTATGTTTGTTAAACACAGTGAGGCAAGTGCTATGCTTTTCACAATGTTTTAGTACTTTTATGAGCAAAACGCTAATCAATTTTTAGAGTTAAATAAAACCCTGTGTCATATTTATTTGTTAGGGTCGCGCAAACACTGCGCAAAGCCATAGTGTCACGCAAAGCTGATTGCCCAGGGTTAAGACAAGCTTTTCCTGGGTGGTAATTTACACCACGCTAAGTGTCGTAAAATCACTTTGCGCGGCGCTAGTCGCTGAATATAGCATTGCGCCTGTATTCATGTCAGTTTGCCCCTTGCATACATTATGATTTTGCCTGGCGCTAATGCAGTTTGCCCACGCTATTTGGCCTTTTGAATACAGCAGACCCCGCACTAAACCTGTGCAAATGGTTTTAGCCCAGCACAAAGTTTTGAATATCTGGCCCTCAGTCCTTTATGGGTGCCATGCTCTCTTGGGCCAATAAACTGGGAGCACTGTCCTCGTTTCAAAAACCACTTTGGCAGACTCGGCTTACAAAAATCCAAACTCGTCTGGCCATGCACGGGGACGATGAGCCACACAAAATTACGTTTGGACGAATAAAGGGCAAAATATAAAAGGTAAAATATTAAGAAACTTAACAAAACAAACAGATGAGCATTCATAGTACAATGGAGTTATGTATATGATGTATCATACTAGAGATGTGTTCAGGTATTGTGTCTTGAAATGGGGTAAAAAAAAAAAAATCAACTAAAAGCTGACAGTGCCCCTTTAAAAGCAACAACGATATAACAAAACAAACAAAAAAAAAATATTTTAGCCATTTCTCAACCAGTCATCTTACACAATTCAGGCTTCAATATTTTATATTTAAACACAACAGCTTTTTTAAAGCCACCGATTACAAGGCAGGCACCCAAATTGTGATCCCCGTATAATGAATACCATACACCAGACACCTCAGCTCGAATAAATTAAAAAAGTGCCTGTAGAGGGTGTTTATGTTTTTTTTCTTTCCATTCAGAGTACCAGGTACTTTATTGTATTTACTGCACTTGTGGGTAAAACTGGTTGTGTGGTTTGGGGGGGGGGAGGGGCGAAGAGCTTGGGAAGGAGGTAACTGGCATTGTGGGTGGGAGAGAGGTGGGAAGCAGCTGCAAGCGGCACCAAAGTGGAGGGCACAACAGGTGTCTGAGAGCAACCACTTGGATGTCTCAGACCTGTACATAAATACTACAGGGCTAGTGACCCCAGAGCATTCCGGACCCCACAGGTAGTTTGCATTTCTGCAAGGGACTCTGCCTGGCAAGCCCCAGGGGCATCAGTGGGAAAGACTGGATAACACGTAGGCTTAGAGGGGAGCTAAGGGGCACCCCAAAGTAGCTGTCAGAGGCACCTAGGCCTAAAGGAGAATCCCCTCTGATCACAACTCCCTATCTGGGGTAGACTGATACTACTGTAGCAGTAAAAACCAGAAACAAAATCCATACCAGGTGTAACTCCCTATTTGGGGTGGGACAATAATGTGGCATCAGCTGCAAGCAGAGACCCAATTATGAGACAGAGTAGCTAGAATATAAAGTTCAGGAGGGACTGGGTTTGGAGGAGATAGGCAGGTCAAGCGGGATTACGGAGGAGACATGTAATTCATGAGGAAGTGGGGAGGTAACATTGCTAGCTGCAGGGATTGTGGGGAAGCTGTCTTCCAGTCTCTGCTCTGTAAGCATGGTACATGTCCCCAATGCAGGAAACTGGCAAGACTCAATTCAGAACTTGCTTCATCATGGAACAAAATACATCCATTACGTAGCAGACTTAACTGGGGTCTCTGGATGACTACTAGGTCCCCCTGCAACAGAGGCCAACTGGCCAGGGTGGGTGGAGGATAGCAGACTGGACAGAAGAAGCAAAGTCAAAGCACCCAGGTGGAGGCAAGGGTCCAGGACTGGTGACTACTAACATGTTTGGACCCCTGGCTAAAGTGGACTGGCCATCACCGACACTAAGCCAATCACCAACCAGCCCTCGGGAACAGATCACAAGGCAACAACTAGGGGGCAGAGGCCCAAGAGTACAGCAGAGGTAACACTGGTGGTTGGTGACCTCACCGTTAGGATCACCAAAAAAGTATTGTATGCAGCTGGCCAGGGAAGTAAAAGAGTAGTCAGATGTTTTTACAGGGGCCTCAGCTAGAAGGGACACAAACAGGATGGGTCACAGGACCTTTATCTGCTGACAAATTCTACATATTCTAGGTTTAAGAAGTGAAAATATTGTCAGGCACCGGGGGGGGGGGGGCGTGCCCAGATGCGATTGTCCAGTTAAGAGTAGCTTCTACAAGCCAGGGTGTAAACTGACTGCAACATCAGCATCAGTGACCTTGTGGTTAAAATTGTTTTTATGTTGTACTTGTGTTTAGACTGTAGGCACCCTGTACAGCGCCCTGAGCCTCAGGGAAAGGGTGCTTCATAAATACATTACTTACTTACTTGTCTGAGGTCCTGCTGGTGTGGGACATGGGTTATGGGCAACACAAGACAGATAACTGTTGGTGCATTCAATTCATGGCTGAGGTGGTTGTGCAATGAAGAACAGTACAGCTTCATAGCGGACTGGCTCCACTTCTGAGATAGGAGGCTGTTTGTTTGAGAGGATGGCCTCCACGTGACAGAAGAGGAAGCGAGTGCCCTCAGGCGGATGTTTGATGCTTACATCTATGGGCAGTATTAGGGAAGGGGAGGCTAAGGCCAAGGGTTTCTCTAATAACAGGGGTTGACTTCAGGGAAAAAGATCTAGTGACATGGGACAAAAACTGCTGGCCTGCAAGAAATTCTGGTGGTGATCTTTTTGCTAGGGAGTTTGATAACACATCATTTTTTTTTTTTTATTTTAAATAAGTTCAGACAGCTCTGAAAATTGGTATCAAACAAAAAGACAACACTCTGTGCCAGAAAAAGCTGCAGACTCCACAAGTCCATTAGCCACACTGTATTCATTTATTGTGAATATACAGAACAGAGTGAATGGTGTAGCCCAGGGAGGGGCACCTTGACAAAGCACTCGTAATGGGCGTGAAACGTTGGTTTTAGTGGGTAGCCTCCCTAGGCTACACTGTTCACTCTGCTCTGTATGTTCACAATAAATGAATACAGTTTGGCTAATGGACTTGGCCCGTCTGCAACTTTTTTCTGGCATAGACTGCGGAGTCCTTTTGTTTGATACCAGTAACTGTGGGACTTTCAAGCACCGGCCTCGAAGGAGTACCCTAGTCCGTTTCACAGTTCTGAAAATTCTTTTGAAAGACACACTGTCACACACTCATTTGACTGGACCTGGAGATTTGAATCATTTTTGTGTTTCATTTTGTTTTTCGGTTAGAGAGCTTAATGTGATTAAACCATAGAGTGAAAACTAGCAGCAAAGTCCTACGGTGCTGGATCCTCTCCCACTTTTACTAATGCCAGTCACAGTGCTACTTTTTGTTTGTTTTTTTAACTAAAAAAAAAAAAAAAAAGTACAACTCTGTCGAAGTGTAAAATCTGGACTACTTGCTTTTTTACTGCAGTCAAAATTGACCAATAATTGGCAAGTCACAATACAGCACAGCACACTAACTCTGACCTGCTCAGCGCCGTAACTGTAGTTTGGCTGCAGTGTACAAGGGGGACAGTAGTGACCAGGGCTCCATTGGCTGTCGCATCTGTCCCTCTGTATATCCAGGCACGGAACTGCCACTTACCAACAGCAGCTTTACCGCCACTCACTATCACCATCACATGGCCACAAACTCTGGCTGGACTCCCATTAACATCATGACATCTTCCGGGCATGGACAGCAACATCATGCAAAACAGAATCTTACAGTCTGGCTGGTAGGAGAGTAACAGGGTAATGCATATGGCACAGACGGTCAGGTCATCAGGCAGGAGAAGCAAAAGTCTGGTTGGGACGGTCAGGCTGCACATGCAGATGTCACGCAGCAGGAAATCAGGTCAGTTAGCACGCCGACTCTTAGTGGCTCTTAAAGGCGCAGTACATTTAAACAAAAGAAAAGTATGCTAGCCAACTGGGCCAGAAAAGAACAACATCCTTTGGTCCAACTTCCAATTTGGTGGCCTTGAGCCACAGCTAAAGTCAACCCCTGAGCAAGGTGTAGGATGTAGGGGAACTTAGGTAGAACATCCCCATTCAGGGGGTGTGGATCAACACAGGGAGGATGAAAGGGTATTTTCTTGTTCTGGAGTGCGCAATAGGCAAGGTGCTTCCAAGAACAAACTTCATAAACAAACAACAATGTTCTGAGTGCTCAAAACCCATTCAAGGGACACCACACATAAATTTATATTTTCAGCATCTTTATTCAAATCCCAGGCTGAAATAAAGAGTCTCACCTGATGCGTTTCAGATTTTCAAATCTTTTATCAAGGCCTGGGATTTGAATAAAGATGCTGAAAATATAAATTTATGTGTGGCGTCCCTTGAATGGGTTTTGAGTGCTCAGAACATTTTTAAGAGGATAAAAGGGTACAAGCAAAGGGGAAGGAGCAAAATGGGCAGGACTTAGTGAGGGAAGGGATGAAAACTAGTGGGGAGAAATGATCATACAGTAAAGTCACCCTCAAAGCCACGAGTCTTGGGCACAAGATGAGAGCAGCCTGGCTGAGAAAGATGTAACAGCTCTCACTGAAATGTTGGCTTCACAAAACTACAACTATGATACATCTGTCACCTCTGTAGAAGGGACAGGGAAACAGGAAAAGGGGATAGCATTATATAAAGAGACCACATAAGATGAATGGAGGAGGGAATCCATCGGGAAATAGAGAGGGGTGAAATGCTGTGGATAAAACTAGCGGTAGAAGGGTGAAACTATTAGGTTGGGAGTGGTCTATAGGCCCCCAAACCAGTAAGAAGCAGGAGACCAGCTTCTTTGGGAAGAGATCAGGAAAACTGCTAGGATGGGAAATGTGATCCTGATGACTAATCCAAACACGGCAGACATTAACTGGGACACACCGGTAGCAACAAGCACAGATACTTGGGCATCTGTTGACAAATTCCAGGATGGCTTTTTAGCACAGCATGTTAGGAAACTCTAAACATCTTGGATGATGTAAGGGTGCAGACCCCTCTACAGACCATAATCATAACACTTTGTGCTTTTCCATACCCCTTATATCTAGACACGCTAAATCAAAGACTCAGGTGCTGCACTTCTACGAAGCAGACTCTGGAATGATGATTGAGCTACTGCGGATGCAACTTCCGGGAGTAAGCAGGTTGGCTGGAGTGGAGGCAAAATGGGAATTCATAAAGGAAGTAGCCCTGGAGGTCTCCAAGAGCTGCATGAGAACAGTATGCAAAGACAGAAAATGCAAGAATTCTTTTTGGTTTACAAGAGGAGTAAAGGAAGTTGTAAGAAAAAGTGGATGGCCTTCTGGGTGTACAAAAAGGATTAGGTGGATGCGAGCAAGTCAGTCTACCAGGGCAGCCTGAGGGAAGCAGGAGCTGGAGTGAGGACAGCCAAGGCTGAGACAGAGCTCAAAACTGCACATGGAGGCAAGCAAAATGACAAAGCCTTCTTCAAATACATCAGGGTGAAAAGGAAGACTACGGAAGGCACTGAGAGACAGAAGAAGGATGGGGATTAGTTGACAGATGATGCTGACAAGGAGGGTGAAACTGGGGATGTGATCTCCTAAATTAATATTTTGCCTCAGTATTCAAGGTGGAAAACGGGGGACCTCTCCCAGGGCGCTCGGCCAGACCACCATGAAAGGCAGAGTGGACAGAAGTTGGACAAAAAACGCAATCACTTAGGGTAGTGTGCTCAAGGGGCTCAAAAGACAGAAAACAAGGCACTGAGCCCTGACGGGCTGCACCCTAGGGTACTCAGACAGGCAAGGGTGGCACTGATTGCTCCTCTAGACTAGCAGATCTGTCTTACTGCTCCTTGGCAACAAGAGTAGTCCTGAAAGACTGGAGGTAGGTACACATGACTCCACTACACAAGAGAGGAGATAGGAGGGATCCAGGTAACTACAAGTCAGTTAGTCTGAACTCTTCAGTGGGAAGATGGTCATCAAAGAATGGGTGGTGGAGTTTCTCACAAGGAACGGATTACACAATTTGAGGCAGAATGGATTTGTGAGGGGGAGGTCACACCAAATCACCTTAATCGACAATTTCAATGCAGTGCAACAGGCAGTGGTTAAGGGTAAGGCTATGGATGTCCTGTACTTGGACTTCAGCAAGGCCTTCTACTTTGTACCAAGCATATGACTGGTATAAAAGCTTAAAAACCTGGGAGTTGGGGGAAGCTTAGCAAAGTGGATTGGAAACTGGCTCAGTGATCAGACTCAGAAGGTTGTGGTGAATGGGAGTCACTCAGAGGTCAGAAAGGTAACTAGCTGGGTGCTTCAGGGGTGGTCCTCAGACCAGTACTCTTCAAAACATATGCATCCGAGACACAGGCGTAGTGGGAATTCAGGGTATGATGAGCTTGTTCCCAGAAGAAACAAAACTATGCAACAGGGTAGACATAGAGAATGGAATTAGGGAACAGAAGCCTGATCCAATGAAACTAGAGAAATGGTCCAGGTTCCAGCAGCTCAAATTTAAATCAAAGAAATGCAAAGTCATGTATACTGGGAATAAAAACCCCACAACAGAGCACTGGATGGGGGATGTCAGTACAAACTGGACTATGGACGAAACAGACCTTGGGGTCATCATTACGACAGCTTCAAGTCATCAGCCCAGTGCAGCAGGAAGTAGCTGAAGGTCAACTGAATGCGGTACTGTATCGGTAGCAGTATCACCACAGAAAAATAGAATCTGACAGCAGATAACCGTCTGGCCCACCTATATGCCCATTCTTCCCTACCTATAGTATCACCGCAGACCCTAATTGATCTCTGTCTCTTTCTAACCCCCCTTCTTTTCCACTATGATTCCCTTGTGCCTATCCCATGCATTCTTGAACCCCACCACTGTCTTTGTCCTACCACCTCCACTGGAAATCTGTTCCAGGAATCCACCACTCTTTCTGTGAAATACTTCCTCACATCTCTCCTGAATCTACCCCACGCCAGCTTCATAGCATGTCTCCTTGTTCTTGAGTTCCTTTTTTTTTCCCCTGAAATATTTCCTTCCTGCACCTTATCTCCCCCGTGATGTATTTAGATGTCTCTATCACATCCCCCTTCCTCCTCTCTTCCAGGGTACACACACTGTGGTCCTTCAGACGTTCCTCTTAGAGCTTCTGGCACAGACCCTGCACTATTTTTAGTTGCCCTCCTCTGGACTGCCTTTACACTCTATTTATATCCTTCCAAAGATGTGATTGCCAGAACTGGGCACAGTACTCAAGGTGGGGTCTTAACAACAACCAGCACGAGGAAGGAGGTGATCCTGCCTCTGTATAGGTACCTGGTGAGACCAAACCTGGAGTAAAGTGCAGTGCCCCACATCAGAAAAGATTGGGACTACTTGGAAATGGTTCAGAGAATGAACACTAAAGGGGTATGCAGGGTAAGTCATATGAGGAGAGGTTGAGCAGCCTAAACATGTACTCGCTTGAGGCAAGAAGGGAGATGATCAATGGTAGAAACCTACCTATATCTCTCCACTGGGTTAATAAAGTGAACTGGTCAACACTGTTCAGGCGAAGCTAAGGGTTATGCCTGAGGCCATGAGTAAAAACTGGTAGGAGGTAAATTTAGCAGGGGCGCAAGGAAGTGCTTCTTCACTGAGAGGGTAGTGGACAACTGGAATAGGCTGCCAAACCAACTGGTAAAATCAAAGACTGTCCATAGGTTTAAGGAGTGATAGGAAAGGTACAGGGGACTAATAGCTGTGGGAATGAGGGATGGAGTGATGATACACTGCAGACAGAGCTCACAGCAGGGAGCTCAGTCCAAGACCACACAGTGGTAGGCTGAGAGGGCCTACGTAGAACATTGTTGACTCAATGGACTACTGGTTTGTTTCTGCCTGCAAAATGTCTGTTTCCATATTTCACATTGAGGGATCTTCTACTTTTTCACTCTAGCAAAATATGTAGGGGATATGTGATGTGCATCTATGAGATATGGAATTTATCTTCATGAGTGGTCAGTGATCTTTAGACCCTCACGAGTGTTAAAGCCATGAGTGAATGGACAAAGGGTCACTGACCTCAAATGAAGATATATCCCATATTTTATAGACACACAGCACATGGGTGGTTTATACAATAGGCATTAACACTTATAATGATACCCAGCTATACTTTTCCTTTGCCCCAGGAACATCCAACGCAGTAGATGTGCTAAACAGCTGCCTTGCTGAGATCAATGACTGGATGGCCTCTAGCTGGTTGCTACTGAACCCCGACAAGACGGAGGTATTGGTGGTGGAGTTGAACAGAGTGCGTGATAGGATGGCCTCTGGATCAGAGACTGGACTTGTTCTGGGATCTGTTCCATTGAAGGCCTCCTCTAGAGTGCAAAATCTTGGTGTCATTCTGGACAGGAGTTTGACAATACAGGCGCAGATATCTTCCACCGTCTGCTCCTGTTTTTTCCATCTCAGAAATGTTGCCGGGATAAAGCCCCTTGTTTTGCCTCTGGACCTCCCCACTTTGATGTATGCCTTAGTTACATTAAGGCTTGACTACTGTAATGTGCTCTATCTCGGGGTCACGGGAGGATCTCTCCGCAGACTGCAGCTAGTGCAGAACACAGCTGCCTGGTTACTTACTGGGCAGCCAAAATTCTGCCACATTACACTGGTGTTGCATGAGCTGCACTTGCTGCCGGTCAGGTGGAGGAGCCTCTTTAAGGTGGGTCTTCTCACCTATAAGGCCCTACATGGTCAGGGCCCTGGTTATCTGTTAGACCTTCTTGTACCTTCTCTCTTGGTTCGCCCCCTCTGTTCCTCCTGTGGAGGCCCCCTGGCGATTCCCAGGACGAGGCTGAAATCAGCTGGCGACAGGGCCTTTAGTGTCGCCACCCCGTCCTGTGGAATTCACTGCCCCTTGGGGTTAAGGGGGCCCCTACTCTGGAGGTATTCAAGGCCCGCCTTAAGGCCCTCCTATTCGCTCAGGCCTTTTTGGATTAAGCTATTAATTTATAGATCTGATTTGATTATAGCCGTTGGTAATCTGATGTTTAGTTTATTATCTTGGGGTAATGTTTATATGAAGCGTTATTATGTATATGTTTATAATTATTTCTGTGTTTTTATTGATCTGTTTCTGAATATGTGTTTGTTTATTTGTACGGCACCCAGAGTCTCCGGAATTGGGCTTCTTTTAAATAAATTTTGCCTTGCCTAATTAGCGCTGCAAGTAAAGACCAGAAAAAGGAAGTTTTGCCTTTTTTTTTTTTTTTTTTAAATAAACTTTGTCCACCAGCCTTCATGGCTCTGTTCTCTCTTTGCAGTTTGTGTCTCGGGTTGGTTCTGAAATGCGGTGCACTTAGAACATGTGTTATTTTTCTGAGGTATTTTTTTTAACTATATAAAGTAAGTGAGAATTTTGAATGAACTGCAGCTGCCACATGGCTCAGTGAATGAATTACTCAGGCCAACTCGAAGTTTACCACAGTGTGAGGCACAGCACTCAGACGCTACGCCATACCAACTATGAAAATAAAAAAGGACATATTCTATTAGCAAGATAACAAATGTATCCAGCTAGCTAGGGTTCTGTTCTGACAGCATTTTTTCCTGTTAAAAAAAATACTAATGTATATTGTATAAAATCAAGCTTTTCTAGGTCTTCACTAGTTTCTAGCAGCTGTGAGTTTATATATTTCAATGCTCTGTCAGTGCAGGTGGGTAAAGCTTTTCGGTAATAGTTCTCCAGGTTCAGGAACACCCGGCCATCTAATACAAATCAAATATGGACATCCACAGTAAAGAGTCCATATTTATTTACTAATTAAAAAGCTCTCACAGGGGGCCACATGGTTCAGCGGATTGATAGTGGGTAAGGAGAAGTCATTCACCTCAACGTCACCATTCTAACATCCAGCCAAAGTCTGTAGTTTTTTATTTATTTATTCATTTGAAAATTGGTAACCGGGAGAGGCACACTGAGCAATGGCTCATTTCTAGGTACAACCCAAGGCAGAGGAGAGGGAACAGTAATGCAATAAAAAACATACACAGTAAATAGTGACTCATTATAGAATAATGGCTGGGTAGGTGGTTATATAGAGAATAATATATGGGGTGGAGTGTGTAACGAGATTTTACACACACACAAGTTGTGGGATGCTTCGCCCTTGGGGTTTATGAAATGCATCCTACAATGAGAGTATGTGTAAAATCGAGTTTTACACACACCACTAATTTTATTTTTTTAATTGCTGGCGTGCGCTTCTGCCTCAGCAATTATACAAAAATCATGAAACAGATTGGGTTTTAGGCAGAGGGGACTAGTGAGGATTTTGTGCTGTCGTGGTCCCTGGTCTGTCAACTGACAGTAATTCTTTTTGGCAAGTCATGGAGCAAGTGCTGTTCTATACTTTTTTTTAACTTACCGGGTATGGCAGTTGAGCTTTGAAGAGTTTCCGGTAGGAAGAGGTGGGCAGATCCGCTGGCTCTTGCGTGCTGGCAGGGAAACCAAAACCAGATGGTGTGTTTCAGTATTTTCGGTTTGGTTTTCCCTGCCAGTGAGTACAGGAAGAGAGGAGATTTTGTTTTTTTTATTAAAAAAATATTAATCGATGACTGCGAGGAACTGCGGTCGGGCGATGTTCTAACCGTTGCAGTTGAAGGAAGAGCACGCAACTGGGGCATGCGCGATCCAAAGGAAACCCAGTTATAATTTGCCGTTATAACGGCAAATTATAACCGGGTTTCCCTATGGGAAAACGCGCTACCCAGTACTTATATATAGAATAATATATGGGGTGGTGTGTGTAACATATAGAATAAAGTATTGGGTGGTGTGTGTGTAATGAGAAGTTTACACACACACCCCAGGGGTTAGGTGTTACATAAACCCTGAGAGTGAAGCAAAAAAAAAAAATTTCTCAGAGCCAACAAAACAGACTAAAAAAAAAAAAAAAAAAAACATTAGCCACACTTTAGACAAACATAACACTTGTTCAAATCACACAATGGTGTATAACTATTGATAGATAAGAACAATAAGGACACTGTAGCAGTGACCTTTTAAAAGACCAAAGCAAGTTTTATTAGTCTGACATCATATGGTGGGACATCCCAGTCAGCAGCAGCAGCAGTTCAAAAAGGAAAAGGTGCAGCATCTGCCAGCTGTTTACAGCAAAATGGCTGGTGCTTTGTGTGTGGCTGCTATAAGGGCATGTATTTTTTTAACTAGTTAATAAGTCTTCAAACCTAATGCCCTACCTTTTAAACTGCAAAGATCTCAACAAGTAATAGGGCAGACTGCTCGATTTATAATCAGCTGCAAATCCGCCTGACTGACCCTAATATTCTACAAGCCCCGATGCTGACAGGAAAATATGCAATCTCTTAAATACTAATCAACGTACTTGTTTGCAACATTACTGCATGTACGGGTCTCTGTTTTAAATGTTTATTTAATGTAGCCTACGGCAAAGTCAGTTTCAGTCACATTACCGTCTGTGGCAACATTTGCAAAAACAGCACCCCGAACTCACCTCCAGCTTCATCCTTCTTTTTCGTTTTTCGATGCTGCAAACAAAAGGAGCAATATATCCAGATGGAAACGTTCGCAATCGCAGCAAAGAAAACAAAATTATCTTCTGCAGCAGTGTACGCTTAGCTTAGCTCAGCTGTCACGCTTTAGTTCCGGCTCCCATTTTCAGTAAATCCATTTCCTGCTGAGCACACTTCCTGTTCGTCTTTGATTTTGCGGCTTTAGGATTTAAATCAGATCTTTAAATATTAATAGTTTCGTGTTGCACTGGTGATTAATATTCATAACCATGCCAGGTTTCTAAAAGTGGCTACAATACAGACTGTCCAGCTGATCGTAGAACGAAACAACAAATATACATTATCTATAAATGGGCGCGTTTTTTTTTTTTTTTAAGACTGCCTAATTTGGAGTTCTAACCTCTGGTGTACTCAGCATACCTCTCAACCTCCTGCCTCTTAAATCAGGGACAAGGCTTAAAAAAATCAAGGACACTTCTTCAAAATTGGAGATATCCACTCAGGAAGCTGGTAAAATAAAGGGCGTGGTGTAAAATGCATTATCTAAGGAAGAACATGTCTGTAACTTTATGTTAACATTATTTTGTGCTTAGTTATAACCCTCACAGTTTGGTCACAGAAAGACAATTTTTTAGGAGGGACAGAGTAAAATTTTGAGGCAAAATCAGGGACAGTTGAGAGGTATGGTGTACTGTGTTTTGTGAGTTGAGGCTGACTTATGATAATAAGTATGCAGTTGGTGTACAAAACAGGGGATGCTCTTCTAATAATTGCAGGATATGCAATACCGGAGAAATGAAGTGTGCCATGGAGGCCCAGGTCCACCATGTGAGTCTATAGCTCAGTGGTTGACAGGATGGTGTTCCAGAGACGTGGGTTCAGCTTGCAGTAGGTATATAAGCAATAAGCCACGACAGGGTGTGCGTTAGACAGTTTAACACACGGCTAGGGGCGTGAGTGAGGACGCGAGGCCAACGGCCGAGTGCTGCTCTCTACCTGCGTGTTCAACTGTCTAACGCACCCTGGAATGGTTTATCATAATAATGGTGTAAAAAATTACAGAAATAAATAACGAGACTAGAACTTTTAAAAGTTAAGATTTCTCAGTTTATTTAATGTCATAACATTACGCCACATAAAATAGTCCCATATAGCTGGGCATTTAAACTTTATTTTAAGATAAAAAACTATTTTTTTTAAACTTCAAAACACAAGTTGTGTAACTTTAATTAATAAGTATTTAGTGTTAATGAATAACTATTATATTTTTAACTATTTCGTTTTTTGGCGCATAACACTGTTGCCTTTAGTTTATTTTCCAAAATAAACTGTCCCATTGAAAGTCATGTTGCAGTTATGCATGGTTACACCTGCAAATTGTGGGCTTTGGGTCCGGTTTTCCTGAATTTCATTTGTTAGTTGCCCTGTTGTGCAGTTCTCCAACATATTGCCTTGGGGTGTCAGTGTGGTGCACATTAACGTCTGGTTTTCACATGGGGATTGCTTCATGGTATTTGCTTGTTTCTGCGGTGTGACGTTTTCCGGCTTTGGGGCCAAGATACTGCTCCATTTCTTTCTGTCATCTGGCTTGGCACGCCAGTAACTCTGCAGGCTGGATTCATTTCTGTGCCCCGTCACAGACGTTATTTCGCGGCTTTGCAAGCCAGCATCGGACAACAGTTGCACCGCCATTGCTCGCAGACAGTGATCCGTATAGCGCTGCGAGAGGCCGGCTTCCTCGCTTAAACGGGACATCATCATGGCCAGGTAATTGACACCCATTGGCTCTGATGTATACCATACTGGTAGGTAATCTAGCTGCATTTGAGGAAGTCTTCGGGGGTGCAAGTATAACACTTTTGGCTCCGGAGGCAGCTTACTGAGGTATAATTTAAAACTTTCAACTGGGCAAAGAGGATTGCCTGGCTGAGAATACATAAATCCTCGGTGTCCTGATTTTCCTGGTTCAAGGGGGTTCGTATGATTCTTTGTCTGTTCGTTAAAGTTCAGTATGACAAATTCTGCTCCATTTTCATCTTTTTTTATACAGAAATGTTGTGGTTTTAACTGTCGCAAACCTTCACGGCCACGCCTTTCCATGTACAGTTGAATATCTAGTCAGACTTTCCTAACTAAGCCAGGCGCAGTCCACGGAGAACAAGTTGGTGAGTTTCTTAGTCTGGTTAAATCGGGGTGTGTTAGTGCTTCATGGTGGGTCGATTTATCTTTTTGGGCCCTTCGGTACATTTTGAGCTTTGCTTTGAATACATCGTTACTTGACCGAAATTCAGGGTCTGTCATGAGGTTGAAGGCCCTTCCGATGCTCGGGCCCAGGTGGCAGTTAAGGGCAGCTCACTTGAGCCACAGAAGCTCGAGATAGCATACCGAGCCCTGCAGTGTCTTGAGCCTCGATAAAACTTTTCGGAGTGTGCCATTTAGCTCCTGTTTAGAGATGGTGCCAGTTTATCTCTGTTTTTGTACTCATGGCCCAATCATTGAACACTCTTAGTGCCCATGCAGTTGATCTTTCAGTGCTTAGTTTGTTTTTGTTGTTCCAGTCGTCGAGGTTGGTTGGCACTGTAGGTGCAGAAGCAGTTGGGCACTGTGTCATGCATGGGTTTAATGTCGCCTGTTTCCTGGGCAGAGGTACTCAGTTGAGAGGCTGTGGATACCTCATCTGCTGGGTCATTTTGTATGCTCATTAAGTTTTCTAGGTCTTCTTCTGTCAGGCTGATTTCAAAGCTTGTTTCTGGTAATGATGCCATGCTGTCAAATTGAAAAGCTGTCACTCGCTATTCCTGAAGAACAAGATGGCTGCTTTTCAATTTGCCAACATTCTAACTGGCATCATTACTAGAATCAATGCCCACATGGCACTGCTGGTGCTTCTTACAGTGCGTAAGAACCAATATCACATCCCTAGCAGCCAATCAGAACTACTAATTTATGGTGCCCATTTCATAAGTCACATTATTGCCTTCTATCTACAATTTGTGGTCTAAACTGTTCAGCAGTGGCTAATACTGCAGCAAACACATATAATTGTCATTGATTATTCCTAGTGGCAGGATATGCAATACTAGAGAATGGAAATGTGTATGGGAACCCCAGGTACAACAACCATGTGAGTCTGTAGCTTAGCGATTAGAGCACTGAGATGGTATTCCAGAGACCTGGGTTCAGTTCCCAGTAGGTTAGAATATTTCTTTCTCGCTACAGTTTGTGATGTAAATTGCTTAGTGGTGGCTGATAACTGCACCAAAAACATTTAATTGTCATCTTGATTATTCCTAGTTACAGAATATGCAATACCAGAGAAAGGAAGTGTAACCTGGGCGCCGTATACCAACGGGCTAATACCACTGCCTGCAGGATACAGTCAGTAAAAAGTTTAGCACTCAGTGAATTCAGAGGGGGTGCTCACCTACCGGATCCAGGCTGCGATCCAAAACATTCAAGAGCAAACTTTTGTGAGACACAAAAAAGGGAGCAACAGGGGTGGTTAAATGCCTTAGTCTATAACTAAAAACAAGTCCCGCAAGCACTTCTTTCAATTTCACTCTTTTTATTGCACAAAAGTTTCTTATTAAAATGCACAATGATAAAAACCAAACCTACCCCAGTCCACCATTGCCAGCCACCAAAAACCCCAACGCTTCGCCTAACGGCTTCTTTAGGAGGTGTGGGTAACAGCACTCAAAATAGCATTAAATATTGTGGTAATCATTGTCACAACTGCGCTCGGCAGGTTAGGCCCTCTGCTCCCACAATGCCAACCTCCGAGCGCAGTATTGTGAACAGGTAACAGACAGGGTAACCCTCCTGTCTGCTTGTGGGTCCGAATCACCCTTAGTCTCAAGTTTTGGGGGGATTCAAACTGTGAACCTTATGTTAGCATACCCAAATGTACAGGCTCAGATAATCTGCTCTTCGTGGGGATGCCAGATATCTTTCGCCTAAGGGCACCTAACCACGTATCCAAAATGAACCCTTAAAACTCTATAAAATACCTAAGGTATATTCTTACCTTTTCCCAGTTTAGTAACACCATCAAGCTTATGCACAGTTTTTGTCAGTCTTAACCCTCAATACGTCACATGCAAAAAGAACTTGGAAGACCCAGGCAGTATCTTTCAAATGAAAGGTTTACGTAAAAATGAATAAAATATGTTAAATGTAAACACAGAACACTATATCAAAAAGCATACAATTACTTAAAGAAAAATAAGGAAAACTACATATTTCTACCAACATACAGTTAGATTTTTTCTATGTAATGTATTACCTCTTTACAGTGCTTATGTTAGATGTCAGTCCCCAGTCAAAGTCCCCCTGGGTCTGTGTGGTGGCTGCTTGTGTTTGTCTGTGTCTGTAGCTTAGTTTTTGTGGATTTACATGTTTTTCTGCCTGTGGTAACTATACCATTCTTGATCACTACATCCGTGAAAGTCTCCTGGACTGGATTTCTGCAAAAAAATCATCATCAGGTATCTTTATTTTAATTTTAAAACCAACTTTTTGGAAGCTATCCCAAGCAAAACATAAGTGAAGCAACTACATCTGACAAACTTGGTGACTCTGGGTCCTGCTGCAATCCACATTTTCGTCTGACCTGCTCCATGATCTGTATATGGGCTTTTCAGCAACCTGTTTGAATGACAAAGAAGCATACAGACAAAGGGATTTCACATCCTGCATATGTGCAGGCAAAGTTAATCACCTTCAGAGAATTTTAACATTTCAGTGACTCTGGACCTCAGCTGTTGATCACTCTTTTGGCTTCGACTTAACCACCAGGTACCTATCTGCAAGCGACTGGGTGCAACTGACAAGCTACAACAAGGATAAATGGGCATATCATCCTCTATTACTAACAGTCTCCTTGCTCTGGGTCCCTAGACGCCTGCACTGGTCCAAGCCGCATAAGCCTCAGAAGTGTAATTCTGTTGACTACAAAGTACAGCAACTGTCTCTTAAACTCCAACTCCTCCTCCTCTTGATGTCAGGAAGTGTCCACTCAAATCCTGGCCCTGTCTCCTACAGTACAACAAAGCCTGCCAAAATGGAGGGGCTCAAAATTGCTACCTTAAACATCTGCAGTCTCCTCCCAAAACTGGCCTCCCTTCAAATCTTTGCCAGCCAACACAATTTGGATATCTTTGCCATTGTCGAAACTTGGCTGACACCTAATACTCCAGACCATGCCATCTCTATACAGGGCTACAAGATATTCAGGCTGGATAGGACTTCAAAAAGGGGTGGTGGGTGTGCAATCTACATAAAGGACTACTTCACCTGTCTCCCTGGTTCTTACCCCACCACAGAAACCTCAGTGCAACTCCTCCCTATCAAGATACTACTTGGTGCCCAAAACAAAGTCCTCACGATTGCTGCTGTCTATATCCCACCAAAAGATCCTGATTCCGGCCTACAGGCTGTCCTTGAGTTCGTAAGTACACAACCTTCTGACATCGAACTCCTTCTCCTTGGGGACTTTAATATAAATTGGCTTGCTCCTGATGCAGGGTCAAACAAAGATGCCATCCTAGCAGCAAATTTAACACAAGTGGTAAACTCCCCTACCAGGAAAAACTACAAATCAGGGACCAGCACCCTCATTGACTGGATCCTTACCAGCCACCCTACCCATATAACCAATGTAGTGTTCTCCTGACTAGCTCAGTGATCACTCTCAATAATATGTACCTGGACAAATAAGTTTAGTAGCCGCCTCAAAACCATCTATAGCAGAGTCCTACCCTTATGGCAACCTTACTCATCTCAAGACCTGTCTTAGGCAGATAGACTGGTCCTTGATTTACAAAACTCAAGATGTTGACCTAGCCCTTGATTACTTTATTACTACTTTCAACACTGCCTGTGACACCTATGCACCAGTAAAAAAGCGCAAAATCAATGCACTCACAAATCCCTGGCTCACGGCAAAGCTATTGGCACAACTCAAAAGTAGGGATCACCTCTGGGCCACTGCAAGAGCTACTGGCACTCTGTCGGACATTCAAAAGTATAAACAGGCTCGCAACCACTGTACTAAACATCCGCTTGATGAAGAGCTCCTACTTCAAGAATGCCCTCTCCAACTCCTGGGGCGAAGGGAAATTCTTCTGGGACAACATAAAGAGTATCATGGGTCAGCAGTCCAAATCCTCTCCTACAATAATAAATGTGGATGGAACCACTACATTAGACCCAGAGATCATTGCAAACACCCTAAATGATACCTTCACGGACCTTAGTGGTGTCCTCTCATCTGATTTCTTCACTGATGCTGACCCTCCAATTTCTACTTCTACTACTGCCTCTCCAACCAAACCACCTTCCATTTCAAACTAGTAAAGGCACATGAAGTCTATAAATATGTAAAGAAGGCCATTTCTAAGTCCCGGAGCAAGCAGCGACACTATTGACCTTAAACTTCTGTCCCTCACTCTGGAGGAAGTACTGCTCCCCTCACAAACATTTTCAATCTCTCCTCTGCTACGGCCAATTCCCTAGGAAATGGAAGGCTGCAGTTGTCACTCCAGTGCACAAAAGTGGTGATAAGTCACTGCCTGGTAACTATCGCAATATCAATACTACCACCTCTCTAAGGCCCTTGAACTCTTGGTGGCGGACCAACTTTCAGACTACCTGGAAAAGCACAACATCCTATGCACTCAGCAGCATGGATTTAGGAAAGGAGCACAGCACATCAACTGCCCTACTTGAATTCTCGGAGGCAATCCACAATGCCATGGACAAAGGAAACCTAACTGGAGCAGTCTACATTGACTTAACAAGGCATTTGATACAGTTCACCATGGCCTACTTATCAAACAACTTCTATCCCTAGGGCTCTCGGAGGGTCCTGGTGACTGGGTAAAAAATTACCTTGCTCAGCGATCTCAGTCTGTAAAAGTAGCTGAAGTTCTCTCAGACTCAAAACTGGTTCGCTCAGGAGTTCCCCAGGGATCCATCCTGGGCCCACTCCTTTTCAGCCTTTTCCTAAACTCCCTCCCCAAATCCAGCCCTGAACAAATAATCCTCTATGCCGACGATGCCGTGATTCTTGCCACTCATAAAGATCTGAACCTCTTACGCCTCAACCTTCAGCATGCTTTTTCCAAAGTTGAGGTGCAGTTCCTTGAACATAAGCTGGTTCTAAACCACAAAAAAACTATATCCATGCTCTTCTCTAACTCACAAAACAAGAAACGGCAAGTCCCACTCACCATTAATACATACCTGGGAAATACGCTTGAACAAGTGCCAATTTTCAAATATCTTGGAATCAACTTTGATCAAGGCCTAACCTTTGCAACTCACATTGATAGTACAGCAAAAACTATTAATCAACGAATTGGGATTCTGTATCGGAACCGACAGCTTCTTACCCATTCTGCACTGAGGATTGCCATCCAATCTTCTATCATCTCAGTCGTTGACTATGGCTTAGTTATATACGGATCTGCCACTACTACAGCACTTAGTCAATTACACAACATCCCTAAATAAGGCCTGTCGGCTGCTCACTGGTGCACATCGAGTACCCACACATGTGACTCTATGCTGACTCAGGTTGGTTGCAACTCTCAACCGGATAAAGTACCTTACCTGCCTGATGGCGAAAAAAATCCACTCTGGGCCTCACTTCACCTGTATCCAAGACCTGTTATGCCCAAGCGCTAGCACCCGTTTTACCAGAAGATCAGAACACCAACCTCTCCAAGTCCCCCAATGCCGGACTTCTCAGGGACAAAGATCATTTGCCTATCGTGCCCCCAGCTGGCTAAATGCCCTCAGCACTCATATTACTGCCTCCACCTCTCTAGGTATTTTCAAATCAAGGCTTTTCTCTCACCTTGCCACCTCCAGCACCTGTGACTGCCCTGATTAAACCTCCTATTTTCTCACTACCCACTCTGTTCCGTTATTTGACAAAGACATGTTTGGGAAACCTTTTCTCCTGCTATTGTCTGCTCCCCACGCCATTCACTTACCCTCTCTGTTCTGGACTTTTTCCCTATTTGTTTCTCCTAATCTGGCATGACCTCTTTCTTGTAATAATAATGTGATTATTGATATCTCATGTCCTTTTGCACAAGTGATTTGATATGTATCTGTATATGTTTTCTTGCTCTTGACACAACACAAATTGTTGTGTCATCTATGTAACCTTTTGTACTGTACCTAATTGATGTGGAACCTCTGTAAAAGAGCCTCAGGCTCAAAGGTAGTAATTCCTAGAACAATAAACAAACAAACAAACAATGTTGTTTTTCAAGAGCCCAAAAAGAAATGTCACTCAGTTGAAACACAGAATACAGTTTAAAACTCTGTGTTTCCACCCCTTCTATGATGCCATTTAGCTCCTCCTTTTAGAATATAAAAATTATACAAACAATGATCTTCCTGTCAGGAGATATTTTAAATACTGTGACTTCAACAAAAACTAATTTCCCAATATGACTCCTTAATTAACATCCCCTCTTTGATCTCGAGCAGTTCCTCTTCCCAAGGCACATCAAAGGATTTTTATGACTTTTCACACCATGGTATAAAAATGTTTTATTTTTTCTCTAAAATGTAATAAAAGTTTATGATCCCTATATCCTGGCAGCTGGGTCAGTTCTAATTACAGGAGACCCTTAATTAAGTCTCTCTAGTCTTTTAATTACTTCCTGGTTTCAGGTCAATTGGCTGTAACTGTAACCTGGGGGGGCAGTCATGGATGCACTGACAATCACACACTATATTTTTATATTACAAATATCATAGAACAATCATAAGCAGCTGGTCAAGTGTCACAATCATTACACAGATATTAATAATTAAAAAATAATTACTGTAATTCATGAACAATGATCCATTATGATTCTCTTTGTGATAAAGTTTTTTTTTTGTCACGTCTTTTAAGCTTTCAAATACATTTAATACCCATGTATTTTAAACCACTGGGATCACTATTGTGTACATCCCGAAAATGTAGAATTACTAGATTCATCTCTGTTGCATTCACTATATTACACACGTTCTTGTATTCTTTTCTTTACATTCCAAGTGGTTTTCCCCACATATAAAAAATTCACATGGGCAAATTAAACAATACACAACATAGAGGATAATGTATGGTCTTTGGTTAATAACCATGCTGTAAACACTTCAAGAGGTTGCCATGACAGTTTAAACCTTGAGAGCGCAGCTCGAGAGGTTTTCAGATGTCATGGCAACCTCAAAAAGTGTTTTCGGAGTGCTTGTTAACCAAAAACCATACGTTATATTTTATAGTGTATGGGCTACCAAGATTGTGTAGTCGCAGGATTGAATTACTTTACTGGATTACTTTGCAGAACATTGATTGTTGTGAGCATTCTGTTTTGTTAGAACATTGATTGTTGTGAGCATTCTGTTTTGTTATACTATTGATGTGACATACTTAAGAAGGGTTAACAACAGAGTGATGTCATAACAATGGCATAACAAGGTTGTAATCTGCCTGATTTCAGTTAATAATAAGGGCTCTCCATACATTATAAATAATATAATGTATGGGAGAGAGAGTGATTAAGGATGGAATTCAATTAATTCCTATCCTTGTTATGGTATCATTGTGATGTCAAGAGGTTATTATACCCTCTTGCCTACATCTATGATACCATAACAACATTAACACTCTCTGCATGGGTGTCTCTCGTCTTCCCGCATTTTGGCTTCTAAATAATGCCGTCACCGAAAAACTAGGAGAGCCGCACCAAGGAGTACTGGACTCAGGGACATATAGCAGCATCAGTGTCCACATTAAAATTGTCTATGGTGACCAAAAGAAGCTACCTGAATGCCTGCGTCTGTCCTGCTTGATTGCTTGCAGCTCAGACCGCTCAGTGTACTTCCTGATGTCGACGTGATGACATCTCATGACATTTGTACTTTCTGTGACTCTCGCAGCAAACAGAGACTTTTTTTTTTGTACACAGTTAATTTATTCAATATAGCTGGCATCTGTTTCACTAAGGTAAGCCATGAATTTATATGTGTGAGATCACAGTAGCAGGAAGTTTGAATTCAGCGTGACAAAACTGGTGCCCATACACTATAAAGGCCACTGGATGGTCTTTGGTTAATAAATGCACTGCAATCACTTCTCAAGGTTGCAATGACAACAGTAAACCTCTCAAGCTTCACTCTCAAGGTTTACAGTGTTGTCCTGGAAACCTCTCAAAGTGATTACAGTGTGGTTATTAACCAAAGGCCATCCAGTATCCTCTATGTATCATATGTAATACAGTCCATAACTGGATATTTCTTTAAAGTGACAGACAGGATGTGTAAAATAACTGCCCTCTACTGAATATTTACATATATTGCAGTGCTTACATTTCTTGAAGCCTTTTATTGGGGAGGCAACCAAGACCTACTTTCAGCCTCTTCTATTTCACAAAATCTACTTTGTACCAAAACATTTGGATTTTTTTGCCCTTCTAAAAGTGACACGTGGTCTTTCGCCAAGTGTCTTAGCATTTCCATATCATAATGGCGACCCATAAAGAGAGCGCAAATCCCACAGCACGATGACAGGGAATAAAGTATTTTTTTTGCAGGGGTGGGCTAACCCAGTTACTAACTGTATTATGTGTGATAAAAATAATGTTGTATATTGTTTAATTTGCCCATGTGCTTTTTTTATATGTGGGCAGAACCACTAATAATGTAAAGAAAAGAACACAAGAACTTGTGCGTAATGTAGTGAATGTAACAGATGAGTCCAGTAGCTCTACGTTTTTGGGATGTACACAGTAGTGATCCCAGTGGTTTAAAATTTATGGGCATTGAATGTATTCAAAAGCTTGAAAGAAGTGGACAGAATGTATTGACGACTTTATCACAAAGAGAGTCATGCTGATGTTTGAGATCTTTAAAACCACAGACACTTAATGATATTCTTGATCTGAAATCATTTTCATAGATGCAGAACTTGTAAATGTTTTGTTTTTAAGTATTTGCCTGAATATCTCCTTTTTCCCTTTTTCTCAGAATTTTCGTTTATCTTTCATCACTGGCATCGACCTTCATTATTTACTGTGTCCATTCTAAGGCCTCGTCATGAATTGACAGCCGGGACTCCAGTGAAAATAAGACTCACGATGTGAGGAACAGTGCTATCACTGAGCTGAATTTGAATAAATATGGACCTTTTTTGCTAGCATTTTGATAGCAGTTATGATGCTGTTTTTCAGTATTTAATGTTTATGAACTAATAATGTTTACTCAGTCATTAATGATATAACATGCGTCAGTTCTGTATTGTGAGGTTTTTTTATTGCATTTAATGGTTACGAGAACATTTTCTGCTATCATCAATAATTGCCAATGGGATTTTAGTGAGATTGAAAATTATAGATTAGTATTTATTATTAACTTAGAATAAAAGTATTCATTATGCATAAGGAACCTTGAATTAAATGTTACATAATTAAATTATTTTCTTGGGATGTCCCTTTCTTATCTTTGTTCTAGTGATAGAATTAAATATAATGATGCATTCATAATATGGGCTAAATAAGTGCTGTCAATATAAATATTTCAGTGTCAAGGTTTCTAAACAGCATTGTTCATGAGTTGTAATTATTTTTTAATTGTTAATTAGCTGTGTAATGATTACCACAATATGTAATGCTGTTTTGAGTGCTATTAACCACGCTCCCTGAGGAAGCTGTTAGTCAAATTGCTGCGGTCTTTGGTGGCTGGCAATGGTGGACTAGGGTAGGTTAGATTTTTGCTATTGTGCATTTTTTTTTTTTTTTTGTCGACTCCATTTTTGCTCCCTTTCTTTGGGGCATCTCTCAGGTTCCCATACTCAGCTCCACAGCTCCACTGCCTGTCTGAACCATCCTCCGATATTCAGGATTCCGGGCTGTCCAGACCCCATTGAGAGACCCCAGGAATGGCCGACATTGGACGTGTGGCCTTGGGCTACTGACGGTCGCCATCACCTCACAGCCGATAGGGGATTTTTACTTGATTTTCTCCCTGAAGTTTTGGACGTGCAATGATGTCCAGCTCAGCTGATGTGTGCTCCCGCACACCCCTGAAGAACGTCCACCGCAACTTCATACTCTGTAATTCGTGGCCGTGCACTGTACTGCCTCCACTAGAGGTCACCAGTGCAGCAGCTGGTGAAATTCCCTCCTCCCTGGGGAAGGAGAGCAGTCAGTAGGACGCTCAGTCCTTTCCCGTCCCTGCCAACCCCTGCCAACCCAGGCTCATTCCAGAACCCCGGCTCGCCAGTGTGGCACGAGGTGTGGTGTCCAGTGCCTCAACCCTCAGTGCCACCGGGCCCGCTCGGCCATTGTGCATTTTAATAAAAGAAATGTGGTAGCTCTGTTACAACCATTATATCTGTCATACTGCTCAGCTGTTTTCACTTTGACCTGAGGAAGAGAGTTTTATCTCTCGGAAAGCTAGTCTTAAAAATAAATTTTGTTAGTCCAATAAAAGGTATCATCTGGAACATATTTTTTTTTGTTTTTTTTACCGCATTGTAATAAGAAACGTTTGTGTAATAAAGAGAAAAATTGAAAGAAGTGTCTGTCGTGCTTGCTGGATTTATTTTTAGTTATAGACTAAGGCATTTAACCACCGCTGTTGCTCCCTTTTATCTTGTGGCTCACAAATGTTTGCTACCCCTGCCTTGCAGGCCTGAACAAGGTTAAGGGACCTGGGGCAGGATTCACAAAAAACCACAAAGTGCTGCACAAAAGGTTGCATTGCACTTTACCATTGCCCAGGTGGTAAAAATTGTTATTCACAGGTGGGATAGCGTAGGGCGCTATCCGGCTGTGAATAGGGGTAGGTAGAGGCAGCGGTAACCCCATTACCTGAAATGGCCCTGCAATGAATAGTGCTGGTGCGCTGTTTGATAGTCACAAAAGCAGCCATGCAAATGAGCTCATTGGGCATGCAAGGCACTAGCTGTCAATTTGCATGCCCATTATGGGCTCATTTACATGGGCTGCAGGTGCCCTTGCGCTGCCCCCAGCTCATGCCTGATGCAGCCGTAGTCACTGGTGGTCTAGCAGTCCTTCCCCTGTCCCCAATCGCTCTTCCAGTATACAAAAAATAACTACCCTGGTAGTTTAGTGGTCCTTCCCCATTCTCCAATCGCCATCCCGTAGGATTAAAAAGTGTTTCCTTGGCAATCTAGTGGTTCCCTCCCCCCACCACATGCCGTCCAGACAGTTAAAAGAATGTTTCCCTGGCAGTGTAGTGGTTCCCTCCCCCAACCCATTCTCCGATCACGGTCCCAACAGTTTAAAAACTGTTTTCCTTGCAGTTTAGTGGCCCCTCCCCCGATCCCCAAGTGCCATGCCCATAGCACAATATAAATACCCCTGGTACTTCAGTGATCCCTCACCCTATCCCTGATTCCTTCCTGCCATAATGTGTCACATTGCCCTGGTGGTCTAGCAGTCCCCCCCACCCATCCTTGATCTGCCCGTATAGGGCACCACATAGTTTTCCCTGGTGTCTAGTGGACCTACCCACCCACCCTGTGAGTGCTTTCCCACCACCTCGCTCCCCCTCCAACTCGGCCGCTGACCAGCACTGCTCTCCTCTCACCTCCTTGGCTAGCCTCCGAGTGAGCTCATTGACAGTAGACAGTACGAGCTCACTGAGAGCTCAGTGGCGGCCAGCCGTGGAGGTGAGAGGAGGGCTGTGCTAGTCACTGGCCAAGGGTCGGGATGGGGGAGAGCGGGGTGGTGGGCAATCCTTCGCAGGGTTGGTGGGTGGGGGGGTCCACTAGATACCAGGGAAAACTATATGGTGCCCTATATGGGCAGATCAGGGATGGGTGTGGGAACTGCTAGACCACCAGGGTAATGTGACACTGTACGGCAGGGAGGGATCAGGGACACTGTTGGGGGGCCACTGGACTATCAGGGATTTTATTATGCCACGGGCATGGAACTCAGGGATCGGGGGAGAGGCCACTAGACTGCCAGGGAAATAGTTTTTAAACTGTTGGGATGGCAATCAGAGAATGTGGTGGGGGGGGGGAGGAAACCACTAGACTACCAGGGAAACATTTTTTAAACCTATGGGATGACGATCAGAGAACAGCGTGGGGCCACTACACTATCACCGACATTTCTATTTTATTCTTCCAGAATCGGGGAGGGACCACTACATTTTCTTATTATTATGACAGGGTCAGGGCTCAGCACTGCTTCCAGTACCCACAAGGGTTGCCGGAATACCGACAGGTCTCTGTCAGTGGTATTTTCTCCATGCAAGGGTACCCCACAAATGTCCCTTGCATGTAGAAAATCTTTGGTGAATGTACCCATATGCAGGTCCCCTTCCCCTCAACTGCATTGTGGTCCCCTCAAAACTTTGCCCCATCACAAACCCAGTTTGCGGGTGCAAATTGGGCTTCTGTGAATACCACATTGGGGAAAAACTCAGTTTGCACAGTGCAAACTGGGTTTGTGAAGGGGTTATGTTTTCTGAATCTAGCCCCTGAGCTCTTGTTCGGGTGCAAAAGGGGGTTCTTTCCCAGAGGTAACAAAAATAGCATGGTGCCTCCACCCACAGTATCTATAGTAGGCCAGTTGCTTGACTGGTACAACCCCCAGACTGTTGTACCCACCCACCTCCCCGTACAGTCACCCCACACATGGATTACCATAAACCAAAACAGTATTTCAACTTGCTTGCAGTTATTGACTTAAGCTAATAATATGCTCTTGCATTTGTAAAAAGGTTAACCAACAATTTATTTACTAATTGTCTACTAACACTGTAGCCTGGTTTGAAAGCTACCTCTCCCACAGAACACAATGCGTGAGAATTAGTGGAAAACATTTGGAACCATGGGACGTGAGCCTTGGAGTCCTGCAAGGATCAATACTCGGACCACTGTTGTTCAGCCTTTCCATTAATTACCATCCGCCTGCCCGGCACGCATGGTGCTCTATACTGATGATGCCATCATCTCAGTACCCAGCAGAGATTTGTCAAAAATCACAACTGAACTACAAGCCGACTTCCAAAAGTCAGACACATGGTTTGCGCAGAATAAACTCCTGCTCAACTATGAAAATACTAAAGGCATGCTCTTCATGATGCCTCACAACAGGAAGAAGTACGGTCCACTTCTAAAACATACCATAAAGGTGAAACACTTGAGCTGGTTAGCACATTTAAATACTTGGGTGTTCTCCTGGATGACACCCTTACCTTCTCCATGCACATTGACCAGGTCGTAAAAGCAACTAATGCCAAGCTACATGTTCTCTACCACCGCAGGCATGCAATAGCACCTGCTGCTTTGAAATTGGTCATGTGCAGCTCTTTGCTGTCATCCATCAGTTACGGGCTGGTGATTTACAGGGCTGGTTCTGACACTGCATTGAAAAGGTTCAAAACATTCTTTAATAAGGCTCGTAGGCTGGTCCTTGGTGCTGATTACCTAACCCACACTTGTGCACTTTATAAAGAGACCAGTTTCCTCCCCCCCACCTTAGAATACATTACCAGGCCTGCCTGCTGGGGGGAAAAAAAATCACTGCTAGGGCTTACACCTGAGTCAACCGCAAATATATTTAAAAACTCCCAGCCCACCAGGCACATAAGAAGTGCGACTAAGGGAGGGGGGACTACTGGTGCCCTTTAAGCGCACAACGCTCGCTCAGTGACCCATGTCTTATCGGGGACCCAAGTGGTTTAATGGCCTCTCCACCAGCCTAATTGAATGCAGCAAGTTTAGTCAGTTCAAAACAGGGCTCCTCTCCTACCTAGACCGTGAGAATGTCTGTTGCTGCCCTGCTTAATCTCAGACCACCCTGGAAAGAATGGTATCTGACCTAGCCCTTGATTCGTGCCCTCCGCTGTCCCACTAGTACTACCTGGGCATACTCTCCCTTGCCCGCTGCCCCATCCCCCACCCCTGAATTTCCTCCCCTCCCTTGTTCATCTCCCTGCCTCACTCACCCCTTACACCTCGTCCCTCCATTACTCCCCTGACAAAGCCACTTTTGGCTGCTTTTATCTCTACACTAATTCCTACTTGAATCCAGGGATTATACTGACCTAAGTGTGTACTTTGAAGTTTGCCAAACGCTGTACCACACTCATGCAGTGCTATTATTACTTGCACTTATTCTCTGTGACAGTAACCATGTAACCTCCTCCTTCCTATGTACCTACTGTATATGATGTCTTATCTGACTGTGAATACCTGAAACCTTTTGTATTGTTTTTGTTCTGACATGGAACCTTTGTAAACAAGCCCTGGCTCAAAGGTGTTAATCTGAAACTGAAATAAATAAAAAATAATAAATTTACATGGGATAGGGTTAGGAATAGGGAAAATGGATGTAGAGGTTAAACAGTTGTTCAGCATTCTGATTTTGTAAACACCAATCAATCACTGTAGTCTCAAAACAGTTCCGGTGCCCAACTCCCACCAGCAAATAATGCAGTTTAGATGTCAGCCCACTGGATTTTACATTACTACCCCCCAACTGGTACCAGTTCAACCCCTAAAAGTCCTATCTGGGTACCCAGAGTTTAGTTGCAGGCCTATACAGTGCAGCTGGTTGGTTGCATTGGTGCACTTTTAGGAACAACACTTTAAATTCAAACCCTTTTAGTTATAGCAACAATCAGTTGGTGAAACTTACAACTTTTAGCTGGGTCGCTAACTCAGAAACTTCATTGGCAACTATGTGCAGTTTCCCCAGATGCAGGACAAACCCTACTTTACTCACAGTTTTGCAGACAGTCTCTGGTGGCTTGCAGACTGTAGATCTGGGGTGGTCAAAATCAGTAGAAACTTGGAAGCTAGAATAGCTGAGATGAGCAGCAAGCTCTTGCAGCTTGGACTTTCACTCTGCATTTCTCGTAGCGTGAGCCTTCTTAGCAGCAGGCTCTTGCAGCCTCAAACAGGCTGGAAACTTCTCAACTTCTCTGGTATCTTATCATCTTCTTATTGGTGGCATCACAAGGCTGGAACGACCAGTAGTGAGGACTCGGGTTGGCACACCTCAGCCCCCACGTCTAGGCATGAACCCTCAGGGGGAGCTGCATCGCTAATACCTAGGAGTGACACTACCAGGCTAATTCCCCAGGCTGACCTCAGAAGACAGTCACTCTCTTTCTGGTACTCAGGAGCATCGAGCTGTAGATAGCTTCAGCCACACTGCCAGCTGGCAGTGGCGGCTCTCTCTTGACTGGAACATAGTTTCTGGGTTTCCCACCAGATTTTAGCAGGAAACAGTCTTTCAGCTTCAGCTTTAAATACTCAGGTGTGGCAAGGGATGGATCACACTCATGGATTCAAAGGCTCAGACTTTAAGCAGAAGACAAGGGTCACATCTTCTCACCTCAAAGACTTGGGCTTACATAGAAGAATGAATCTTCTCATTTTGAAAGTTCAGAAACAATAGGAAGAATGGATCTTCTCACTCACCGGTCCAGACTTAAACAGAAGAGTGAATCCTATCACAGGAATACAAAAGGCAGACTTCCCTTGGCCCTCAGGCTGTACAAGCCTCTAAGGAGGCCTCCATACTTCTCTTAGGCATTACAGGTGAGTTTCCCTTCCTTCGGGAACCTCCCAGATGATTTCCATAACTGTGGCCAGCAAACGACACTTTCATTCTGTTGACACATTATTTATTTATTTATTTATTTATGTATATACAGTATATATATATATATATGTATGTATGTATGTATGCCTTGATAACTGGGTAAGCAAACTGATCCAGAGGACCGTTTTCAGTTGCAACCTGGGCCACCAGGGTGGCAAACACGACAAACATCAATACAATACAGAGATACAATTAGAACAAAACAGGACTGCTGAAAACACTGCCAAACACACTTGGTAACATCCTTCCAGCCCTTGGAAGGCAACTCAGGGCAACATGGAGCACCTTCTGGGCTAGTGGCTTCACGAGCAGCAGGCAGGTCTCATTCCTCCCTGGAAGATCCCAGATGGCTTCCTTTCTCCTAGGTCCATCAACCAGTGATGAGACAACCTTCGGAAAAATGAGTGCCAGAACTTCCTCTGGTACCTAAGCTATGTTCTGCAGGGTCACCATCTACTTTGTAAACAAGGGGGCCCCATGATGTGCATCACTGGTAGTGAGGAGATCCCAGCGGCGCCAAAGATGTAACCTGGGCACCATATACCAGCGGGCTACTACCCCTGCCTTGCAGGCCTGAATAAGGTTAAGGGGCCTGGGCTCTTGTTCAAGTGGAAAATGGGGTTCTTTCCCAAAGGTAACATAAATAGCACGTTGACTCCACCCGGAGTATCTATAGTGGGCCAGTTGATTGACTGGTACAACTCCCTGGGATGTTGTACCTACCCAACCCCCTTATAGTCACCCCACACATGGATTATCATAAACTAAAGCAGTATTTCAACATGCTTGCAATTATTGACTTAAGCTAATAATATGCTCACTAATAATATGCTCATGAGACATTTGTGAAAAGGACAACCAACAATTTATTTACATGGGGTAAGGCTAGGAATGGGGAAAATGGATGTAGGGGTTAAACAATTGTTCAGCATTCTGATTTTGTAAACACCAGTCAATCACTGTAGTCCCAAAACATTTCCGGTGCCTGTCTCCCACAAGCACAAAATTCGGCTTAGACGTCAGTCCACTGGATTTTACATTACTACCCCCCAACTGGTACCAGTTTAACCCTTAAGAGTCCTATCTGGACATCCAGGGTCTAGTTGCAAGCCTGTACGGTGCAGCTAGTTGGCCAGCATTGGTGTAGTTTTCGCAACAACACTTTAAAGTCAAACCCTTTTAGTTACAGCAACAATCAGTTGGTGAAACTCGCAACTTTTGGCTGGGTAGCTAACTCAGAAACTTCATTGTCAACTATGTACAGTTTCCCTCAAATGCAGAGCAAGCCTTGCTTTACCCACGGTATTGCAGACAGTCTCTGGTGGCTTGCAGACTGTAGATCTGGGGTGGTCGAAATCAGTAGAAACTTGGCAACTTGGAAGCTAGGGTAGTTGAAATGAGCAACAGGCTGTTGCAGCTTGGACCTTCTCTCTGCATTTCTTGCAGGTTGGGCCTTCTTAGCAGCAAACCCGTGCAGCTTCAAACAGGCTGGAAGCCTCTCAGCTTCTCTGGCAGCTTGTCATGTTCTTAGTGGTGGCATCACAAGCCTGGAAAGACCAGTACTGGGGACCCGGGCCAGCACACCTCAACCCCCATGTCTATGCATGAACCCTCAGGGGGGAGGCACACTGGTAATGCCTAGCAGTGATACTACCAGGCTGATTCCCCAGGCTGACCTCGGGAAGGCAGTCACTCTCTTTCTGGTACTTAAGAGCATCTGGCTATAGATAGCTTCAGCCACACTGCCAGCTGGCAGCGGCATCTCTCTCTCTTGTCTGGAACATAGTTTCTGGGCTTCCCACCAGATTTTAGCAGGAAACAGTCCTTCAGCCTCAGCTTTAAATGTTCAGGTATGGCTAGGGATGGATCACAGCCACAGATTCAAAGACTCAGACTTTAAGCAAAAGACAAGGGTCACATTTTCTCACCTTGAAGGCTCAGGTTTATACAGAAGAATGAATCTTATCACTTCCAATGCTCAGACATAGTCAGAAGAATGGTCCATTTCACCTCACCAGTGCAGACTTAAGCAAAAGAGTGAATCTTCTCACTTCACTTTCCATCCACAGGAATACATAAGGCAGGCTTTCCTTGGATCTCGGGCTATACAAGCCTATAAGGAGGCCTCCATACTTCTCTCAGGCATCACAGGTGAGTTTCCCTTCCTTTGGAAACCTCCAGATGATTTCCTTAACTCTGTCCAGCAAACAACACTTTCATTCTGTCGACACACTCCTTCCAGCCCTAGAAAGGCAACACAGGGCAACATAGAGCACATCCTGGGCTAGTGGCTTCATGAGCCCCAAGCAGGTCTCATTGCTTCCTTGAAGATCCCAGAAGACTTCCTCTCTCCTAGGAACCTCTCCAACAACTGTCTTGGCTCTGGACAGCAGATTAACTCTCCAGTTCTGGAACAGCTCCTTCCTGACACAGGAAGGCAAAGCAGGGCCCCCTGGCTGGTGACTGTGCAAGCACCCAGGCAGGCCATCTTCACACTCTGCAGCAAAATCATGGAGCAAAGGGCCTGAGCCTCCCCCCATCAGGGTTCCAGCAGAACTGAACTCAGCTGAAACGGTCTGGGTTTCAGGGGATCATGGCAGCATCCCATTGGTCACAACAGGCTGTCCGTCAGAAAATGAACATTCATTAGGCTCCTTCAATGCCTGATTGGTCCCTTGTTTGGGCACCAAAAATTGTCCTTGCCCCTTCCCACAAGTCCCCTGGCAAAGTCCTTTAGAGCTCCTGGCTTTCCGATTGGCTGTTTGTCAGGTCAAAGATAGCAAATATGGCTGCTGTGCAAACAGTCAATTCAAAGTCTCAACTTTTACAGTCTCTTACAGTCAGACCATAACATTTTACATTTAACTGCCCCCATGTACTTGTAGCTGCTCCTCTGCCCTATGGTCCTATGGCAAAGGGCCAATTAGAGGCTTCCCCTGATGGTCACTTGCTGTAGTGCTGTTCCCCCAGGCAGCAAAAGAGAGCTCATGAATATTCATTTAGCAGCCTCGGCTGCTTACTTAAAGCTAAGGCACCCTTTAAATCCATAGTGCTTCAGAGTGCTCTTATTTAATATTTAATTCTGTTCTCTCTCCTGGACTGGTAGTGATGAGGGCTGAGGTGCTGTGGGCATCTTACCTTTTCCCATGCCGGTGACCCAGATTCGGAACTGACTCGGGTTGTGGGGGGGTCTGCCAGGGAGAGGAGGATCAAGCGTCCATAGGATTCTCTCCTCCTCTGGGGTGAGAAGGTTGCTGCTCCCAGTGCATGTCTGCCCTCTCATGGAAGCTTGGGGGTTGGCAGTGCAGGATACTACTTTGAGATCAAGGAACGGCGGCTGTCAATGTCTCGTGTGCAGTAGCATGCGGACAGTATCACACGTCCGTTCCTCTGAGGGGATAAGAACAGTGGAAAATGGCCGGGTGCAGAGCACGATGATGGTGTTGTCTTGCAGGCCCCACACCGGCTGCAGGTCTCTCTTCCAGCACTGGATCCATTTCTATCAGCAGTCGAGCCATCGATATCCACCATGGGGTCATGGGGGGGCAAGCCATGGGGGAGGCAGTGGGGGTGCTCCAGATCCATTTATCAGCAGTACTGGTGCCTGCTGCCACCCCACCACAGGGGTAAGCCATGGGGGAATCATTGGCTTGAGGTAAGTCCCTGGGTATGCTGGGTGACAGGGCTGGGGGCGGCGGTGGAAGGAGGTGCCTGCACCATGGCGGGGAGGAAAAACTGATTATCTGCAAATTCTGTTCCCCCAAAGTGCCTCTGGACCCCCCATCACTATTTTTATCCCCATAGGAGCCGGGGCACACACAAAGATGGGCCAGGCATTGCCAGGGTGGCTTTTACATACTTAGAACCACTGCGCTGTAAAGAGTGTGAGCTGACAATGCCAGCTTGCACATTCAAGCTGCAAGCTGCATCGGCTAACTGGAAAACAGCAGTGGCAATTTTACTTAGCTTCTCCGGTCCCCAAAAGACTTATTTACACATCGGGGCTGGTAGGAGCATTCAGAGGCACCAGAACAGACCGGGACTGGTGGCGGTGCACTGGCGAGAGGCCTCAAGGTAAGCCCCACATACGGGAGGGGTTACAGAAGCATGCCTGGGAACCCCAGGTCCAACCATGTGAGCCTGTAACTCAGTGTTTAGAGAACCAGAATAGTATTCCTAGGGCCTGGGTTTGATTCTCAGTAGGTCACATTATTTCTTTCTCACTACACTCTGTGGTTTAAATTGCTCAGCAGTGACTAATACTCCACCACAAAACATCTAATTGTCAAGTCTGAAAGTATAGAGTCAACTGACACTTCTTGTTCTGGAAACCTATTACAACTGTTTGCCACTCTTTCTGCAAAGTACTTCTTCCATATTGGCTTGGATAAAACTGGAATGCCAGACTGCATCCACAACTGGAATGCACACGTAACTCCCCCACCCCCTTGGTTTAGGTGCATACATGGTGACAATCATGTTTGGGGATGTGGATATAGTGAAACCCTTTACCACTAACTTTATCTCTGGGACTGGGGGGACCTTCCAGCTGCTCAGTGACCATGGGTGCAAGTCAAGACTGGGCTAGAAAGAAAGGGTTAGAGGAGTGCAACAGGTACTAATGTACAAACAAAAGCCCACAATGGTGAAGAGTCTAAATCATGGATCATTTTTTTTTTTTGACATTTCCAACTCAACTTGTTTAGCCTGCAGTCAGGGTGGCATAATGCACCAAGTAGTTATCAGCAATATTTGCCAATATTTGCTGTTAGTGAATTAATTCCCCCTACAGGGGCAAGTCCTTCAACAAGGAACAGTTCCTATCCAAAGTTCATCTGGTAAGGGGCTGTGCTGGCAACCCAGTAGGTACAGTGGCTAACAATTTTAATTCTAATTCTTTCTGTCACAGCTGTAGCTGGAGTACATGGGCTAGGACATATCTTTTAAAGAGCACTTATTGTGCTCATTGCACAAAAATTCCCCAAGCCTTACCTCATCTGAAGCCATTTGCTGCCCAAAAAAGCATTTAGAAAGATGATATGTTATTTAGCCTCAGTGGAGCCAATGTCCCGGTTCCTTCCACTTCCCAGTTATGAGCTACAGCCCTGCGCTTGCACATTTTGTGAGGTAATAGTTTGATAATGTATTATGAACCCTTCAGGAAAAAAATCCCTTTAGGAAGAATTCCTTTACAAAAAAATTTACTCAGAAAGATTCCTATTATACATTAATACTGCCACCGAGGCCAATCTTATGGTTGTAAAAGTGATCTCACGTGCATTCTTAGGTTATGAGAGCCACGAACTGAAGGTGAGCGGTTCTGATACCCTAAGGATGTGTGTGAGACCTTTCTTACAACCATAAGAGTGGTCTCAGTGACAGTCAATATATTATCGATGGAACTTGATCAATAATATATTTAAACTTTTAAAAAACCTGCCCTGAACATGCCCATTTCCAGGGCAGCTATATGTGAGACACTCTTCACGGAATGAGAGTGTCTCATGTGCAGAGGAAAGGAGTGCTGGGATTGGCCAGGAGCACTTCCTTGATCTACAATTCTACTAAAAGTTTAACAATTTAAATCCCCCTTCCTTTTCCTTTTAATCTTCCCCATGCCCAGTAAAAACACAACTTGCAAAACTGTATCTGTAACAATTAGACAGTTAAATGGCACAATCTTTGTCAGTTCTAATAATGAATGTGCAAATTACATGTAAGCAACCACTTATGTATTCTGTGTATTCAGAAAACATTTTATACATCTCTAATAAGTGCTAGTAATAAACAAATGAAATAACAGTTCTATCACACAGGCTAAGGGGCCATCTTTGTTAGTGTTCCCGATAACTGTTAATACTGATACTTTGTACTTCTAGATGTATACTGATTGTCTGCGTTACCTTGTTGTTGTTCCGTACTCATTTGTACTCACTGTATTTGTAAGGTGTTTTATTGTTGTGTACTGCATTCCTTGTATTTTGTATGATGTATTTCTCCCAGGTCATGCCTGAAAATAGGCATTAAATTGTCTAGTGCACCTACCCAGTCAACAAAAATGAACTAAATAAATGTTATCCCGCCATCCCATTCACACTCCTGTACAACAATATTAGTGAAGTTAGAAAATTCAAATGAAGGACATGTATTCTACCTCATCTTTAAAACCATGTGTTTGATATGTACCTAAGCTCACAATCCACTTAGTTTCTTTTTGTAACAGTTTGTTTAACATGTTGCCCTCTTCTTTCAATGATGGCATGTGTTCTACAAATCTGAATCCTGTCAGTTCAGAATTATATTCCTTTTCAAAATGAGCTGCCAGTAGGCTCCTTCTGCTTCAACTCATGACATCCCTGGTGTATTCATGAACCCTCTCTTTAAGTGTACCAATAGTCCTTCCAACATATAGCAACCCATAAGGACACCAAATTACATAAATAACAAAAATTGTAATGCATTAGATGAATTCCATAATTTGTACTCAGCCTTGTCCCACATTAATCACTGTACCTTCCTGTGCATGTCTACATATTGTGCACAGCCCACACTTGTGAAATCCTTTTGAATGTACGAGCAACCAGTTTAGGTGCGGCCTCTTTACTTTTGAGGGTTCCTGGTGGCTAGCTATCAAAAGGTCCTTGAGATTCTTGGACCTGATGAAAGTTACCTCTGGCTTGCTAGGCATAACATCAGTGGCCACACAGTCTGTTTGCAAAATTGGCCACAGTTGCATCCTTTGATAGCAAAATACATGTTGTGAGTTTAAACAAGGATAGGTCCAAACAAGCCAGCATCCCACTGAGAGGGCAGCCAGGAAAACAAAAGCGGTCTAGTTTGACATTGCAAATCTAGTTTGGACCTGTTTTCCAAAGGGGTGGCATCCATAGCTCAAAGAATCAGTTAGACATGTGATGTCAGAGAGATAAGTATGATGATGTGGCACGGTGGGTAGTCCAGCCAGAGGTAGTTCTGTCTGTGTTTGGCCCTAAAACGTCAGTTATGATTTAGGACTTTGAATTTACAAATCAAGGGCTCAAGTCTGCTGTAACTCACTAGTTGGAGTGAGCGTCTACTCTTCTTAGGTTTAGAGAGCTGTAAGTTAGATTCTTGTGTGTGGCCCCTACCTTTTCAAATGTTTATTTGTATCTCTGCACAAATACTGTATTCCCTATATTTTTAGTGCGTATTATCCTGTAACATGTAAATATCCTGGAGTATTAAATATTATTTTTATATGCATGATGCTTTCCATTACTGAGCCATTTCAGATATAGATAACTGGGGTAATTGACAAAGCTGTGACCCGTCTTTGATGAGGATTGGCTATAGTTACCACATCTAAGCAAAAGCATTCTTAGCTGCAACAGTAGGGGTGGTTAACAGGAAGGAGAGAAAGAATCAGCAGTCATGATTCCCCTCTAAAGAATAAAGCACTAGAAGCCCAGGATCAGTTTTCACAGCATGCTGAACTTACTGAAGTGCAGACAAGTGCTGGTGCTTCAATGGTGCAAACAAGTATAGCCTAGAGGTTAGAGTAACAAGTTGTGAATGATCTTGGTACATCCAGCAAACCTGAGTTTAATTCTCACAGCTTCCACTTGCATACTGTATGACTATGAGCAAGTCACTTAATCTCCGCAGTGCTCTCAGGTTGCCTCTGAAAACAGGCACTTGTGCCTAGTGGGCCTTACCCGGTTACCAAAGAATGAATAAACAAATAAACAACAAAACAAAACAAATAGCAGCATAGGGGAGTAGCAAATATTGATTTAGGCAATCCATCCAAACGCCGTCTGGAGTTACTGAGTTAGTCTACATTTTGCACCTTGCGCATCCTCAGAGTTGTACCACTCATTTACGATACTTCTTTTATGCTCCCATCAGCTCAAGTGTCCATAGTAGTCCAGGCAACCATAGAACTAAATTGCTGCCATCCACTCAGTTTGTTCAAATGGTGCATTACAAAAGTGCTGGTACATTTAAAGAATAAAACTTCACATAGCAGGAGGGGCAATCCACATCATAATAAATCTATTCAAAAGTGCTTGTCCCATGTCATAGATAGATAGATATTTTATTTATAAAAGTGCCCATTTCCAAGGACTCTGGGTGCTGTACAATAAAACAAACAACAACATAATAATATACAGTAATGTACAATTATGTACTTAACAGTTCAACCGGGAGTGACATTAAAATTCATCTATCATTAACAGACCACTAGTCAGTCAAAAAAAGCCTGCTGGAACAGATAGGTTTTTAATTTCTTTTTAAAGGCTTCTACCAAGGGAGTCTCCCTCACATAAACAGGAAATGAGCTCCACAGGGTAGGCACAGCCACTGAAAATGCCCTGTCACCCGAATGCCTCAACCCTACCCTGGGAACTCTAAGGAGGCCTCCCCCGGTAGAACGGAGTGCCCGGGGCAGATGGTAGGGGATAAGGAGATTTTGCAGATAGACAGGTCCTCGATCATGCAGGGTCTTGTAGGTCAAAAGCCCTACCTTGAAGACAATCCTCCACCTCACTGGCAGTCAGTGCAGTCCGCAGAGAACTGGGGTGGTATGTTCACACCTCCTCACCTGACTGTAACCTTGCTGCCATGTTCTGCACCAGCTGCTGTCTGCGGTGGTTGCCTCCAGATAACCCTAGGTACAGGGCATTGCAGTTGTTCAGCCTATAAGTGATGAGAGCATGCACCAGTGTGGTCAAGTCCTTAGCCAGGATCAGGGCTCGGATTCGGGCGATATTCCTCAGATGGTAAAATCCACTCTTGACCATGGCCAACACCTACATATCAAGCGTCAAGCCATCATCCAGGATCATGCCCAAATCCTTCACCTGTCTAGACAGGGCAAGGGGAACACCCCCCAACACTAGGCCATGGGGAGACCCCACACCTCCTCCTCCACCTCAACGACCTGGATCCTCCACCAGTACCTCTGTCTTGTCTGGATTAAGCTTAAGCCAGTTTTGAGTCATTCAAGACTGGATCTCCTTAAGGCAAGTGTTAAATACAGAGGCCAACACCTAGATATTGGATGCACAGGACAAGTACAGCTGGTTATCATCTGCATAACAGTGAAAACCCAGCCTGTACCACCTGAGAATGTCCCCCAATGGCAGCGTATACACCATGAACTACAAGGGAGAAAAAACCAATCACTGTGGAACCCCACAGCACAGAGGCTTTGGGTTAGATGAGGTTAACCCCATCGTCACCCTTTGCACTCTGTCAGGTATGACCTGAACCAGTTGATGACATTACCGGACAGGCCACACCAGAACCGCAGATGGTCGAGCAGCACCTTGTGGTCCACAGTGCCCCAGATTGCTAGGGCTGTGGGGGCAGGAGTATTAATACTCACAAAAAAAAACAATGGTTTTGTCTTGAATTTATCATTGAGCCCAGGCCAGTGGAGGGCTTCTAACCTGTGAATCTAATACTGCACACTGCAGTTAAAATTTTTCTCATAATCCCTACCTTGTGGGTCTCTTTTAACTTGTCCTAGTCTCACTGCTCAGATATTGTGTTGGGTTTTATCCTTTACATTTTAAAAATGCAACCCCATGGCATATGTCACATTTTCTTGTTGCACTGTCCTGTGATGCTCTCCTACACTTTCTTTAAATGTTCTTTTAGTGCATCCTACATAGTAGTACCACAGTTACATTGTAGGGGACAGATGGCCCAGTGGCGCTGGCACTGGATGCCACACCTCATGCCATGATGGTGACCCGGGTTTGGGAACGAGCCTGGGCCATCGGGGGGTCAGCAGGGAAGAGAAAGGATCAAGCATCTGGAGGACAGCTCTCCTTCCTCGCGGGGTTCCAGGGACCATGCCTGGCACAGCAGTGACCGGCGGTGGAGACCAGAGGTACTGCGATGCTCGGGGTTTGTCTAGAGGGCTGCAGAGCCACAACAGGATGTTCCCTGGCATCACTGCACATCGGGGCTCCACCTGGGGGGCGGAGGTGAGGACAGAATAGAAAAACAGAGAAAATTCCTCTACCTCCTGATAGGTAATAGAGGGTCGAGGGGGGGTCAGTTCACAACACCCAGTGTTGGGCCCTTCCTCTCGCTCCTGTGTGCTCTCCACTGCCTCACTCCACCAGACTAGATTGCAAGATAGAGTGCCAGGAGGAGTATATCTGGCGGTCCTGCCTCAGGGAACTCAGAGCCAGGGGGCTGGGTGACAGTCAGAGCAGCTGGAAGGAGTGAGAGTGGGCTTCAGATGGGCAGTATCAGGACCAAGATCTCAAGTGACCACTCCTGAAAGAGTTCAGGAACATAGAGTGCAGAAAGAAACATAAAAACAACAAAAAAAAAACATTATAGGGGACAGATAACGCCTTCAGAGTCACAAGTGATGAAATCATTAATTGTGACTTGTCTGCTATCTCTGGGGTTTGTAAAAGGATTTGTTTTTTATAACAATGGGATACACCATGCATTTTCCACAGTTAAAACATCCCTCAGGAGGTTTAGGTACCCAGGTGGCTTGTTTTTATGGGTTGATAACTGTGAATCACCCTGTCCCCTATGTTAATCGCCCTTCTGGAGGTGGTTCTGAGTGACCTATTACATAACTGTGTTAATGCTAGAATGCTCCTAACTGCATTTAGAGTTTTCTTTACCATTTCAACCACCTGTTTTGCCTTTGTGCTATACTGTATATATATGTTGTAATAAAGGTGAGTTGTAGATCTATTCTGGCTGTTTGTACTCTCTGTTTACTTTCCAGAAGGGTAACCCTGTCCATACCTTCTACATCCTGTTTGGCTCTGTCACCTGTTCACTATATCCCCTCTGTTTGAACCTCCTAATCTGGTTCTTACTTTGTGTGTCACAGTCTTGGAACTCAGAACAATTCTGTTTTATCTTGATGAATTGTCCTTTCAGTTTGTTGCTGATGGTGTGGCAGGGATGGAAGCTGCTTGCCAACAGAATACTGTTTTTTGTCTGTTTGCTGCCTTTACAGATTCATTTTTAACTTCCCATTAGTTCGCTTTCTGATAATGTCCAGGAACTCAGTCTGATCTTAGCTATAATTTAACTTGAAAAGTAAGTAGCAGTTGCTACTTTTCAAATAATTCTTGAAATAATAAAGTTCTTTTGGTGTCTCCCACCACACCTTTGGCACTTCTCCTCGATAAAGCATTTCCAGATATCTACTTTTTCAAAAGAAAGGTTATTGTTGGGATTGTACACATATCCAGTCTCCTACTTGCCTACATACAGATTAGCCACACTGGGGGAAAAAGTTGCCCCCATGGCTGTCTGTTTTTTCAATAGGTAGTTTCTGCCCTGGAAACAAAAAATGTTGTTTTTCCCCATCAATTCACTTAGGTCACATAACCGTTCCCTGTTACCATCATTAATCTACTCATAACCCCTAGAAAAAAGTGTTTTTTGGCTTCTCTGTCCCCCTCATGGGGAACATTGGTATATAGTGCATCAACATCGACAGTTAGTAGCCACCACTTTTGTTGGATCTTCGTGCTCTCCACAAGTTTTACTATTTATGCTGTATGTCTGATGTAGAACCTTTGGTTCATCACCTGCCCCCTCAGGAAAGTGTCTACATACCAAGAGAGTGGCTCCATTAAGGAACCAATGTCAGAATTATTGGCTGATCTTGGGGAACTTACAGATTTTGATGTAGAAAATGGAGGGTTTATGTGGATACTCAGCTATCAAAACTCTGAACTCCCTCTTTGTTAGGAATTTTTTTGAAAGGCCCTCTTGCAATTTTTTTATCAACCAAGGTTTTTATTATGACATTGTGGATCCTCTCATAATGCCTGCTAACTGGCGTTCACCCTCCTGCTTATATTTCATGGTATCCCGCATGATCACACTTCCCCTGTTGTCTGCTGCCCTTATTGTTATGTTCCCATTTTTTTTCAATCCTTCCAATGAACATTTCTCTGCTTACATAAACTGTTGAAATGTTTTTCATTACCATTTCCTGAGAACAGTACTTTCAGGTCCATTTCACAATTCTTAATAAATGCTTCAATCTGAGACATCAGTGGTGGACAGAAGACTGATTTGGATTTCAAAGTCCTATTCTTGTTTACTTGTGTATCTTTGAGATTTGATGTATTCCTTTTATTCTGTGTTTCTCCCATTTCTTCATGACCTCTATCAAAAACTGCTCTCAAGTAAAGGTTTCTGGCAAACTTATGAATATCAACAAGTGTTGTAAATTTACTAGTCTGAGTTGTTGGCATGAAGGACAGTCCTTTGTTAAGGATTTTAATTTCATCTGGGCTGAGGTTATAACTTCGGTGCCCTAATTCACAAAAAAATGCAAATCACAGCGCAAAAGTTTGCACTACGATTTGTGATTGCCTAGTCTTAAAAATGTGCTATTCACAGTCAGCTAGTGCACTGCACTAGCTGACTGTGAATAGAGATAGGTCACATTGGCAGTAACTCCATTACTGCCAGCGCCACCCTACTAGGACCACCCTGACCCACAGCCAAGTGAATAGCCCCATAACAGCACTGGTGCGCTATTTCTGATTCACTAAGAAACCTATGGAAATGAGGCCATTGTGCATGAAAGGCACTAGGTGGCCATTTGCATGGCCATTATGGGCCCATTTGCATACTGTAGGCTGCGTGTGGCTTAGCACAGCCCCTCTAGCCCCTGCCTGACATGCAGCCACAGTTTCTGGTAGCTAGTGGTCCCCCCCCCCATGATTGCCGATTGCTGGTCCCGTTATAGTATAGTTAATTCTCTGGTGCAAGTGGTCCCTTCCCCCATTATCGCTGGACCCAATATAAATAAATATGATACCCTGACATCTAGTGATGCCCCCCGCCGATCGCTGGCCTGTTATGAAATTAATAGTTTCCCTGGTGGTAGTGGTCCCCTCGCTGGCCTGTGTATGACAGAAGTGTCCCTGATGTCCTGTGGTCTCCCCCTCCCACCTGCTCCCATGCCCGATATAGAATTCCTAATCCCTGGTGTGCAATGGTCCCACCCCCCACCTGATCCTGCACCCAAGCTATTTGTAATATTTCCTTGTGTCTAGTAGTGTCCCCCTCCCCACCAATCACCCACCTGATATACATAAATAACCCTCCCCTGGTGTCCAGTGGCCCTTCCTCCCACCTGATCCCTTTCTCGATGTTGAAAGCATATGCCCTGGTGTCTAGTGTAACCTCACCCATCCTGATCCACTGTATAGAAAAAGTACATATTTCCCTGGTGTCTAGTGGACCCTGATCCCTATCCCTGATCCCCTGTGCAAGACCCACACCTCCTTTTCCTGGCATCTAATGGACCCCCACCCTGGCAGGTAGTGTCACACCACTGTGTTCCCCCCATCCCAAACCAAGCCAGTGCCTGGGAGGGGGTCCACTACAGCATCAGAGCACAGTACTCCTCTCTCCACCATGGCTTGCCACTGACTGAGTTGTCAGTGAGTGCATACTGTATACAGTATATGCTCATTGACACTGATTGACAGCTCAGAGTGACCTGTCATTCACTGAGCACTTACTGTATACAGTACATGCTCATTGACAGCTCAGTCAGCAGCCAGCCATGGTGGAAAGGAGGGCTGTGCTGGTCACTGCTCGGGTTCAGGATAGGGGAGCAGGGTGGTGGGACACTACCTGCCAGGGTGGGGGGGTCCACTAGATGACAGGGAAGGGACTTGTGGGTCTTGTACAATGGGGTTGGGGATAGGGAGGGAGGTCTGCTAGACACCAGAAAAATGTGTAATTTTCCTAAACAGGGGATCAGGATGGGGGGAGGTTACACTAGAAACCAGGGTATATGCTATCAACATTGGGTTGAGTGGGGGGATGAACCACTGGACACCAGGGAAGAGTTATTTATGTATATCGGGCTGGCAATCAGTGGGAGGGGATACCACTAGACACATGGAAATATTACAAACAGCTCCAGCATGGGTCTGGGTGAGAAAAGGGACCACTGGACACCAGGGACACTTCTGTGTCATATATGGGCCGGCAATCAGAAGGGGGGGACCACTTCCACCAGGGAAACTATTAATTTCATAACTGGCCAACAATCGGTGGAGGGCATGGACCACTAGATGCCAGGGTATCATATTTATTTATATTGGGGCCGGCGTTCAGCGATCATGGGGAGACCACTAGCACCAGGGAATTAACTATACTATACTGGGGCCGGTGATCGACGATCATGGGGGGGGGGCACTAGCACCAGGAGAATATGTTTTGTACATGGGCCAACAGTCGGCGATCGTGGTAGGGGAAGTCCACTGGACAAAAGGAAAATATTAATTTCATAATGGGCTGGTGATCAGAAGAGGGGGAACCACTACAACCAATGAAACTATTAATTTCATAATGAGCCAGTGATCAGCGGTGGGGGGGCACTAGTCACCAGGATATCTGTGACAGGGAGCTCCTGCCACTCTTGAGGACCGGCCTTTTCTTAAATCTGTTGCAACAGTTCTTCTATTTCTTAGCTTAATCTATTATTTACAATTTCTAGTCCATAAGGTTGGCCTCCTATGGGCACCCCCTTCCCTTTCTTGACTATGCTATAGTGTCCTCTTTAAATTTTCCTTTTCCCTCTCAAGTCCTCGTACAGGAAGGTTCTTACTGTGATCTCTGAGCTGATGTAAAACAGGCTGTGGTCCTCATTGTTGGATTTAGTGTGTAATAGCACTATGTCATAAAATACCTTGCTGTATATACCTTATGTTTATGAAACCTGTGAATGTTGAAAATACCATGGCACTAGGTGTTTTTGATAATGGTAAAAAGTACTAGGTGATTATTATAAAAGTAAAGTTAGTTGTGCTATTTAAAAATGCATGTACATTACTGTAAACTGAACAAATCTGAAATTTCATGGTGATTTGCATATATCCCATGATACGTTGCATTATGGGAGTATGTGTGATGTTGTGTTTCTTTGAAACTTTGCTTATTGTCAGTGCCCTTTGGGGTAACCCATATTTCAGTGCTTCTGCCACGAGGTTTTGTCTTTAGCTTGTTTCAGTTTTTTTTTATTTGAGGCCACACTACCCAAGCAAACAAGGCCCACCTAGGGGTGGAGGCTGAATCTCAACTGCCAAGTTAGATCAGAGATCAGTGTCAGTAGGTGCTAGCTAAATGCAGAGAAAGGACATACATAGTCTGTTGCTGTAAACTGATGTACTGAAAAAGGGATATGCCATTGTTTAAGATTAATGGCTGTATCTTGAATAAACATCACACAGAGATTGTGTGCTGAACCTGAAGTTTGGTGTCTGGTCCATCTGTTATTTCACAAACCTTCCACAGACTTGGTGTCAGTAGCAGGAAAATTTCCTGTAAGTGTCTGGATTGACCGAAGAGGGACGTTTTCTGGTGGACATCGCCCAGCTGTCCCAGGTGGACCGATGTACCAGGAGTTGCCAGAGGAGAACCCGGAGAAGAAGCATGGGTTTCAGGCTGTACAATAGCTGTCATACTCAGACAGCTCTGTTGGTGGGCAGCTGTGGTGGTATGCGGGTGGGTTGAGCTGCCTGCCGACAGTGGGACCCTGCTGGGGTAGGGAGAGAGGAGTGGGTTGGGGGGTACTTGGGGGGGCTGTCTGCACTGGATGACTGCTATGGAAGGTGGCTTTACTGAGGGCTTGGGGCTGGGAGGAGAGTTCCTCTTTTCATTTACCACTGCTGGGAGCAGCATCATACAGGGACTTATGGGGGTCATCTTTACTTTTACTGCCGCCTGGAGCATCATCGTATGGGGGCTTGGTGGGGTCATCTTTACCTCTACGCGCCTGGAATGGCATTGTCTGCGGGGCTGGGGGTCATCTTTACTTTTACTGCTGCCTGGAGTGTCATCATACGGGGGCTTGGGGGGGTCATCTTTACCTCTATTGCTGCCTGGAGCAGCATTGTACAGGAGCGGAGGGGGGACACACTGGACTGCCAGGGTGGCCGGGCTGCCGTGCGGCAGCCTGCCTGTAGGTGACCACCTACTTAAGTCTAGTTTTTCTAGACTTATCTTTCTGTGGCACATCCCTGGATTTGCCCCAGGGTTGCACCACAGAATAGGGCTGTGAATGGGGTTGTGGCCTGTATGCATGGGCATGCTCCCGCATCACAGTCTCTCCAGATACGCCGCATAGCATTACTGGTGGTATGCAGTGCATCGGGGATGCGATGGTGCATTGGGGTTGCACTGACACATCAGCACCCTGCCAGAATCACCCTTGGGCACATTTTGGGGTTGCCCTGGCACATCTCAGATGCATCCCTTCTGTGAATCCTGCCCACAATGGACTGTTCTTAGCCCAGGAAAAACAGCAGGGCTGTCAAACAGCTGACCTGAGCTTATAAAAGCTCTAACATGCAGGCTGTTGTATCCCCCACTGCTGCAGCCCTGCTCTTATGTCAGCTGCTCAACTGAGGAAAATTAAGTTTTCTATTTCAAAATGTTAATAAATACAAAGTTAAATAAAATGTTGTGTATTCTGAGTTGTGATTTTTTTTGTAGGGAAATAAAATAAACAGGATTACAATAAGTTTTCTTGTTCAGTGAGCAAAACTAAAATGCTATTTATAACATTTCTGAATGATGTTCAATGAATGCATATGGAACCATACTACTGCTAATGAAGTGTGATATCTTACAGTGTTATTTGCTGTCATGCATGTTGAAGTGTAACAATGCTGTTATGAAAGATTTCCAGAATTTACAAATAAAGAACATTTTTTTTCTATGTGACAAAAGAGGAAACAGAAGCTAAATAAATATTTATATGCAGACTGATGATTGGAGCCTACAGTGCCTTTTATTTATTGCAATGCAAAATGTGAATGATTACAAAATAGGTCTAAAGATTTCTGTGTCCTGATTGGCTGAGAGGTAAATGTGGTTGTGTCCTTATCAAGGCATATTGTGCCAACCGGCACCTCTTCAGCCAGTCAGGACTCACCACAAGTAAGATATCACTGTGCCAACATCCCTGCATTGTTGAGCTGACAACATTCCTGCATAGTCGAGATGACTGCCCCCCCCCCCGCACAGCAACCCAACGTCCCTTACTGAAGCCACGGATTACACACTACATAACAAGTAGAACTGGGATCATGGTCAAACCATTTTACACCTTGTCACCATTTCTGTTCCCATTTAGAAAGTCAACCCTAGGTCCAGTGATCAATGAGACACTCTGAGGTGTGGTTTATGGGCTGATAAGAGCACTTCCCAGGTGCTAAAGGCACTCAGCCCTCATTACACACCTAGGGTATGCTGTTATCAGCCTAGTATTCCTTACTTATCAAACTGAATATTTTTTGTATAACTGTGGTATATGTAAGGAATAATACATGATGAGGTGTGGTTTATGAGCTGATAAGAGCACACCCCAGGTGTATAAGTGTCTTGTGCCTTTAGCACCTGGGAAGTGATCGTATCGGCCCATAAATCACACCTTGGAGTGTCTTATTCCTCTTATAAAATGGGTCCCCAGTTAAAAAAATATATTTATATATTTAAAGTTTCACAAATACAAATAAAAAGTGGGAAACACTAAAAGAAATCTTAGTAGAAAAGCAGTTTCAAACAGTATTCAAAAATAATTGTACAGCGCAGCAGCCTGGCAATCACTCGCTCACAAAAGCAGTCAGAGGAAGACATTTAGTAAGGTGGCTCATAAGGGACATGCTCACTACCACAAATAGTAAAAACAAAAGGAAAAACATCCTAAATAAAACATAATAATAGAACATAACCATCTTGTGAACTGTGCTTATGTGTGTGAGGATGGGGGCATAAAAATATACATTCTTGACCATCTTTGTGTGGGGGAGTGTGAGGAGAGGCAGACATACTGCTGTTTTCAATTTTCATTAAGCAACAGGGACTACTTTTCTACAAAGATTTCTTTTAGTGTTTCCCACTTTTTATTTGGATTTATGAATCTTTTAAAATATATATATATATATATATATATATATATATATATATATATTTTTTTTTACTGAGGGGCCCATTTTATAAGCGGAATAAAATCACAACTCACTTGTAAAATGGCAGGGTAAAATCCTCTGATTGGCTCTTAGTTATGTGTAAAATATGGTTTACACATGGTTAAAAAAAGGGATGCTCAGCAGTGAAGAGTCTGCAATACAGATCAATGGCCATTTGGAACACATGCATTTTAGTTAGCCCCCTACTGCCACAATTGATCTTCCACCATAAACATGGCTGCTACCTTTACACTGTAAAAAAACTTCAGCTGGGCCCTAAAAATAAAACTACCTTAAATAAAAAATAAAGCAAATGAATTAAATGTTGTTTCCTTCATTATCACACTCTCCTTACATACATAAACAAATTAGAATCAATAAGTATTGTTTATAGTTTTCCCTACAACTGTTTCTTTGCTGACAGTGAAAAATCCCCCTTCAGTCTTTACCTGCTTGTCAGGGAGCTCTCTTCTTCTTCCCCTGACAGTGAGATAACTGAGTCTCTGGCTGTAACAAAGGCCTTTGTTGTCTGTGTGTACAGTGTGTTGGAAGAGAAAAATTCTGCCAGTGGAACTGAGCAGAATTTTCAATCCATGTAGTCCATGGTAGACATTCCATGATAAACATTCCATATCTTGAATGTGGAGAACAATAGAGAGAAAAAAACAGGAAGAAGAAAGTAGGCAATAATACAATGACATTATCAATGACATTTCTTGCAGTGGGGGAAGGACTATTTTACACAAATGCACACAAGTAAATCTCTTTTTTTCTACATATAAACATGCTTTTCCCAATAGTCAAAAGTAAAAAAAAGGAGTCAATTTTATAAACGCAATAAGGCACTCGGAGGGTGTGTATAAAACATATTTTACAGCATGGCCAGCAGCTGAAATCACTCAGCCTTTGGCCTCATGCCTTACTACGCCCTTGGCCATGCTGTAAAATATGGTTTACACACACTCCTTCATGTCTTTTGCTTACATATGCACTTAAATAATACTTAGTCACTTTTGTTGGTTTATCCAGGCCATGTTGGTATTGTACATTTTGTTAAAGCAGCAGCACAATGAAAATGTTTTTACAAAAAGCTAGTTTTAGCTACAATTAATAAAAAAAAATAGAATACCTGTCAAATCTACTTTTCTAAGTACCTTCTATGCAGCACACCATGAGTTTTTTTTTTTCATAATCCTTACCCCTACCAGTTCTCGAATGGTATTTCTAAAGCAAATGTTTATAGTGAAAAAAGTTGGGTCACATTTGTTTCCCAGTTTGGTTGCACTGTTGCTTTAACGTGAATACTCCTTTAAGATTTTGAGCAGAGGCAGTGTTAGGCACAAGCTAGCCAAATGGCCACTTGATGTGCCAGCACAGAAGGGGAAAACTCAAGAAGAAAGTATAAGCAGAGATTGACTTAAAGTGTTAATATAAAAAAACAGAATTGCGGTTGTCACCCTTGTATTCATAGAATTTTCAAAACTTTTTGGATGTGGGCTGGAGTAGAAGGGAGGGAGGGAAGCGGGGCACTGGAAGTGGTGAAGAGGGAACCACAAGTTTTGCTGCTTGCGGTGCCATCAGATTTCAAACTGGTCCTGATTTCGGGTATAAAAACTGGCCTGGTGTATATCTGATTTACCTGTTAACAAGCACCATGCGCAAGTGCAAAATGCTGAGTGAGTCGCTGAGCACCACCTCTGTTTAAGCACACTGGCACTTTTTCAATAAAGGATCTTCTATGCTGAATTTTTAAATTTGGAGCAGTCTTTATACCAGACGATTGTTTTGTCTTTTACACTCACACCACACTTGCCTTGCTAGTGACCCTTCTTGTCTATGTTGAATCCTATTGGACAGCTAATCCCCAACCCAACCCCCACCTCCCTGGCCACCCCCTTCAGAACTCCACACCTCAACATAATCGCAGCTAGCCACATTGCATCTGGCAGCACATACAGTACCTGTTCCTCAATTTTCTTCCTGCACACAACATGCACTTATCTAAATCAGGAGCGTAGCCAGAAATTTCCATTTTGTACACAATCTCCAACAGTTACACCCCCCCAATTAAAAAATGTACACATCCCTTCCAAATGGCACCCCCTTCCAAACAAGTCAGATTGTTGTCAGATGATTCCTCTACTCTCTAAAGAGGTTATACATGTATCAGACCCTCCTCAGTGGCCTACACTAACCCAAATACTGCAGATTAGAATGATAATATTAACAGAGTGGCTTATGGTTTGTGACAGGCACTCAACAAAACTGTACACAAATGTGTACAGTGAGTATGCCTGTCTACACCCTTTATCTAAATTGCTTTACATGAGAAGATAGGGCTTGCACTAAGTACTAGTGTAGGGGAGGGGTTGCATTGTCAGAAGTGGCATCCTGCAAATGAAACACTGAAGAGCTAGTATCACTAAAAGTTGCAGGCAGAAAATGTTAATAATTACTGACAAGCATTTTTTATGCTTGAATAAAACGGCTTTAATTTTGCATTACAGCTGAGTGGTTATACCCATGAACTGTCAATCAAGCTCGCTCTAGTAACAGCACCTGCAGCAGGCCCACAACTGCTAAATAAAGGAGGTTGTAAAAGAATCATGTTGGTGTTTTTGTCTGTTCATGAGTTCAGCTAGTAAAACAAACAAGTTTAAACCTTGATGAAAGGCTCCACTACCAGACCTGCTTACTCTCCAAGAAAATACTGCTCGGACTCCTCCATCTCCCCCAGGGTCACTGCCTCTCTTCAGCCTGCAACCCCCACTATCTTCACCCGCAATTCAGAGAAAGCCCCTCTGGTTGTACCCAGGGTAAAAACCTCCCTTGCCCAGAGATCTTTCCACCATAGGGCACCCACGTGGTTTAATGCACTCCCAAGCACCATCACTAGTGCACCCAAGATCGCCCATTTCAAAACCACTCTTCGCAACCACCTCTTCAATATCCGCTCCTGCAACTGCTTCTAATTCTTTCACTCTCTTACCCACTCTAATCCAATATTCTCTGACAAAGTCCATTATGGACTGCAATCTCCATCTTTAACACCTATCCCATGATTAGGTCTGACTACTATGTTTAGACGCCTTCTCAAGCTTATAATGCCTCACTGCTGGTATGTTGTAAATATCATCATCCAAAGGTTATAAATAATGTCAGAAAATACCTACTTCCAAATCTTGTAACTACTGTCTGTGACAAATGTCTGTAACACATGCTTAATGTAACCACTGTTATACCATGTATCTTATGTTTAATGTAATTGTCTTTATACCTACTCTATGTTTCCATCTGTCTTACATGTGACGAGGTACCTTTGCAAATGAGCCTTGGCTCAAAGGTTGTAAACCGATATATCAAATAAATAAATAAAAATAAATAAAGCGTAATTTTTCTAGTTTTTATTTCTTCCAAAAACACCTAAACCGATCATTTAATAAAAATACTCATCAGTAATTATAAAAAACAAGTCATTGGTGGGTGGGTGTAACTGAGAATTTGATGCACACTGTCAATGTGGAATGCTTTTACAAACTCCTGGAGCTTTGCTCTCGGGGTTTATGTAGCATCCCACATCGCAGGTGTGTATAAAATTCTGGTTACCCCACAACCACTGCACCCACCCTTGTAGTATTCTCTAATTTTTAAAAGTATTATGGCATGCCCCTGCGCTAGCACATTGTGATGTCAGAATAGGGAACAGTGTGGGGGCGTATCTACAAACCAGGAAGTGGATAGGATTGGCAACTCCGCGAAGCCAAAAATACGATCCCTCCATTCCCAACAATGGCACCATATTAAAATGCTTTTTTATACCACAGCGAACTCTGAGGCAAGTAAACTTCCTTTGGAGCTGTGAGGGGGCATATTGAAATTCAGCACAAAAGGTGCTCTTTAAGGAACACCATTTATCACCCTTGAGATGATAAATACAACCCATAGTGCACATTTATTGTTGAAAGCTTCCTTATGTAGTATCACAACGCATATCTTCTCCCCCTATGTGTCATACTGTATTCAATATGCAGCAGCATTCCTCCTGTTTAGAATGAATTTTTGAGCACATTCTAGTGATAAAGTTTCTTTGTTGCAATAACTGAAAAAGAAAATTTATGTTTCTTTGTATTTCTGTCAGTTGATCTTATTGATATTTCACTTGGCAAATGTTTATCTGGCAAACTGTTCATTTTTACTCCTTTTTACGTTACAACGTATTGCCGCAGCGCAGGCGATCTTACTAACTGATATGACTTTTGGAGGTGTGTGACCCTCCTCCTGAAACCAGTACTCAGTGTAGCAGACGCGACCCTACCAGACCAATACATGCTGAGCTGTGTATGACAGCAGTTCGGCTGTGTTGGTCTTCACTTCAAAGAAAAGGTCCGCTGCCATCAGCGGTGGTAGTGTGTATGCAGTTAGCATACACATCAGCTGAACTGCTGTCATGTACAGCTTGGCATTAAAAGAAAACTCCCGCTTCTTCCCTCTGCTAATGTCCTCCCCCTCCCTCATTAGTGTGCTCCCTGCCCTGATGTTGTGTGTCGGGGGTTGCCCAGGTCCCTTAAACATGCACCTCCCCCAGCACACTGTGTGGCCAGCAGGGGCAGTGCCCAATCCCCGTCGACTGCAGCCTGCCCCAAACAAACACCCAGTTGGCACGCTGGGAGCCCACCACAGTGTGCTCATGCCTCCCACCCACGCACACTGTATGGCCGGCGGGGGTGCACAATCCCCACCAGCTCCAGTCCCCCCCCCAACAAACAGGTAGGTGGAACACTGGGAACCCACCCCAGTGTGCCAAAAGCATCCTTTTTTTCTTTTTTTAAAATCCTGTGAAAGAAGAAAACAATCCCTCAGTGAGTTCCTGCACCCCCCACCAACCCGCACCCACCCTCTGCACATCCACCACCCCACATCCCCCTCACCCCATACTTACCTCTGGAGCCCAACGCGATGATCTACAGTGGACCGGGAACATGTTTGCACTCTTCAAAGCTGACCACATACTGAGGAAATGCCGGTACGCTGTATGATGGCATAAATAGGGGTTTTCCAATTTAGGTGGATATTGCGGCCATTTTTTTTACTTTTTACACCAAATTTTCAACATGGGGTTCTTGACACTTCTTCTCATGAATTCAGTCACTGTCATGGCATTATTCGGTCCCGAAAGGTGATTTCATGGTCACTGCGTGGATTCACCTTTCAGGACTGAGTTACAAAATGACAGTGTTGGTGTTCATGAGGTGGGCTCTCAAAAAGCCTATGTTGCAAATTTGGTGAAAAAATTCCAAAAAATTACTGTTTTATGAGCATGCGTTGCGCAGTTTCCACGAGCTCTTGTAAGTTCACAAATTTGTAATATTTTCACTCCAGATTTTCAACATAGGCATATTTCCACACCTCCTTATGAACAGTGCAGCTGTCAATTTTCACATCCTGGTCAAAATGTGCTTTCGTGCTTCCGGTGCAAAATAGCGCAGTCGCTGCTGTAAATCAGTGTTTGCTACAGAGTAAGACAATCACAGTGACACTGCTCATTAGCAAAGGACCTAAAATGCCTATGTTGAAAATTTGGCGGCAAAAGTCCATAAAATGGCTGTGTTATGAGCTAGTGTTGCACAGTTCCTACGCAGACTAGTAAGTTCGTGAATTTTAAATATTTCCACTCCAGATTTTCAACATTGCCATTTTCCCACATCTCCTTATGACCAGTATATCTGTCATTTTTCACATCCTGGCCAAAATGTGTTTTCGCACTTCCGGCATGCAATAGCATGGCAGCTGTGGGAAATCATGTTCGGTACAGAGAAAGAAAATCACAGTGACACAGTTCATAAGCAGGCATCCTAAAATGCCTATGTTGAAAATTTGGTGCAAAAATTCCAAAAAATGACTGTTTTACGAGCGTGTGTTGCGCAGTTTCCACACGCCCTTATAACTTCATGAATTTGTCATATTTTCACTCCAGATTTTTAACATTTGCATTTTCACACAGCTCCTTATGAACAGTACAGCTGTCATTTTTCACATCCTGGCCAAATCTATTTTCACAGTTCCGTCGCAGAATAGTGCGGTCGCTGTGGGAAATCAGGATCTTACACGGTAAGAAAATCATAGCGGCACTGTTCATGACCAGAGGTGACAAAATACCTATGTTGAAAATTTGATGAAATAATTCCACTGAATGACTGTATTACAAGTGCGGGTTGTGCAGTTTCCACACAGGCTCATACCCCTGAGCACAACCAGGGCGTTAGGGTTCCTAAGACAGACACTTAAGAAGGATGAGGGTGAAATGTTACTCAGATGGAAGAGGAGTTGCAGAGAGGTACTCTGTTGGGATATGGATGCTGAAGGGACATGGATACAACTGGGGGAGGCCTGCACAAATGCCAAACACCAATGCAAATACCAGTAAGCAAACGTTCGGCATTGACCAATGCTTGTTTAGCTTAGTACACTTTAAAAAAAATGTTTGGCTGTACAACAATTAAATGTTTATTTCCATTCCTAAAATCACTCCCGTATCCTCCTCTTACCCAGCACTCCCAATATTTTCTTAGCCTGGCACTACATACCCAAATCTGAGAGTGTGATCAGTTTTCTGCACACTAGAATTTCTCTTGCATTTTACAAAATATATTTCATTATACTTTCTTATTATGTTGAAAATTAAAAACAGTACTTACAACTTTCCAAGCACCTTCTCCGAGACTCCCCAGATTGTGAGTTGATGACCATTAGTTTCAATCTGTTTCCACTGTTTATAAGGAGACAATTTATTATATTCTCTTTGCCATTTTTAGTGAATACCTATCCCTTCAGATTCGAGTAACTCTGGCCTCCTTTCAGAGTCTGGAGGTTTAATGCCTTGTTTGTAGATTTTCCTTATACAGTATCATTTCTATGATTAAGTTTACTTAAAAATTTGCATTGCTGCTTTTCTGACTACTGTTTATGTACTAACAGTCTCTTATCTGGAACTACAAATGTATAATTCAAATGTAACTTTTATATGTCTCTCATTAAGTGCAAATCTGCAAGTCATTTCAGGAATCTTTAGTCACCTGGATTCAATATCAATAAATGGTCAAATGCACTGTAACAAACTCATGGATTACATTAAGACCATTTTTATTGTCATCTGTTTGGTCAGAAGTACTGAAAGAGGCTGAAGCTGGAAGAAATCAGGATGGTATTTGAATAAACTGTTTTATAATGTATGGTGGAACGCTGTTATATGGCAATTTTTATCTTCTTACTCAATTGTTATACCATCGATGTGACGTCTTTTTGTTGTTACCCCATCGATGGTACATCACATCGATGGTATAACAACCATGATCATTCTGTGCATGTGTGCTTCACGATGCAACGGCCTTACTAAAATGGGCCATGGCGGTGAGAGCATGACCTGGTGTGGAGCAGCAGTGACTTAAAATTGTGAAAGTAAGGATCACACTTAATTTTTTAACTAGATATGTATGACCATACACTATAAAATATAATGTATGGTCATACATTGGCAACCAGTTTGTATAACCGGCTCAAGGTTACCATGGTGAAATAAACCTCTCTAGCTTCACTCTCAAGGTTTACATAGTCACCATAGCAACCTCTTGCTAGTTAACAAACTGGTTACCAATGTATGCCCATACATTATCCTCTATATAATGTATAATGCCAGTTATTGGTCTGTTTGCTGAATCGTAATTAAAAAAATCTGTGTATAATGGATTTTATCATGCAGTTAGCATGTTTTCACTGTTGGTAATGGGTATACATTTTGGGAAGTGATATTGACCAATGAGATTATGAGTAGATATCATGTGACATGGTTTCAAAAAGTGTATTTATGTGATGTACTAAATACTGCTCTTTGACCTCTGATGTAGCTCCCAGATACATGTGGGAAACATTAGGTTATCTGCTGGCATCCATGCAATACAAGACGTCTGTACCATGCTTGTTAGAGCAGATTCTTACACTTTATAAATAAAAGGCACAAGAAATGAATACGATGAAGTGACATGATTGATTTGTGTTGAGATCATGGTGAGTACTGTCTCTACTTTGAATTATATCAATAATTGGTCATTCTCACTACTATGTCAAGACAACGGCTGGAGTTTCCTTGATGTGATACAAAACTTGGCCATTTGCTTACATTTGAATTCATGGGATCAAAGACACCTGAAATAACTTTAAGCTTTACTTTTGTGGGTTAAGTGTTTAAGCTTTACTTTTGTGGGTTAAGTGTGATACAGTTTTTCTCTTGTGTTTTGTACTAAAACGTGTGCTAATTCAGTATTTCTGTGTATTAAAAACAGTGGTTTGCAAAAACTGCCCTTTTATACCGTGTGCCTTTTGAACTTTAGAGTTCCCCTCCCCCACTGTTCCATATGCTACAGCACCCACCTATGCTAACTTGTGAATCAGCCTATATAAACCATCAGTTTGATTGTCAGAAAAACTTAGACTCAGTCATGGCAAATGTAGCCACATCCAAGGGTTAGAATTGGATGTGACTTTAAACATCATCACATTCATTGTTCCCAAAAACAGGTAATGGGCACAGCATGGCTGAGATTGATGCAGACGCATCTTGGAGAGCCGCTTGCATCCCTGATTTTAAAAATCCAGCACACTCTACATGATAAGGTCTATGCTGGCAAAGTCTACCTAACATTTTGGGTGTTTAAATATTGCATTGTGCCTCAGCTGTTTGTATTGTCCATGTGCTATGACTACTGGTTTGCTGTGTTTTGAAACTGTATGACTCTATTACTGCTGTCCACTGAGACCATGATGTAAATGGAAACTGGTGAGGTAATCTTGATGTGCTAAATCTTCAATACATGAAGGAATGCAGAGCTAAATAAAGGAAAGAAAAAAGTATTATTTTGTTTTGCCATCTGTAGTTTTCAGGTTTAATTTGTGTAATCAATTCCATGCAGTGCTCCTGCAGTATCAGATACAGATACAGATAACAGTGGTTTATGACTGTTCCAATAGAAGGGTCTGAGGGAGTCTAAAATCAAACTGTGCTGTTTTATCCAAAGGAAGCCTAAAGCTTCATTATATTTCATACCCTTTATAGTACTCCGCAGTCAGAAACCAGTGGGCATTCCTCGTCCGTCCTATAGGTTGATGCATGATCCAATCAAATTGAAGGGGGCGAGGACATACCTCTGTGATCATCAGATCTTCTCCAGTTCACTTCGTGCATCAAGATAGGCTGGTCACATCCTAATGGCTCCCAACAGTTTCTACAATTTTGAACAACTCTGCAGATACATGTTCCTTTTATTTCTAACCAACAAGCAGCCTGGTAGCCAGCAAAGATCAGTTTAACACTAACTGCATGCAATTATCTGTAAGAAGCGTCTATTTCCTGCTTCGGGTAATCATACAGTCCTAAGGAAATCAGAGTAGCAGAAGCAACTAGGCTACAATACATTATCTGTTTTTCTGTGTAATAATTTTTTCCGTGCTCAGCAGGGAACAGATTCCTCCTCCCGTAGCGCGTCCTGAGTCCTCAACAGCAGCACACTTGCACTGCTCAGGGCTGGAGTCCCTCCTAGAGTGACCACCGCCCACAGAGAGCCTCTTTGCACTGCTCAGGGCTGGAGTCCCTCCTAGAGTGACCACCACCCACAGAGAGCCTCTTTGCACTGCTCAGGGCTGAAGTCCCTCCTAGAGTGACCACCGCCCACAGAGAACCTCTTTGCACTGCTCAGGGCTGGAGTCCCTCCTAGAGCGACCACCACCCACAGAGAGCCTCTTTGCACTGCTCAGGGCTGGAGTCCCTCCTAGAGTGACCACCACCCACAGAGAGCCTCTTTGCACTGCTCAGGGCTGGAGTCCCTCCTAGAGCAACCACCGCCCACAGAGAGCCTCTAACAATCTACTGGGAGAGGTCCCTCCAGTAACAACCTCCTCATATACTACCAAACAACCCAAAAACTGCACCACCCACTTTTGTTTGGTACCCGCAGGCCTGGGTTCCTCCCGTAGCAACCCCTACCCACAGAGAACCCCCTAACAAGTATTTGGAGAGGTCCCTTCAGCAGCGACCCCTCATGTACTAACAAACAACCAAAAGCTGCCTAACAGGGGAAAGCAGGCAGAATGAGAGCCTTCTGTAGCCCCTCACCAGACCACAGGGACCCACAAATACACATCACTGGCAGCAAGACCCTACCTGACTCGTGCGACCCGGCTGCAGCACCATGCCCCTGCGGGTTGTGAGCAGAAAGTCAGCCATATAAGAACATTCAGTCCAAGGTCCTATGTTGTAAGGCCGCCCTTTTTCACGCTATTTTGGAACTCTCTGCAGATCCTTTGTCCCAGGGGCCATAAATCCAAGTACTCCGCCCCGAAACAGCTCCCAGCCATATTCCCACTCGCCTGTCCGGAATGTGGAGCCCCATGATTCTTAGTGGCCCTCGCAATACATGGTGCTATAGAGCTAGAGGGGCATGGAAACCCTGCACTACATCGCTGAGTTAAGACCTATCTCTTTAAAATGTTTGCCTCTTCAGGATAACTACTGGCCGCTTTTTTCATCTCCTTAAAACTTAATTTTTCAGTGTCTGGGTCCCTCCTGCAGTGACCCTTGCCCAACCACATCAGCCCACAATCTCAGCAGAGGCCACAGCAGGTGACCACTACTTCCCAGGCAGCATCGAGATATATTACCTGCCATTTCAGTCATTCACAACACCATGGATTTTCCCCAGGAAAGTACCTGAGCTTCTGCTCCCTCATCACCGGGTAAGTGAGCTCCACGATCCCCTCCTGTGCAGCTATTTTCCTCTTTGAGTCTCATTCACACCCTTCCATGGTTCTTGCCAGCTCTCCCAGTGCCTTGTGGGCCACAAACCCATCTACTCCCCCAATGAGGCAGCTCACGGTCTTCTCCCTCAATCAAGTCCGTGAAGACATGATACCCTGCAGCCTCCCATGATAGCTGGTATGGAGCAGCATCACAACCACACGGGATTACAGCAACAGCTTCACTGGTTCCACAGCACAACATACAACATACAAGGCTCCCAAATCCCGCGCTCTCCCACGAGAACACGCCGCCGTCATCTGGCATGGGTCTCTCTATCCAGGGACACGACCAGTATATCATGAGACTTCAGGCTGTGGAACACAGAGATTGAAAGATTGTGGGTCTCAGCCCCACACCCCAAGGGTAACAACCAGGGAAAATATGGTAGTGCAGTACAGAGGTAGGCTGCACAGTGGAGTTGACAAGCTTCCTTTTTTAGTACCAAGAGTCAGATAATTCTGCCCCCCCCCAAAAAAAAAGGAATTGGCGGAGTACATCATTATACTGACCTACAAATCCAGTGCAGACACTATAGTACAATGGATTAAGGCCCTGAACTACAATTCTACAGTGCTGGGTTTGTATCCCACAGACCCATTCTGTGTGAGCCTGAGCAAGCTCTTATCTTCCCGGTACTCCCAGATCAGACCTGGGTGCAAGCCTAACTTGGGAATTACTCATGGCTAAACAGTATCCCTTTCTCATCCACAACCACAGGGCTTACTTCATTCTTAGTGGGCTACATATTTTGCTTTTTCGGTTCGTACCCTGTGATAATTCGTTGCATCTCAGATGGCTATTCAGCTGCACCTCAGATGAACAGGTTCTACCCTGGAACATCCTCCCAGGTGGAGTAAACTTGACTCCCAAAAGGGATAACTCAACCCCTTATGAATAACGGGCATCAGCCCAGGAAGTTAGCAGGGCCAATGGGATAAACAAGTGACATACTGAAGGACGGGTCCCTGCACTTCAGTTAGGAGATAACCCACACCCACGGGCATCAACCCAGGAAGTTAGCAGGGCCAATGGGATAAGCAAGTGACATACTGAAGGACGGGCCCCTGCACTTCAGTCAGGAGATAACCCACACCCACGGGCATCAACCCAGGAAGTTAGCAGGGCCAATGGGATAAACAAGTGACATACTGAAGGACGGGCCACTGCACTTCAGTCAGGATATAACCCACATCCTCGTCAAACGGGGGACATCGCAAGAGGCAGGACCAATCACTAAGGGTGACTTTCACCATTCCTGACCAATCCAACTTTCACCTCTTTGGCACATCCGACCCCTTGGAGCCATTCCACACTGTATATAAGAGCTGTCCTTACCATGCCCTTCTTCAGCTCCGACACTCAGTAACGTACTATATAGCCAGACAGCAGACAGGCCCCACTTCAGGATACGATGCGCCTGATGCACCACCGTACGGTCCTCCATCAGAGACCATAGTGCAAATCCTTAACATAGCCGGGGGGTTTATATGCCCCCGCCACCCCCACACCTCCTCCAATATATGAGCCAAGGGTGGGGCATTCCCTTCTTTCGTCACCGCCTTCTCAGACATGTTTTTTTCCTCTCACCAGCGTCTGGGACTTGCGTCCACATCTACCCTAGATGGGTTGGGAGGCTCCTACCACTCAGGAAATTGGCCACTCACACTATGGCACAACTTCTCTAGTGATAATGAAACCCCCTCAGGATGGCAGAAAGTCCCCCATGATATGCCATCATTAATGACTGCCTGACACCCTGTCCAGCAGTGGCATCCTTCTATCCACACGAGTACGGGGATCCGTGCGACACTCCTAAGGCAACAAGGGGGCTCAAGTAATTCCATACTCTGACAACCTCGATCTGGTGAGAAGGAGAAGAAGAAAAAAAATATATATAGTGACTCCCCAGAATCACCAACTGCATCTAAGCAAGCAACAGCACCCCACAGGTGCTCCAGGTAGTTGCACTACCATACAACATTAGTGCATGTGTACCTACTAATTCTGCAGCATGGCATTTCTAAATTTAGACTGCAGCAGCAGGGCTACAGTGTATCGGACTATACTGTACAGCAAAGGCACCCCCTCCAGTAGCGGGCCCTGAACCATCAGCGTCGCATGTTTGTCCTACAGGGTAGCTCATATGGGCTGTGGTCCCGCCTGTAGCCAGTGGCCATTGGAGCCAAACCCATGGATGCTTGGGTGCTCCATCACCACAAACTTAACGTAAGCACCCTCAATAGTCCCAGTGCAGACTGTAACTCAGGAATATGAGGGAACCTGGTCACAGATGTGACAATGATCACCAGCAACGAGCGGCAACAAAGATGGCTAGAAGTAGGCATTCCCACCTATGGTAGCATCACGCAATGACACGCAACTGCCAATGACTATTCCGCATTTCTGGACCCCAGGGCAATGAAAGCAGACATATAACCAAAGAATCACTACAGCTACTCCACTGGGTAGAAAGACGTTTACAGTCCGTCACAGCCACATCTTTACCTGGGACAACCAACACCGAGGCAGATGGGCTGAGCGGAACCAACATCAACCAGGAGGAGGAACAATCAACTGTCAAGCCTTCCAGAAGTTTCTATCCAATTGAGCCTCCCTCCAAGGGGACCTCACGGCATCTCACAAATATACGCAATTCACTAACTACCACTCCATGCCCTTGGACCCAAAGGCAAGGGAGGTGGACTCTCTCTGTCCCATGGAATTCTCAAATGGGCTTACGCCCTTCTCCCCTTCACAATACTGCACAAACTACTCTGGGGAGGCCGTATAGCACTGTGGTTTAAGGATCTTCACTTCAACAGCTTAATCTGGTTTAAGGTCAGTAGGCATTCATCTGTATCCCCCTCCCCCGGATCGTTCCTGAAAATAGGCAGGATTTGTCTAGTGCACTTACCCGGTCAACAAAAAACGAAATAAATAAAAATCTGGAGATCTACATTTGAATCCCATAGACCCCACACAAATGTGGAGTATCTTTAAACAAGGTTCGATGGACGGGAGCACCAGTGGTAGTGGTGGCACCCATTGGATTGAGGAGCCCATAATATCCTCTCATCCAAGCAATGACAGTCGACCAGCCCATGTCTCTGCCTTACCGACCACACCTTCTGCCACAGGGACCGATTTTGCATCCAATCCCATCCAGCCTGAAGCTGGCTGCAGGTCTCATGAAAGCAATAGACTGATAAGTTAAAGCCACCACACCTTAAGGGTGATTCAAATGTTACAGTCCAGGAAACATTCAACAAATAAGATTTACCATAGACAATGGCAGAGTTTTCCAGGTAAGGTGAAGGGAAATGGGCAAGTCACCATCATGGGAAGGTCTCCCACAGATTTTAGACTTCTAAATGAAGGGGCAAACAAGAGCCGAAGCCCACATCCCTCAGATTCCAAGCATCAGCAGTATTTGCCGTTAGAGGACAAATGCTAGGAATAGGCCACCTTTGGTTCACACCCAGACTCAGTTAAATTACTCAGAACAGTATTATTAGCACCCCCAAGGTAAGGTCAAGATGCCCTCCATGACACTTCAACACAGTACTAGCTGCCCTACAATCATCCACTTGACAACACGACAACCTGCACTGGTGCGCATTCAAGACAGCATTCCTGGTTGCAAATCTACTCCGCGATATGGATTGCAGAGTCTTCAGGAACAGTCACGCAGGGTGCCACTCATTCCACTTCACAGTGATAGCATTGTCCTCTGAACAACACCCTCTTTTTTCCTCCCATGATAACTCCCACATGCCACAGGAAACACGATATCCTTCTGTCTTACATAGCAGGTGATCCCACAGACACACCTCTGCTCCACCCGCTAGACTTCTGTCATCTGCTATGACAACCCCTCAACATAATGAGTGACATCCGTAAAGCAGACTGTCAACATTACTCAATGGGCCGAGGGTATGGCAGGCAACCTCATAAGACACCAGTGCTACAGGAGTCAGACAGACCATTTACAAGGCCTACAGGGCAGCAGCCCAGATCCCACCTGAGGAAATCAAAGATCACCCCACCAGGGCAGTGGCAGCATAGGGACAGAGTGTGGGAATGTAACAGTTGCAAACATTAGTTCAACAACAACCTGGTTTTTCAAAATACGTTCACCATGCAGGCAAGACATAGCATCACAAGAAAAGGACAACCTTTGTAAGGTCAGTGCTGCGAGCTGGTGCTCGGCCACACACAACTTCTAAACAATCTGCCTCTTCTTTACCCTCCCAAGAGTAATCACTAGTAATTTGCACTGCTACTAAGGTCCCACTGGTTTCTGACTGTGGAGTACTATAAAGGGTTCGAAATATAATGGGATTTACTCACCTGGTAAAGGTGATCATCTGAGTACCCTTTATAGTACTCCACAGCTACACCCAGGACGGCAGATTGCTCAACGGTATTGGTCAACAAAGGCATGCTTACAGAATGGTATCAAGAAGCAACGTGGGGGATGAATCCCAGTCTCTAAATGTTTTCATATGAAACGACAGATCATATGTTTTTTGATGTTACAGTATTTTACTACACTCAGGGAGTGTTTCCACAATACAGGACAGACAGTTACAAAGTAACCACTGACTATTTGTCTGTTCTACTCTGCCTTACTGCCTTACTAGATGGGCTACCAGGCAATAGCCAGAGTGGACACCACATAAGGGCGGAGGCCATCTTCGTGCCTATAGTGGCTACTTTCTTCTCCCTCTCTCCCTCTCTCCTTCTCTGGGCTATATGTCTCTATCTCTTTTATGATGTTTTAGCTATGGAAGAATCACACTGGAGAAGATCTGAAGATCACAGAGGTATGTCCTCACCCCCTTTAATTTGATTGGATCGTGCATCAACCTATAGGATGGACGAGGAATATCCACTGGTTTCTGACTGCAGAGTACTATAAAGGGTACTCAGATAATCACCTTTACCAGGTGAGTAAATCCCATTCACCCACTAGATCCTGCCGTACTGGAGCACTCATGAATATGACTGAGCTGAGTCAGATCACGTCATGAATATAAAAGAGCCAGTGAGAGTGTGTGTCTGTTTGGGGGAGGGGCAGTGTTGAGCAGGAAATAGAGTATGTGTAGCCCCAGGAAGCAGTTTAAGCCAAGACAGAGCTGAGCTGAACACGCAGGACTCCAGAGGGAGACACAGCACATATTTAGTCTTTGTTACATGAATCCGTCTGTCAGTCTGTATTGTTCACACCTTTCTATTCCCATTTCATAAACATCTTTTTCTACTACATTTTAAACCAAAAGAGACTGGTGTAGTGAAAAGGAAAATAAAACTGGAGGTAAGAGAGATAGGGCATGCTTACTGTTCTTTCTCATCAAACTAAAATGGGCATGAACAGGCTTTTTCACTGAAACAGCACTACAGATATTTGAATTCATAGGATACAAGTACTCAGAAAAGGGGCTTACGGGTGATATTGCAATCTATCAGAAAACCCTTACTTTTGAATTGTATACAATATCTTGTTGATACATGGGGATTCTGCTTCCTGAGAACTGGATGTCTCAGTCAGCTTCAAGGAAAAATGTTTTATTTAAAATGTTTACCCTGTTTGCACGTATTTACCATGCTTAAAGCTGAAGTTAAACTTTAGGGGCGAATTTTCATGCTTAGCAGATGTTTCATAAAGTGTCTATGCAAAAATGCAGCAAAGGGCTGACTTCATGGAGTTTCTGCAGAAATATGCATTTTGTGACTTTGTTTCCACCGTAAAGTGCACACTTTGCATCTTTTTCTGCAAAGATAAAAAGTCTGCAAAGGGCTTACAAATTTGAGAATAACTCCACAAACATGTAGAAACAACTTTATACCTCTTGCTATTCTTCTCCATTTCTTAACATTATTTTGAATCTTTTTATCTACATGGAACTCGGCAAAAAAAGAAAAAGAGATAGTTAGAAATATAACTGTGACAGACCCTTAATGGGACTATAAGTTGAACAAGCCATACGAAAAAAATGCATCCATAGCACTCAACTAGTGGCCAACTAGGTGTCCACTGAAGGCTTATTGAGTGTAAGCAGAAATGTTTCAGTGCAACTTATCATGCTGGAATATTCAACTGTCCTGAATTATATCAAGTTTATTTAATTTCAAATGTTTCAGTGCAACTTATCATACTGGAATATTCAACTGTCCTGAATTATATCAAGTTTATTTATTTTAAAATGTTTGGCTGGGGAAGGCACACTGACCCATAGTTCATCTCCTCCAGGTGTGTCCATGAAGTACAGGGAGGTTAAGTGACTTGCTTAGGATCACACGGTATAGAAGCAGTGGTTGTGGGTTTCAAACCTAGGTATGTTGAGTCTCCCAAGTTCATAACTCTAAGCCTCTAAACTATATTGCCACCCACAGCTGCACCCAGTGTGAACAGTTGCAATCACAAATAAATTTCTGGAACTAGCAGCTACTGATACATTGCAGTCAAAAACATTTTCCATCAACACGGTTTTCATGTACAAGAACAACACAATCACAACTCGGCTCAAACATGAACAAATATTATTATGTAACATTCACTTTCATTTGTTCATAAAGCATTCTCAGTTTTGAAAAATTACCGTTTATTGTTTTGTGTTAAAAAACCAAAAATAAATGCCAAATTGGAGTCATCATGCACATATGGAAAGTAAGCAGCTATGAATACATGTGGAGTCAGTAATATTTTCCATTATCATTACTCACATTTTTGCACAGCACTGTAAACTATTGTCAAAACAGACATATGTAACATAACCAGGTATGTGCTGTGTGGCAAGAAAGGAAATTTTTTGCAGTGTTTTTATCTGATGTCATTTGGTATCACCCCCCCACACACACACACACCTCATACAGAAAATATGTTCCCTTTTTTCATTATGCAGAACAAATGGGAAACAGGAAGTAATGGATACCTTCGAGGACTGCGTGGGTAGCCTTATTGTGGTGAGCGGATCATAATACAAATAACATACATTTAATTAATTATTTTTTCCCAGTCTGTATTGTTTTTAAGTGCACAGTGACTTGATCACTAGTAAAAGTGGAATCTGCATTATCAGTTATGTAGCAAGGCAGAAATGCAATAGTAAACAGTAGCAAGGAAAGACAAAAATGGAAAATATTTTATCAATCAACAGCCCAAAGGGGTGTGTTTTTTTTTTCCAGGGTATTGACCAGTGTCGTATTATGTGTCATTTCAGTGAGACATTTCAATATGATCAGATCGGCAGGTAGATTCCAAGTTGGATATTCAGAATTGAAGGGCAGAAATTCTTATTCAAAAAAAACTGTTTGGATGTAGAGTTGGACTCCAATTCAGATTCTGCATCCAATTACATGTTAACCCCCATCCATGGTATATAGTAAAAAAAGGACACTGGCAGCTCAGCAAGACCTCCTTCCCCTTCTACCACTCTTGAGTCTATTCTTACAGGCTCCCTTACCTCAAGTCTGCTGTTGCTGAAATGCTGGGAGTTGACTCGGTTTGGCTGGGTGACTCTGTTGTCCTATAGAGGACTAGAATGTAGTTGTGTGGTGCTACCTGGGTAAAAGAAGGTGTTACTGGTGCCAGTGGCACTTGTGATGCACAGAGGATACGGCGCCAGCATTCAAGAAGTAAGGAGTCTGCCAACCATCACAGTCTGGCAAGAGAGACCCCCCCAGCAACCCGTTAACTACCATAATTATGACTGCTGCCAATTTGCTCCCAACTAGCCAGCCACTGACTGTCCCATCCTGCTCACGGTCTGATCTAAATACCGAATCAACCAACTGGGTTAAAAAAACACTGCACGCGATCCATCACCTGAAGTACAGTCCATCCTCTCCCGGAGTGGCTTGGGGAAAATAACTGAAGAAGTGGTCGAGCTGAACAAAACCCTGAGTTACCACCAGATGGCTTCCTCAGTACAATATCTGCAGAGTGGATAAAACCCATGGTTTTATTGAGGTTGGCCGCCTCCTCACCATAACACCTTACTGTGCCCGTTTGTGTGAGGGAGACTCAAGAGGCACATGGGTTGATGGAATGAGTAAGAGTGGAGCCAGATGTCATGCTGCTGGAGACAGAGGATGAACTTAGTGACGGAAGTTCAGAAGCCTGTGTCATAAGGTGAATTAAAGAAGAAAAAAGGTGGTAGGAGTTTTAATTTTAATTTTGAATACAGTAGGATGCGAGCAGTGAGCCATTGGCCAATTTGGTTCAGTTTCAGTTTGGGTTTGGTTTGGCTTCAAGAATTTGGCACAACCCCTTCAACTTCCAATCTAGTAATTGGAATGAGGTAAAGCTGACTATAAATACAGGAGCACTGTTCATCTTTTAGTATGTTGTATTTTGGTGAGTAATGGTATATAATTTGCATGGAAAAAATTAAATAAATCCCCTGTGAGTTTAGTACCAAGGTACTTTACTAAAGTAACTACTTTACATGGGCATGTAATCAGGATTTAAGTGATCTGAGCGAGTTTAGACATAATAGTTATATTCTGGACCACTTGACTTTATAGCATGGTAAATCAGTAAATGCCTGAGATATCAGCAATAGTTGTTGTATAGAGCTGTATAGATTGGTGATGTACAAGATGGCATCATTAGCATACATATTTATTGTATGATTTGTATATCGTGAAATATTGGTGAGTTGTGTGTTTTTCCTGACGACAATAGCTAAGGGTTCATTTACTAGTACAAAAAGAAGAAACATAGAAACATAGAATTTGATGGCAGATAAGGACCGCTTGGCCCACCTAGTCTGCCCATTTCTCTACCTAACGGATAAGCTGCAGATCCTAGTTAACCAACAGCCTACTTCCTCTTACCCCCCACTAGAATTGCCTTATGTCTGTCCCATGCATTCTTGAATTCCCCCACTGTTTTTGACTCTACATCCTTCTCAAGAAGGCTGTTCCATGCATCTACAACCCTCTCTGTGAAGAAATACTTCCTCACATTACCCCTGAGACATCCTCCCTCTATCTTCAGATTGTGCCCCCTTGTTCTTGCACATCTCTTTTTCTGAAAGATGCTACCCTCTTGGACTTTGTTGATTCCCTTGAGGTATTTGAAAGTTTCTATCATGTCCCCCGATGCTATGCATCTTAAGCTCCTTTAGTCTCTTCATATGTCTTCTGGTGCAGACTCTGCACCATTTTGGTTGCCCTTCTCTGGACAGCCTTCACCCAGCCTATGTCTTTGCAGAGATGGGGTCTCCAGAATTGCATGCAGTACTCGATGGGGTCTTGCCAACTTTCTGTACAGAGGGCCAACAACTTCCTGTTTTCTACTGGTGATGCCTTTCCCTATTCATCCCAGTATCCCCCCAGCCCTCCTACTGCCTTCTCACATTGCTGGCCCACCTTTAGGTCATCTGATATGACTACCCCCAGGTCCCTTTTCATTTTTGTTGTTGTCAGTATCTCACCCCCCCATTGTGTACTCTTCCCCTGGGTTTTTGTTTCCCAGGTGCATTACTTTGTACTTGTTTGCGTTGAATCTAAGCTGCCATACATTTGACCATTCCTCCAACCTTGCCAAGAAGGAATGAAAGTGGGCTGCCTTGTCTAGTTCCTCTACTGAGGTAGAAATTCAGGGATAAGATATTGTTGGTTTTAATTTTTGAAACTGGAGAGGAGTATAGCAATTTAACCTACTATCTAAAAGTGGGCCTAGTCTTTTGTAATTCTAGAGTTTTATGGACAAATCCAATTCCACCTCATCAAAGGCATTTTCTGCATCTATCAAGAGCAGAATGCCATCTGGATTTGTTTTTATTCTTTGGCAACTGGGTAAAGCCCACTAGGCCCAAGGATCCTGAGGCTCTGGGGAGGTTAAGTGACTTGCTCATGGTCACATATTATGTGGGAATCAAACTCAGGTCTGCTGGATGTATCATGCTCATTCACAGTTCATTACTCTAACTTCTAGGCTATACCAGCCCTGTTTGATTGTTGTGCTTTATATTAATGGCTCTTTGAACAGTCCCCTAGTTTTCTGCTCTGAAGGAAACCATTTTGGTTCTGAAGAACTAAAGTGGGTACGAATTTCTCAAATCTGGTTGCCAGAATTTTAGAGATTTTAGTATTGGTATTCAGTAGTGAGATTGGTTGGTAGAAAAGCACAGTTGATGTTTTTTGTATTTTTTATAGAATATGAGGATTGACACTTCATAAAATGATTTGGGTGTGCTATTTAGGTTACTGAAAGAATTAAACAGATCTGCTAGGTATGGGATGAGCATTGCCGAGAATGCTTTATAAAACTCAAGGGGTAAACTGTCTGGACCTGTGGCTTTCCCATTTGGGAAATTCTGATGGCATTTACAATTTTCTTTATGGTTATAAGTTTGACTAATAGTGGGAACTTTTCCTGAGGTACGTTAGTAAAACATATGTCTTGTAGGAAGTGATTGACTGACTTACTTAGGGTTCAGTGACCTTTCTAACTGATAGTACTTTTGCTGGGATTATGAAAAGTGGTTAATACCATTAGGTTGAGTCATAGAAACATAAAAATATAGAAATTGTCAGCAGATAAAGACCGCTAGGCCCATCCAGATTCAAGATGTTACCAGTGTCATATTTTTGGGGATGATTAATTCTTGTTCCTGATCATGCGACCTACTGCCGTATGTGCAAAAGGATGGGTTGGCATCCATTTTGGGGAGTGAAGTAGAGAAGAAAGTGGAGTAGGAGGCATACCTGCAGGGAGAGGCAAAGAAAGTGCAGGAGAGGAGGTGATAAGTGGTGTCAGCGTGGCTCAGTTGGTAGCACATCTGTCTCTGAACCAGATGGTTGTGGGTTCTCGTCCCACACCGGGATGGACTTGCACCTAAAAATCTCTGGCATCTGAGTGCAGTATTGGGGGGTGCTGTACTGCTGGGGTGTGCCATCCTTCGGATGAGATGTTAAACTGAGGTCCCTTCTGCCCATTCTGGTGTTGTCCTGGTGGGTGTCCAGGTGGAAGTAAAAGAACCCAGGGTACTCTCCGTAAAGAGCAGGGAACATTCCCGGTGTCCTGGCCAACATTCCCCTTCCCATAAACCGGTGCATGCAATTATCCAGGCTGTGTGTGGGTGATGATGTGAGATATGGCCGCCACCACACATTCAGTCACTTCACTACCAGTCTAGCATTGCTTGTAAAGTGCTTTGGGATACTGTGTATGAAAAGCGCTATATAAATGCTGATTCTTCTTCTTCTTCTTCATAAGAGGCAGAAGATCACCCCTAAAGGGATCCTTACAGGTTCTGATGCCAGCTCTTAGGTGGGGTCCCAGTTATGATAGGAAGGAAATGGGACTAATGCATCCAGGCCTGCTGGGTGTATCCTGGATTTGGGTTGAAGGAGCATCATTTTGTTGAGACCATTAGGGCTCCAGCTTTGGCTGAAGTGGGTTGGTGGAATGTTTAGAAATGCATCTTCCTGGGCCATACAGGTCCATCTAGGTGTCACCTCGCCTGCACTCCTGAGATGTGTGCTGTGTGACAACAAAGGGCCAGGGAAGGGTCATCTGTTTGGGAACTGCAATCCCTGGGCTCACAAGCAGTGCCCATTTTCTCTGGATTTCTGCCTGGAGGCCCATGTCCCTGTGGTCTCCCTAAAAAGAGGTGCCCTGTGGAGGACAGTGTGTGATTGGAGGAGGAGGAGGAGGAGGAGGAGGGACCCTAGCCTAGGTTAGATGGAGATAAAAGGAAAAAGTTGTGAAAAGCTGCCAGAAAGTAAATTATGTCATCTGGAAGGCACAATGTTTGTTCAGCAAGCTGAAAGCATGTTTCCTAGGACCCCCTGCTTATACAGTCTTTATTGTGCTATATGTGGAGATGGTAGAAACACTCTGTATGATCAAATTAAGAGCAAAAGGTCTAGGAAAGGGGTTCACAGTAAGTGCCTGAGATAACGTTATATTGTATGCCTGAAGCTAGTTTGTCACTGTGAGAGTTCTAGAAATGTGCTTGTAATGTAAACTGCTGATTATTGGCATGTGGGAAAGGAGTTGTAAATAGAGTACTGCACAGCACTGATCATGATTTCAGATTGTGGACAATGAATTTTTTTGGCTTTGCTTTGTGCTTTCCTCCTTGCCATGTGCTGCAATTCAGCCGTAAGTAAGGAATTTTGCAGACATGAATCCTCCTTTGATTCATCTCCTGGTAAGTAGGGTAACACCCTGAAGAGAAGGGATAACATATAAGTGAAGTGTCCCTCCCCCCCCGGAATACGAACATACAAACATAGGAAACAGCCAGAAGAATAAGGCTTTACAATGTATTGAGTCTGCTCAATTATGGTACCCTTAATCCAGGGGTTAGAGTGGGCCTTGGCCACTCCCCTTCAATCCTGACCCTCCCCTTCAGTTTGTCCCACCCTCTCTTGAACCCCCTCCTCAGTCTTTACAGTGACAACCTCAGCTGGGAATTTGTTCCTTCCTGACACCGCTCTCTGTAAAGAAATGCCTCCGGATCATCTTCTTAAAGAAAAATGGCATGCAACAATTATAAAAACACATGTTGTACATTGGGTTTTTGTTTCTCTGATGATTCCTAGTGTTCTGTTACTTGTGTCTGTAGCAAGACTTTTTTGTTACTTTTCTCTGCGAGTTTTATGGTCCCTGTGGGTAGCCATTCCGGCTCCTTTATTGCTTTTGATCTGTTGGAATTTTCCTAGAATGCTTTTGGGCATGATGTGAATTAGAATTTGCATTAGAACCAAGAGCCCAGGATCCTAGTTATAATCTAGTCATACCATTTAAGTGCAACTGCTCGTGAAAGTTAACTGCTTTAGAAAAAGTGTTTGCCCTCCATCCCCAGCTGAAGTCAGATTTTTCTAAGCGCCAACTGTTGTCATTCTGGATGTGTGGCAATTTATAAAGCCAATATACTTGAAGGATCTGGGTCTGATTCACATCTCTCCCAGAGGCATTCTGGGAAAACTTCAACAGCTCAAAGGCACTAAAAGAAGCCTGAATGGGTACCTTCAGGGGCCATAAAACTGGCAGGGAAAAGTGAAAAAAAAACCTTGTTACAGACACATGGAACAGAACCCCAGTACCATCAGAAAAACCAAAACACAAGGCTCAACGTGTGTTTTTATCATTTTAGCATGTAGTTTCCCTTTAAACCTTCCTTCTCCAGCTTATAACAGTGCCCCCTGGTGGTTTTGCTTTCACTGAGACAAAAAAGGTCCCTGATATCCACCATGTTTATTTCTCTAAGGTACATGAAGGTCTCAATCATGTCCCCGTTCTCCCTCCTCTCCTCCAGTAAGTACATGTTGTTTTCTCAGACTTTTTTCATGTGCTCTGCCCTACTAACCCTCCCTGAACCTTCTGTATTGCCCTCCTTTGCACTGTCTCAAACTGGTTGGTATCCTTTTTCAGGTATGGGCTCCAGTATTGCTTGCTATACTCCAGTTAAGGTTTATCAAGGATCTGTATGGCAGCATGCAGTATAAACTCCTCCCTTCTGTTTGTGAACCACCTACAATACATACCAGCATTCTATTTGCCTTGACTGCTGCCTTAGTTTCTGCACTGCGTAGCTTGCTTAAGGTCACTGCTGATGGCCATCTCCAAGTCCTTTTTCTCCACTGTTTCTGTGACCTTTACTACCCTAAACTATACCCGGTCCTCTGGTTCTTTCCTCAGCTGTGCATAGCCTTACACTTCTTTGCATTAAACCTGAGTTTCCATATTCCAGACCACCTTTTTAGCTTCTCCAGGTCATCCTGCACCCCTTCATATGTGTCCATCCTCCCACAGAGCTTAGTACCATCTGCAAAAAAGAAGATTTTACCTCTAATGCCTTCACCAATATCATTAATAAATATATTAAACAACCCCTGGCCTTGCTCTGAGCCCTGCAGGACCCACTGGTAACTTCCCTCACACCTGACAACCCCCCCACCACCACCACTCTTTGTGTACTACTATTAAGCCAATTCGCTATCCATCTTGTTAATTTGCTTCCTGCCCCTAGGTCCTCTAATTTCCTGATCAATCTCTTGTAGCATACTGAGTTGAGGGTTTTGCTGAAGTCCAAGTATTTAATATCCACTGCCTGTGCCTTGTCTGCTGCCTTCATTACCCAGTCAAAGAAGCTGATCAGGCTTGTTTGACAGGATCTCCCTGATAGGAACCATTGCTGTCTCTTGCCTTATAACGCCTCAGGAGGGCAGGGCACATGAGCCCTCCCTATGGAACAAGCTCCCACTTTCTGTCCACACGTCCCCTTCCCACCTGGCTTTCATATATAACCTGAAGACCTGGCTCTTCACTGCTGCAAAATTCCGTACAGCAACGCTAGGGTGTACAACTCTATTATGCTCTAATAGCACTCAGACTTTCAATTGATGCCCTACAGCACTTACACCCCCCTTCCCCCACTAGCCTACCCTTTTCCCACCACTTTTCTTCCTGCCCCCAACCCTAAGCCTACCCCGCCCTCCCTTCCTCCTGTCTTGCCCCTTTGATGTTATGAACTGTGATTATTTTTCTATTTGAATTTTTATTACAGCAACTGTTTTTTCTCACTTGTACTTGAACTGGACCATGTACCTGTATACCATTACTGCTTGTGTTTTGCACCGTCTGTATTTTGGCTATGCTTATGTACATACTGGTATAGTATTACCTGTCTACCCTGTCTGCACATTGTCATTGCATTACCACCGTTCTCGCTCTCCACCCTCACTGCTAGCTGTTGGGCATGCATGTATTGTACCTTGTAATTGACTGTTTGCACCTGTACCTATTTTTTACCACCTTGTGGCCCAGGTGGTGACTGAAGACAGTCCTCTGGATCAGTGCACCTATCCGGTCACCAAATAAATAAATAATATACATACATACATAAAATATAGCCTATTTGCCTCAAGGAACCTGGCCAGCCTTTCCTCCAGAATGGCCTCCATCAGCTTACAGGCAGTGGAGTTCAGACTGACCAGCCTTTAGTTCCCAGGGTCATCCTCAGGCCCACTCTTGTGTAGTGGCACCAAGTGTGCAGTTCTCCACTCCTGTGGTAACACTCCTGTGTCTAATGAGCTACTGCACAGATCTGCCAGTAGCCCCACCAGTTCCACCACCATCTCCTTCAACACCTTTCAGTGCATGCTATCCAGTCCCGGGGATCTGTTCAATTTCAGACACAGCAGCCCTTTCCTAACCCTGCCTTCTGTTATCCTATCATTATCCATGCTGCCTCCTCCTCCTCCTCCTTTCCCTCCACTTGTCATCCCTTGTGGTACCGGTACATCCCATCCCATAGTAAAGACAGAGCAGAAGTATGCATACAACACTTCTGCTTTATCTTTCCTGCCTTCCACCTACTGCTCCCCCTTTTTATCTTTACTATGCCCAATTGTGTATCCCTCCTTTCACTGATGTACCAAAAGTCTCTCTCTCTCTCCTCCCCCCCTCTCTCTCTCTCTCCCTCCCTCCCTCCTCTCTCTCCCTCCCTCTCTCTCTTTCCCTCCTCCTCCTCTCTCTCTCCCTCCTCTCTCTCTCTCTCCCCTCCCTCTCTGTCTCTCTCTTTCCTCCCTCCTCCCTCTCTCTCTCCTTCCCTCCCTCCCTCCCTCCCTCCCCTCTCTCTCCTCCCTCCCCTCTCTCTCTCCCCCTCTCTCTCTCCCCACCTCTCTCTCCCTCTCTCTCTCCCCTCCCCTCCTCCTTAATCCCTCTGTGGTTTGCAGCTCCTTCCTAGCCCTGGCCTGCCTGACCACCCTACTACCCTCCCTTGCGTTCTCCAGGTAGTCATCCTCCTCCCTCCAGGAGTTTCTAAACTTTATGCAACCCTCTTTTCTCTCACAGTCTGGCTCGCCTCTGTATCAAACCAGCTTGGTCTTCTGGCTTTGGGATTTTTTCCCCTTTTGCCTAAGGCAGGTTTTAGTGGCATCCGCTGTCCCCTCCTTGATCACTGTCTACTTTTGATCCCCCCCCCATGTTATTCTTAAGACTGGCTAGGTGCCCCTTCAGTATCTCTCCCATATTCCTATAGTTGGCCTTCCTAAAGTCCAGCACTTTAGTATTAGTGCTCAATGTTTCCTTCCCCATATTCACCGAGAACCACACCGTGCAGTGGTCTTTGCTCCCTATACACTCCTCTACATTGATGTCTCTGATATGGTCACCATTTGTCAGTACCAAATCAGGATGTTTCCCTCTCTGGTAGCTGCAGTCATTCCCTGAATCAGGAACCCATGCTGGACTGCATTCAGGATCAATTGACTCCTGGCGTAGGAGGTGAATGGGACACTCCAACTCACCTTAGGCAAATTAAAGTTCCCCATTACCACCACCTCGCCCCCTTTCAGCTGCCACCCCTATCATGGTACCCAACTCCCTCTCCTTGTCTTGATTTAGTGGCATGTAGACTTCACTTTCCTCCCTGCTGCCATTTTGATTTGTACCTACAGCTCCTCTAATTTCCCTTCCCCGAGCTCCTCCCTGGTGGCAGTGATGTGGTACAGTGAAGTCCCAGCCATAGTTCAGGGTAGTCCAAGTCTCTGTGACCACTGCCAGATCTGTCTTCTCCTTTGATATCATGGCCACCAGGTCATCCATTTTATTCCAGAGACTTATAACATTTAGGGACGTTTCCTTCCACCTCTCCTGATTCCTCTCTTTTTTTGACCAAGAGTTTCCACTTTATTCTGCCTTTCTGCCCTCCCCTTCCCTCATCATCCTCTGGTTCTCCCCATTTTTTGCCTACCCCAGCCCTCTTCTGTTCATCCCTCTCACGTCCCTTCCTGACCTCCCTATGCGTTTTACATGACCACCCCTCCTTATGAAATCTCCACCTGTGCCTTCTTCCAATCACCCCACTTCCTCCCTTTATGAACCCCTTTGTGTTTTCAACATGGTGGTGGGTCTGGCTGCACCCTTCTCCAGGAAATCCTGAGTGCCTTAACCCTTTTCGCCCCCCCATGAGTTTAAATTTAAGTAACTGTTGATATAGTCCCCTATCCTTTTCCTGGGAAGCCTGAATCCACTCCAATTTAGCTGCAACCTATCAGGTGCATAGAAGATTTTATCATTCCAGGATCCCTTCCAGTTTCCTATGTACCCAAATTTTTCCTCTCTGCACCATTCCCTTAGCTATACATTAAACTCGTCTATCCTAGCTGTGCTGGCTATAGGTACTGGCAGCATATCCAAGCAGGCTACCAACCTAGCCTCTCCACTACAAACCTGGCTCACCACTCTATACCTCTCTTGCACTGTCCCTAGCTCGCATCCTGCTAGGTCGTTGGTACCATGACTGAGACCACATGCAGCTTCCCCTCTTCCCTTTGTGAGTGGGACTATCATTTTGACTATTGATAACTGGGATTGTGATGTTACTGTTACTAAAAATGTTAGTTTAGCACTATGTTGTAGGACTGAGACAGCACTCTCCTCCTGTCTTAGAAGGTTGGAACCCAAAAAAAGCACTCCATCCTTCACAGTCAGCGTTTCCTCTTGTTTATTTGATTGTGCAAAATGTGCAAGACATGCAAAGATAAAGGTGCAGTTAATTAGCTCATACACAGTGCTTTATAAAACTAGCCGGAACAGCAGACACGCTGCCAGCTGACTTAACGTTTCACTCCGCCTCCAGGAGCTTACAAGTACTGTGACATGAAGAATCAAAACGAAATCAATGGCAACTCACAATCACATTTAAAAAGGGTTTAATATACATCTTCTTTTAGGTACCAGAAACATTTGAAGATGTTGCGGTCATTTTTTTCAGAAGATGAGCGAGAGATGTTAGTTTTACAGGAGAAGAAACTGAATGGGACATGATGGAGGACAATTATGAGAATATGACTTCTGCAGGTAAGTACAGGCAGTGATCTATGGCTATGGAAATTGCCTGGCGAAAGAAGTCTTCATCTGATTGGGACACTACCTTGTGAAATAACATTTATGACATCTTTAATCTCAGGATTTTTTCTTTTGGTGGCAGGACACGGATGTAATGTTTTGGAGGAGGTCATTATCACAAGCGGTTTAATATCAGATGGTGCTTTTCATCAGTGAGGCTGATAGGATTTGTGGGAATAGAGGAGGCACTGAAAAGGAACAGTAGTATCTCAGCAAAATGAAATATATGAAGATTAAGTTCCAAGTAAGAGATACAACTTCTTAAACAGGCCATTTAAAGGAAAATGCCCCCATCTTACCCCTGGATTAGGCTTTTGCAATACATAATCATTTTGTAAAGTGTTCCAACTCCCAGGTGTAACCTTTGAATGATCCACTATGAGACAATATGGCGGGCACTGCGAGGCACCATCTGCTCTAGGAGTCTGGCTTCGCACCACTCACTTTTATCGAAAAGCATTAAAGTGAGCAGTGCAGAGGGGCACTGTACCAGGAGATGGTGCAGCACAGTGCCCACCATGTTGTTTGACAGCACGTCTTTCAAAAGATAAATTTAGTGAGTTGGACTGGAATGCTTTGAAAAATTATTTTGTATTATCGAAAGTATAATCAGGGAGTAATGCCGGGGGGAAGAGTTTAGCACTGTGACATTTTTCCTTTAAAGTTGGGCTCTGTTCACCAGCAAACAAGTTACAGCTGATATCAACAGAATTCAACTCCATTCCCCTAAATTTAATTTTATCCGACTCTGTCCATTAGACGAAAACTAACTTTTTTGGCCCCTGCAATTCACTTATAGTTGAGGCTGAGTCTAGAGCTGATGTCATAATGCCCTACTTGCTAGTGGTGAGCAAATACATTATTTCAAATATTCAGTCAAATATTTGTATTCAATGCCCTTAGTATTCAGAAATTCGGTATTCATACTCATTATTTGTGTACCTGGGGAGGAACAGCCTCCCACCCACCTCCCCAGCTCAGTCATGTTAAAAACAATCCACTGTCTCCCTACCCTCTGCATCAAGCCCATTCCCACCTTCCTCCCCTAGCACCCACAGTTCGAGCTTTAAAATGAGAAACTCCCACTATGGGTGACCAGCACAACCCTCCCATCTCCATAGCTGGTTGCAGTCTCCCCTTGCCATTTCTTAATGTTAACAATCACCCTCCATGCATCACCCTGGCAGCAGCACCCAAGTCCCACCCTCCTCCTCCAGCAGCAAAATCTCATGCCACTTGATGTCCAATGTGCCCATAGAACACTAGCCCTCAGACCTAAAGAGGGAAAAAAGCCAAGACCACTTTTGGCCATCTTTTTAAAATATAAGGAGAAAGAAATGTTGGTCCAGAAAGTGAGAAAAAAGGGTCCTTTTGTGTGGCATGGACACAAGGTATCAATTTATCAAGATTTGTCTGTCTCAGTAGATAAAAGGAGAGCTGCTTTTACTCCTCTTAGGCATCAGCTGCAGCAGGCTGGAGTGAAATACAGAAAGACCTATCCTGCATAGTTCAAAACTGAATGAAACAGGGTCTACCATGAATTTACAGACCTGACTGAAGCCACTTCTTTTGCCATCAAAGCATGCAGCATTAACTTGACCCCCACAGCCTGAGAATTGCCAGTGACATAAGGACACCAGAAAAGACCATCAATATGACATGGACACTTCTCCATATTCCCCAGTGCCCTCCACTAATGCTGCCCCACCTGAGCAGTGGCAGAAGAGAAACAGAACCACAAGGACAGTTCGATGAAGGGTCTGCCCCTGACCAAGTTTGCCAGACAAGCAGAGGGTTCACAACCATTGGAAATGGGACTGAGTGACTTGAGTTCACCAGAGGAATCCCCACAAATGGATTTAACTCTACAACATCTGAAAGATACTCTCACTAGTCAACCAATGGACATCCCTCAGGCACCAGGAAATGGTAAGGCACCCTGTCCCTGCAGTCATCAAACCCGTCGTGGACAAACATTGTTCAGACTGCTGACTCCCTCATTGACATTCATATGAGGACTACTCCCAGCTTGTAACCACCACCCATACCCTCGAGAAATCACTGAACTGACTAAACTGTATATGAAATGTCATCTCCTTTTTACATGATTCAGTTCATGCTTAAACTATGGATAGACCCTTTCAGATAATAATTGCTTTCCTCATTTCTTGTTGTTACTGATTTTTTATTTTTTTTTTAAGTTTCTTTATACATCCAGACCCCTGGGCATCCTTCAGGAGTGCCCATACAGATGCTACCCTAACTCCCGTCCTGAACCCATGCTTCTCCCAGGCTCTTTCCCGACCGACAGACCTAGGTAGGCCTGACCCCCAGATCACCTCCGGGGCTGGTTCTGCCCTCCCCTGGCGGTCAACTCCTAAGTGTGAAGGTGTCTTACCTTCAGTCGTCAGGTCGGCCGTGGAGAGAACTGGGCACGCTTGGGCCGGCATTGGGATGTGGGTGCTCCACTGGGGCCACCATCATCTCACCGACAGTCTAGAAGATTTTTCCTTTGTTTTTACCCCAAGCACAGTCATGCAATGGCGTCAGCATGTGGCTACCCAGTAGACGCCTCCCCGCACTCATCCCCGATTTCTGTTCTTGTGCCAGTAGTACTCCCAGTCTCCACCAGGGGTCTCTACTGCACCAGGAATACCCTGGATCCCTCCCCAAGGAGAGGAGAGCTGTCCAACAGACGCTCGATCTGACTCCCTCCCCTGCCGATCCCCAGCACTCGGGCTCGCTCCTGAACCCGGGTTGCTGGCGTGGCACGAAGTGTGGCATCCAGCGCCTCAACTCTCAGCACCACAGGACCAGCTTGTTGTTTCTGATTAAGGTGGGTTAGCAGTTTTTTGGTCCAGGGTCTATGACAGCAGTATGGAAGCTCACAGCAGTTCAAGTGTCCAGTAGGTAACATTCCTATGCTTTTCCTAACTTAGCAGTTAGGAAAAGCTCACAGCAGTTCAAGTGCCCAGCAGGTAATGTTCCTATGCTTTTCCTATCTGCCAAGTTCAGAGTATCTTAAGCCTCCATTACATGGAGTCCCCCTCTCCCCCCTTGCATCAACATCTCTGTTTTGAGGTACCTGCTCTGTCCAGGGGTTGTTAGATGTGTATTTCCAGAATTATCTAATTTTCTGACAGCCCCTTCAGCCTCTATCCCTTAGTTGCCGAGGTGACTAACAGGCATAGGAAGGCAAGACTAGATAAAGCTCTTAAGGCTCTTGGTCACAAAGCTGAGCTTCCAACTCACCTTTTTCTAAACATCATCCTAAGTCTCCTGCTTGTCCCTTGCCCTGGCATCCCCCTGACCCTTTCCTCCCCTAACCCACTAACCCTCAAACATAGAAACATAGAATTTGACGGCAGATAAGGACCGCTTGGCCCACCCAGTCTGCCCATTTCCCTACCTAATGGATTAGCTGCAGATCCTAGTTAACCAGCAGCCTACTTCTTCCTACCCCCAACCCCTAGAATTGCCTTATGACTGTCCCATGCATGCTTGAATTCCACCACTGTTTTTGACTCCACAACCTCCTCCGGAAGGCCGCTCCATGCATCCACAACCCTATCTGTGAAAAAATACTTCCTTAAATTACCTCTGAGTCACCCCCCATCTTCAAATTGTGCCCCCTTGTTCTTGCACACCTCTCTTTTTGAAAGATGCTACCCTCTTGGACTTTGTTGATTCCCTTGAGGTACTTGAAAGTTTCTATCATGTCCTCCCTCTCCCTCCTTTCCTCGAGGCTATACATATTAAGCTCCTTAAGTCTCTCTTCATATGTCTTCTGGTGCAGACCCTGCACAATTTAGTTGCCCTCCTCTGGACAGCTTCCATCCTGTCTATGTCTTTCTGGATTGGGTCTCCAGAACTGCACGCAGTACTCAGATGGGGTCTCACCAGCTGTCTGTACAGAGGATAATAACTTCTGTTTTCTACTGGTGATGCCTCTCCCTATGCATCCCAGTATTCCCCAGTCCTCCTTGCTGCCCTCTCATTGCTTGCCCACCTTTGGGTCATCTGATATGACTACCCCCAGGTCCCTTTCCATTTTTGTTGTTGTTAGTATCTCACCCCCCATTGTGTACTCTTCCCCTGGGTTTTTGTTTCCCAGGTGCATTACCTTGCACTTCTTAGCATTGAATCTAAGCTGCCATACATTTGACCATTCCTCTAATCTTGCCAAGTCCTTTCTCATCCTCTCCACCCCACCTTGTGCATCAACTGTGTTGCAGATCTTTGTGTCATCTGCAAAGAGACATACTTTACCTTCCAGTCCCTCTGCAATGTCACTTATAAAGACATTGAAGAGGACCGATCCTAATACTGAACCCTGCGGTACCCCACTAGTAACCCCCCTTTCTTCAGAGTGGACTCCATTTACTATTACTCTCTGTGTCCTATTCTCCAGCCAATTCTTTACCCAGGCTGTCATCTTGGGACCCACTCCCAGGCTGGCTAACTTGAGTTGGCAGCAGGGCTCCCCCTATCTCACTCAGGCATTTGTGCAACAACCATAGCGAGACATTACAGGATTTCATCCCAAGTTCCTTTGTCCTGCTTTAAACTATGGTCTCTGCCCCCACAACCTGTTTTGGCTACCACCCACAACCCCTCATAATCTGCTAGGCTTATAGGTCTATTAAGCATACGAAGACATGCTAATGAGAATTGGCTGGTGGTCACTGGGTTTTTGCCATAACAGCATCAGGATGGCTATACACAAAAATACTCATAGCGCCTAACTGCCACAAGACAACAGTCCTCCGCTGACCTGGGTAGCTAATGCAGGAAAATCCCCTTTAGGACTTAAAGGAAAGGTCCCCTCAGACTTTTTTCTGTTTATCTGTTCAGTTTGCAGGCATAAACAATGATTGCCTCTAGTGCACCCTCGTAATTTCACCAGGGTTTAAATGTAAATGAAGTTACTAAGTCTGGTGTGAAAATCTGATTGACTCCATTACAAAGGTCATGACCTGACTCATGTAAGTCATCCTGGGATTTTATGATGCTATAGAGCTAAAAGCCTGCAGCAGTTCTACCGTATCGGTTAGTGCTATTCCAAGTCCTATGCAATCCCTATGTTCTTTTCTTGTACTGGCCATCTACCTTTTCAAGGCACAGCAACTACACTGCTGTTTTCTGTAGATTAAAGTATATCTGAGCTGAAAAAAATGCTTGCAGAGAAGGTTTGGGTTTGTAATGTTTTATTTCTACTTTGATGAATAGTTTTGTGTTGCAGTCTCTTTGTTCTCAGTTTTTTTCCTGTGCTGGCTAACAAACAAGGTTGATAACCAGCATGAGACAAAAACACACGGACTAGAGAGGACATCAAAAGCACTGACTGATACAATAGAATTGCAACCTTTAGCCCTAAAGCATCATCAAATCCTGTGATGCCTGACATGAATTGGGTCATGACCTTTGTAATGGAATCAAGTAGGTTTTCACACCAGACGTAAATAACTTTATTTACATTTAATCCTGATGAAATTAGGAGAGTGAAATACAGGCAATCACAATTCATGCGGGCAAACTACACAAGTAAATGGAAAAAAGCCTGAGGGGACCTTCCCTTTAACCCTCGAAAGCTATAACCATGATGAAGGGAAGATTAGGGCTTATTAACTATATTGCTGAGCCAGGAGGGTGCCGCAACGGTTGCCCTGAACTGTTGGTAGCACATCATGGGATTGTCAATTGCAGGTTCGTATAAACAAACATGCCCCCCTGAATATCACATTATCCCCAATATAACCCTGGTTATTGGATGAGGGGCACAGATAGGCATAAACAGGGATTTTCTGAGAAAATAGTAATAGCTTGAGTGCACACATCCCTGCCTTCTGCCGAAATCTGTTTCCCCAAACAGATCATGCAACTGGAGACCTAGGGACAGCTAAATCTAAAAGTTGCTCTAACAAACACTCAAGTATTTCCAACCAGGAGGGGGATATGCTTCACACCTGTCACAGATGAAGTTTTGAGAGGCTTGGTGCAATAAAAGGTTACCATCACTCTGCATCGTGAATGTTGTCGCAGTGTATTTCTGTTTATTATGCCTTTGTGCCTATCCCATGCAAGTTTGTCCGGTGCCCTGGGCAGCTGCTCATGGCCCATCTACAAGGGCGGCTGTCTGATGTTTGGTCTCAGAAAGGTGGAGAGAGGGTTGCAAACCCATTTGTAGTGCTGTCCTATTTGTAAACAGTCACCGTTAGCCTCAGTGCACCACATTACAGCCCCACCATCATAACCGGACCAGAGCATGACAGCTGCACTGTACCCCTTAATCCCATGACTGCATGCTCATGGCATTAACCATCAGTAGCACACACTTCCAATAGCTTTGAATGCAGGTTACATAAACTGTAGGTGTGATCTGGTAAGATTGGATGGCGAATTTCTATTCTCAGTCCCTCACCAACATACACCTATGTCTAAATGAAAGCTTGGAGTCTGTTCAACATGAATTGATCCTAACAATACAGTTCTTCTGTGTTGCTAGATGTCTATAAATGTCAATAATTTGCAGTGTCAGTGGCTCAGTCGGTAGCACACTCACCCCTGAGGCTGGGAGATCAGAGGGCTGTGGGTTCAGTTCCCACATTTGGCACTTGGGTTAATATCCCAGTACTGACACTGTAGTGCAGCACGAGAGGGGTGCTGCACTTCTGAGGTGACGTCTTTCGGATGAGACATTAAACCGAGGTCCCATCTGCCTGGATTGGTGGTAGTTCAGGTGGACGTTAAAGATCCCATGGCACTTATCGAAAAGAGTAAGGGAATTTCCCCTGTGTCCTGGCCAGATTTCCTCATTCACTAAAAATACCACCAACAGCTTAATCTGGTTCAAGGTCAGTTGGCATTCATCTGTATCCCCCTCCCCGGGTCGTGCCTGAAAATAGGCAGGATTTGTGTAGTGCACTTACCCGGTCAACAAAAACTAATTAATTAAATTAATGTAACAGAGGTCAAAATTAAAGAGCTAGTATACTGTACTGCCTGGAATGAATAGTAATTTTCAGTTGCCGTTGGCTAGTGTGTCTTATATCTGAAGTATTTTTTCTTTTCTGTTTGCTAATTAGAAGATTTTCCACCTGGCAGTACTGGGCTGATGTGTGGGGCAGCACTCTGGAGGTAAAAAAAAAGTCAGTTCTCTTCCTCCCACTACATCATTAGAAATGTGACCAAACACATTGAGGCACCAGCACATTAGCAGCCTGAGCAGTGACTTTCACCAGTTACCAATCAAAATGCAGGAAACTGTGACATCACTAGTAACTAAGAAGAGACGATTCCTGCTGCTTCATGTGAAAGAGAATGATCTGGCAGTGAGACATGGTCCTCCCTGGTTACTAGTGATATCTCAGCTAGTGTGGTCTCAGTGTTGATGATACAATGGGAGGAACACAGCTGACTTTTTTTTAGCTTCCAGAGAGCTGCTTCAGCACTCTGTTTGGAGTGGAAAATGTTCTAATTAGCAAACAGAAAAAAAAAAAACTTCAGATATAAGAAGTGACAGCTAACTACATCTGAAAGTTACTATTAATTCCAGGCAGTACACTAGCTCTTTAAGTTCTTCTAGCACTAGCCAGCAGGGCTAATGACTGAGAAAATTCAGTGGCCTCACAGACATTGCACTAGCCATGGTGGTGAACACATTGGAAGGTTACTACCTCCATTACTAGCCCGCAGGGCTAATTAAATTAAAGTGTTACCAGTCCAATACAAAATCTACCAGCATTTGGCCAGTGGGCTTTTGCCAGTTTCATTCACTGATATAATATGTTGTTAATAATGACAAGACTTTAAAAAAATTAGTGAAACATTTGAAGTTTTTTTAATATTGATATGTAACATATTATGTTTTTCTTTATTGATATGAGCACTGTAGTACTATCTTATTGATATAGCTACAGTACTAAGCTGACCTCGCACTTTAATTTAAAAAAATTATGTCTTTAGCATTAACAGTTCCAAAGTTATCACATTTAAATTAAATTTAATTAAATTTAATTACATTTTATTTAAATTTAATTTAAATGAAATTATCTTTTGAAAGGTCTAACTCTGGAATTGTTGTGTCTGGAAACTCAATTGTTTTTAAATGAAACTTTGGAGTCCAGCATTAAGAAATTGTGTCTTTATTATATTGTTAACATGTAGCAGTAGTAATTATATTAGTGTTATAGAAACAGACAGTTTTCTCTAGCTATACTGATATATATATAATGTATATGTAATCATGACAGAGGTGTTTTCTTATCAGATAAATGTTATCAATAAACTCTTTCCATAACAAAGAAGTATATTAATATACTTTTTAATACTGACATGGGAAATTTCATGACAGATTTAAAAATACAAATAAAAAATATTTTGCAGTTTTTATGAATTTTGGTATCAGTCCCCATAATTTAATTAGTTTCTATATAAGTATAATGCCTATAAACAATGCATCTTGTGTGTTAAATCACAGGACAAATATTCCAGTCTCCCCCAGCAGTACCAAATCTTCCTTGCCTGCAAAAGTGTCAGAAGATATTACTTAACCATGGCAAAGAACTGTAACTGTATTCCTTCCTATCTACTTAAAAGGGTGGCAGTTTGACTGTGCCATTCAATCCTGGCCATTTGTTAACCTCTGTTTCATATCCCCAGTACAATTCTCTTTCTAATACACATGCATCAAAGCTCCTCCTCTTTTCAGTACAAGGTAGTTTAATCAAAAAGGATCTTACCAGGTGCTGAAGGTAAGGCACCTACAAACAAAAGGTAATAGGATCCTTGTTCTCCTCAGGCATGTGGAATCTGAAAAATGGCATCATGTAACTCGCAACTCACACTGGCTAGATCACTACAGAATGGAAAGTTCAAGTTCAGGTTTATTGCAGGAAAACTCCATTGAGCAAGCTCATTCACAAGGAGGTCCTGTGACATATAGACTAAACAATGTACAAACATAGATAGGTAATAATAGTAAATACATGAAATGCGCATTACATGATAGAGGCTGAATATACATACAAGGGCTCCACAAAAGGATGACCGCAGGTGGTAAACACTAGTCTAACACAGGGAAGCGACTCACAGGTTGCATACTGATAAATGAAACAAGAAGACTGGTGTATGCAATACATACATTTTGGCAGCTAGAACAAACAGAATACAACTGATGGGGGGGGTATGAGTGATTTGATAGTGTAGCATTGGAGCTTAAACATGGGTAAAGCCAGGAGTAGATGGGGAGGGAAAGCAGTTAATATGACAAGGCAATTATACCTTACCCGTGGATAAATATGGCACACGTGGGGAAGGGAGAGACTTAATGACAGTTACAGGTGTCTTTTATTTTGGCTGAACTTAGCAATTTGTAACAGTTTATTGAAACTGTGCTAGTTAATTTCAGTATGGTTTGTAATTGGTTCCAAATGGAGGGAAGGGCATATGCAATAGCACCTTTACCAAAGGAGGTCCGCGTCCTTGGTATATCAAGCATAATAAAGTCAGATTTTCTTAATGAGTATGCACTATATGAGATACTAATGAGGGATGAGAGATAGCTTGGCAGTTTCTGCAGGAGCAGTTTAAGAGTCCATAGCCCAGCATGGAGCAGGCGTCTAGTAGTAAGGGATGTCCAACCGACAGCTGCATATAAGTCATAACGATGCGAACGGTAAGGGGAGTTGGTAATAAACCATAAAGCACGGTGATAGAGGATGTCCAATTTACTTAGATTTGAAAGAGTGGTGGAGGAATAGGTTACATCTCCATAGTCGAACAGGGGGAGAAAGGTAGCCTGGACAAGCTTGTTTCAAGTTTCAAGGGGGAAAAGGGGCCTATTTCTGTAGAAGAAACCTAACCTGGCTTTTAACCTTCTAGAGACATCTTCGACATGGTCATTGAAAGATAATTTATTGTCAGTCCAGATACCCAGATATTTAAATTTGGTTACAACTTCCAAGGGCTCATTTAGCGTGGTGACAATGAAGTCTTGGGCAGGGGTATTGGGGTGGGCCTGTGACAGCACTGTGGGAGAATATCATCGCTTTAGTACCTCCCACCATGTAACAAATGCTACTGACTCCTAGCACTGCTGGAATATTTAAAATAAAGCCATTTTGACTACCCAGATGTAGTACTGTATATCAAGCAAATGTAAGAAAAGTGTACTGTACTCAAAAAATAAGCCCATCTTGGGTCTAACAAGATAATAAATCCACTCACCCTTTACTCTCTTGATATATTACCTCGTTTAGCCACCTTGATTTCATTGTTTTTTCAAACTCTGTGCCTTTCTTTTATATTAGTGGCAGTGCAGGTATATTAGAATTAAGTTAGTTTCAACCCCCCCCCCCCGTTTTTTTTTTACAGCTTATAACTTAGTAGTCTTTGCCTCTAGGGCTGTGAAAATTATCATGTACCATCTCAGTCCTAGGAGTTAATTTTCTACAATGTTTTAAATGAATCATTTACAGACAGCCACATTTATGTGAAATACTCCTGTTTTAAGACACATGCTTAGTGCATGGAAAACAGAAAAAAATACACCAATTTAAAAGCTGAAACTTTCAGGTTTGCTAGATATTTGCCTAGAATAAGGCCTTTTGGCTGGCCCATAAGTGCAATGGTAGCATTACTACTCATAGTGCCAGAAAGCCAGAACCAGGAGAAAGGCAGGGTTATCAGTGCCCATCTGGGGAAGAAGAATAGAGCACCCTAGAGGACGCTCTCCTTCTCTGGGGAAGTAAGGAACAATTCTCTACCATAATGCTGCTATCTTGGTGAACACAGGTGGTAGTGCTGTTGGAGGGTGGACAGATGGGTTTAGTCACAGCTGATGTCAATATGCAACAGCATGCCTTGCATGCATATACCCGTGATGTCCTCAACAGCAGCATCCCATAGGGATGGGTAAAACTAGAACATAAAATGGGCAAGAAAATCCATGTGTCCTGATTGGCTGACACTTTGTTCTAGCCATGACAGTAAGAGAGTACCACCATTGTCTAAAAACAAGTCCCTGTCAAACAGGGCAACTCACAGGATTCATAATCCACTTACTTCCTAATTTCCATCACAAACGTGGCTGCAGCCTTTACTCATATATAAAAAGTCAACTAAGCCCTAAAAATAAAAGTCCATTAAAATAAATAAGGTAAGTAAATAATTTAATGTTATTTACACATGAGCCCCCTTACATACATACATGCATTTTAAAAATCAAGTACTATTCAGAGGTTCCATTGCTGGTGTTTCTTTGATGACCATGAAAAATCCCCCTCCTATCCCTACCACTTTTCCAGAGAACTTCCTGCTCCTTACTTGGCAACAGATAAAACCGAGTTTTTTTTTTTCTGGCTCCACTTGAGGCCTGTGTGTGTATATGCCAGTGGAACTCTAAAGAATTTTGAAATTGTGAATTCCATGTTACCATTCTGAGTGTGTGTGTGTGTGGGGGGGGGTATTCTACTACTGGAACAATGCAGAGCTTTGAATTCTTCTATTCTATGGCAAACAATCACACAATGTATTGAGTGTGAAGAAAGACAGATGACTAACAGGTGAAAAACATCTGTGGAAGGACTATTTTACATTATTTAGCAACATTTTAGTATATTTTTTGTGACTTTAAAAACTTTTAGAATGTTCTTTTTTTAAAAGTTGCCTATGGACCCATTTTATAAAAGCAATAAGACATGGCTGGGTGTTGGTAGTACTGAGATACCCGCACATCCAGAGGCTGAAGGCACTCAGCCTGTGGCCTTGTGTCTCACTACACCTCTGGATGTGTGGGTATCTCAGTACTTACCAACACCCAGCCATATCTTATTGCTTACAGGAAGCATCTCCCTGTGTCAGAATGATCATCCTGCTGTACTAAAATCTGTTGCCCATTCCCCAACACCTCGTACCTGGCTGTAGGCTTGAAGGGCTTCCCTCCCTCTTGACCTCCTGGGGGATATCTGCAGGATTGCCCAGCACAGCTGGGCCAAAGGTGTCCTGCTAAGGAGAGCGGCAGGCAGGACTGATGGGACAGGGAGGTTGCCAGGTGGCAGGATTGGAGCTGAGGTGGTAACACAGAGAGAAACATAGATAGTAACAACAACAAAAAAAAACGAGGGCCTTTTATTTATTTTGTAATGGAAAAAAGGCTAAATTAAAGCAGCAGTGCAGTGAAATTTGGAAAACATTTGACCCTACTTTTTTCACTTTCAAAGATTCCCTGCATCTTCCAGTTTCATGTGGTGGTAAAATATTCTTATAATGTATGGTAGAATGCTGTTAAGCATAAAAATCCATACCAACTAAAAAGTTGTTATGCTGCAGTAGCTTGTTGTTATGCTGCACCAGGTATGTAGCTACTGCAGCATAACAACTTAGAACCTTGCTTGCATTCCAAAAGCGTGAGCCGCGTTGTCAAGCTTTACCTCAGAACATTTGCCATTTACCCGAGTGGTAAATTCAACAAGGGGCTGTAAATGTAAAAATTATTAATTACCTCGCAGGCGGTCATCACAAAAACTGCAATGTGGACACCGACGAACTGTGAGTACATGAACTCCTGTGACGCCTGCCCTAACAAAATTACGTCCTTTGAACTTTGACTCCAACGTCCCCTCTTACTTGTCTCATCGCAGGTCATGTCGGAGCCCATGGCAGCACGTCAGATCAAACTTGAAATACAATAGATAAGTGACCATACACTATAAAAGACAATGTATGGTCCCCTATCCGTAACAAGTTTGAAAAAATCTTCTCGAGGTCGTCGTGGCTGAACCCAACCTCTCGACAAGCTGCCTCAAGGTTCCAACGCCACCATGACGACCTCTCAAGAGTTTACAAACTTGTTACGGATAGAGGACCATACATTATCCTCTATGTTCCACCAAAAGTTGAGTTTTTTATAAACATTTTAATTTTGTTTTTTTCTCAAGAAAAAATATGTCTGCTGCATTTATCTTGTATACAGCATTGTAAACCTGGGAAGGCTTAAGATCGCTAAGAAAAACCCTCATGGTACACAGAATTGGAGGCACCAAGACGAGTAGATTTGAAAGGCATGCTAATATTTTGATCACTTGTAGCTCAAACTAGCTCTTTTGAAAAGAAAAAAATATTTTTCATTACACTGCTGCTTTAAAAATATGTAACTGTTTTTACACCATATGGAGTAAGCTTACACAAATGAAATATATGAAAACACACATCCTACCCATCACCAGGACCCAGCAACTGAAACTCAGACACTTTTTTATTCATGATTGACTTCCAAATCAATCAGATATCCAAGAAAACAAATTCTTCTATCTTATCACTGCCACCATCCGTTACTACTGACACTGGCGGTTGGGTGCTTATCCCGGCCACTGGTCCCTTAATACCTGATTACTACAATTACCAGCAGTGAGGTGCCCAACCCTACTTTTGGTATCCCCACCCCACACCACCAACACAAACACCCTTCCCCCCAACTACTGTCTGGGAAGTCCACCCCACCCAGCCCATACAATAAAAAAAAACAAACCCTTGCCGATGTGTTTCATACTGCTCTGACATTTAATGGTATCCTCTCCGCACTGGGTAGTGATTGAGAGGGTATTGCTCCCCACTGGAAATTTCATCACTGTACTATTACATTTTGCTAGGGATATATCCCTCACCCAAGATTTAAACCCTTGGCTTACAAACCAACTATACACGTGGCAGAAATCCAGAACTCCCTCCGCCTCACAGCTTTCCTGCCATTACTATGTCCCATATGCCAACTAGAAAATTTCCCTCTGCTCACTAGTAACACTGGCTTTCAACACTGAGATGCTGTCTCTCCAATACTTGTATCAGGTTCAACCCTCTTCTCTATCATGGCTCTCCAACAGCTTGGCCAATGCAAAGCTCACTTCTATAGGTATCTCCAAATACATCACAATGTGACCTCGCTCCCTCTTGCAGTTTGACAGATGCAACATTTCCCAGCCCTGATTCAATTCATGATAGATTTCTTTAAAACATGAACTACAACACACCTTATCTCCTGGGTCTACAAAACCTTGGTGGACTCTAGATGAGATAACACAAGTGACACATATCTAAGGTGGGTGGAAGAACAAGCTCAGTCAGTCACAGACATGCAACAGGACATGGCCTGTAGGGCAATTACCCGCATATCTAGTTCACATTCTTGGTAAGAATATGCATGGAAGTAACTGCTACAGTACGTCTGGATTCTGGTTATAATGGCACAATTCATGACAACCCACAATGCGTCCTACTGGAGACAATGTGGAGAACAATGAGCAGCTCGCGCACACATTATGTGGTCATGTCCTGCCATCTGTCCTTTTCTGCAGGAATTGGAGGTGATCTCCAGGAATTCTTGCAGCACCTTCTAACCCTAATAGCAGGTATCTATCTTTTCTTGCAGTTCTAAAATGGCCTATGTGACAGGCATACATGATATCTTTTAAGGATATTAATAACAGAAAGTAAAAAGGTTACAATCCATCTGTGGCTCACCCCACCGCACCCTCAATTGAAGCCTGGAGGACAATTTTATATCAAATTTACAAACTGCAAAAAAATTAAAATGATGTACTTATCATAATTGTTGATCTTCCTAAGTGAACTTCACCACCGATTGCCACTTGTGGGTCTGGAGTCAGAGGCACTAGAACCCCACAGGAGTAATAATAATAAAATAATAATAATAAAATGTATTTGATTAAGCACCTTTCGACTTTCAAAGTGCTGTACAATATACATAAAAACAAAACACATGTGCAAGTACATATAATATAAAATCAGGATAATACCAAAAATGCTTTCCCCCATAAAAAAGTCTTAAGTGCCTGTTTAAAACTCCCCACCGTTCCTGCACTCCCAAAGCTGACTGGACAGAGAATTCCAGAGGGTATGTGCCACAAACCTAAAGGCATGCGCACCAGATGACTTTAGGTTAACCCTCGGAATTTCCAGCAACTGTTCATCAGCTGTTGCAAAGGGGTGTAAGGAACCAGGAGCTCTTTGAAGTAATCAGAACCTGATCTGTGTAGGGCTTTATAAGTCAATAGACCTACTCTAAAGGTGATCCACCACTGTATAGGCAGCCAGTGCAGAGCGTGCAGCACAGGGGTAATATGAGATCTTCTGGAAACCCCAGTCAACAAACGTGCTGCTGCATTCTGCACTAGCTGTAAGCGGCAGATGTCAACCCCAGAAAGCCCTAGATAAAGAGATTTGCGATAATCAAGGTGCAATGTCACAAAGTCACGGACCAAAACAGGCAGATTGCTAGATGGAACAAGGTGCCTAATCCTAGCAATGTTCCTAAGATGGTAAAAGGGCAGCTTGACGACTCCCGATACCTGATGACAAAGAGTCAGACCATTGTCAAGCACCATTCCCAGGTTATGCACCCATTCAGAGGTGAGAATCTAGGCCTCCCTCATGACTAAATTGGAAGGGAGCCCAGTCCTCAACCCCTCTGCCCTACGACCTGGGTCCACAACCAAAACCTTAGTCTTTCCTGGGTTCAACTTTAGACCACTGGAGTTCATCCAATCTTGGATTTCTGCGAGGCAGCTGTTCAGTACCGAAATAGCACTAACCTGATCAGGACTAAAAGTCAGGTAAAGCTGGGTGTCATCAGCATAGCAGTGAAACCTCAGCTCATACCGTCTTACAAGGTCTCTGAGGGGTAGCATATATACTGCGAATAACATGGGTTACAGCACCAAACCCTGAGGTACCTCGCAAGGCAGCGAGAAAGCCCTGGATAAAAACAAACCTGAGACCACTCTCTGCGTTCTTCCAGTGAGGAAAGATGAAAACCATCTGAGGACAGTACCCGACAGCCCACAGATAAAGCTCAGGCATTCAAGCAGAACCCCATGATCGACAGTATCAAAAGCTGATGATTGATCCAGGAGAACCAAGATAGAATGGTGTCTCTGATCTCTCGCCATCAGGAGATCATTGAGTGCCCGAACCAGAGCAGTCTCAGTACTATGCCTCTTATGAAAACCTGATTGGAGAGGTTCATATAAATTATGGATGGTTAAATGGTTATCCAGTTGAGCAGCCACAACTTTCTCAATAACTTTCCCCACAAAAGGGAGGTTAGAGATAGGCCTGTAGTTTGCTAGGTTCTCCGGGTCAAAAGAACCTTTTTTCAGAAGAGGGATCACCACCCCTCCTTCAGGGAGCTAGGGAACTCACCCATGTCTAAAGAGCACCAGACAATCCGAGCTAAGACCGGGCCAATGATCTCACTACAACTCAAAATCAGGGAAGTAGAGCCTGGATCTAAACTACAGCATGTGGGATGCATCTCCTGGACAATCCTCATAATGTCTACAAAATCCGGCAGGTCAAAGGTACTCCAGGAAACTCCAGGCTCTGCAACAAAGCACGGCTCAACAGCAACCCCCTGAGAGTGAAGTTGGTGGCACTCCCGCCTGATGTCATCCACCTTATTCACAAAGAATCGAGCGATCTCCTCACAATCAGTTTGTGCAAAAACTTGACAGAGCTGCCGACAGGCTGGGTTGCATAGCCTGTCAATGGTTCGGAAGAGTAGAGCCGGTCGGTTCTGTGCAACAGAAATTTCCCTGGACAGGAATTCTGCCTTCTTACGGGAAATTTCTGTTTGGTAGAGTTTATAATGCTCTAGCAAAATAAGGTGGTCGGCATCAGAGGCAGTCTTCCTCCAACGACGCTCTAAACTACGTCCCAATTTCTGCAACTCTCTTAGAGCCCCATCAAACCATGGAGCCCCAGGGCAACGCAGAAGGGGGCGAACTCGGATAGGAGCAATCAGATCGAGGGCTGAAGATGTGGTCCCATTATAGGCCACAACCAACTGCTCAGGATCTGTGCAAGACTCGTCCATCAGCGAGAGGTCAATAACTGCCATCAGATCTTCAGGGACCACATCCCGCAAAGGACGGTACCTGACCAACTCCACAGGGGCCGACATACCCATGGGGGCCGCAAAATTGAACCCAACTGAATAGTGATCAGACCAACTGACTGGTTCCACCACCAAATCGGAGGCCTTGATACCCAGGAGGAAGACCAAGTCAAGGGAGTGACCTCCCTTGTGTGTAGCTGAGGAAACAACCTGTGTGAAGCCCAGAGGTGTCATCACCTGGAGGAAATGTTGACCAAAACGCGAGGATTCGTCTCGACCCAGGCATTGAAGTCGCCCAGAACCATCAGTCTGGGCAACTCCAAAGCCATGTTGGCGGCGAAGTCTGCTATTTCCTGCAGGAATAGCTTCTCATCACCTGGTGGATGGTAGATGAGAGCGATCCTGCACCCAACACCAGCTACCACGGTACTCTCAAATGACCTGGCCTCCTCAACTGGTATACCAGTTAGGCCCAATTTGGTCTTGAACCAGACCGCAACCTCCCCCCCCGCGGTCCAATCTCGGGCGATGTACAACCGAGTACCCGGTGGGAACAGCCGCCTCTAAAAAAGGGGCCGCATTCCCATCCAACCAGGTCTCGGTAATGCAAACCAGATCTGCCCTAGCAACAAAGTCTGCAATAAGACCAGTCTTGTTGCAGACAGATCTGGCATTGCATAACAGCGCCCAAGTTGGACGAGTTTGGCGAGCTGTCTCAACTACTTGCCCTCCCAAACTGGAGGTGCCCTTGGGTGTGGGAACCAGAATGGAATTACCACGTTCCAGATACCATTTCACCCCAGGGCGTCTTCTGGGCCTAACTACCCCTATGGGAGAGCCCCACTCATTCGGACTCCGCTCTCCGCAACCCCGCACCCGCACATGACTCCCCCCCACGAGCAATCCCCAACACCTGACAGCATTGATAAGTAAAAGCAGACAGCGGGGAGCGGAGAAAGGACGGAGGGCATGGAGAGCGGAGGCCGAATAGCACAGTACAGGAGGGGCAAACAGGCACATTTCATTAACACTATTAAAATAATGGGAAAGCACAAAACTCCAAATTTCCTAAATCACAAAGCGGTACTGTAAACAGAGCTAAAACCCCCCAAAACAAAAATAGCTTAAACAACAATCCTTACCCTAATAAAACAAATACACTACCCCTCCCACTATAAGATAACCTTCAACCCCTAAAATAAAATAAAAATATATAGAAGGAAAAAGGAAAAATAAAACTAAAAAATAATACAATGACACAATCCCCTCTCACAGGATAAAATAGACATACAAGTACAGAATGCTCCCTCTCCCACAGCCTTCTCACAGCCAAGGAGGGGGGAAATAATAAATCAAAAATAAAACACCCCATCTCACAGGATACTCCAAACAAACAGCCCTCACACAGCCAAGGGAAAAAAATAATAACAAGGCACCCTGGTACTCTCACCACCAGGGAACCATAAAACAATTTAAAAAAGTCAGGGAAAAAGGAATCAAACAGCAGGAGGAGCCATAATAATCCAAATAACCCAGCGTGAAATAAACCCAATGTCAAGTCCGGTGAAGCGAGATAGATGTTTCCAACATACAATAATATTTAGTCTCAGTGGATATCCAAGAAGGGACTAAGAAGTCTTGAAAGAACCAGAAGTAGGTACAGGCCAAACCAATGGAAAGCAGGGGTACCTCCACCTCACCCACTAACCCGCCTTATCAGGTCCAGCTATACCCCAAGGACTTGCTGCCACAAATATCCCAAGACCACGCCAAAAGGACCAACCCGGGGATAAATTAGGAGCCCCCCCACTGATCCCTCACTCCCCAGGGAAAAGCGAAGCAGCTCCCGCTCGGTCCCAGGTGACAACCAAGATTACCCAGGCACCAGTATGGGGGGACAAAACCCACAACCAAACCACTATAAAGGCCCTACTTCTGGTCTGCAAAAGAATAAAAGATATAAAGTTAAAGAAGAGAAAAAGGGGCACTGATCAATGAATCAGTCCCCCACTCACGATACTCCAAGCGCCACAGGTAGTCCCTTCAGCCAATTTCCAGTTTTAAGTCACCATAAGAGTCCCAAACTGAGTTCTTCTTGATCCAACACATGCAGAATATATCCACTTGTCGAAAATAGAAAAAGATCTGTAGGATGAAAGCGTGAGAACAAATCGGTAGGGTCACATTTTTTGTAGGGAGGAAGCCAACATCAGTTACTGATGGCATCTGCGCACGTCACGTGGTACTGTGGGCACCAGTCAATAATTATTATCGGTTTCCTCACACACTTCAGTTCTGCTCACCAAGAGAGAAACAAGGTGGAGAAAAATAAAAGAGAGAGCTAGACACTTCCTGCCCCTTGGCATAGGGAAACTACATAGGAAAAAGAAAATATGCAATAAAATAAAACCCAACTACCAACTTAGAAACATAGAATTTGATGGCAGCTAAGGACCGCTTGGCCCACCTAGTCTGCCCATTTTCATACTTAACAGATAAGTTGCAGATCCTAGTTAACCAACAGCTTACTTCCTCCTACCCCCCACTAGGACTGCCTTATGTCTGACCCATGCATTCTTGAATTCCCCCACTATTTTTGACTCCACAACCTCCTCAGGGAGGCTGTTCCATGCATCCACAACCTTCTCCATGAAGAAATACTTCCTCACATTATCTCTGCGCTATCCCCCCTCTATCTTCAAATTGTGCCCCCTTGTTCTTGCACATCTCTTTTTCTGACAGATGCTACCCTCTTGGACTTTGCTGATTCCCTTGAGGTACTTGAAAGTTTCTATCATGTCCCCTCTCTCCCTTCTTTCCTCAAGGGTATACATATTAAGCTCCTTTAGTCTTTCTTCGTATGTCTTCTGGTGCAGACACTGCACCATTTTGGTTGCCCTCCTCTGGACAGCTTCCACTCTGTCTATGTCTTTGCAGGGATGGGGTCTCCAGAACTGCACACAGTACTCCAGATGGGGTCTCACCAACTGTCTGTACAGAGGGATAACAACTTCCTGTTTTCTACTATTGATGCCTCTCCCTATGCATCCCAGTATCCCCTTAGAAACTTAGAAGTAAGAACAGGGTACTCTAGGTGGCATATGGGGTAGTTGGATCTATATAGCCAAAGCCTCATACCACTAGCCAAACAGAAGGTGGATAATGGTCTAAAAATAGGGCAGCAGACCTGCACATGTGGCTCTGGCAGAATCATGCGGAGGATGCCCATGAATAGGACCCCCTTGTAAATGAGATTGCACAATGTGCCCAAAAAAGAATGAGACACATATACTCCTGGGAAAAGGGGCAACTCCATGCTAAAAGGTGTAGAATTGAATGAACTCATGAGCTAGCCATGTTCCTCTTTCCTACATCAGGGAAGAAGAAAGGGGGAACATAAGTGCATCTAGAGTTGCAGGGCTGTACAGTTCAAGGGAGTTGAGATGTGTTCATCTCTTCAGACACCCCTATGTGCAGTAGGTTAAAGACCCAGGTAGATAATGAACAAGAACGGGCATGCCAACCAAACTGTCCTGCACAGTCAGAAAAAATATTACATCAAAAAATTACTTGCTTCTCCTGCAACCACATCGAAGTACCTTGTGTGAGAGATAGTGTAGCTGATCCAAAAAGTGCATAGTACCACCCACATGCTTAGCAGCTGCCAACTAGAGTTAGATTGAATACTACCCAGGGTGCATGCTGTATTTAGCAACTAATTGGGATATACCTACAGAGAGGATATACCCTGGGCATGGAGAAGGACACGAAAAAAACAAAGTACTAAAGGTGCCAAATAAGGTCTGTAAAGTGTGAAATAATTACATATTAAAAAACAGTATACTGTACCTGGATTCAAACCACTGATACTTTGCCTGCTTAGTGAATACATGTTCAGTGTGCCACGGAACAGCAGATAAGGAAATTGCATTTCCAGTGATGTAGATGTTAAGTTACAACCTGCAAAACAGGTGAATGGGGATCTAACTCCAGAAGGCGATTTACCTTCACAACTTGTTGTTCTCAGCTAAATTTACTTCTCATATAATTTATTATTCCACTTCACACCACCTTGAATTGATACTAAGGCAAATTTCCATCTTACAAAGAAATTTAAAAAAAATGTTTAAGCCCCTGCCAGTATTTGAACCATTGATGTTTTGCATGCAAAGCAAACATACACTGTGTACTTCTGAGTTGCAGATAAGTGATTTTCAGTTCCTATGGTGTAAAGCTATGTCACAACCTGCAAAACAGGCGACTGGGGATCTAGTCCCTGCAGGTAATATGCTTTCACAATTTGTTGTTCTCAGCTAAATGTATTTCTTATACAATTTGTTATTCTAAATCAACACCCTCATGAATCCCCACTCAAGAGAGTTTCCATTTTACAAAAAAAAATTGAAACAAATACTTAAGTCCCTGGAAGGATTTGAACGACTGATCCTTTATCTACTAAACAAACATATATTCAGTGTGCCACTGAGCTGCAGGTAAGTAAATAACATTTTGTGTGGTGTAGTGGTTATGTCAAAATCTGCAAAACAGGCAACTGGGGATTTTATCCCAGCAGGTGAGTTACCTACACTAACTGTTGCTCTTAGCTGAATGTACTTACATAATTTACTATTCCAAATCCACGCCACCATGAATTGCTACTCAAGTGAGTTTCCATTTTACAAAACAAGTTGAAAAAATGTTTAAGTCCCTGCCAGGATTCAGACTTTGTCTACCTGAATTTATACCACTGATCCTTTGCCTGCTAAGTGAACACAGATTCAGTGTGCAACTGTGCTGCAGGTAGGTGATCTGCAGTTCTTATAGTGTAGAGGTTGTCACAACCTACAGAACAGGTGACTGGGGTTATAATCCCAGCAAGTGAATTACCTTCACAAATTGTGTTCTTAGCTAAACTTACTTCTCATAAAATTGACAATTCCAACACCACACTACCATGATTTGCCACTTAAGTAAGTGTCCACCTTATAAAAAAAGAATGTTTAAGTCCCTGCCAGGATTTGACCCACAGATCCTTTGCTTGTTAAGCAAACACACATTCAATGTGTGTCTGAGCTGCAGGTAAGAGAGTCGCAGTTCCTACAGTGGATAAGTTATGTTACAACCTGCAAAACAGAAGACTTAGATTGTATTCAAGCCTTGACAAGCCTCAGGCAGGACTGATTCATTGACTACAACATACTGTAGAACTAAGTTCAATTATTTGAAAGTCTGCTATTTAGCTCTACTGAAACCTTCACTGTAGCAGTAATGATTTCTAACAATTTCTCTCATATAACAACAAGCATTTGTCAATGCTGAATGTTTGCTTGCTGGTATTAGCATTGGAAATTCAGGAGTTAGTGCACAATAGGAATGGCAGTGAAGTATTGAACTTCACGCCAACCCCACCTCCATCCTGTAGAGATGGACAGGCATTGGTGTAAGTGTTTGGGTTGTCTCCCATGACGGTCATGCCATGTCACCTCACCCTATTCTGCAGACAGCAACACGTGTTGAGGTGTACCTTGGGGTGTTTAGCTTTACAGTCACCCCATTCCATAAGGATATATGCTTAAATGGGTGCACATTAGGAGAATGGAGTGAAGTCTGGGGCCAAAGATTCCAAGGTGCACCTTGATGCCTGTCAGTGGCTGGGGGGCGTGGGATGGCATGAGCAGTACAGTCAGCAATCCAAAGGCACACACTGATACTTGTCAGTCTGTACTGGGTGGGACATTATGGTTAGAAACCCTAATGCCCTGGGCGTTTGTTAGTATTTGCACTACAAAATTTTCAACATGGCCTTTTTGTGACCCCACCTCATGAAAGCATTTGGGACCTTTTCTCATAAAGAGTGGCAGTGTGATTTTGCCAATGTGTCCCGAACTTAGAGTTCCAACAGTGACCATGCCATTCTGTGCCACATGTATGAAAATATAGATTGGGCAAGATGTGAAGAATGACAGCTGTACCATCCATATGAAGGTGTGAAGAGATGGCAATGTTGAAAATCTGTAGTGGGAATATTAAAAATTTGGGAGGTTACAAGCGTGCATGGAAACTGCGCAATGCACGCTCGTAACACAGTCATTTTATGGACTTTCACCATAAAATTTTCAGCATAAGCATTTTAGGACCTCTGCTCATGAACAGTGTCACTGTGATTTTCTTAATGTGTCCCAAACACTGATTTCTCACAGCGACCGCGGTATTCTGTGCCAGAAATGTGAAAACACATTTTGGCCAGGAAGTGAACAATGACAGCTATACTGTTCATAAGTAGGTGTGGGAAAATGGGAATGTTGAAAATCTGGAGTGAAAACATTACAAATTTTCGGAGTTATGAGCGTGAGTGGAAACTGCGCAATGCACGCTCATAACACAGTCATTTTATGGACTTTTGTCACAAAATTTTCAATATAGGCATTTTAGGACCTCTGCCTATGAACAGTGTCACTGTGACTTTCTTAATGTGTCCCAAACACTGATTTACCACAGCGACCGTGCTATTCTGCACTGGAAGCGCAAAAACACATTCCGGCCAGGATGTGAAAAATGACAGCAGCACTGTTCATGAGGAGGCATGGCAAAATGGCAATGCTGAAAATCTGGAGTGAAAATATTGTAAATTCATGAAGTTATGAGTGTGCATAGCAACTGCACTATGCATGCTCGTAAAACAGACATTTCTTGTATTTTTTCCACCAAGTTTATAGCATCGACTTTTTGAGAGCCCACCTCATGAGTACTGGCACTGTCATTTTGTTAATCAGTCCTGAAAGGTGATTTCATGCAGTGACTGTGAAATCACCTTTTGGGACCGAATAACACCATGACAGTACCTGAATTCATGAGGAGGGGTCCCAATAACCTCATGTTGAAAATTTGGTGGCATAATTCCCAAAAATGCCTGAGATATGCACCAAAGTTGAAAAAACCCTATTTAGGCCATTATACAGCTTACCAGCATTTCATCAGTTCGCAGTCGGCTTTGAAGAGTGCAGACGTGTTCCCGGCCCACCGAAGACTGTCGCGCCATGCTCCGGAGGTAAGTATGGGTTGAGGTGGGGTGTGGGGAGGCAGGGTGCACAGAGGGTGGGTGCAGGTCGGGGGGCAGGGCCACCGGACTGGATGAAGGATCGTTTTCTGGTTTGTGGGTAAAAGAAAAAAAAAATCATAGCGGGACGGTTTTTTGTTTTCACGGGGCATTTGGCATGCTATGGTGGGCTCCCAGTGTGCCACCTGACTGTTTTGTTTTGAGGGGCTGTAGCTGACGGGGGATTGGGCACCCCATTGGCACATACCAAGGGGGACCCGCAAGAGCCGAGGGGGGATTGGGCACCCCCCTCTGCAGAAAGCAACTGTTTTTTTGGGGAGGACATTATGCCAATGGGGATTAGTATCTCCTGTTGGCAAATGAAACTAGGCAGGGAGGAGACTGAAGCAGACGGGATTGGGACCCCGTCTGGCAAACAAGACAGTTTGGGTGCATGATGCAGGGGGATTCGCACCCTGGCATTGAGCTGTGCAATATTGTTCATGAATATGGCAGCGGCTTGCCGCTGCGTTCACAAACAATATTACACTAGGCAATGTTCCGCCCTGCAATGACGGGTCGCTCCCTCATTGCAGCGGAATGGCTGATGCTGCAATGACGAGGCAGCCCCTGATTGCTGCAGCGAAAATGTTACAAGTTGGTGGCACTTTTGGAAGCCAGTGTCATCAGCAAACTGTGCATCTATTGGTGCACCTCTGCCAAGCCCCCAAATGCTGTGCCTCCGTTGGCTACCACAGTGCTGCACCTCCACAACCTGCTTCTCTCCTAAGCTGCTGCATAATGTTTCTTGCACATGCGCGCAAGCAAACAAAAAAATTATAGTGAGAAAGAAAAAAATGTGCACTACAGGGGATCAAACCCAGGCTTTTGGAGGTCTGAAACCCAATGCCAAGTCCTAAAAGCCCTATCACTGCCATCATCAGTGCCATCATGCAGCCAAATCATTCACACTGAATATAACCTTAAACTTGACTAAATGCACAAGAGAGTATCATGACCACAATAGATGCTAACAGCTATTTTTTCAGTGTTTCTTTTTTTGCTCCTCTCTGGGCTCCTCTTGGTACCCCACACATGCTACCCCTTCCCTCTGGACTCATCCCTATCAGCACTTACCTCCAGGCTCTCCAAGTTCCTCTGACCCCCCCCAGCTCCAGCCTGTGCCTGCCAGGTGGCCTCCTTCCTCTCACCTGGAAAGAGGTGCCTCAGATGTCAGGGGTGATGGTTGGGGGGAAAGTCAGTGTGCTGGGTGGTCAGGTGGCATGGGGAGAAACAGGAGAGGGTTGACATCTGGCACACCAGAGATCGGCCATGTTCCTGTTTTTTTCCCTTCCACCCCCCACATATATGGTTGTACATTACAGTGTTCTGGAGAGACACATGGCAGCATATTGTCACCCATGCCATCAAATGCATATCTGCAAGCGTACCACCTAGAGCTGCTCATGGAGTGGTGTGAGCCATTCCCTCCCCCTTGGGAGGAGATCCTTTGCCTAGGGAGGAGAGTCTGTCCCGATCTTCTGAACCCTCCCTGCCAATCTCCGCTCCAGTCCTCCTGGGTGCGGGTGTGAACCTGGGTCACCTGCATGCCACAGGGCTGGATTAGTTTATAGTTTTAAAGAGCCAGATGCCCTTCACTTTTCATTTTCTGACATGGGGTGCTCCCTCCCAGTGTCTGAGAAGGTGATTCAGATATGGGGTACCCAATCCCGTGTCTTTTTATTGTTGTTTCCAAACATCATCTTGCATAGCCACTGTGTATCTAACCCTGGTAAACTGCTATATCCCCATCCCCTGATTCTGACATCATGCACCCAGTCCCTGTGTGGGTTGCCCCATGACACTGAGATTCAACCAGTACCACAGTTACAATAACCCTCATCCACCCCCTGTCACCCATGCTGTCTTCCACCTCCCAATGACCACACACATACTGTACATACATTTAAGTTGCTCTGATAGCAGCTGACCAGCACAGCCCTTCCTCCACCTCAGGCAGTTGTCTTCTTCCACTGTGGTGTCTGTGTTGCCTGAGGAGGAAAAAAATGGGCAAAATCCTAAGTCCCAAAAACACACTACACATGCGCAGGGACTTGGTTCATTTGTTGTCCCTGAAAATGTTATTTTGTGAACAAATTCAAAAGTGCCATTTGTGTGGTCAAGGAGATGGTTGGTAACCACCCTGTCCCTCAAATTTAGCAAAAAGTATATGGGAAGGTATTGGATGATTGGAAAAAATCCCCCCAAAAAGAAAACAGTAAACAATAAATAAATAAATAAATGCACATGCGTTGGGATCTAACATTTTGGTGTACTTTTTTTATTTTTTCTGTGCAACTTTTATTCTAAGCTCATCAACATTTCATGGGTCCATTACATCCTGCCTTCACTTCCATAGTGTTTCCTGTGCTTCCCCCATTACAATAGCTTCAATCCTATTTAAACCCTCTCAAGCTTATTCCCCTTGTGTTTTGGTGTTCCCTCACCTCCTCTAATCACTATATATATATATATATATATACTGTATATATATATTTTAGAGGCAAAAAACTCTGTTTAATGCATCAGTTAGGGTTGTTCCACAGCGACAAAAGCGAGGAAATTCGATGTTAGGGTTGAAACCCCCTTTGCACCCCTTCAAACCACCCCCCGAACTGGAATCGGGGTGCACATTGGGGTCATCGGCCCTAAGTGTCACCCCATCACATGTGGAAAGAAACTGAGGAATAGGAGAATGGGGTGACAGTTAGGACCAATGACCCCAATGCACACCCCGATTCCAGTTGGGGGGGTGGGCTGGAAGGGTGCAAAGTGGGTTTCAACCCTAACATCAAATTTCCTCGCTTTTGTCGCTGTGGAACAACCCTGCCTGATGCATTAAAAGGAGTTTTTTGCCTCTAATTTCCCTTCTTTTTGAGAATGATAATGAGAAATAGTGAATGTAATGCAGCGGCGGGAGCGCTGGGGTGATGTCTTGTCACATTGTAACATTGTGCTCGCAAACGCAAATCATAATGCGTGTGGTGAAGCAAAGCAAAATAGAAAGAGGAACAGTACTGTAGACAGAAATGTTAAAAACAACGGAAACGCAACCGCAAATGAAAACGCAAAGGGTAACGCACATGGTGGCGTAAACGTGAACGGTAAGTGAAACGGGTACGGAACCGCAAGCAGAAACGGTAATGGTAAGAGTAATGTAAGCACACAGGCTGGTTTTCCCCAAAAGCTGTATAGAGAAAGACAGTGAGTAGAAAGAATGTATGCAAAATAATGACTCTCGGAACACAAAAATCAGTAGTTGTAATAGTAAATTGCTTATATCTCAGTAACCATACGACATAGAAACAAAATTTAAAAGTCATATGTATTATCACTTTCCTGGCTAGTTTTATACTGGGGGCTATAATTTTTTGACAAAAACTCCGTATCTCATGCCGTTTTCGAGATACGGGCCCTCAAAGGCGCAGCGAATGCCGTAATGTTATCCTATGGGAAAAAAACAGAAGTTTGGACTGCCATAACTTTTGAACAGTTTAATATTTTTTCACGAAATCTTTGAAAGGCACATTGGGAACCCTGGCCGCATGTTCCCTGAAGATTTCGGGCTGGTCGCGCAAAACCGTGCGACCTGTAGGTGCGACCATAGAATTCCAGAAAAAGCGTAAACGCATGCACAGATCACGCTTAATAACTTCGCAGCCGTGTATCTGACTGGTACAAAACTTGTCAGATCCCAAGGCATATGAGTCTTAATTGTGTACTCCAAATTTCAGGCAAATCCGTCAAACAGTTGCAAAGTTATCAAGGTGCAAAATTTTGGGTTTAACATGTAAATGGTTCCTCAACCCTAACTATGGTAGCACTATCGTGCTACCATAATATATAAATATATATATATTATTTGTTTTAAATCCTACTACAACTCCATCTATCCTACATGCCAGAATATCTGCCTCTGTTGTTCTGATAGAGCCATTACTGTTAAATAAGCTTCCACTGTTCAAAACATCTTCCTGTGGTTATTTGAACCCTGACATCCTGGACTTTAACCTTAGACACATGAACAGTCAAGACCAGTGGCATGTTGCTTTGTGCAATGGACTGCCACGGGAGCAGTCGACAGATCATATCACAGGCGAAGCATGTAAAGCAGCAGTATTTGTTAGTCACCATGTAAATTCTTTTCAGAAATAATGATTTTATTCTGGCAAAAACGTCAGTAATGTAATTTTTCTTTTTGCTTTCTTTCATTCCCGAACTAAGATATGGCATTTTTAAGTTTTAAGAAATTCCCTCTCCTGTAACATATGTGGCATAGAAAGTTAAATATCTTGGTGTGGTGCTGTTCTGGCTACTATTAGAAACCTGTGGGAACATCACCCTAATACCTCCACAGTAAGAATCTAGTTTGTACATTCAACAGGTAACCTCGGCAGAAGGTATTTTTAAACATTATGAGTGATGACCATCTTTAATGACATGAATCATTAAACACTAAATTAGCTATAAAAGTGTTTTTTAAAATATCTGAGAAAATTAAAACTACAATAAGGATGAATGAAAGGATGTCAGAAATACATTTTTGCTAAAAAAAAATGAGAATTTTTGTAAGCTAACAAATACTGCTGGCTTTAAAAGGACAATGGCACAACAAAGGTGCTTTTGTTCTTTGAACTGTGTCACACCTCACAGTGCTGTGATCTGCCATGGTGGTCACCGTGTAGCAAACAGCACTCTGATGCCTTCTCTGTAAGTGCATTTTACTTTACTTTTTTCCATACCGCAACATGCTTCACATCTACCTAAATTTAGATCTCAGAACCTCCAGCCTACACCTTTCAATGTCATTTGTGATCACGTGCACTACGACCACTGGCACATTCCCTTTCCCCATGTAATCAAGTCACCCAGGAGCGGTCTTCCACCTTTGTGGCAGGAAGGCAACAAGTCAGTTAGTCCTCACAATTTGGGTTGCATAGCAAGGATGTCTGTAAACCTTATTATCAAATCTTTTAACACCAGTCTGTCTTGTACCCACTTCCCCACCCTTGCTGACTGCTAGAATTACCTCGTGCCTGGACCGCCTTCACCTACCTCCATCATCAGATGGATGGCTACCACAACCTTTACCACTAGAATAAATTGTTTTTTGTGGACCACTGGAAGAAGATTTCCACCATTCACTTAACTGCAGCTCTAAGCACACTTGCCTGCAGTGACCAACTGTCCACTACTAGCTTTTGCATGTACTCTCCTACCTTCAGCTCCAACCTGTGCATGGGCAAAATAAAACATAATCTAGTTTCGCTGTGCACAGCAAATGAAGTAATGTTGTATAATTCAAATAATAATTTATTTTCTCATTCTAGTCCCTAGACCTACTGAATGCGAGAGGAATATCCATACAGAACATCCTGTATGCCAGCAGAGTCACACAGAAGAAAATCCTTTTATATGTACTACCTGTGGAGAGAGCTTTAGTCTGATGCACACATTGGTAGTACATCAGCAGAGTCACAAATCAGAGGAAGAGTTTATATGTAACTACTGTGGAATGTGTTTTACAGGACTGTCTGACTTCTCAAAGCATGAACACATTCACACAGCACATAAATCTTTTAAATCTACTGACCCCGAGAAGACTTCAGTTCAGCAGTCACATTGTACTAACTACCTGCAGATTCAAACAAAAGAAGCAGTTATCAAATCTACGGGCTATGGGAAAGGATGCACACAGCAAGGCCCTCTTAACACAGTCGAAACTCCTTTTGAATCTGTTGATTTTGGAAAAGGTTGCAAACAACAGTCATTTCTTGGCAACTACAAAGTGATTCAAACAGAAGAGAAGCTTTTTAATTGTACTGATTGTGGTAAGAGTTTTTCTCAACAATCAACCCTTACCAACCACATGCGCATTCACAGACGAGCAAAACCTTTTGAGTGTACTGAGTGTGGGAAGTGTTTCAAAGATGTTAAAAGGATTTTGGAACACCAGCAGATTCATTCAGGGGAAAAACCTTTTAAATGTTATGATTGTGGGAAGAGCTTTGCACAAAAATTGCCTCTTACTAACCACCAGAGAATTCATACTGGAGAAAAACCTTATCAATGTAGTAACTGCGGAAAGAGTTTTACATGGCTGGCAAATCTTTTAGTACATCAACGAATTCATATAGGAAAAAATCCTTTTAAATGTATGGATTGTGGGATGACTTTTACCCATCAGTCAACTCTTACTAAGCACCAGAAAATTCACAAAAGAGAGAAGCCTCATACATGTGCTGATTGTGGAAAGAGTTTTGCCAAACTGTCATCTCTTATGAACCATAAACATATTCATGCCCAAAAGAAACCTTTTAAATGCAATGAATGTGGAAAGAGTTTCATACATCTGGTAAGGCTTTCTGAGCATCAGCGAATTCACACAGGAGAGAAGCCGTTTAAATGTACTGTTTGTGGAAAGAGTTTTGCACAGAAATCTCCTCTTACTATCCACCAGCGAATTCATACAGGGGAGAAACCTTATAAATGTACTGATTGTGGGAAGAGTTTCACATGCCTGGCAAATCTGTCTGTTCATCAGCGTACTCACACAGGAGAGAAACCTTTTAAATGTACTGACTGTGGCATGACATTTGCACATCAGACTACACTTGTTAACCACCAGAAGATTCATAAAGGTGAAAAACCTTATAAATGTGCTGACTGTGGAAAGAATTTTACACAACAATCAACCCTTACTAACCATCAGCGAATTCACACAGGAGAAAATTTTCAGTTGTACTAACTCTGGAAAGGGTTTTAAAACTGAAGTATTTGTTAGTCAACAAAAATGTTATAATATAGTTTTTTTGCAAAAATGTACTTCTGACATTCTAAGACTCATCCTCAGTGTATTTTTTAGTTTTGTCAGTCAGTTTTTAAAACGATTTGTGTAGCTACTTTTGTAATTCATGACGCTCATCATTAAAGTTGGCCGCCACTCACAATTTTTAAAAATCTCTTCTGCTGAGGTTACTTGTTGAATGTATATGCTAAATTCATAATGCGGATATATTAGGATGGTCCTGCCATGTTTCTGAAGCCACAGCACAGCACTGTATCAAGAAATTATATTTTTTTCAGGGTGGGTATGGCATGGAAGTAGGAATTTTTAAAAACTTCAGAATCCTGTATCTTGGTGTAGGAAAGAAAGAAAACAGAAAGAAGAATGTGTATTTTGAAATTTTTGCCAGAAAAATATTATTGCTGAAAAAAATGTGGCAACTAACAAATATTGCTGCTTTAAGCTGCTGTCTAAATCTGCAGCATGTCCATGGACTGGCACAGGAGAAAAACCTTGTTAATGTACAGAGGTCACAAAGAACTCCTAAGTGGTAAGGCACAACAGGAATTGAGTTACTGTCAGGTAATCTGCCCATCCCATGCGCCAAACAGTCTAAGTTGAAGGCTGGGGTCGGGTCACCACTGGGGGTGAGATTACCAGTCGGTACTCCCCCCCCCCCAAGACTCCTTAACACTGTAATGAAACACGGTAAGGTGATATAGCAGCATTTCTGTTGTTAAAACCACAAAACTCACTTTCCCTCTCATGTTAATGTTCTTGATTCTAGCAATGGCAGGACATGAGCGATCAGACTGAATAGGTTCATAGGAAAAGTTCAGATCCATAAGCTGTAAAGCCATATAAGGACTTATTTCTAATCATTAATTGATGTAACTCCATTTTTTATCCCCCATATGTTTATCCAACTGATATTTAAATGCATCCAAACTTCCAGCTCTCACTACTTCCACTGGAAGTCCATTCCAAACATTCACCACCCTCAGACTAAATCATCTTCCTCTTCTATTCGTTCTATATTTTTCACCTTTCAACTGTTTATCATGGGCCCGCACACTTCGTCCGGAACCTTCTTTCCAAATTAACCCTGCTGCTTCCCCTAACATGTTGTCGGTCAATGACCTATAAACATAACACAGGTCACCCCTTGTTCTTCTATACGCCATAGAGCATAATCCCAGGTACTCTAGCCTGGTACCATACTCTAGCCCTTTAACTAAACCCACTTTCTTAGTAAACCTTCTTTGAACACGCTCTATTCTTCTACTCCTACAAACACTTTGCACTGAACAGAAGGGAGCTCCATACTCCAAGGTGGGTCTCACAAGGGATCTGTACAAGGGAATAAGAACCTCCTTCTCTCTACCTTTGATATAACATAATGTACCAATAATCCTGTTAGCTTTATTGACACAGGTCATATTGTGCTTATCAAAGCTTAATTTGTCTGAAATGACCACCCCTAGATTGTTTTCAGTATTTGTGGCCTCAATTACTTGAAAGTTCAGCATGTATAGTGCTCTCACATTATTTTGCCTGAAGTGTACAACCTTGCATTTAGAAATGTTTAACTCCAACCTATGCTTGATTGCCCAATTCTCTAGATGGTTTATTTGTTCCTGAAATTTCCTTATTGCTTCATGTTGTTAACTATAGCCCCAATCTTTGAATCATCTGCGTACTTACAAATCCAAACTCCCTCAGAGACTTTCATATGAGAAATCAAGACATTAAAGAGCCTAGGCCCCAACACAGATCCCTGCGGAACCCCACTGGTCACCCTAGCCTTTGTTGAGAGGTACCCCCTCACCTGCACCTGTTGATATCTATTACGCAGCCATGCTGCCACCCATTTGCAAAGGTGACTCTCAATGCCCAGATGTTGCAGGGTCCCAAGCAATACATAGTGTGAAACTGAATCGAAGGCCTTTCTGTAGTCCAGATACACAACATCCACTGGAAATTCCACATACAAGGCTTGACTTGCCGGCTCAAAAAAAATGCAATAAGTTAGTGGTACAAGATCTCCCCCCTGAAAATCCATGCAGAGCAACATCTACATGGTTCAATGCCTTTAAATTGTTACCAATAAATTCATCTATAAAACTCATCATTATTTTACCTATGATGGAGGTAATATTTATCGGGCTATAGTTTTCTGGTTTGGTCTTATCACCAGATTTAAATATAGGTGTTACATGAGCCACCTTCCAGACATCCAAGACCTTTCCTTCTAGTGAGGATTTATTAAAAAAGAACCGACAGAGGTGCTGAAATCTCCTCCGCTGTTTCAATTAGGAAGGCCAGGTGATAACCATCCAGTCCCCCTGACTTATGTCTCTTTAATTTTATCAATTTTGCTTTGACCTGTTCAGCAGTTATGATAGGAAATCATATTTCCACATTGCCCCCCCGTCTTGTCTTCTTCAAAGGAGAAGCTGCTCTCCCTAACATAAACACTATGAAAATATGTACCAAGCATTTAGCTATACCCTGGTCATCTTCAACCTGTTTTCCTAATCCCGTAATACAGTAATCTGATTTTGATTTTTCTGTAAACTGCCTACATAGTTGTAAAAATCTTTTTGATTGTTTCCCGTACTTAATACCAGATCTAATTCTGCCCTTGCTTTTCCTCTTCTAATATTCAATTTACATTTTTTTTATGAGAGATCTATATGTAGACAACTGGGCATCAGATGGATCATTTTTTAATTTCTTATATGCCCTATTCTTTTTATTTATCAGTCTTCGGATCATTTTAGTCATCCATTTGGGAACCCTCCCCCTCCTATTATATTTTTTTGTGATGGGGACATGCTTTTTTATGCATGTCTGCAAAACATCTTCAATTATTTCCCAAGTATGGACCAGAGATTTTCCATCCAATTCCTTCTAGTTGTGCATTCCTATTATGTACTTAATAGTGGTATAATCTGCCTTATTATAATTCCTAATGGTGGATTTCCCCTGGACTTCATGGAACTCTTCATCCAAAACAATCCTGACCGTATTATGGTCACTACTTCCTAATGGTTCAATCACATCCACAGTTTCTACAGCATGTGGTATTCACAGGGATCCTTGCTGATTGGGAGGCTGGGCTCAGGGTCCACTTTTTATAATACAGATTGAACAGTGCTTGCTAACCCCCTGCTAATACTTACGGGTGCAACACCTTTTGGCAGTCTCACTATGGGAAGAGTTCTAGTTGTTTGTAATCTTGAATTAGTGTCTCTCACTCAGTGACTATGATAGAATGCTTTTGAGACCTGAGCCTTTACTCTTGCCAGCAGATTCCTTCAGCACAGAAATTGTATACAGTGGTGGTGGCAAGCATTTTACGCAGCTAGGTAGCCTCACATCCCACAGCACATTCTGTAGGGAAAACAAAAAAGCATGTATCCTTGGGAAGAGAGTCAGTCAGGCCAGTTGTGAATATAGTACATGTGAAGCACTTTCTAATGTATGGACTGTGGCAGACTTTCACAGAATGATCAACAATGCCTAAACATCAGCAGATTCATACAACTGAGAAACCTTTTCAGTAAAGCTCAATTGGAAAGAGGCATACTTCTGAACATCAGATTAGCCCATTTTTGTTTTACAATTTGCATTGACATGATTGCAGCATCTTTGCACCTTAGTGGAAATCTACAATTAAAGAGAATGGTAGCATTGTAGCATAACCAGTTCATATGTCTTTACCTGATTGCCTTGTTCTGTTCATCTGTTTTTTATGCTTTCCATCTCCCCAACATTTAAATCCAGCTCTGTATGTGCCCCCCCCATGTGCCATTATATGTACTCCAGTCAGTGACATCATTGGTTGAAATCAGTTAGTGCCTCCTGTTACTTAGACTGCTGCTTGCATGGGGTGCTACATTAATATAAATGGAAATTACCCCTCTTTAAGGGAGTTAACATGTGGGTAACACTACACTATGTTATACTACAGAGTTTACATGCAACTTATATACATCACAAAATTGCTACCAGACATCTTAGAAAAGCTTTAAGAAATGACTTAATTTCTCACTTCTGTGTATTTAGATTGATACAGGCAGAAGTGTGCACAGAATCCATCAAGAAGTGGGGCCAGTATCATAAGGGATAGAGGGTAGGATTCACAAAGCCCATGAAAGTCCCACAGCTGCTGCAAAACTTCAGCACCAAAGGGTGGCCACTTGCGGAGCTGCAGGGGTCCCGCTGTGGTGGGTATTCGCATAGGTGGAGCTGGATTATGATCGGCTCCACGATGTATGACTGCTTGCGGGTGGTGTTGCTAGGGGGATCACCGCAGCTGTGGAGAGCTGCTATAGCCAGTGGGAGCAGCCATAACCCCTTCCGCTACTGCTGCGGCTGTGAATCGCATGCACCGCCACCGCAGGGGATTACAGTCCGCCACTGGGGTTGCGGAGTGGGACTTAGCTCACGACTGGTTCGTGAATCCTGCCCTGAGTCTTCAGTGCTGGGGGTCTGAGAGCATTCTCCCTTAAGCAAAATCTTTGAAAAGGCTTTGTAAATGGTGTATTTTCATATGTTTTAGAGCATCAGTAATGTTGCCAGCCTCTCTCATCAAAAAAAGCTCAGTTTTCAATTTTTAAAATTTAAGTCAACCCCCTTTTATTTAAACCCTTATTGATTTTCAGCTGTTTAAGAAACATAAACAATCTAACCTGCTCAAACCAAAAAAATAAATAAATTGCCATACAGAGCAAGAGCATCAGTCTGCACAGCTCTGCGTCATTTTCACTCTGCCAGCAAACTAACCTGGTCAGCTTGCCAAGTGTTGCTAGAAGAGTTGTTAATTGGATGGGAATGCTGCCCTTCAGAAATCTGATCCAGGATTGGCTCTGCATTTGCGCCACTGTTGCCAAGAAGCCAGTCCTGTCTTCCTTGTCTGATCGCATGGATATGTATGATCTGGTGTAAAATCATTTATTTTTATTAGTTTTACCAGGAAAGGTTGCAAGGGCCTTAAAGTCCAAGTTGAAGTCATGCCATCAGTGTCTACAGTGTAACAGAGATCTTATGGTCATGAAATACTACAGACAGTCCCAAAATGCACTGTAGGCATGGTGCTAATATCACTCCCATCCACGAACTAGAAGTGAGCCATTCTATCAGATTCTAATTGCATTCACTAAAACTGTAGCACGTGCTGCAGCCGGGCACCCCATATTAGTGAATTGGGAACACTGGACTTCAGGCACAGGACAGGAGGATGGCGGCATTGCCAGCATAGCTAGGGTCGGCTACCCCTGCGCTTGGCTATGGATACAGGTTTTTTTTTATATTTTATTAAAACTTTTCAGCAGTTACAATCAAGAACAGAACAATACAACATAAACATTACATACTATTACAGTGATACAGACTATGGGTAAAAAAAGAAAGTATTAAAACAAACTTGTACCAGTAAGTCAAAACAACAGTAACAATTTCTACTGATATACTGTTCAGCATCATTCCTAAGTTCTAATAACAATCATCTGGAAGACAGAGCCTCAGGGATCAGTGCTGCGACCAGTGCTCTTTGATGTCTTTGTAAGTGACATTGCAGAGAACCTGCAAGGGAGGGTCTGCCTCTTTGCGGATGACACCAAAATCTGCAATAGGGTGGACACTCCTGGGGGTGGTGTGTGGAAAGGATGAGCAGAGATTTAAGAAAACTCGAGGAGTGGTCAAGGGTATGGTAATTGGGTTTCAATGTAAAAACGTGCAAAATAATGTAATTGGGGTACAGAAACACGGGGGTGGAATACAAAATGTGTGGAGTAGTATTAATGACTACCAAGCAGGAAAGAGATCAGAGGGTATTCATATCTGATGACCTAAAGATGGCTAGGCAGTGCAACAAGGCAGTCAGAAGGGCTAGTAGGATACTGGGTTGTATAGGGTTGAGTATCAGCAGCAGAACTAGGGAGGTGGTGTTAAGACCCCACCTAGAGTACTTTGGCCAGTTCTGAGATCACATCTCTGGAAGGACATAGACAGAGTGGAGGTGGTCCAGAAGAGGGCAACTAAAATAAAGCAGTGTCTGCATCAAAAGCCCTATGAGGGGAGTCTGAAATACCTAAATATGTATACCCTGGAAGGGAGGGGGGATATAGTAGAGACCTTTAAATACCTCAGCGGGATGAATAAGGTACAGGAGGGAAGGACTGTTCAGAAAAAAAGGTGCCCAAGAACAAGGGGGCATGCTATGAAGCTGGAGGGGGTAGCTTCAGGAGAGATGTGAGGAAGTGCTTCTTCACAGAAAGAGTGGTGAATTCCTGGAATAGCCTTCCAGCAGAGGTGGGGGGGGTGAAAATAGTGGCAAGAATGCATAGGATAGGCGCAAAAAAATCTTAGTTGAAAGGAATGGGGAGGAAGACTGAATGGTAAATCAAGTAGGGTCTGCAGTGATACTGGAGATAGGAAAAAATGGGCAGACTGGGTGGGCCAAGCGGTCTTTATCTGCCGTCAGATTCTATGTTTCTGTGTTTCAGATATCAAAGAATAGAAGTTCAAGATTAATTATACAATATACACCTATGAGTGTATATTGTATAATTAAAGTGAATTTGTGAGGTTTGCCATAGCAAATGGGAGTAGTAACCTGTAGGAGTAGTGATACAATCTCCTACCATTCAAACTGCCAGAAAGTGCTGTTTTCCATGAAAAAAATGCTTTTATTTCTGTGCTCTTCTTCATTTGCATAACCCGCCCCTTCTTTTTCTCAGTGTTGCAACCCTTAACCATGACATCATGCAAGGAAAACAAAGGTTTTAAGCATAGGTTTGAAACAGAGACCTTGGTTGGTCAGTCTTGGTATTGCAGACATCTACACTATCGAAATAGGGGACTACATCTCTCAATAAAGAAATCTTGTCAGCCAGATACTATATACACAATGCCTTGTTTTGAAAATAAACTTATGAGAGCTTTTATTGTTGAAGCCACTACAGAAATATGAGACTGCACTTCACAGTAAGGAAACTGGAAAACAACTTCTTATTGTACCCATAATGCCTTGCTACAAATATCTACATATTAGGTGCTATACTGCAGTCACCACTACCAAAAAAAGGGACTGCACCTCTGAGTAACTAACATTTGAATCACCTTTATGATTTACCCAGAATTCCTTGGTGCTGTATGCAAAACATTGATAGTTCTCTTGCATGACATCATTCTGGGGGTGTGGCCGGATACAGAAAACTGGAGGACAAAGTGCTGATAAAACATATCATAAAATGACTAAGACAGATATTTTTACAAAACAAATTGCAGCTTCAACATCTGAAGCATGGGCAGCAATGGCATACTACGTGAAAAAGACCTCTGCGAAGCCTCTCAAAATCACTTTAATCTTGAACTTCTATTTAGTTAGAAGAATTCTATTAATCTTGAACTTCTAACCTGAAGCTACCCCTTCAGCTTCATAATCATCAGTTAATTTCAAATAATTTGAGCTGTGCTTCAACATACAGTTCCTAATGCCTCACTACAGGTTTGGTTATCTAGCGGGGTTCCCTTCCCCACCCTCAGCATCTAAGTACCAAACTGGCGAAGTCTTTGGCTAAGTTCTGAGAGTTGTGTGTCTGGGTGAGATGTGTGGATAACGCGGTGTTATTTATGGGGTCAGTAAAGTAAGAAACACTTTCAGGAAAGGATCCCAGTTCTGGTGGAATCTTGTGAAAGCACCTTGTGAGATATGAGACATTCACTCATATCCAGCCTGTTTATAAAGGGCTGATTGCCAGTTGCTTAGGGATGAAGGGGCTATATTTTTCCATCTGAGTAGGAGTTGTCTCTTGGCTTCTAGTGTTGCTGGAAGTAGCCATTGTTTCCCACCAACAGATTTATGAATGATCAGGTAATGTCTCCTAATATCTAATCTGGGGTCTGCTGCAGCAGGGTGACCCAGGGCCTTGCAGCAGAACTTTATGACTTGGGACCAGTAGCCTCAGATGGATGGGCAGAACCACAGTATGTGTGTCAGGGTGCCTACTGCACTGTGGCATTTCCAGCATTGGTCTTTGTGCATGAGTCCTGTTATCCGTAACATGTCTGGTACCATCTTTGTCATAGTTTTTTTGTATAAGTGTTATTTATTTAAAAGTTTACCAGGAAAGACATACTGAGCTGAGAATAGCTCATTTCCAGATGCGTCCTGGGTGAAAGGGGAGAAGGAGATAGCTAAACATTAAACTGATGAAAATAAGACGTCAATTACAGTAATATAGTAATACATGAGGCATAAATATAAATAATTAGAGGCAAATTAATAAATGAATGCAAGTATGTGTGCATGATGCACAATGCAGCTCCAGCTTCCATCCTAAAGTTCTATGTCGCGTTCCTTCTACCAGTGGGACCTATGTTTTTGTAGGGACGGTGATATCAGGTTGGAAGAGATGGGTGTATATTGCCCTACTTAAGCACTGAGGGCATTCAAACCAGCATGTCAGGATTAGTGGGAGGGTACTTGTGGAGTCTTGGATGGCTGTCTTTATTCTGTGGCTGACAACTTGCCTGACCTGCAAGTATCTCCGGAAGTCTGATTTTTGGAGATTAAATCTCCCCTTGAGATTTTGAAAGGTGTCCACAGTCTTTAGAAATGGGGAGAAGAGGTGACCAACTACTGAAATGCCTTGCTGTGCCCATTGATGCCAGAATATGGGCTGCCAGTCTACTGTTGTGTGGGTTGTCCCAGAGTGATTCCCAGTGTCTCAGATGGTTGGACCCCCAGTTATGGCTTTATGTGAGGGTTTTCCATGTGTTGCTGGAGAACATCACCAAGAGTGATAGGGAATCTAGTTGTTTTCCTAAATCTTGGGTGTGTTGAGGGGGGAACTGATGGCCTTTACTAGATGTAGCCAGAATGGTGTAGAGTGTGTAAGTGGATTTAGTCAAGAGAGATTCTGTCTAATACTTGCTGCTTGATGGTAGGCCCAGAGCCATGGGAGATTCCATCCCCCCCCCAGAGCTTCAAGAGGGAAAGGCAAGGTTTTTCCCCTTCCCATTAATATGAGAGGAACATTTTTCCATCCTTTGGAATTTCCTCTGGGGAATGCTTACTGGTAAGTTGTGTAAACCATAAAGGGGCTTCAGGAAAGCCATAATCTCGTAGGCTGAGATTTTGCCTCCAAATGTGAGGTTTAGTTTTCTCCAGTGGCAAAAATCCAGCTGCAGTTCCTTTATGAGTGGGTCCAGGTTAAGATCCACAGATCTAATATGATAACCATTCCCAAATATGTTATTTGCTTTGAGGACCATTTAAGATATGCCATTTATTTATCATTGTCTCCTGGCAGTATGGATTTGGAGGCAGAATTTCAGTTTTCCCCCAGTTTACCTTTAGGCCTGATGAGGCAGAAAAGGAGTCCAACACCTGCATGAACTGTGGCAGGGTTGCCTCTGGATTTGTGAGGGTCAAAAGCAGGTCATCAGCGTAGACCAGTACCTTTAGGGTGGAGGTCACCATTTGGATTCCTTTTGTAGCCTCTTGTTGCCTAATTTTCTGGATGAGGGGCTCTATGTCCAGAAGGAAGAGAAGTGAGGACAATGGGCATCCCTGCCATGTCCCTTTGGCTAATGGAAGTGGCTGAGACACCAGGCCATTGGTGATTATGTGGGCAGTGGGATTGTTATAGAAGAGCTAGACCAAGTGTGTGAAGGAGGTCCCTATGCTCATGGCTTGATAAAGATATGGCCATTCTATGGAATCAAAGGCCTTTTCACTATAAATGCTCATTAAGAAGGCTGTTTTTCTCTACTTGCCCCCTGCCCATATGGCATTAAAGAGTACACTGATGTTATCCATTTCCATGGGCCCTTTGACAAAGCCTGTTTGGTAATCAGTGAGGATGCTTGCAGTTATGTGGCCAGAATTCTCATCAGTATCTTGGCATCAACATTCAGCTACAGCATGGGATGGTGGTTGGCCATCTGTTGTGTGTCTTTGCCAAGCTTACTGTAGACAACAGGGTGATTAATGCCTCTCAGAGAGAGGGAGGGAGGGAGCTGGCTATGCTCCTTCGCTGTACCATACATGATCAGCAGTTTATTATCCAATTGTTCTATGGCTACCAGGTAGAATTTGGCTTGTAGCTCATCAGGCCCAGGTGTTTTTCACTTTGGGAGGGCTTGAAGTGCAGAGCGGATCTCCTGCACTGTGATTGGTTTGTCCAGTTCCCTAGCTTATGTCAGTGTGAGTGTTGAAAGGGAGGAGGGATCAGTAAAGGAGTGGAGTGTTGGAGGGTTATGACCTAACTGTGAGGAGTACAATTTGGTGTAGAAGTCTTGAAGGCTTTGTTGATGGTGGCTTTTTCTTTGATCAGGTCTCCCGAGGATGCTTTGATAGTGGGGATATGTTTGGAAGCCTGCTGAATTTTAGTGTGGTAAGCAAACAGCTTGCCAGCCTTCTCCCCCACTTTCCAGTATTTATGAGCAGTACGCTGAGTCACCTTTTGTGTGGTAGAATAAGTGAGGATGTTGATTTGATACTTTAAGCTGAGACTATCCCATTTCTGAGAGGGCGGGAGTAATGACATCACTGTACTCCTTTTCCTTTTCTTTAAGGGCTTGCTCTAATTGTGTAAATTGACCATTTCTCTGCTTTTTAATATAAAAGGAATAACTAATAATACTACCCCTCATATAGGCTTTAAAGGCATCCCATATCATGGCCCTCGATACCTCCTGGGTATCGATGTCAAAGAAGGTATTGATTTTGGCTTCAAGCCAGGATTGGAACTGGGGATCCGGCAGCAAAAGGTATAGAGGCACTATTTCGGGGTAGTGGGCATAGTCTCACCTATGCTCAGTGTAAGGGAAGTTGCCACATGATTAGAAATTATAATCTGTCCAATGGAGGTGGACTGGACTGTGTTTACAGCAGTGGCCTTGATAAGGAAGAAATCCATCTGGCTACTTGTGTTATGCCTAGCTGAGAGAAAAGTAAAGCCCCTGTTGGTGGGGCTCTCCGTGGGTCTAGTGGTGAGAATTCTTTAGCTAGATGGTCCAAGGCGCTCCTAGAATTTGTCGGTGATAGGAACGTTTTTATTTATTTATTGATGTAAGCCCCCCCCCACAATGTCTAGGAGTATGTCTGATGGTACAATTGAGGGAGGGGGTGGCTGTACAGCCAAAAAACACAGTCTGAAAAATAAATGTGCTCATTACCTGGTTCATAGATGTTGCGAGATGGCTTCGCATGCAGGGGGAGCAGGCACTTCACTTCACTTCGGGGGGGGCAGCTGCAGGGGGTTGTTAACAGGCAACAAGCATGAAACAGTCCTTATTAATTAAATCAAATGTCTACACCAGAATCCAAATGAAAAGAACTGATTTAATACAACTGACTGAATTAATAATCCACTCCATGGAGCATGGGGTACATAACAACAATGGGAGCAACTGTGCAGATACAGAACCTGACGTAAGTCTGCAGCAATCTTTTTTTTAACAGATTGACTTTCTTTCATGCAACAATTCCTCTTGAGCCAAAAGGGCTACAATTCCTGACAGCAGCACTGTTACCGTGTGTGGAAAAGGCCGCACCAGATTTGTACTTTGAAACTTCACAACTATTGCTTTACATATTCCTTACACTGTACAAACTTTCCATCCACAAAACATTTACTTGAACTTCTTTCCCTTGGTCTCTTAAATACTTACTCAGAGGTAGTAAACCAGGACAACACGAGACATTTCTACTGCCTAGATCCATTTCTTATCTGCCTTTTTAAAACAGGGAGCACTGTTATTTCAATGGTGGTGTTACTTCCAGCATGAACAGTACCACTGAAAACCCTCCTGCCACCCAATCACTGATGCCACATGCCTGCTCCAAGCATCCCAGGGAGTCTCATATATTTCTGGTGATCCTGAAGACCCAAGGCACTTTCCACTCATGTTGCGATTCCAGTTCAGGATTACCTTCACTAAGGGGAGCCACAGAGCACCCAGGTGGCCTGCCACCCCACATGGGGTCCCAAACAGCCACTCCCCATGCAGAACTCCTCATGCCTCCACAGGATGCACTACCTTGAGATCCCCTCACTGCAGCAATGCTCAGTCTGGGGATAGGGGATAGGCTGCCACTACTATCCCACCAACTATCCAGGCTGCCACTTCTGGATCACGCCCCAGACCAGTTCTGCCATAACAGTTCAATACCTTTTATTGTTCCAATCCAATAGTTCTCAGACTTTGTCACAGTGAGCCTCCCCAAATCCATGGAAAAGATTCTGAGCCTCCCCAAAAATTGAAATAATCTTGGGCCTCCCCAAAGAAAATTAACGTACTGTACTTTGTGAAGTACACCATGAATAAACTGAAACCACTTTGAGTACTTGGCTCACATTCAGTTCTTTGTCTTATACTGACTTGGAACTTTTGAAAAAGAACTCCTGTGCTCAAAGGTGTTATCTGAATAACAAATAAAATAAACAAATATTATTTGGCGTATTGTACCCCCCCCCAACAGGCCAGCCCACTTCCTCTGCTATTTTCATTCTTGAACCCTTGTTACCCCTTGTTGCGGTACCTTCATGGGTCAGACTACTTCCTCTGTTTCCTCTCTTTATGAAATAACCTTCCTGCAAACTTTGCCTCTCCGCCGCCTTCTCTGCTCCTAAGCAACATCTCGGGATTACTTTGCTCCTTCCTGCTATTGCTCTTAGCACTTCTATGCTCAACCCTTGTATTAGGGCTGTTCTACCATCAGTTTACAAATTGATCAATAACCACCACTCATTAATTTATTGTTCATATTTATTTGCACTATTGCTCATTGTATATTTCTAGATTTTTCTGCAGTTACCTTTTGAAATATATTCACTCCCTACACTTCCCCGGGTACACCTTAAATGAGCCTTGGCTCATTCACCTTCCCTTGTCACCTATTAGTACATAAATACATAAAATTCACCTACTATTATTATCCTCTTTCAGTTTGCTTTATCTCTTCACACAAAATATATAAAACCCAAAATTTAAATAAAGTACTTTTTCAGACTTGCTTGAGCCTCCCCTTGAACAGGTTGGGGCCTCCCCAGGGAGGCTGGCCTCACCATTTGAGAACCCCTGTTAAATCTAATCTATGTATTGTACAAATACGTTACAGTACATTTAATGTATCAACCTTGGAGAAAACAGAATGGTGGGGAGAGGCATGATTGCAAATCTTCCACATATTCAAGGGTATAGATGATATTGAGCAGACCTTGATCTTCTATCTGGTGTGCTTCTGCAGGACATGGGGACCAGTGTCGGTGCTATACCAGGCACATGCTCTGGTAAGAAAATGCTGTGCCCCAGTTGCTGCCCCATGTCATGCTGAGCTACTTCCATGGGAACAGTTTGTTCTCTTTATGTTGGTGCCCTGGCTGCCAGACATCATAATCAGAAGTGGCTGAAGCTGCTACTGGGGGCACACACCCTGATGTTCAGAGGTGGGAAATACAGGGGTGATGTTAGGAGGCAGTAATTCTTCTAGAGGGTGGTGAAGTGGAAAAGTCCAGAAACAAAGACAGGATTTGAAACAGTCCAGGCCTTCAGGGTAACCCTAGACAAACTGATTAGTAGACTCCTTACCAAGGGTTGTGGAATGGCTGGGGTATCCCCCTAAATCTATACATGTTTGCATTGCAAACTTATTAATCCCTGTTTATTGGGTGGGGGTTTGATCTGATGGGCCTAGAGTCCCCTATGACCTTAAATTACTATGCTACTGTTTACACAGGCTTTCAGGGTGACACACATCTTTTTATTAGTGTTATTGCATGCTGAACACAGGATGTTATTGACACATAAAAAATACATAGTTTCAGCATAATTTATGCCAAGCCTGTTTTTTTTAATTTTTTTTTATTATTATTATTTATCTTACTGTGGCCACTTTACTGCTTTCCCCTTAGACTCACATCCTGCTATTTGGGGATCCGGCCACCGTCCATCTCGACTGGGACACTGGCACCCAGTAACCCCTGCAGCTTGCCCTCCCCCACAGCGGGGTGGCAGTGAGCCCCCTATTTCCCCACACCATTGGATTCAGTTCAGGTACCAGCACCCGACGAACACTCGCAGATGGCCATCCAGCCGTGGTAGGTGCCACTTTTTCCTTGTTCTTGGTTCCCCTGAGTCAGAGGGCATGCAATGATGCCAGAAGCCGTGAGCGTGCATGTGTCCGCACGTGTCTCTGTCCAGGCGTCTGCCCCCAACTTCTCCCCAGTGTGGCGGCGGCGCCCTGAACCTCTGCTCGCTAGGGGCAGTCAGGCACTGACTGTTGTGGAACCCCTCCCTGGAGAGGAAGAGCAGTCCATCGGATGCTTGATTCCTCTCCTCCCCTGCCAGCCCTTGGTGACCCGTGCTCGCTCCTGAACCAGGTAGCCGGCATGGCACGAGGTATGGCGTCCAGCGCCTCAGCCCTCAGTGTCACCGGGCCAGCCCCAAGCCTGATTTGATACGGTGCACAGCAGTGTTAGATGGGAGAGTAAATAAACAGTTTCTGGCATGTGGCCTGCCAGTTCATGTATGTTTGAGTGCTGCAGCTTATTTGTTGATGTGCTAGTGCTGTTAAATGACATGTTATGTATCCAGCTACCACACTAGAGTGCTACCCTTGGCATGCAGGTCTGTGTGTATCTTTGTGGTGTGTTGCAATCATAAGCTCTCACTGGCTTTTTTAAAGCTTCAAGCAGCAAATAACATTTGTGGGACTTGCTGTTTGAAAAATTAATGACTCAACCCCCCCAAACTATGATCTTTCTTTTGAGACGAGAACTTTGGTGGATGTGGCACTGTCCCCCCTCCCAAATGTTGGTATACATGGAACACCAAATGAATGTCAAATTCAGAATCTGGTAAGAACAAAGTGGACCAGGCAAAACCTTTCCAGAGACTACACACGGAAAGCAGAACAAGGGACGCAGACTAGGTCTGCAAGGGGGTAGGATAAGGTAAATCATCAGGAAACATTGGGCTCAATTTTCAGAGCTCCGAGAATGCCACAAGCCCTGGTGCACTGATCATTTGGCGCACGGGGCTTGCGGATTTCTCCCAGCCGGCTATCAGGATTTTCAATCCTGAGGGCCACATGCCATAAGTTAGACCAGTTTTTCCCTGATCTAACTTGCATCATATGACGGGACCCTTTTTACGGGGCTTGCACCAAATATTTGGTGCAAGCTGCCATTAATTGTGGAAACTGTTAGGATTGTGCCTGATGTCCTAAAATGGGGTGCAGGTGCATCAAAAAGAGTTTTGCACAGCTGCACCAAACAACGGGCTTGATGCAGGGCAAGTCTGCTATTTAGTCAAATAATTGTGTTACTCCTTTTGTGGTGAAGGATACTGGAGATGGCTATTTTGCATTGTTTACCCTTAATTTGTTTCACCAGCATTATCACCTCATGGCATATATCCTACTCATGGCTTTAACCAACATAATTAGTTCCCTTGCAGAACTATGGAGGTGTCCTGTGCCTTATTACTAATGAGTTTAATTCTTGCTTCAATGCCCTTTATTTTAGCTCCTGGAAGACAACACACAGTGTTTCTTTATTTTTCATTGCATACAATGGAGTCACTGAATCTTACAATGGAGTCCACTATAACCAGGTTGTATTTGTTACGAAGACTTGGAGTGATAGATTCTGGGAGTGCTTAGTGAACATTATCCAGAGGACTGAAGGAATTGGTTAGTGGGATTTGGTCAGGTTCATCTGCAGGGCACACTGCTCTTCTTCCCTTTTTAGTTCCTTTTCTAGCAGTGACCAGAAACCATTCATTGTTTTCAAGATTGTTTTTAGACTCTGTTTCCCTCTACCACATTTTATTAGACTACCCATTGTTCCATGGGCTTGCTTCCCCGATACATTCCTTGTTCCTTTTCTAGTTAGCATATCCTCTCTACCACATTTTATTAGACTGCCCTTTGTTCCATGTGCCTGCTTCCCCTGATATACATCCCTTGTTCCTTTCCTATTTAGCATATCCTCTCTACCACATTTTGTTAGCCTACCCTTTGTTCCATGGGCTTGCTTCCTGATTATAGATAGAAAGATATATATATATATATATATATATATATATATATATATATATATATATATATATATATATATATATACTATCTATATATATATATATATATATATAGATATATATATATATATATATATATATATATATATATCACTTTTCCTTTTCTATGTAGCATATCCTCTACCACATTTTATTAGACTACCCTTTGTTCCATGGGTTTACTCCTGATATAGAGGATTGTCTATGAGGTCATTCACACACAAGGATATTCTCTCGAGAGGTATCCTTGGCAACGTTCGACCTCGAGAGCGAAGCTCGAGAGGTTGTCCGTTGCTAAGGATACCTCGAGATCCGAGAAGATCCTTGTTTGTGAATGACTCCCCATAGACAATGTTTTATAGCGTATGGGGAGTCTATTCATTTCAAAACAGGAATGGAGCAGCGTTTTAAAAATAATGCCTTACTTGGCTTCCGTGTTCAGACTCGCTCCAGCGCTACTAGCTCCCTCGCCGACGCGGCTTTTAAATCGCGCATGCACGAATGCGTTCGATCTTGTTGTGCTGCACCGGTGACGTACCCAGTGCAGCACAACAAGATCATGACGCACTGAGGCGAGCACAACAACGCTGTTGGGAGCATGGATTTCCATGCTCAACAGCGTTCCACCGTACACTATATATCCATTGTTCCTTTTCTATTTAGCATATCCTCCCTACCACATTTTGTTAGACTATCCATTGTTTCATGGGCTTGCTTCCCCTGATATATATCTCTTGTTCCTTTTCAAGTTAGCATATGCTCTCTACCACATTTTATTACACTACCCTTTGTTCCATGGGCTTGCTTCCCCGATATATATCCCTTGTTCCTTTTCTATTTAGCATATCCTCTCTACCACATTTTATTACACTACCCTTTGTTCCATGGGCTTGCTTCCCCAATATGCATCCCTTGTTCCTTTTCTATTTAGTGTATCCTCTCTACCACATTTTGTTAGACTACCCTTTGTTCCATGGGCTTGCTTCTCCTGATTTTATACATATATATATATAGATATAGATATAGATATATATCAATATCTATCTATATATATATATATATATATATATATATCTCACTTGTTCTTTGTCTATGTAGCATATCCTCTCTACCACATTTTGTTAGACTACCCATTGTTTCATGGGCTTGCTTAACCTGATATATATCCCTTGTTCCTTTTCTGTTTAGCATATCCTCTCTACCACATTTTATTAGACTAACCTTTGTTCTATGGGCTTACTTCCCCTGATATATCCCTTGTTCCTTTTCTATTTAGCATATCCTCTCTACCACATTTTGTTAGACTACCCATTGTTTCATGGGCTTGCTTCCCTTGATATATATCCCTTGTTCCTTTTCTATTTAGCATATCCTCTCTACCACATTTTATTATACTACCCATTGTTCCATGGGCTTGCTTCCCCTGATATATCCCTTGTTTCTTTTCTATTTTGCATATCCTCTCTTCCACATTTTGCTTGGCTACCCATATCTGCCATGGACTCACTCCCCCCTGATATATCCCTTCCTCTTTTTCTATTTAGCATTTTTAGGTCATTTAAATCCAAGTAAACTTTGAGTAATTATTTCACAATTATCTCTTTTCATGTCCTGTATTCTTTATAACTCATTCTTAATAGTGTAACTCATTCTTAATATTGTCTAATTCTTTACTTAGTAAGCATAATGTCAGACATTTGTCTCATACATAGGTTTTAAGGAAACGTTTGACATTTTGTGCAGTCAAGTATTTCTGCCTCCCTGGATAGGAAGTCCAGTATCTCTTTAGCAGTATCCATTTTTTTGAGGAAAGATTACCTTTAAAGTATGTAGGAAAGATTACCTAGAAGGGAGTTAGTTGCCTGCCTGCTAGGGACTGGCGAGTTGGCTGTGACCGGGTTCTGATTCTGACTCTGATTTATTTTAAAAAGGTTCTGATTTACTCTGACTCATTTTAGAACTGTTTGTTTAGCCTATTTGAGTTTGAAAAATGCATCAGAGAGCAGCAGGGAGTAGTGCAGGAGATTAAAAGCAGTAGCTGTGGGGAACTAAGATAAGAAGCATATTTGTAAACTTTCACTCTGTGGCTGTCTCAAGAACTTACTGTAAGTATTTAATTTTAGTATCTAACAGTTTGCAGTCTGAAAAAGAGTGTTTTGCTCAGTCGGTTGTTTTAGTCTGAGGTGGTAAATCCCTTCCGGCTCAGCATTTGTGATGCAGTTGAATGGAGCAAAATGATTTAAGTACTGCTTAGTTTCAATTATGTCAGTTCACTCCCTTGTGGCAAGTTCACTGTTTTTCACTACTGTTTATCAGTGATAAACATTTACCTTTGTTTACCAGGTAAATACAATGAGTCAAGGCCCATTTTCATGTATGGCCTGGGGCTGATTACAATCAGCCAGGATGTTAACAATAATGAATACATACATAGGGAATGCAGGTACAACTTAACACATAATAGACAAGTAAACCAACAATGTAAACAAGTTAGACATACTAATACAAGATTATAAAAAGCAATCACATTGCAGTTGATTTAAAAAGTACTTCTTTAGGTGCTTCCTGAACATAGTATGACTTTGCACTTCATGTAAATCTCAAGGTAAACTATTCCAGTTTTTGGTTGCAGCAACCAAAAACGCCTGTTCACTCACTGATGTACGAATGTTTGGTGTATCAAAAACTTTCTTACTATTAGACCTTTGGTTTCTACATCCTGAAATCAATTTTAACAGGGGAAAAAGATGCAATTTAAAGTATACAAGCTATTTACTCTCAGGGGTAGTAAACCAGTTTGAGTATAAAGAACACAATGGTGTGTACTGTAAGGTACTTTGAAACAAGTCTACAGATTGAATGGAAAGAGGTGTTCAATAAAGACAAACCAACTGAAGCAGTATTAGAAAGAGAAATGAATTATTGCAATAGAAAATCTGGCCTCTGATGTAAGACAACATTGTAATTTAAATAATGCTCCCAATTTTTGATTAGTTTGTTTACAGTTATATCTTATGTGTGAAGAATAAGTTAAACTCGGATTGGGTGTTAATCCAAGACATTTAAATTATTGGACTTGTTCAAACATAATTCCTGCTAATTATGGACAATGGGATACCTTTTGACAACTTAGTTCTTGACCCAAACAGCATACATGCTGTCTTTTTATTGTTTAATAATACATGATGATTTGTAAACCAGTGATTTAAAATAAAGAAATCTATATTTAGTGACTGATTTGTGTCATTTATGGTACTGGAGCACTTATACAGTATGATGCTGTCTGCTTTCTCATGGGTTGCAAGAGACTGCAAGTTTATTCTCTTCTTGGTCACCGCCACCTTTGCCTACTTTGCCTATGCATTTTTATTGACTTATAAGCATGGTTACTATTTGATTTCAGCACAACACATTGCACCTTACTTAATGGGCACTTGCCCTGTGGACACGTAGCATTTTTGAAAGTCGCTCTCCACTACATTTGAATCTCCCAGAAGGAAGTTTTAATTTATGTAAATTCATATCACTGAGACTGGATTTATTTATTAGTTTTTATTTACTGGTTTTCATTATCGGTACTCAGTTTGTTTCCTCAGCTTTTGCTCATAGAGTGACTTCATAGTTCTCTTCTCGGTCACAGCTACCGTTGCCTACTTTGGATGTGGATTTTGATTTACATCTTATCAGCTTATAAGCATGGTTAGTATTTAAGCACAGCATGCTGCACCTTACCTAATAGGCACTTGCCCTGTGGACGTATACCACTTTTGAGAGTTGCTTTCTGCTACATTTCTAATTTCAATCTCCTAGAGGGAAGTTTGAATTGATGTAAATTCATATTATGGAGACTGGATTTATTTATCAGTTTTTATTGCTTTTCATTATTTATACTCAGTTTGTTTTCTCAGGTTTTGCTCACAGAGTGACTTCATAGTTTTTATTGTCTCAAAGACTGCATAAAACATTGCATTATGGCTCACAGCATGCCAATGCAATCAGCGGCTGCAGCTTCGAACCAGACCAGCTGTTCCAAACCGGGACAACTTGACAACTTAGGTTGAGCCATGAAAGGCTCTCTGTACTTGATTAGAGTTGGGTCAGCCTGGTCCAGGAGGGTCTGGATGTGCAACAGAGCCAGTTCACCCATCCCTACTCACCATCCTTGCTGGACATGTTTGCCCCTGCCTGTGCATCTCCTGTGCTCTGCACTTGCTTCTGCTCACAGAGAAGCCAGATTTAAGTACTAATCAGACCAGAAGTACATCTCGACTGACTTCTGGTACTCCTTCTCCCACAAAGTTCAGGTTTTATTGCCTTTACTGCCATATACTGTGTTAAAAAAACACAATATACTAGGCTGGTCCAGTGGTGCCAGAGGTTGAGGCACTGGTCACTACACCTTGCACTATGCCGGTGACCCAGGTTTTGGAATGAGCCTGGGCTACCAGGGATGGGCAGGAGAGAGAAAGAATTGAGCATCTGGAGGGCTGCTCTTCTCTCTCGGGGGAGGGAGACTAGTTGTCCCACTCACTGACTGCCCTCTGGCAGTAGCTGGAGGGCAGTATGGGTTGGGAGGCTTGGTTTGACATCCTTATGTCGGAGGGGGGACATGTGAAAATGGAGGAAAATGAGCCTGGCAGGCTCAATGATGGTCCACCGTTCCCAGGAGTGGTCCCAGGAGTTTGAATTGGGTCTCTGGGAGGTGAGAGAAGCCAGCAGCCCCCTCCTGGCCCCACTGTGGGGGTAATCCATGGGGGCACTACCGAGTCCACCTAGCATGGGAGCGGAGGGACTGGAGAGAGAGTCCTTCTATTCTGAGGGCTGTAGCTGCCTGCCAGGGCTCCAGTGGAGAAAAACAGAATAATTAAAAAAAAAACACACACACAGTATAGTGCAGTACATGATTGAGTTTGTCCCTTACTAGTTAAAGATTTTGCTGCTTTTGCCACTGCTCATTCCATGCACAGCACACATGAGGTCAAGGGTCACACACCTACACACTCTGCACTAGCAGTCCCTGACTAAATGCTTAGAGAGCCCTGAAAGCAGAGACAAATGCCAGACAAATCTGATAGATTTCTTTGACTGGGTGACCCAAGCAGTTGGATCAGAGAGGAGCAGTGGAAGTGGCCTTCCTGGACTTCATCAAGGCTTTCAACACTGCTCCATATAGAAGACTGGTAAGCAAGTTGGGTAACATGGGGATGGCTAATAAGGTGGTAACCTGGGTAAGAAACTGGTTAGCAAATAGGACACAGAGAGTAGTGGTAAATGGAGTTTGCTCCAAGGAAAGGAGGGTGACCAGCAGAGTACCTAAGGGATCAGTGCTGGGGCCAGTCTTCTTCAATGTCTTTATAGGTTGACATAGCAGAGAAACTGGAAGGGAAGGTCTGCCTCCTTACGGATGACACCAAGATGTGCAATAGAGTTCACTCCCCCCCCCCGGGGGCAGAGGGAAGGTGGAAAGGATGGGCAGAGATCTAAAAAGACTGGAAGACTGGTCAAGGGTATGGCAGTAAAGTTTTAATGCAAAAAAGTGCAAAATAATGCACTTGGGCAATAGAAACCTGGGAACAGAGTACGCAATGGGCAGAGTGATACTGACAAAGACCAAGTAGGAAAGACACCTAGGGGTAATCATAGTGAATGATCTAAAGATGGCCAGGCAATGTGACATGACAGTTGGAAGGGCTATTTGGATGCTAGGGTGCATAGTAAGGGGTATCGCTGGAAGGAAGAGGGAGGCGGTGCTGCCCCTAAATAAAGTAGATCACTGGCTATGAGAAGAGGCTAAAGGAGCTAAATATGTACTCCCTGGAGGAGAAGAGGGATATGATACAGACCTTTAAATACCTCACAAGGGTAAATAAGGTACTGAATGGGGGTATTTTTCAGCAAAACAGGTGCTGTAGATCAAGAGGGCATGATATAAAGCTGGAGTGTGGTAAATTCAGGAGGGATGTGAGGAAGTACTTCTTCACAGAAAGGGTGGTGGATACCTTAACAACCTTCCAGTGGAGATGGTGGGAGCAAAAACAGTGGTGTGATTAAAAAATGTCTGGGACAGGCACAAGGGAATTATAGGGATAGGGAAGGGGGGAGGGGAAGAAATTTAGCCATAGATCAAGTAAGGTCTGCAGCAAAGAAATGAAGGTTAACAAAAAATAGGCAGACTGGGTGGGCCCAGCGGTCCTTATCTGCCATCACATTCTGTGTTTCTATGTAGCTAGCCTGTTCTGTTAATAAATTATACAGTTATTTAATACACATGCATTTATGCTGCCAGCAGCCAAACAGCCCGGACTTTAAAATGCTGTATAGCACAGCCTGCTCTACTTACTCAGACACTGCTCGCAGGGGTGCTGGCTTTAAGCAATGGGGGGGGGGGCACAGAACTGGGTCTTGGCCAACTCCCACAAAGTACAGATTTTACTGACTTTAGTGCAGAACTACAGACCAGTCAGTCTTACCTTTATTGTAGGAAAACCGATGGAGTCACTGGTCAAAGAGGATCTCATGGACACCTTGGAGAGCAATGGTCTTCTGGAGAGAGAGAGCAGCACAGATTCATGGCAGGGAGGTCTTGTAAGACTAACCTGATGGTTTTCTTTGATTCAGTGACAAGGAAATTGGATAGAGGCCGCGCTGTGGATTTGCTCTGCTTCAACTTCAGCAAGGCTATCAGTGTAGTACCCCACTGACACTTGCTGAGGAAGATGGAGGATCTGGATATGGCTAAGGTCATAACAAACTGGGTAGGTAACTGGCTAAAGGGGAGGCAGCAGAGGGTAGTGGTCAGTGGGGTTAAATCAGAAGAGAGGGATGCCACAAGCAGGGTTCCACAGAGATCTGTCCTGGATCCACTCCTCTTCGACATGTTCATCAGCAACATTGGTGAGGGGATCCAGGGCAGGCACTGTCTCTTTGAAGATGACACTAAGCTCTGTGGGAGGGTGGATAGTGATGATGGAATAAAGGAAATTTGGAGAGACTTGCAAAAGCTGGAGGAGTATTCAAGGGTTTGGCAATTGAAATTCAAAGCCAAAAAGTGCAAGGTGATGCACCTAGGGAACAAGAACCCAAGGACGGAGTACTGGATAGGAGGGGTAAGACTCAGTACCAAGGCTGAGGAGTGAGACCTTGGAGTTATCGTCAATGACTCCCTAAAGCAATTGACTTAATGCAACAAGGCTTATAGCAAGACAAATCAGATGCGTGGATGTATTGGGAGTGGTATTGATAGTAGTCAATGGAAGGTAATATTTCCCCTGTGTATATCCTTGGTGAGGCCACACCCAGAGTACTGCACCCAGTTCTAGGGTCCTCACCTCAGGAAGGACTGGGATAGGCTTGAGCTGTTGCAGCTCAGGTTAACAAAAAATAATTCAAGGCCAGCAGGCATGTCCTATGAGGAGCACCTGAAGGTATTGAACGTGTACTTGCTGGAGACCAAAAGGGAGAGGAGACATATGATGGAGACCTTCAAATTTCTAAACTATTTAACTTTAATATCAGCTTGTGGGGAACTATTTAACTTAAATATCAGCTTTCAGTCATGTAATCAAGTGTGGAAGCTAACAGGAGGGAGCTTCAGGAGGGACCTCAGGAGGGACTTGAGGAAACACTATTTTACAGAAAGGGTGGTGGAGCCATGGAAGAGGGTGCCAGACAAGGTGGTGGTTGCAAAAATTATTAATGGTTTTAAACATGGCTGAGAAAGAATGAAAGATACAGTTTTTGTTTATTTATTTATTTATTTTTTTGTTTACCAGGTTATGTGCACTAGCCACTGAGGTGACTATTTTCAGGCACGACCCTGGAGGTTACAAAGGAGCATATGCAGAGACAAAACATAATCCATGGTACAGTAGTGCATGATCAAGATGATACAATATACAGGAGAATGGTAGGAGCAATACAATGTCATGGGAAATATAGCACAGAAGCATAAGGTACAAAGGGAAAAGTAAAACAAAATACAGTATTTAACAATGTGGCAGAAACAATATGAACAGCAATGCAAATAAGTGCAATGTAAGGACCGGCCAGTCCTGGGTCAACAAAGAAGCATCAAATATAGGTACTTTGTCAGGTGGTAAACTATCTAAACAACTGAAATGTACAGCAGGACAGAGGTAGAAGAAATAGGTGATAGGGTGATAAATATTGGAGGTGGGTCAAGTAAAGGGGAGAGATAGAATGATAGCATGTAGTGAAAAGTAAAGGATTGGTACAAGTAGGCAAGAGAGGTCAGGGCCAGCAGTATAAGTGAGAAGGGTCAATGTCAGCAGAAGAGTAAGGATAAGGCAGATTTAAGGTGGATTAAAGCACGTACTGGGGGCAATATTAGTTAGGGAAGTTCAGAGTTCCTTTTTAAGGTTGGCATGGCTTGACACAGAATGTAAAGTAGGGGCAAGAGAGTTCCAGTACTTAGGGGCAGTGTGGGTGAAAGCACAGGCCCCCTTAGTAGTATTGTATTGTGGCACGTACAGGGGAGATAGGTCAGCCAAGCATAGGCCATAGGAGGAGGACTGGGAGAACAATACTGAGGCAAGCGATGAAGGAGTTTTGGATCTGATAATACTATCCATCGTATGGACAAGGGAGAGGAGTCGTCAATTGGAGGGGGAGGGCCAGTTTAGGTCAGCATATAGCTGACAGTGATTTTTTGCAACAAGGAGATGCTGAGGCGTAGCAACAAATATTATTTGTGATGTCCCATTTGCAAAGCGTAGTCATAGATGCAATTTACATAGGTGACCACACCATAAGTGAGACCTGGAAGCAGTATACTGTGGGCAATGGCTAGCCTCGCAGAGGGGGTAAGAACATAGTAGCTTGTTTTATAAGCAATCCCAATTTTTGCAGTGACTGATTTACAAGTAGCTTGGATATGTAGGTCAAAGTCATGGGACTCATCTAGTGGAACACCTAGATATTTGAAGGAGTTCACAATCCCCACTAGCGAGCCATCCAAGCAAGATATCTGAAGCTGGCTATGACTAGCTTTACGTTTTTGAGTGGTGCCAAAGAGCACTGTTTCTGTTTTGTTAACATTCAGTATGAGCTTATGCTTCGAGAGCCATGCTTGAATTTTTAAGAAGGTAGAGGAGAGATTAAGGTTGATATCAGGTATATGGCTGGAGCTGTAGTACAGGACAAGATTGTCAGCGTAATGGAGAGATGAGCAGAGGAGGGTGTCCTTAGTGATGTTATTAATAATGATGGAGAAAAGGACAGGGCCAAAGATAGATCCTTGAGGTACTCCAGTGTTGATAGTTGCATGACCAGATAAGACGGAGTTGATTTTAACGACTTGCATTCTATTTGATATGTAGCTGTTAAACCAGGCTGCAGCCTGTGAAGAGAAACCCATAGAATGAAGATTGGCAGGAAGTAAGGGGTGATCTACGAGATCAAAAGCCTTAGTTATGTCTAAGAAGACTGCACCAGTTAGGAGGCCAGAGTCCATGGCAAAGAGAGTGTCACTTGTGAACTTAAGTAAGGCAGTGGAAGTACTATGTCCCTTATGGAATCCATGCTGTTTGTCAGATATTAGATTATACTTGAGGAGAAAGTCGACAGTTTGTGTTGCAATCAGCTTTTCTAGAATTTTACTAAAGACAGATAGTATGGCTATTGGCCTATAATCAGAGATATCTTTAGGGTCACCTTTTTTAAAGACTGGAATGACTCTGACAATTTTCCATATGCTGGGGACTTGGCTATGACATGGAGACAGATTAAATATTTTAGCCTGAGGTAAGGAGATATAAGTCGCAGCCATTTTTAGGGGCTTGGGTTCAAGACCATCAGACCTAATGCTAGTGCTGTCAGAGATGTTTTTCATGAGTTTTAATACTTCTAGCCTAGTAATGGCTTTGAAGAGGAAGGGTGGGTGCACAGATAGGGAGTCAGTTGAAGTGTGACTGGTGTCAGGTTGGTCCATGGGAAGAAGGAAGTGTAAGTAGATAGGTCAATGAAGTGTCAATTGACTCACAGATAATGAAATGGGGAAATACTCTGCCAGATTTAGATGTTCAGAACCGCTATCTGAAACTCTGGGCCAGGGTGTCAAAATCAGGGAGAAGAATGGAGGAGGAAGAGGATGGCTAGGACCCTGGAGGAACAGTAGGCCTCAGGGTAGAGTCAAGACTGTTGGTGAATTTGCATCTCCACATCTATAGCTCCTTTACCTTGTAGCTGCCCAAAGGAAGAACATGGCAGCCCTAACTTTGCCTGACTTTCGATGTTTAAATTCTGGGTCTGGGCACCAGGACCCTGGTCACAGGCCTTGCCAGAAGAGAATAAAAACATGAAGAAAATCTGGACAAAGCACAGTGACATCAGTAGTGTGAAGGGGATCCTGGAGGATGTGAGGCTGCAAGAGAAGACTGTGGGGTAAGACACAGTGGATGAACACTGGTATAGCTGGAGACGTTGTCAGTGTTATTAAAATTGCCAGCAGTAATGTTAAGGAGGGCTCCAGGTTGTCTTGGACACCTGCAATATAGAAAGAATGTTGTGCCCTGCAGAGACATTTCTGCTTATAACATTGTGATGGTATCTAATCAACAGCCAGAAATACATTGTTCAAATGAGAAACCAGTAATACAAGTTGTTTGTTGTAAAGGAAAATTTTATAGTTGTCTTTAGCTATAGTACAGAGTTAATTAAGCAATAATGCATTACAAGGTGTGGATTGTGTTGGCAAAACCTCACACCTGGGGTGGTTAGGCACAAGACCTAGAGACCAAGTGCATCCAACACCCCAAAACTGCAGTTACCCCCAACACAACCCACACTCTGGCATGCATTATTACTATTATACAATGGTTCTTATTTAGTAATACTGTGGGGATAAAAATGAGCACATGTAGGTGGCTATTAGGCAGAGAACAAGTGTTGGGACATCCCTTTTATGTGTAGGAACATCTATTTTATAGTAACAGTTGTACGGTTTTATTTATTTTTTTGAGGAAGCACTCCCCATGTGAAAGCAATGCATCATGGGTATGCCAATAATCAATTGTCTGGTAACACTGTAGTGTGTTATTCAATATCAGGCAATTAAGTATTTGCATACCCATGATGCAATGCATTCATATGTGGTGTGTTTCCTCATAAAAAATAAAACTGTAAAATTGATACTATAAAAGAGATGTTCCCACACTATAAAGGAGATGTTCTGATGCTTGTTCTCTGCCCAACTATGAAATGTATTACCCATAACAAAAATGTTGCCCTCCCACAATATATATAAATATATACTGTATATTTTTTTTTATATGGAACTAAACTTTTGCTTCTGTACTTTGATTACAAGGCATCAAACTCTTTTTTGGTAAGATAGATTGTGGGTGGTTATTTAGTCTGCTATGCAACTATCTGTATGTTTGGACGTGAGGTTGTGCTCAGATAATCTCACTATAAATAAGTACTCACTAACCAATCAGAGTCCAGGAAATTTTCTTGCTGTTGTATAATGAGATTTATATATTGTAATTATCATTCTATTTTTTTATCTCTCTTGCCAGTGGACAGATGTAACCCTGTACAGTCATATTTATATGAGAATGCATCTAGCTTTTTTACAGCTGCTATCATAAGTTATTACAGTGTAAAATGTATACAATCAAGACCCCAATGAAACTAAGATATTGCATCTCATCTGGGCTATTCTGGATAAATACATTGTAAAAATTGGTAAACGCAGGACCCCACTGAAAATGAGATGTACCATCTTCACAGTGCTATCCTGGATAAATACAGTGTAAAAAGTGTAGCAGCAAGACCCCATTGAGCCGTTGCTGGTCAGCTGGCATATCCTGGGTAAATATATTGTACAAATGGGTAAAAGCAGGACCTCATTGTAAATGAGATATTTCATCTCATCCAATCTATCCTGAGAAAATGCATTAAACAAATGGGTAAACACAGGACCCAACTGAAAATGAGATATGTAGATAAATACATTGCTAGCAATTCAGATGCAGTGAAGCTAGAGGAAGAGCAGTTTAAGAGGGATGTGCAGAAATACTTTTTCACCAAAATGGTGGTGGACAGCTGGAACAGCCTGCCACAAGATGTAGTGGGGGAGAAAACAGTGGGCGGCTTCAAGCATGCGTGGGATAGGCACAGGCAAAAACATATAACAGGGAGAGGCGAGGGAGGCGGGGACACTAGATATTGAACAGGGTCCAAGGTGTCTGACTAGGCAGGGAAAAATAAGGCAGACTAGATTGATCAACTGGTCCTTTTCTGCCAACAAAATCTGTGTTTCTGTGTAACCCCCACCTCAGTCCCAGAATATCACTGACACATATTTTCTACTAACCTTCACAGCCAGGTGCCATCTGCCGCATGGAAGTCCTGTTTCCCTATACAAGCAACTACAATAACAGTCCTTGCTAGAACTCTAATTAAACCAATGCCTTTCTGTGTGCACACCTGTTGTAATGGCTAGTGCGCGTGAGCGTGTGTGTGTGTGTGTGTGCACACGCGTGTCCATATGCATGTCTGGCTGTGTCTGTGTGTACACGTGTGGCTGTATTCGGGGTGGGAACATACTGTATGTTCAAAGCCAACCGCGCCCGCTTTTACATTACATCAACTTTCGTGGTTCTGTTTTATTTCTATTTTTGTGATGCAAGTCTGGAATCTTAATATCTCAATAATATAACAAATGAAAACCCAGCCTGTAATCTAATTCTAGATCTTTTATCAAATTACTGCATACGCAGCTATTTTTTGCTCTGATCAGAGTTTGTTTGCATAGTTAGGATGACATTATGTTGAGTTGACACCAGCGGTGCCTATACTGGGAGGGGATACATTTTTCCTGGGGATATAGGATTGAATTAGCTGCTAAAGTTACCATTATTCGCAGGTTGGATAAAAGAGGCAGATGACCCTGGAAGAGTAGTGACACACACCTCAATGTCTAGCCCTGGCATACAGGGTTTCTTGGCAGTGCAGAGTAGAACAGTTGCTTAGGATGCTCTGAGTTTAGGAAGGAGTGGTAGTACATGCTATGAGTTAAAACAAGGGGGGAATGGTTAGGGTGTGAGGTGGTTGGCAGGACCATGTGCCCTCATTATTCTAGAGGGGGAACCATAAGTGCACCATATTTTACCACTAACTCTGTCCCTAATCAGCATTGCAGCAGGGTTGTTTGACAAGGTACCTGTTTTCTCCAACCAGTCAGAAACAGGGTATTGAGCCTTGTAAACGGGGTGCAGTGCTATATGACAGGGGAGACTTTGTTTAGCCAGTGCAGTACTAAGGTGGCAGTTACGTGAAAATAGAAGTGGGCTTCTGTCCTCTGCCCTGTGAGAACTAATGTGTCCACCTCCTTTTTCTGCATAGTTAGTACTGACATTATGCAGAGTTGATACTGGCGGTGCCTATACCAGGGGAAGAGAAAGTTTCGGGGGATCAAAGTAGCTGCTAAAGTTATCATTATTCACAGGCTGGATAAACAGAGGGAGATATCACTGGAAGAGGGGCCTGACATGCAGGGTTTCTTGGCAGGGCAGAGTAAAACAATCATATTTTCACTCTTTGTTGAAAAAAAAAGTTTATGTAAAAGTCATGTAGTGGCCTTTGTGCACTTTGATAGTTGTTCTTGCTGCCTCTGTTGCAGCAAAGCCATTTCAGAGCATGTGTGTTCAGGGATATGCTCTGCAGGTGGATGGGCCATACCTGCCCAGGATTTTTTCAGCGACTAAGGGGATTTGCTGGCCTCCTGATGTGTTGGTGTTGTCTGAGGCAGTTTTTGTCCTTCTTTTAGCAGGGGCAGAGTAGAATGATCAGGCAGAGAGAACTCTGATGAGTTGCCCACGGATGCCCTGGAGCCCTAGCTCTTATTTCAATGCTGCTTTCTGGGTGAGGCTGCGAAGTGAGACCCCCTGCTTTGTGGTGTTTCATCCACCTTTGCTGCCATTGTTCAGGTGGTGCCTGACTAGTGGAGGAAGCCAGTGAGTAGGGGGTTGTATACACTGAAGTTTGTTTGGGTCTATAGTGTCCACTTCCAGCTGTAGTTAATGGTCCTTGCTTGGGGAAGCAGCTACCTCTACTCCTATGGAGCGCTGAACAAATTCTGCTATCTCTTGTATCTCTGAGATTTCATGAAAGACACAGCTTCTTTTGATTTTGAATGTGGCTGGATAGGTCATGCGGTACTTCACTCCTACTGTATGGAGTGCCAGCTGGACCCCTGTGAAGGCAGCTCTGCATCAATTTAACTTGGCAGAGTAATCCTGAAACAAGGGGATGCAGTGTTCATGCCATAACAGTGGTCCCTTCTCCCTGGCTAATTTGAGGAACATTTGTTTGACTGAGTAACACAAGAACATGGCTAGGATAGGTCTGGGTTTTTCCCCTGATTTTGGGCAAGAGGATAGTATCCTGATGGATCTGTGATGTCCAGTTGCCCAGCAGGTATTTGTAGAAGCCCTGCCTGTAAATCCTATGCAAAATCATTCTTGTTTCTCCCTTCTGGTCCATCTGGGACCTTCACGGTCCGAATGTTGTTAATCCAGCCCCAACATTCCACATCATCAATTCTGTCCCATTGAAGGTAAATTTCATTTTTTCAGTTGTACTATTTCAATGTTCCTCAAGTCTTCCTGGTGATCCAGCTGCCATAGGGTACTCTCTGTATTAAATATATGAATATGCATCTGGTCCATTTGGGTTTGGAGTGAATCTATGTTTGTTTTTTTTACTCCAGTAACCTCCTCAAGGATTGAAGAACATTCGTGCGATAGTAGCTGGGTTGGCAGTGAACGGCGGTGGTTATCTCCTACACAGTCCAGTTTTCCCTTGACATTTTTAAGAGAGAAATTTGCAAATTTAGTTAAAAAAAAGGACAGATTTGTAATACTGGAATGAGTACTGACAAAATCTAGTGTTAAAAGTTCCCAATTTTAAGTTTTGGGAAAAGGTGAGGAAGTATAGCGCCAGTGGTGTAAGTCTCTGAGCTGCAAACCTGGAGAACTGGGTTTGAATCCCACAGCTCCCACTTGCATACTGTGTGACCCTGAGTAAGTCACTTAACTTCCGTGTGTTCCCAGGTCGCACCTGTAAACAGGCTTCAACTTAGTGTGTCTCTCCTGGTCAACAAAAAAAAGTTATGTGGCCTGAGATTGATCACTTCAGAGCTACAAGGCCATCTTGGTCACACTCCAACCAGATGTCCGACACAGGTTTGCAAGTAGAATCACATTCAATGACCTATATTTACAAACTAACCCTATTCTGCAATCACCCATGTTCTACAATGACATTTCAATGAATGCCATTAGCAAAGGTAAATTTAAATAACTGCTGCCAAAATTTCCAAAAAAAGTATGTTTGCTGCGTGTTTTGATTTGTAGAATTAGTAGTCTCAGATGCATCACTGTCATGTGTCAGTGGCTCAGTAGGTAGCACACTTGCCTCTGAGGCCGGGAGATCAGAGGCCTGTGGGTTCAGTTCCCACATCTGGCACTCGGGTTAATATCCCAGTACTGACACTGTAAGTGGAGCATGAGAGGGGTGCTGCACTTCTGAGGTGCCGTCTTTCGGATCAGACGTTAAACTGAGGTCCCATCTGCCTGGATTGGTGGTAGTTCAGGTGGATGTTAAAGATCCCATGGCACTTATCGAAAAGGGAAGGGGGTTTATCGAAGGAAAAAAAATCATACAAAATGCAAATCACAAAATATACAAAAGCAAAAGAAGCAGAAATCAACTGAAACATAGGAGGGAGAAAAACCAAAACACCCAAAATAGTAAATACAAGGCAGACAGAAACATGTCAAGATGCAGCTCTAGAAGGTCCTTTATACAAAAGAAAGCTGAGGTAAATTAAACAGGAAAAAGCACTACTCATAACCCAGAGGACATCAAGTCACAGGCACATCAGAATCCATAACCCAGGGCATATTTCTCCAAACCCTAAGCAAGGTTTCGGAAAGCAGAGTCCTAGCATCCTTGTTATATTGAGCCTGTAATTCCCCCGTGATTGTACGAATGATGTCTTCATGAGACATTAATTTCTGTTGTAAGGCAAATAAACATCTGCTGTTCCAGAGAAACCATTTAATAACCAATAAAACCCTGTGTAAGGTTGCAATATACAAGTGACTCCCCACCCCTGGATATATACCCCACATTAAAGCATCCATGGTAATGGATTGAAACCAGGAGGAATTCCAGGTGTTTGCTAATAAAGGCCAGAAAGGTTTAATATGTATGAGAGTAAAAAAAGGTGTTCTGTGGTTTCCAGCTGCTGACTACATCCAGGTCTAATACAAATACGTTCCTCTAGTTGCTTGTGTTTTTGATTAGCCTTTACATTAATCCTATCATAGTAACTCAACCAATGAAAATCCTTCAACTTATCAGGTATCCTGGGTGTAGTTAGCAAAGCAAGAAGCGTCTCCCTATACTGACTTGGACACCTCAGAAAAGTATCAGCTTCTGTAAACTGAGTCTGCAACACCCAGCCATATAAATCCTTCCTCTGTTTAGTTATTAACATTTGACTGGTAATCTTCCAACATTTAACAGACATAAAAGTGTCCTTTATATAGAGTGGCACATTCAGAGTTCTGTGCAGTGTAGCCAATTCACCCCCTATCCCACTGCCTAAACCAAGTACCACAGGACATTAAAAATATTGACTCCCAACTCTTATCCCAAAAAATTAGTAGAGGCCTGAAGTTCGCATACAGAAAGATGCTATAATAAAACAAAACGGGGTTCACCATCCCCAACCCGCCCTGAGCTACTGGGAGATACACTATATTTCTTTTTAGTGGGTTCAATCTGCTGCCCCAGACTGCTTGAAAAAAAAAGACTATAAATGGCAGTTTCCAATTGTCGAGGTGGAGGAAAAACATAACTAATATAAAGAAACATAGGGAGAAGAAATGTTTTAATTACATGTATCCATGTAACTTTGCTCAATTTCCATTTATTCCATTGAGCCACTAAGGCTTTACCAAGAAGCAGTCGAGGTTCCCAATTCAGTAAACACATGTCCCCCTGTTTAAAATTAACTCCAAGAATTTTTAATTGGGTAGCAACAAAACTAATTCCTGCCACATTTATAGCAGAGGAAGTGAGGGAGCTGATCTTGGTACCCACACACTTAGCTAAATTTAAGCTTGTACCTGAGTAAGAGGTATAAGTATTACAGATAGGTAAAGCTTCACTAATAGAGGCTTCCTCTGCCACCAGATTGCAAATATCATCAGCATAAGCCAAACCCCTGTATCTAAGAGGGGCTGAGTGAACAGCTATAGGATTTAAAAGTGTAGAACTATTCAGAAATCGCAAGAGAGAATCTATACACATGGCATATAATAAGGGACTTAGGGGGCAACCCTGGCGGACCCCCCTTCGGACTGCCAACATAGGCTCCTTCCATCCTCTATCAGAGTAACTGTGGCCGTCGTATAAAGACATTGAAGCCAGCTAACAAATTGCAATGGGATACCATACTTCTTTAAAACTGTCCACAAAAAGGTGTGGCTGACAGAATCAAATGCCTTTTTTTGATCTAAAGAGAGTACAATACCAGTAGCAGAATGTCTAGTACCCTGTTCAAAAATGTCTCTTAGAAGTATAAGATGGTCTGTGATACTTCTACCAGGAATGGCACACGTCTGTGCAAAAGAAATGACTTGTTTGGCTACCACTAGTAACCTACTGTTCAAAATTTTGGCCAAAATCTTAAAATCCGTGTTCAGCAAAGAAATCGGCCTCCAATTTTCTATACATCGCCTATCCCTGTTTTTAAAAATGTGGATCAGGATGCCTCCCGTCAAGCGTAAAGATGGTGACCCACCATGAAGAATTGCAGTAAAACCACGGCCAGTTCTGACAAAATGTGAGGTCCTAAATATTTAAATAATTCTCTGGTCAGCCCATCTCCACCCCGTGCCTTATTATTTCCCAATGCCCTAATTGCCCTTTCCACCTCTTGAGGTGAAATATCAGCTGTTAAGGGTGTAGTCTGAGTACTAGAGAGATCTAGAGTGGGAACTAAATCAATATATGCCTCCAATGTGTCAGACTGCAGGTGAGAGGGGTTATAAGATCGATCTACATAATGAGATACAATATTAAGCAAATGTTTAGGGTCTGTGCATAACTTGTGATCTTTGTCAAGTCGACTGTCCATGTTTTTATTTAGATTCCTAGAGGTACTCCCCTCATAAGGGCAGATCAAGCCCTTTCTACTGAGTATAGAAAGTCTGCTGATATTGTAAATGTTTTTCTTGTCGTAAGTGAAAATCTACCATCCGTTGTTTCACACTGTGAATTTGGGCAGTAAAATCATGCTTTACTGTAGCAGACAATGAAAGCAATTTTTGTAACTGTAACCTGTCTGCCAGATAAACTGCATAAGTACCATCTCAGGTTACCTTGCCATGAGAACGCAAAACAGCAATGAGGTCCCACACCATATCCTCCCACCAGATACAGGGATCCTCATATAGATCAAATACTGATTTTCTAGCTTGAACAAAATACAAGAGATCCTGACAAGTATCTTCTCTATCTAAAAGCAAAGCATTCAATTTCCAATACCCTGGGCCATTGGGAGGTGCACAGTCTACCCAGTACAAGATGTAACGTGTTATGATCTGAAAATTCCTCCACCAATATTTGAACCTTGGCAATGTGTAAGAACATTGAAGTTAAAAAATAATCTATTCTGGTGGCAGAGGTGCCCCTATGAAAAGAGGGGTCAGCTTTTCCAACAGTCTCAAAATAAGCATCTCTCAAGGTGGCGTTCCGAATCATAGTAGATAAAAAAGACATGTCACAAAATATTTTATTAGTCACAGCGAACTTACCCCGTCCCTAAGTTTTAACCCACAGTTGAAGTCACCACCTAAAATAACATGGTGTGCAGAGTATAAATAGGGTTGTATGGCCAGAAACAACTCAATCCGAGCAACCTTAGTTTGACCTGCATACACATTAATAAATTAGAACAATACATTTTGTATTCTGACATCCAGGATCAGAGCCCTACCTGGTACTAGATCTATTAATTTAACAATATGAACATATGAACAGTATAGCCACTTCAGAACAAACATCTTCCCCAAGTGACCAGTAGGAGGAACCTGAATACCAAAATGTAATAGCTTGCTTTAGGTCAGGTAACATGTGCAACCTTGTGTCCTGTAGAAAGAAAATACCAGAAGAAAATGATTGTAAGTGTGAATATACGACTTGTCTCTCCCGTAAGCTCTTAATACTATACACATTGATAGAAAACATAGAAAGAAGAGACATGATAAACACAAGGGAGGTAAGAACACCAGAATCGGGCATCACTCATTCAAGGGGGTTTCTTATGGGAGGCTCTTATGATTCTGACATGTTTAAGTTTCTCAGATTTTTTACCTGGAGCCACAGGGGGGCGTGCTTTGTCCAGCAGAGGATCCTCTAACTCTGAACCAAGGTCCAGTAAGGAGGAAACCACCGAAGAAACATCCGACTCATCCCTGATCCTCCCCCTTCCACAGGTAAAGGAGCAAACCTATTTTTAATGGGGGTCATCGAAATTTTTGGCATCTTGGCGGTTGGTTGAACCCAGTTCTGTCTACACCTGGACGTCCGGGCCTGGTCTCCAGAGGGTGGACAAGAGGGTCCAGGAAGGGGCTCAAGAAGAGGCAAACTCACCCCAATAGTGGGAGTTGCTACCAAAACCTGAGCGTCTTTTTCAGGAGCCACTATAAGGGGTTCCACAACAGGTAAAACAAGACATGATGTTTCTGGTAGCGGTACCACTTCAGGCTCAGCATCTATTAGTGCAGGGACAGCAATATCCGGCCAATCAGGAGGTGGATCCCTAGACTTAGAGGCCAGATGGTGCACATTAGCACTCTGTGCCAAGGCAATCGTGACTCTCTGCTCATCCCAAATAGCCTGCTCCCCCTGATTATGAGCAGCAGAGGGACAGGAGTGATAAGTATGACCCTTTTCTTCACATAAGTTACAAACTTGATCATTTCTACACAATCCTACACTGTGACCCAGTTCATTACAGTTAGTACATTTCAATCTATCACACATGCTACTTAGATGTCCAGTGGCTCCACAGCAATAACACGCTTTAGGCTGACCAGCATAAAACAAAACCCCTCTATCCTTACCCCCAAAAAAGCTATTAGGAAGATGGATCAACCCCATATCAGATGTATTGAGAATCACCTGAATTTTCCAGCCCCTTGTCCAAATATGGTCATCATCAAAAATAGGCCCGGGATGACCCTGAACCATACATCTTTGTTTGAGCCAGTATACCAAATCTGTAACATTCACCCCTTCATTCCTGAACAAAACAGTTATCATATGATGAGCAGGTTTGGTCAAAGGAACAACCTCAAAGGGGGTCCATAATGGGGAGGTTTTCAACAGGTGGTATAAAGACCAAAATTTCTGCAGCCCACTCCCTTGTTTAAAGCTAACATCGAAGACTGGTTTTCCCAAAACATGAATTAATGCATAAATTTCTACTGGGGTAAAATGTATATTCCCTTTAAGCAAAACTCGCCACATGTTTATGGTCAGGAAAGGTAGCTAAACCCCCCCTTATAAAGCAACCTGATGGCATTATGTCGTTTAGCAGGAAAAACAGGGGCTCTAAATAAAGAAGCATAAGATTTAACAGGCTCTGACTGTCCCCTTGTAGCACCATCCATTTGCTCCCCAAGGGGAAGGGCTGTAGGTATAGTAGCAAGATCTGGATTCTGAGGCTGAGAAATCAAGGTGTGCATCAAAGGCAGGACTGGATTCTGCATTAGTTCTAGACCCTCTGGAACGTGTAGGGGAGATGAAATATCCATAGCAGAACCCCAGTCCTTAGGTCCACCAGTCCCATCCAAAACACAATCCCTACCATCAGAGGTAGAAGTATTAAGAGGCGGTATAGAAAGTTTTGAGAGTACAGAGACCCAAGAACCAGTTGCAGATCTTTCCCAACCGGCCCCAGTTAGAGCCGTATCAACTGACCATGTTTTCGATTCCACAATTGGGGATCGGGAATCTATCAGAGTCTTGGTCGCAGAGCCTTGTCTTAGGCCAGGCACTGCAGTGCTTGAAACAGCCATTCCCAGCGAGGCTCCCTCAGAAGTATTAAATAAGTTCCCCTCAAACACAAACAACGGTGACTGACCTGTACCGGTACCTGGTACGAAGGAGAACGGGCGCTGGGAGTCACTTTGATCTGCCCACTCGGAGCATCACGCTAAAACAATGGTAGACTGCATAGGAACCGACAGAGGAGCTGCCACGTCAGCAGCTGTATCAGAAGCAATCACCTGTGACAATGCGGCTTGCACCGGGAGAGAACACTGTTGTGCTGCTGCAATTGCAGCCTGTAATTCACATTGTCAGACTTTAAATCGGGCTTCTTCATCTGGAAGCTGCTTCTGTAAAGCAGCCAATGCCTCTGTTTCTTCATTTAAATGAGAAGAAACCACACATTCCGTAGCTGCAGGAAAAGCACAAGTCCATTGTTGTGACAATCCTGAGGACTCAGGTAAAGTCGCATCCCTGTTCGAGCTGGAAATCAGCTCAGATTCAAGATTTGGTGCATCAAAAAAACTTCAGAATCCGATATTCCAGGGCGTACAGGAGCAGCCTGCTCTTCCACATCAGGCACCTCCATCTTCTCCAACTGCACAACACAAGAGGCCATCACACCGGCTAGCAGTTCCCCTACAGGAGAGTAGGGGAATTTCCCCGGTGTCCTGGCCAGATTTCCCTCATTCACTAAAAATACCACCAACAGTTTCATCTGGTTCAAGGTCAGTTGGCATTCATCTGTATCCCCCTCCCCCGGGTTGTGCCTGAAAATAGGCAGGATTTGTCTAGTGCACTTACCCGGTCAACAAAAAATAAATAAAATAAATAAATGTGGGACTGAAGGCATTGTAGGAAAAGGAAAGGCAATAAAGCTTATAGAAAGAGATCCCTGGGGGGGGGGGCCATGAAACAAGTAGGGAAATTTAGAAAAAAATCCTAACAGTAAACAAAGGAAAGAGTGCCGCAGGACTGCACACACACAAATCAAAACACTGTACACAACATATTCTTGTGAATTTTGACTGTAGCTCTTGTTTAAGTGGTCGTAATGTTTGAACTATAGGACAGTGAGTTTTAAAAGTATACTTTTTTATTCTACAGTTATACGGAATGTCAACAACATGTAAACCATTCACAAAAAAAACATTTATGTGCAGTTGATATTTACCAGCAATTACTGTTTTATTCTAAAAAAAGTGAAGGAAAGATACAACATATGGCATGCATAAATATTATTAATAATAATAATAATACATTTTATCTATAAGGTGCCTTATCCAAAACTAATGTGCCTAACAATTTTAAAAACAAATGAAACATCAGTACATTAACATTAAAATAACAGCATACCATTCATCAAAAAGGAAGATCAGTCACTGAATGCCTGGTGCCACAGAAAAGTTTTTAAAGCTTGCTTGAATTCCTCCACAGTTGTGCACGCCCGTAACCGACGGGGTAGAGAATTCCAAAGGCTAGGGACTGCATACATAAATGCTCTCGACCCTGATGATTTCAAACACACCCTTGGAATCTCTAGCAACCCCTTGTCGGCCAAGTGGAGTGATCGTCCAGGGCAGTAAGGAACCAGGAGCTCTTTCAGGTAATCCGGGCCCAGTCCATGTAGGGCTTTAAAAGTCAACAAACCAACTTTAAATGTAATTCCACTTAAAACATATCATTAATATCAACATAAAAAGAAGAAATAAAGTGAGCATGTAAAGTTTTTTCTATACATTCTGCTTGCACAAGCAAAATAAACCGTGCTACTCTGGCAGTGTAGGGGCTGGGGAGGTGTATGCTTTAGGAAGCTGGTGCAGCTAAGCCTACTGGAGGTATGTGAGTCAACACCCAGTTCTGACAAGGCTGCTGCTGATGTTGTTTTGCTGGTTCATTGGTGGAAACTTCTCACATATGAAAGGATTCAGTCACACCTATCCCAGTGTGGCTGCATCCCCTCATATTGCCATCATCAGGCAGCAAAGCATCATCACCTCTCCGCCCGACCCAGCTTTGTAGTTGACGGTGGGTGCTCAGTCCTGCTAACAATAACCCCCGTCCATCCCACCCAACTTCCCATTAGTCTGGCAGTCAGGTACTCAACCCCACTGCAAGAAGATGCAACAAACACCCCTCCCCCCACCATCACCACCAAAGGCCAGTGGTCAGGTGCCCAATAACACCACCAGAAACCAAAACAAACCCCACCACCACCAATGTGCAATGGTCAGGTGTTCAACCCTACCACCAGAAACTGCAATTCCACCCACCAAAGGCCAGTGGTTGGGTTTCCAGCCCTGCCGTTGAAAATTGGTATTCCCCCCAGACAGGATAGGATACCATGGGCCCAACCCCAAAGATGCCCAAACCACACACCGACACTGGGGTGCCAGTCCCCAATGTTGATACCTACAAAAAAGAAAACTGGCCCTCGTTGCCACCCTCTTTGTTTTTTATTTTACCCTGAAGCAGAGAAAACTGTCCATCAACATGTGCATTTCCCCTGGACCCTCCGACCCATTAACTCATCTCAATGCCCCCCCTCCACACACACACTGCACCACTTATTTACCTATCTGCTAAACTCCTCTGCCAACCAGCATGTGTGGCTGCCTAGAACTCCAAATGTGAACTGACTGAAAACAAGGTAAGTTTGGTTAGTGGCTTTTAAATGCGTTTTGAACATTTACTCATAACTTTGTTATTTATTAACATTTTTGCCCCACATTTTCAACATAGCCCTTCTTTACCCCACCTCATGAACAAGTGTAAGTTTTCAAATCCCCTCTGAAACATTTATGCATAACTGTGATTTTTGCTGATTTTAGGCTCAAATTTTTAACCTAGCCCTCTTGTTACCTATTTCAAGAACACGACAGGTGTCATTTTTCAAATCCCCTCCAAAACATGTTTTTGCAGTACTCTGTAAAATCACGTTTCAGTCAGGATTTTAAAAATCCTACTGATCAATCATAATGTGGGGTCATAACAAGACTATGTTGAAAATGTGGTGTCAAAATGTCAAAAACCAACAACGTTGTGAAGAAACAGTGAACTTCCTTTATTCTGTCCTCCATTTTTTCAGCCCTAGGACCCCATATTCAAACAGTTAGCACAGCACTAACTGGGTTAGTGCCATGCTAGCTATGAATAGTGCCAATCGACAGGGCAGGGGGGGCATATTCAAAGGCCCCCGATGTGCTGTGCTAACCCTACAGTGCGACTACACAGAATACACCACTGCCCCATGCAAATGAGGGACTCCTCATGCATACTGGGCACAGCAGTATATTAAATGGTTTTGGAAGCACTAAATAGCCTCTGTCACAGCAATGTTTAATACTGCCGAAATCCTACTCCCATTCCAATGCACGGTTCCCCCTTTAGTCGCCCATCCTTAGCTATCTTGCATATTCCTGGTGTTCTGGTGGTTCCCCAACCCTCATCATCCATCCTGTAGCTGGGTTGAATATTTCTGATTGCCTAGTGGTTCCCCCCATATTCCCAATCGCCCATCCTGTAGCTATCTGGCTACATCAGGGACAGGGGTCCTAACTGGGGTGGGGTGGGGACAGAGGACTATACAAAGGATATGGCCTCCATCCATCTGGAAAGGGAATGGCAGTCCTTGGTGGAAGGTTTAGATGCTACTTTGATGGGCATTTAAACTAGCCAAGGAAAAACTCAGAAAAAACACTGATTGTTCCCCCACAAAATGGAGAAGCAGACAGAAGTGAATTCCCCAGGGGTAGAGGGGTGTCCAGACAAGGGGAAGAGCATGATGGGTGGATCAGGAATTGGCTGTAAGGATGAGAGAAGAGTTAAGGAGGGTAAGCAGACAGATAATGTAAAAAGGGGTGGGGGCAATACCGGGGAAATGGGAAAGGCAAATGGAATCAGAAAGGGAGGGCACTTTAGGAGAGCAGATTTTAAAGAAATGGGAGACTGCCTCAGAAACTGCCTCATGGGGGGATTGCCAGGGAAGGGTAGAGGCACAGTGGGGAAAAATAAGGGAGGACATAATTAAGGCAGCCAGCCTCTGTATGAAGGGTGAGTAAAAACAGAAGGAAAAAGAGGCTGTTATGGTTCTCAAGGAAAGTGGCCATGGTGGTGAAGGAAGGAAAAAGGGTGCCATTCAGGAGGTGTAAGGAAATGCGGATGAAGGAGGATGAGGATGTGTACCAAGGGAAGTGTGAAAGACCATGAGGGGAGCAAAGGTGCAGACAGAGGAAAGGATAGACAAAGGTGATAAGACTTTCTTTACACACATAAGTGAGAAGAGGAGAACAAGGGCAGGGATAGTGAGGTAGTAAAGATAAGGAGGGTGGCAGGGGGAGACTGCACAAAGAGGACCAACAAAAGCTACCATCCTGAACAGGTACTTCTGCTCAGTCTTCACAGCGGGGGGCAGGCCACCAGGGCAGCAGGAAGCAGGAATGGGGGGGGGAATGGACATAAGTCCATTTTCAGAGGAAAGTATCCTCAAGGTACTTACAACTCTGAAGGTGGACAAAGCTATAGGACAGGACAGGATACACCCAAGAGTACTAAAGGAACTCAGAAAGGTATTTAACAGTTCACTGGAAAACAGGTATGGTTCCAGAAAACTGGAGGAGAGCAGACATGGTCCCACTACATGAGAGCAGCAACCTGGAAGAGGCTAGCAACTATAGGCCAATCAGTCTCACTTCAGTGGTGGAAGATTGATAGAAATGCTGCTAAAGGCAAGCCTGGCAGAGTATCTTAAATCCAATGGGCTGCAAGACCATAGGCAGCATAGATTCATGATTGATGTATTTGACTGGGTGACCAGGGAAATTTGATCAGGGAGGGCAGTGGACATGGCCTATTTGAAATTTAGCATGTCCTTCGACACTGTGCCACACAAGAGACTGATCAAGAAACTGAGCAGCCTAGGGGTGGAATCCAAAATGGTGAGTTGGGTTAGAAACTGGTAACGGATAGGCATCAGGGGATGGTGGTTAATGCCACTCACTCTAAAGATGGAGAGTGACCAGTAGGGTGCTGCAGGGCTCACGCTGGACTAATCTTCTTCAAGTGTCATAAGTGACACTGCAGAAGAACTGGAAGGGAAGATATGCCTTTTTGCAAATGATACCAAAATCTGTAATAGTGTAGACACTTAGGTGGGGGTGGAGAGAACGCACAGGGATCTTGGGAAACATGAGGAATGATCAAGCACAAGGCAGTTGGGGTTCAGTGTCCAAAAGTGCAAAATTATGTATGTAACGCACAGAAACTCAAGAGCTGAGTATAGATTGGTGGGGCGGTACTGACAGTCACAAAGCAGAAAAGTGACTTTGGGGTTATCATAACTGATGACCCCAAAGTGGCAGGGTGGAGTGATAAAGCAGTGGTTAGGGCTACTGGAAAGCTAGGGTATACAGGGAGGGGTATTTCCAGCAGGAGGAGTAAGGGGGTGTCGCTACTGTATCGCTCACTGATGAGACCGCACCTGGAGTATTGTGTCCAGTTCTGGAGGCCGCACCTCAGAAATGGCATAGACAGGATGGAATCAGTTCAGAGGATGGCAAATAACATGGTGCAGGGGTTGCATTAAAAGCCCTAGGAGGAGACACTGAGGATCTCAACATGTACAGCCTAGAAGAGAGGATAGTGAGAGGGGATATGCTAGAGACCTAAAAGAACCTCACAGGGGTGAACAGGGTCCAGGAAGAGAGTCTCTTTAAATGAGAAAGTGCGCCAGGACCAGCGGGCATGCAATGAAGTGGGGGGGGGGGGGTTAAGAAGGATGTGAGGAAGTACTACTTTACTGAAAGGGTGGTAGACACCTGGAGCAGGCTGCCAGCAGATGTAGTGGAGGGGAAAGCAGTGGAGGACTTCAATCATGCATGGGCTAGACATAAGGGAATATTAGTAAATAGGCAGAGAGGAAGGAGGGTCACTAGAGATCTGTTAGGGTCTGCAGAGGCAGAATAGGCAGAAAACATCTGGGCAGGCTGGGCGGGCCAAGTGGTCCTTTTCAGATGACAAATTGTATATTTCTGGGTTTCTATGAAGTTGCAACTTACATGAAGTAGAGATATTAGTGTCAGCATCTGGAAACATGCATTACACTGTGTTTCAAGACGTGTCTCTTATGGTACAGTAGTGTCATTTTCTCATGCAAGTTTGGGTGCAGGGACCGTAAAGCAAAGCTGAGTGGTTCTGGCTATCTAAACATGCACTTGATGGCACAAATACCATTCACAAAACACACTGGAATATCTATTAACCTATTTTAAAGTTTTTAGGCTGTAAAATAACATACAAATCAAAAAAAATATTTTTATATTAAAAGTAAAGTTCTGTCAGAGTCTCTGTAGGGGTTATTGGTCGTTCCAGGTAAATTATTTACAATCTACTTTAACCTCACAGCAGTTAGGAGGAGTCAGTGTATGAGGTGGAACTGAAGAAACTAATATTGAAACATTGACTTTTGGAGGTGCTGTTAGAAAGTTGCAATTTTCTCCATTTTCTATTGTTGAAGCAACTCAAACACATTTTTGTTCAATGACTGTAAAAGGAAACATTACTGAAGGTAATACTGTGTTGGTTTTTTTAGGTATGTTGTTTTTGTTGTTGTGGTTAGAAGTCATAAAATGGGAGGCAAAAAAGGAGGACACGATTGGCTGAACCACATTAGGTGGCAGTAGGATAACATTTGTCTTACCATGTGACTGGCAGTCAATAAAATCAGCAGTTGTTTTTTCTAAATGATAAAACTTCTCACGCATACATTTTTCTTCCTAAATGAGCCATTTCATATACACAATAACTCACTCCAGGATGTTTGGCAAGCCTGATATTACCTGTTTCCTACATGACTGAAGGCACTCAACTTGACCTCATGTCTTACAATAAACCTGGGGTTGTGAAGTAAGATCTGCCCTAAAGCACACCCTCTTGATATTATATGATTGAACTTACTGTATTTCCCTACACACAATATCACACACACAAGTAATGATGTCACACTAGTGACATCAGGGCTGGGGACATAAGATTTCATGATACCATTATTTTATTTTTTATCATTGAACACTTTATCCTCCGGGTCAGAGCAGCCCCAATGACCACAGCCGACGGCACCCGTACCCCCAAACCAGGTCCGCAATGTGGATAATCTCCCACTCACTGGGCTGACCAATGACAGGACCCCCCCTTAGGGCCCTGCAGCATGGACACCCAGTGGCTACAGCCCACAGGTCCGGCGGCACAGGGCACGGCCATCAGCTGAGCAGTCACCCCGCCATTTTCCTCCAAGAAAGCCCCGAGGAGCTGGACATGCAGTGGAGTCGGCACACATACGTGCGACGCCTGCCATGCTCCACCCCCTTGTTTGTGTCCACAACTTATAGGGCACCCAGCCTCCACCAGGTGCCGCTACAATGCGGTGCAGCACCCTCATCCACCCCAGAGGAAGGAGAGCAGTCGTGGGATGCTCAATCCTTCCTCTCCCCTGCCAGCCCCTGGCAGCCTGAGTCCATTCCAAAACCCAGGTTGCCGGCACAGTGAGAGGTGTGGCATCCAGATGATGCCATTATTTTAGGATGTAAATGGTGGTGGTGTGGCTAAGACAGCATCTGGAAGAATTGAACATTAGTGAGCCTTTCCAGTCTGATTTTGAACATACAAACATACGATTTTATCAGCAGAAAAAGGCCACTGTGGCATATCATGTTTTCTCAAGTTTGCAGACCCCCCAGTATCTGCAGAAGGATCTGCCTCCTCATTACCCACCCCTCCCCATCAATATCTCCCTACCCTATGCCCCCCATTTCGCCTTCAGCACAGCACTGATACAGCTTTGGTGAGGGTTCTGAACGATCTCCTTGTGAGGGACCACATGTAGCTTTCTTTCATTGTCCTACTGGATTTACCATCTGCCTTTAAAACTTTTGAACACCAGAAACTTTTGGAGCACATGAGTAGTGTTATTGGTATAGCTGTATCTTTTGTTTAAACCTGGTCAGGACTGCTCAATGGCAGAACTTGACAATACTCTTACTAAGATCGGCTTCTAGATGGCTTGCAGTGGACTGAAGCTGAACCATGGCAAAAAAGAGTTGATAATGTTTGGGCCAGAACATCTGAAATCATCATTAATGGATTGGCTGGGTCTCCCCACAGTTGACGGAGTGAGACCTGAGGCAAGGCAAGCTGTCTGCAGTGTAGAGGTTATTCTGGATGCAGAGCTGATCTTGGTTTCTCAGTCATCAGTTGTGTTCCAGAGTGGCTTTTACCATCATAAAAACATCACTGGGTTGCAGCCCTACCTTGAGTATGATATTCTGCTCACACTAATGTATGAGTTAATCTCCTGTCTGGACTACTGCAATGTGCTCTACTGGGCCCTTCCTGCTGGGATGAGCCACCATTTTCAGCTGGTGCAAAATGCTGCTACAAGATTAACTTCTACGAGAAGACTGGAGCATATTACTGCAGCTCTTCTCTCCTTGCACTGGCTACCAGTTAGATCACAGACTGACTTTAATATACTGTTGATGTATCAGGCGTTATACAGACTGGACCCCCACTACCTCAAGGATTGTCTGAGGCTTATCATCATCTGGTGCTCAACTCTTGCTTGTCCCTAAATCTTTAAAATTTTCAGTCAACAGATCTTTTTCTGTTACCATATCACATTGGTGACATAGCTTCCCCTGAAAATCTGGAATAACCCCTCACTGAGTTGTTAAAAAAAATAAGTTTCCAACTTGGGTATTCAACCAGACCTTTCCTGATACCTGATATATTTCCTGAGAATTAAAGTAGCAGTGCATATTGGCATATTAGCAGTGAACATTTTGACCTCTACTCTTCTGTTTTACACTGTCCGTATCTCCTGTCCTGTACAAAATCCTTACCCATTACAAGTCTGCTATAGCTCTTTTTGGTACCAGGTCAACATGTCGCTACCTGAACAGCGTGGCTGAAACCAAGCTGCAGATAGCACTAAACCATGTGCAGCGACAGGGGTATTACAGCATTTGGGAATTACCACTACCCTGTCACTGTATGCTCAGATGGGGGAGTGCTTAACTAGCTGCAGGTGTGGTGCCTGGTCGAGCTGCTACCATAGTGGAGTAGCTAAGGCACTAGCACCTGAAGCATAGGAGCACTGAGGACCAGGGTTTGGGTCCCCGTCTCCTGGTATTATGGCTGTTTATTTTTTTTTTAGGACATTTCCCCCCGGCTGAGTTTCTCCCTGTCTCCAAGGTTCACATCCCCCTGGAGTTGATTATAATAAGTTTGGGGGGGTAACAAAGAGTTTGTATTGTGTCCCATTAGTTTCGGTGGTGTGCGTGGATTTGGTTGCAGTTGGTGTTTTTACCGATCTTATTTGGGAGGACATTGTTTTGCTCATGGCATTTTCTGTGGTGCTGTTTCTTTGTGCAGAGTTTTGACCCTGTGCTGCTCTTTTTTACAGTACATTTGAAATAATAAAAGGAACACTCCTTTTAATATAGTGTAGTCCAGGCTGTCTTCTGTATTCTCTTCTGTTTTTGACCACACATCACTTTTCTTGTGACTAAAATGAACTAGATAACAGCACACACTGCCCCCTGACCTTATGAAACATTAGGTTTACAAAAACAACTGAGAGTACTGAGGAAAATCTGATCCATATTTAAAGGAGCACTACTGTTATTTCAAATGTAATAAAAAGTGCTGAAGCAGTCTCAAAATGGGAAAATAAGGGTATTTTACAACGCAGGAGGTGAGGAGCAATCATTTTTGTTTAAAGGAAAAGTAACAAGTAAAATAATAATAAAATAATAATAATAATAATTTTATTTATATAGTGCCTTTCAGTGTGTCAAGGCGCTGAACAAATTAAAATCATAGATTCAGATTCCAAATACAAAACTTCAAAACATATAAAAAATACATCATAATAGCATAATAAATTATCATAAAATTCCAATCATACTAAAATTAACTTAGTTATCAAAGAAGGCCATTTTCCATAAATATGATTTCAAGTCTTTCTTGAATATCTCCACGGAAGTGCACTCCCATAACTGGCATGGTAGAGAATTCCAAAGAGTGGGTGCAGCATGAGAAAATGCTCTGCTGCCTGAAGATTTTAAACTCACTCTTGGAATCTCCAACAACCCCATGTCAGCTGAGCGGAGTGATCGGCCAGGGCAGTAAGGTACCAGAAGGTCTTTCAGATAGGATGGACCCTGATCGTGAAGGGCTTTGAAAGTAAATAAGATGACTTTAAAGGTGATCCGCCACCGTATAGGAAGCCAGTGCAGTTCGCGCAGCACCAGTGTAATATGACAGGACCTACTTGTCCCTGTCAAAACCTGGGCTGCAGCATTCTGCACCAGCTGTAGGTGACGGATTTCTACCCCAGAAAGACCAAAGTAAAAGGCGTTGCAGTAGTCTAGGCGCGAGGACACAAAGGTGTGGACCAGCGTTGGCAAAGGGTTAGACGGAACAAGGTGCCTAACCCTGGCAATATTCCTAAGATGGTAAAAGGAAGTTCTGATGATGGCTGACACCTGAGATTGAAGAGTCAGCCTATCATCTAGGATCACCCCAAGGCTACGCACCCATTCAGAGGTCGGAAGTGACATGCCACCAAGAAAAATTCCAGAAGGTGCGCCAATATGAGACCTCTCAATCTGACCACCCGAGTCCACCACCAAAACCTCTGTCTTCTCTGAGTTCAACTTTAGCCAACTAGAATCCATCCAGTCTTGGATTTCCCCCAGACAGTTGTTAAACACCGAGAGAGTTCCATCCTAGTCGGGTGCGAAAGACAGGTATAGCTGGGTATCATCTGTGTAGCAGTGAAACCTCAGCCCATACCGTCTTATAATGTTTCCGAGGGGCAGCATATACACTGCAAATAACATGGGTGACAGCACAGAACCCTGAGGCACTCAACAAAGAGATTGGGCCAGAGGAAAAAATCCCTGACACAACTCTTTGTGATCTCCCAGTGAGGAATGAAGTGAACCATTGAAGAACGGTTCCTGACATTCCACAGATTTGCCTCAGGTGTGCTAACAACACCATGTGATCCACAGTGTCAAAAGCTGACGAGAGATCAAGGAGAACCAAAATGAAACGTCTCTTCTGATCCCTCGCCCTCAGAAGATTATTAAGCACCTGAACCAGCGCAGTCTTGGTGCTATGTCTTTTACGGAAACCAGACTGGAAGGATTCGTAGATACTATGGATGGTTAAATGGTCATCGGTTGGGCAGCCACAACCTTCTCAATAACCTTCCCAATAAAGGGAAGGTTAGAGATAGGTCTGTAGTTTGAGAAACAGTCTGGGTCCAAGGAAGCTTTCTTCAAGAGAGGTGTCACCACTGCCTCTTTCAAGGAGCTAGGAAACTCACCTGACTCCAGGGAGCACCAGACTATTTGCACCAAGACTGGACCAATGATATCAGAACAACCCAAAATTAGGGAAGTCGGTCCAGGGTCCAAACCACAGCTTGTGGGGTGCACACTATGAATGATCCTCATAATATTCACAAACTCAGGTCGACAAAAGGAACTCCAAGAGAATTGAGGCACTGTGTTCTCGCATGGTCCTACAACATCACCCTTTGAGGTTGCCAGACACAAGTCCGCCCTGATGTCAGCCACTTTAGTTGCAAAGTATCGGTCGAGCTTGTCACATTCTATTTGCAAAAAGGCTTTTCGAACTTGCAGACAGGCTGGGTTGCACAGTCTATCTACAGTTCGAAACAGCTGAGCCGGTCGATTCTGAGCAACTGCAATCTCCCTGGACAGGAATTCTGCCTTCTTATGGGTGATTGCAGATAGCTAGCATAATGTTCTATCAATCTAAGGTGGTTGGCTTCAAGGGCGGACTTGCGCCAACAACGCTCTAACCTTCGTCCCTGTCTCCACATCTCCCTCAGAGTCCCATCAAACCAAGGGGACCTGGGGTGAAGGGATAGGGGGTGCTCACAAACATGAGCAATAAAATCCAGGGCAACCATAATGGCCTCATTATAGGCCAACACCAGTGCCTCTGGATTACCGCTCACCAACGCGGGGAATGATAGGTCAAGGACCGCCGCTAGGCCTTGTGAAGTAACATTCTGTAATGGGCGGTACCTGACCATCTCCACAGGGGATGGCCTTCTAAGGGGGGTGCAAAAATTGAACCTCACGGTGTAGTGGTCAGACCAGGCGACTGATTCCACCCCCACATCGGATGCATCAATCCCTAGAAGGAAGACTAAGTCCAGAGAGTGTCCAGATTTATGCATAGCAGTGGAAACTACCTGTGTAAGGCCCAAAGAAGACATTAATTGGAGGAAGTAGTTACCAAATTGTGAGAGTTCGTCATCGACCCAGGCGTTGAAGTCACCCAGCACCATCAATCTGAGTGACTCAAATGACATGTCGATGAGGAAGACTGTTACTTCCTGTAGGAAACGTTTCCCATCTCCGGGTGGATGGTAGATGAGAACGATTCGAACACCTACACTTGCTACGACTGTACACTCGAAGGACTCAGCCTCACCTACTACTACATTTGTGAGGCCCAATTCAGTCTTAAAACAGATTGCAACCTCCCCACCCCTGCGGTCCAATCTCAGGTGGTGTATCACCGAGTACCCGGCCGGAAACATCACTGAAAAATTAAATCAAAATTAGGGGGTAAATGAAATCCCAAATGCTCCTGCATATTGATAAAGTAAGGGATGCCAAAATGTGAGCAAACTCCCCAAGTAGCTCCAATGCCGAGCTGCCGCTCGGCTCAAAAAATGGCAACGACATGTAAATGGGGTGATGTCATCGGAGTGAGTCCACTTTAATTCTTCTATTGAAACCTATGGGCATTGTTTTATAATGCTTAATATTGACAGTATATGTACATATCAGCATACATTTCGATACTTAGCTTGTGCACCAGACTCGGGTTATTTACATTTTGGGGAAATATTTAAATGGTGCTGACAGCTTCATAAAGCAGGAAAATCAACTAAAGAGTAACTGAGCATCCCTTACTTTTTCAATATGCAGGAGCATTTTTGATTTCATTTACCCCCTAATTTTACTTGTTTACTTGTCCTTTAATTGAACATACTTTATGCCCCTTTTCATCCAGACTGGTCAACATCAGTTCTGCTGCTCCACCCAACCCCATCACCTGCCATCTCCTGGACTTACCTCTGCTCCATTTTCCCTCATGGATGACCCCTCCCCCATGGGAAGGGCTGTAAGGGGTCAGGCCCTATTTCCCCCAACAGAATTACACTTTCAATGGCAGAGCGGAGAGCCAAGTCAGAGTTGCAGGGCCTGCGGTGGATTGCATTTAGCATGGTCCAGAGGTTTTTCCATGTTTTCTTGCCCCAGCCCACAGACGTCAGTGAAACCTTGGCTGATGCAGCTTGCATCATGCTGCCAACGTCATCTCTCTTGATCCCTGGCTCTATTGTGCACCAACACCTGTGCTCACCCTGGTGGTGGTATTGCAGTGAAGTCCAGACCCCCTTCCACCCTTGAGGAGGTGAGTGCCCATCGAACATTCAGCCATCCTCCTTCAGTCAGCCCCCTGAAAAACCAGACTCGTTTCCAAACCAGGTTGCTAGCATCGCAAGTGGTAGTGCTACCGCTGTGCAGGCGCACCGGCTTGGTGTACAATCTAAAACTGAACTAAAATGTATAGGTCTAATTGTTAACTCAAAGAACTCTTAACTGTGCTTCTTTCAAATATATTTCCTGAAGCCACCCACCCACGGCTTACCTGCACCAGGGTTGGTAAAATAAACGCAGTCGCTTTCAGAGCTGGTGATAAAACAGTAAACACAATAAGCAAGAGAACAAAAAAATGTGCACTCAGGAATACCAAGACAGCACACCAGATGATTTATACACTTTTAGCTGTTCCTGCTATCATTGAACTTTGCACAGGTGTCATTACTGAATGTGTGATTTGATCTATTTATTTTGTATTTGAAACTATGTATTTATTTTTTATTGTTTGTACTGATTGTGTAACAGGACGGCCCTGTAAACAGGATTATGCCTAGTGCCTCATCCTGATGAAATATAAGAATAAAACTGAACTGAACTGAACTGGTGCTACATTTTATTCAGCTGTACTTGCAGGAACAAAACTGCTCCACATTCCGTTGCTCACACAGAGCTATATCAAGAGTGAATGGTGCCATCTAGTGGTAGCACTTATAAAATGTAAAATTTAAAGCTACAGTAAATGACTTTGCAACTGAAATGAGTTACAACAATACTCAAGTGCAGAATGTGGATAGTGCAAAAAGTGAACAATTTTAATCAACACGTAATATATGGGTGAGAATAACAAAATCCAGCACTGCTCAGGTATCTTCTCAAAAATCAGCTTTAACAGATAAAAATGGACATGAACACCATAAACACACAGGACGCCAAACACCTTCTACCAGTTTTGCTCTAACATGAGCGTCATCAGGAGGTAACACCAATAAAACTCAAAGGGCATAAATACAAAAATAAAGTGACAGTGTCTCTAAACCACATATATACTAGGTGTTTAAATAATCTGTGATATAAAACAATAAACATATCACTAAAAACACCAGTGTTAAAAGTGTTAAGTGCAGTGTGCAATATAAAGTGTACACATTTATAACATATCTCACTATGGATACAATTCATTTAAAAAAATAATAATCACATGACAGTTTATAAGTACTTTCAATGTATCTTATTCCTGAGAAACATTAACTATCTGAAAAGTACATAAGTCCTCATGGTGCTATTTTTGCAATGACTTTCAGAAACTGCTGACATGCTATATATATAAATATATATACACACTGTATATAGACTAGTGAGGGGTTACCTTAAAACTGCTGTATACTAGGGAGTGGCAAACCCATATGTGTATGGAGTGTGTTAGTTCTCTTTCCATCATCCAGTGGTGCCGGAGGTACCACAGGTATATGAGTTCCTTCACACCCTAGAGGAGAACAACAAAATACACTCAAAAACATGGGACACTTATTAGGACATAGGACCCTAAAACATCAAGTATACATTAGTTTCCCATACATATATCTTACTATTCCCAATTCTCTAAGGAATCATTTCCTCTGTTTGACGCATTGCATCAGTTCTATCCTGCTATTTAGTCCCAGTGGTACCATTGCCCCCAGTGTAAAAATCCAGAAGGATTCCCTGCACAAAAGGAGATTCTCTATGTCACCTCCCCTTACATAGAAACATTGAAACACAGAAACTGACAGCAGATAAGGACTGCAAGGCCCATCCAGTCTGCCCATTTTTTCTACCTTATGAATGTGCCATAGGCCTGTACCCTGTCAATGGCCTATCTATTCATACTTATCTGTGTTGCTGCCTTATGCCTATCCCATGCCTGTTTGAAGCACTGCACTGTATTCATATCCACCACTTCCTGAGGTAGGCCGTTCCATGTATCCACCACCCTTTCTGTGAAAAATAACTTCCTCATATTACCCCTTAATCGGCATCCCTCTAATCTCATGCTGTGTCCTCTTCTCCTATTATTTTGCTTATATTGAAACATGTTACACTCTATCACCTTATTAATGCCCTTAAAATGTCTGAATGTTTCAATCATATCACCTCTCTCCCTCCTTTGCTCTAGAGTATACATATTGACTTGGTCCCAACTTCACTTCACCTATGGCATAAAATGTTAAATTGTGTGTGTTATTGGTGCTTCTTTACACATGCATTGCTAAGGCATTTTTAGGATCACCCCCTGATATTGCTCTGAGATGTTCTCCTCTTGTCTTTAGGGGTCTAGTGGTCTTATTCACATAGAATGCCCCCCACACACAAGTTGCCAGATAGACCACATTCTGTGTGCCGCAGGTGCAAAATTCAGATATTTTATACAGGTGTGTGTTGTTACACATAGTAAATGTATCAGTTCTCATACTGTGTGTGCAAAATTTACAGTTGCCACAAGGAAAATTCCCTTTTGGCAAGGGAGGTAGCCAGGTTCCCTGTCTGCTTTGTTCCCATCTGTATTGTCTGATAACTGTGAACTAATTTATCCTTTAAATTTCTACCTCTCCTATAAACCATTTGAGATTTTCCTTTTATAGAATCTGTCAGGAAAGGTTCATTCTCAAGGATACTGCAGTTAGCATTAATAATCTTCTGCATTGTGCCTGAATGTCTTGTGTAGTTGGTGACGAGGTTCATCCCATTCTGAGATGCCCTAATGGGTGCATCTTCTAGCAGCATCTCCTTTGGGGTCTCCAATGCATTCTGTTATGCAGACGCAACCAAACCACTGTTGTACCCTCTATCAATGAATCTACCACATAACTTGTGTGTGTGGGGCATTCTATGTGGGTAAGACCACTAGACCCCTAAAGACAAGAGTAGGAGAACATCTCAGAGCAATATCAGGGGGTGATCCTAAACATGCCTTAGCAATGCATGTGAAAAGAAGCACCAATAACACACACAATTTCAACTTTTGTGCCATAGACAAAGTGAAGTTGGGACAAAGGGGAGGTGACATACAGAATCTCCTTTTGTGCAGGGAATCCTTCTGGATTTTTACACTGGGGGCAATGGTACCGACGGGACTAAATGACAGGATAGAACTGATGTAATGCATCAAACAAAGGAAATGATTCCTTAGAGAATTGGGACTAGTGAGCTATATGTATGAGAAACTAATGTATGCTTGATGTTATAGGGTCCTATGTCCTAATAAGTGTCCCATGTTTTTAATGAGTGTATTTTGTTGTTCTCCTCTAGGGTGTGAAGGAGCTTATATACCTGTGGTACCTCCAGCACCATTGGATGATGGAAAGAGAACTAGCACACTCCATACACATATGGGTTTTCCACTCTCTAGTATGTAGCAGCTTTGAGGTAACCCCTCACTAGTCTATATATATATAGTGTGTATATATATATATATATATATATTCATATATATATATATATATATATTTATAGTATGTTAGAACGTTGTATTCATTGAAACTCTAACCTTACCTAATCTTGTTGTACCATTGATGTGATGTCACAATGTTGTTGTACCACCATCGTGGGTATGCCACATCGATGGTACAACAGCTCTGCCCGCGTTTGCTCATGTGCAAGTCGCACTTCGTATTTGTCATTAAAATGGCCATGGCACTTCAACGTAGGCACTGGAGGACCTCCTAATTTAAAAGTAAGTGCCGTTTTGTTCAAATCTTAGCTGGCACACATTGCAGAGCCCAACTATTATTAATTTAAAATGCGGACCAGGAGCAAGAGGAGTGTTGTCATCGGCATGGGCTCGGCGGGGGGTTCCCCTACATCACAGCGCAACTGCGAAAGAATCCACAAGTTGTTTTTTTGTTACTTTTGCCCATACACTATAAAAAACAGTGTATGGGAGATAGTAACAACAGTCATTCACTTCTGAGGTGTAATGACACCCTCAAACCTCTCGAGCTTTGCTGTCGAGGTTTCAACGGTTGTCATTACAGCCTCTCGAAGTGAACAACACTGTTGTTGTTCACTGTTGCCTATACACTATCCTCTATGTATTTATAGCACTTCAGCAATTTTTGAAAGTCTTACAAAAATATCATCATGAGGACTTATGTAGTTTTTAGATACTTAATATTTCTCAGGAATACGCTACATTGAAAGTACTTATAAACTGTCATGCGATTACTGTTTTTTTAAATGAATTGTGTCTATAGTGAGATGTATTATAAATGTGTACACTTTATATTGCACACTGCACTTAACAGTTTTAACATTGGTGTTTTTAATGAGATGTTTATTGCTTTATAGTACAGATTATTTAAACATCCAGTATATATATGTGGTTTAGAGACACTGTCACTTTAATTATTTTTGTATTTATGCCCTTTGAGTTTTATTGGTATTACCTCCTGATGATGCTCATGTGACAGCAAAACTGGTAGAGGGTGTTTGGTGTCCTGCACTGCGTGTGTTCATGGTGTTCATGTCCATTTTTATCTATTAAAGCTGATTTTTGAGAAGATGCCTGAGCAGTGCTGGGTTTTGTTGTTCTTTCCTTGGATTCTGTTACTCCTGCATGCTCCCAGAGTTGTTTGAGATGTTTTGCTGCCACTTCATAATATATGGATGTCATTTTTCCCATAGGGAATCAGTGACATCAGAAATTTTATAATACCATCACTCTGACATCAGGAAATCATAATACTTATCATTTTGACATCAGATCAATGGTATTATGAAACAGAATATTGGGCATTTTCCATGTGCTATGACCAATCAGAGCGTTCCTTTCCCCCGTGCGTGAGACACTCTTATTCTGTGAAGAGCGTCTCACAAGCAGATGCCCTAGAAATGGGCACATTCAGGGAACGTTTAAAAAAAAATATATATATATTATTGATCTCACTCAGTCAATAATATACTAATATGGCCCGTGTCGTCACTTTTTGCTGTATCATACTGGTTTCACTTGCGTTCTGCTCCAATCAGAAAGCTCTGCTTCGCTTCACTGTTCTCTCTTGGGCAGTATGCGTGTGAAACTATTCTTATAACACAGTGAGTGGCTCCGTGGGACATATTAATATTTATAAAATGGCAAGAAAAAATCTAGAAATCTCATTGGCCAAGAGAGATCAGCTGACCATATATTAAATCTCTATATACGCACAGTCATCCTGGTCCTAAACTACATCACACAATGAGCAAATCAGTTTTCCTACAACCAGAACTATCTTCCATCAATCTCCCTACAACCAGAACTGATCTTCCACCACAAACATGGCTGCTACCTTTACACTGTAGAAACCTTCAACTGGGTCCTAAAAATAAAACTACCTTAAATATAAAATTAAACAAATTAATTAAATGTTCTTTACCAGATCATCACACTCTCCTTACACATGTAAACCAATTAGAAACATTAAGTATTGTTTATAGTTTTCATTACAACTGTTTCTTTGCTAACAGTGAAAAATCCCCCTTCTATCTTTACCTGCTCATCAGGGAAATCTCTTCTGCTTTCCCTGACAGTGAGATAACCGAGTCTCTGGCTCTAAAACAGGCCTTTGTTGTCTGTGTGTACAGTATGTTAGTGGAGGAACATTCTGCTAGTAGAACTGAGCAGAATTTTGAATCCCTGTATTCCATGGTAAACATTCAATTTCTTGAATGTGTGGGAACACAGAGAAAACAAAAACAGAATGAAGAAAGTAAGCAATAAATAGAGAATAATGGATACATAAGTGTGTGTTATGGATTTTTTTCACACACACCTGAGGTGTGTGATGACCCATAAACCTCGAAAGTGAAGCTCGAGAGGTTTATGTGGTCATCATACACCAAGGGTGTGTGAAAAAATCCATAGCATCAAACTTACCTACCCTTTATTTTTTATAATTGCTGGTGTGGAGGTTTAGACTATTTCTAGCAGCTTGAAAGAAAAAGATGTTTTTTAGCTAGAGTGCAGTTTTATTTTTGAAGAAATTGAACTGTACATGAATAAAACAGTTGAAAATATTGCAGTTGAAATACTTTTTGTGAAACAATGGAATGCAGCAGTTTCTTTGGGGAATATCAACTGGATTTCATGATATTATGAAGTGTCATATCAATTGGCTTTTGGGTTATTATTGACTTTAGAGCATAATAACCCAAAATCCAGTTGATATGCATTGATAAGAAAACTGAAATCTGGTTGATATTTATGGTCACCAGTAATTATTACTATACAAACAAAGAAGAACGGTGGTAAATGTCTCACCCTGCTGTTTATCTTTTAGAACACAGTGAGCAGTTCATGATGCTGTCAGTGAGTGTGGTAGTTCTGAACCACATTCAAGCTTGCAGCACCAGGGAACTGAGAAGATTCTGTTGTGGCTTCCTTTTAGTTTTGTCTACAGGGTGAGGAGAATAAAATAAAATAAGGGGGCTATGTGTCATACTTAGAATGAGGAAAACAGCATTTGTGAATTGTTGTGGATGGCAGGGAAATATGAAGCTTAAGTTGGCAGGGAGGCACACACTGTATAACACTACTGTAATCTAGCACCAATAGGCGGAAGGACCACGTTATGTTAAAAGCAAAGATTCGCTTACATTTTACTTATTTAAAAATGTGTTTCAAAATAAAAAAAATTGCTTCAAAAAATAAAGGACCATTTTATAAGTGCAATAAGACACTCTGGGTTTGTGCATTACGGTGTGACAACCACACTCCTAGGGATGACTGGTACTTGGCCTTCAGCCTCGTACCTAACTACGCCCCTAGGAGTGCAGTTATCACACTGTAATGCACACCCCATCGTGTCTTATTGCTTACATAACAGATAGGAATCAAGCAGTAACCAGGCTTGTCATTCCATCTCAGGATTCTGGTGACATCATAAACCACTCAAGCTTTGCTCTCATGGTTTATGATGTCACCAGAATCCCTTGATGGAATTATAACCTTGTTACTGACAGTTTCCTACCTATTCTATTTGTGTACTAGAACTTTAACTCAGTAACAATGGGGTATATAGCTGCAGTTTCAGAACAGGTAATTCTGAAAGAAAGAAAAAAGTTATACGTGATGCAAATGTGGACTAATAAAAGTACTACCCCCTCAAAAAACGGGTTCACTACTTATCAGAAGGTATGATACCTATATAAAGTCCTATGTCTCTCCTTCCTGTCCTAAGTTACAGGAACACCTTCGTTTATTTCAGCTCCCTTCCTTCCTTGATTCCTCCTCCTCCTCCTTCTTCTTTACCCAATTTCATTCTGGTTTAGGAAGTCCCATTCGACTTCTGCATCCCTCCTCCGACTCATTGACCCCATTCTCTCAGGTATGGATCAGGGTCTGAGTATGTCTGCCATTTTTGTTGATCTTACTAAAGCTTTTGACACTGTGGCACACCGTCTCCTTCTGGTCAAGCTTAAATCAGTAGGTCGTTCTGACTCTGCAGTCAGATGGTTCCATTCTGTACCTTGAGGGTAGATATCAATCTGTCTGTGTAGGTACCTCAATTTCCTCTCCATTCCCTATTTGCTTGGGTGTCCCTCAGGAGTCTGTCCTGGATCGTATTCTTTTTCCATATTTTTAAATGACCTTCCCACTGTTTGTTCTTTGGCGTTCATTCCTATGTACGCTGATGATACAGTACAGTACAGTATGCATCTGGCTCCTCTGCTGTGATCTTACCTCACAATTACAGCTGGGTTTTGACAATATTCAATGCTGGTTCAGGTCTAACCAGTTAACCCTCAATGCCCAAAAAAAGGTTTCTATGACCTTTGGCACCCATCAGAGGCTGTCCATGCTCTCCGCTCTCCCTGTTTTTCACACCCTGGATGGTGCTTTGATTGAGGATGTTTCCTCTTTTAAGTACCTTGGAGTTTGGCTTGGCTGTCATTTTGATTTTTCCATTCATATTGATGCCATTCACCAAAAGCTTCACCCCAAACGTGATGCTCTGTACAGGAATAAAGCGTGTATCCCACTTCCTGTCTGCCATGAGATTATCATAAAGATGATTCTCCCTATCTTTTATTATGGTGATCAGATTTATAGTGGTGCACCTAAATCTTCCCTTGCCAGACTGGACCCCTATTTCACTCTCTCTGTCATTTTGCTCTGGACTGCTCTCCTCCTACCCACCACTGCTGTCTCTACTCTGACCTTTCTTTCCCTGCTCTTGATATCAGGCGTCTCTCCCATTGTATTTCCTTTATTTCTAAATTCTGGTTTGATGCTCTTCCCTCCTACCTTTCATCCCTTTTAATTCCTCCCCCCATTTCCAGCTACCCTCTCCACAGTTGTATTTCGCATTCCCTCCTTATTCCTTCTAGGAAAACTACAGCTGGTCAGTCTGCTTTTTCTTATTGCTTCCCAAAGCTCTGGTTCACTCCCCCCACCCCATTCACTTCTGCCTTCTCCTTAAAGTCTCTTCTTCATGACTTTTGTTCTCCCTTTTGTAACTGTCCATGACCCTGTTACTCTAATTCACATGTTTATTCCCCCACCACCATTTTTACCATGGACTTATAGTCTATTACTTAACCAAAATGTTTTCTCTTGCCACCATGACTCTATTTATGCCTAATTTGCATAACTTCTTAATGCTGATTTTACAACTGTTTTGTTGATTTTGCTTATGACCTTCCACATCCCCTTTACCCCAGGACGCATCTGGAAATGGGCTGTTATCAGCTCAGTATGTCTTTCCTGGTGAAACTTTTGAAATAAATAAATAAATTGAGAGCAAGATTGCTTTACAAAAAAGGGACAGGTTCCGTTTTATCACTCAAGCCAGAATATGTGGTGGCCTTGCATTTAAAAATCCAATAGTTCTCCTTCTTTGCTAACATGAATACAATGTCACTCGCATGGGGTCCCATAAAGGCTTTTTCAGTTCCCATGAAGCTCACACAGTGGGTTTCAGGGTTGGAGGATGAAAGACTGAGGTCAGCAGGCAATAATCCCTAGTGCCTGCTGAGATGGCCCATATATGATCACTTACCCTTTCCTTTAGCTAACATTTAGTGTGGCCAATATACATTTCTCCACATTGGTAGCTAGCTATGTACAAAATATGGATAGTGTCACAACTGATGAAGCAACTAATGGGTACCATACTGCCACTCCTATCTTAGAAAGGAGGGATAACTATTGTATTTTTAAATGCAAGGCCACAACATATCCTGGCTTAAATGAAAAAACCAAACGTGTCCCTTTTTTGGTAGAGCAATCTTTCTCTCACTTTAAGTAGTATCGTACCTTCTGATAAGTAGTGAACCTTTTTTTTTTTTGAGTGGGGTTAGTACTTTTATTAGTACACATTTGCATCATGTCTAACTTTTTTCTCTCTTTCAGAATTACCTGTTCTGAATTTGCAGCTATTTACTCCATTATAATGTATGGTAAGTGCCTATTAACCACCATAATCAGCAGTTACACAGCTTTGTTATAAACTCTTTAGAATTTTAAAAGTTGTTAACCACACTTCGGAACTTCCAAACAGTGGCATAACAAAAAAGAATTCACCAGAGTTCCATAATTCTCACACATAGAATGCAAACAGTGTTTTTTGACCATACACTATAAAGATGATGGCTGATGATGGGTGACAACGAAATCACCACTGTGGTTGTAGGGGTTACAGTAAACCTCTCGAGCTGTGCTCTCAAGGTTTATCATGTTGCCCTAGCAACCACTCGCGGTGATTACAGCGTGGTTATCACCTGATCCCCAGCCATTATCCTCTATGTTACTGAACTGGAGTTCTAGAACACATCCTGATTCGCAGTGTTCACTTTTTTGCACTGATCACGTTCAGAACTTGAGTATTGTTGCAACTCATTTTAGTTGTTTGGTTATGTGCTGTATCTTTAAATTTTACATGTTTAAGTTCACCACTAGATGACACCATTCATTCTCGAAAAAGCTCTGCGTGGGGGACAACGCGAAATGCACCATAAAATCTTCTGGTGTACTGTTTTGGTGTTCCTGAGTACAGTATTTTTGTTCTGCACCTTTTCTGTTTCATATTTTGAAGAAGAAGGGACTATAAATCCTTGCTTCGAGGAGCTGGCAGCCCAGTCCATTCCCCTTCGTATGAGAAACAGTAGACTGCACAATGCTTCTCCCAACCTCCAATGTTTTGTGAGATAAGAGTTTGTAGAATGAGGTGGCATACTCCATTGCTGTGAATGAGAGCATAGTTTCAAATATATGTTTTTATATTTTAGACAGCTCCTGGGGTCTTATCAGAGCCACCAATCAATTAAGAAGAACCCTGTTAGTTGCTCTGATAAGACCCCAGTGGCCCTCTAAAATATAAAAACTTATAAGTTAAACTACGCTCCTATTCACAGAAATGGAGGATGCCCCCATGCTGTATAAACTCCTAACTCACAAAACATCAGAGCATGGAGGCAGCAGAGGGGTGGAGCATTTCTCTTTTGGGAGTGGGAGAAGGAAGGGGAAGGGATCAGGCTGCCGGCTTTATCGAGCAAGGATTTACAGTTTCTTTTCTTTCAAATTATATAAACAGAAAAATTCTTAAAAATTCCAGCTTACAGCTCTGGTGCAGGTAAGCTACCAGTGGGTGAGGGGCTTCAGGAAAGCACTGAAAATGGTGCTCTTCAACATGCACTGCTGCTTTAAATATATGTAATTTTACTAAGCCAAGAGTATGTGAAGTTGTTAATCAGGGGTTGTATATTTATGTAGCATCTGTTACTTAGTTATGAATTGTTGGTTATGTGGTATAGAATTTTTTTACAGTTTTTGTAAATGGTCTTTTTCACTGTACTGCACTGTGGTTCAAGAACAATGTATAGAAATATCCAACTGTCTTTCTGTCTGTCTCTCCATCTGTCCATCTGTCTATATATGTCTATCAGTCTGTCTATCCATTTGTGTCTATTTCCAAAACATTCTATAAAATGCACATTCTAGGATAAAAAAAGCCAAACACATATTATTTCTTTTAAAATCTGTTTAAGTGCCTCGCGCTACGCCGGCGACCCGGGTTCAGGAACGGACTCGGGTGGCCGGGGGTCGGCAGGGTAGAGGGAGGATCGAGCGTCCCAATGGATGCTCTCCTCCCTCAGGGGTGGGAACCATGAATGCTTCATATTCTACATCACCCTCCTTAGCCGGTGGAAGCACCGACACAGAGGGGATGGAGGCGGCTCCGTCTAACGGAGTCGGGGAGGGGGGACGCCGCCGACGCATGAGGGCTCTGGCATGCGTGAGCACGCCATCACTCGGGACGTACATCCCAAGCGTTCGATGTCCTGGGGGTAGGGGACGTAAGGGGAGAAAAATGGAAAATCCCCTCCGGCAGCCCTAGATGAAGGCCGCCCTAAGTCCACCCGGACCACCTGCAGGACAGACCCCATTGTGCAAGGAGAGGAGGATGGGCACTCTAGGGGCAGATCCCCAAGGTAGGCAAGGGAGACATGAGCGGACGGAAGGAGGGGGCTCCGGAGGTAGTAAGGAGGGATAAAGAAAGAAAGTAAAAAAAAAAAAAAAAAATCTGTTTAAGTGAAGAAGGCAGTCAGTTTATTTATGAAAAGAAATTTGAATAAATTAATAACAGTATTCATAATTAACATACATAATTATATTAAAATACCCCTTCATATACTAACCACATTATGTGAGATGAACAAAAAGACTGAGAAATTGTTGGAGTGGATGGAATCTGGGATGAGAAAATAGAGCTGGCTAACAAGACCACTAAGAGTGCAGACAATTCAGTACTGAGATCCCAGGTAATGGTTGCAAAGACAACTCAAGAAAATATCCACCTACAAATCATTTGGAGGCCTTTTGAGAACCACACCAGGGCTATGAACATTGACATGGTAAGCCTGCCAGTGGTTACAGAAGGGGCAACATCCTCTCCTGTATAAGAACCTGGCACATTCCAGAACTTCACATGGAAACAGATTTGGACATTGGAAAGATCCAGAGGGATTACTGAGTCAACCCTCACCTGCTCAATCTTAAAAAAAGGCCTGTCTTATACTGTTCTCATTGTCATCTCAGGAGTGGTGTCCAGGGACAAGATTTTGGCAGTGGCATGCAACTTGCAGATCCTGCAGTTAGAAGGTCAAAACGTGAAGCATTTCCTGACTGGTTGTGCACAACAGGGAATGGGAGGAAGCCACTTGATGTGAACAGGCAGCAGCCAGGGCAAAGGACATAGCTCACTCCATCCTGGCCCCAGTGCTTCCACATCTCATATGGAGATAAAACTTTTTAAATTTTGGATCCAAGAGGTGTAGGCTACTGGGTCTCAAAATGAGGTTGGAGGTCCACAGGTGCCAGGAGGACTTGGGCTCAAATGGCTTGGAGAACTCTGAATCAGGCCCATGAATACTCACAACTGAAAAGACAGTGAATGTATCTGGACTTCATTACTATCGATGACTGGGGACAGACAAAGCTTTTGTAGCTCATGCCTTGATTTAAATGTGGGTGGTGCATGTAATTGACTGTACAAACTTTTAAAGCTGGACCCTCAGGCAAGTTAGAAACATAGAATCGGTTGCCAGAAAAAGACCACGTGACTCAACCACTCTGTGCAGATGGTCCCTGCCTAATCTGTCTCCACAGACCCTAACTGGTCTCCTGTGACCCTCCCATCTCCCTGCCTGCTTTTTAATATTCCCCTATGTTCAGTCCATGCATACTTGAAGCCCCTTACTGTTTTGCCTTCACCACTTCCATTGGCAGTCTATTCCAGGTGCCTGCAACCCTTTCAGTGAAGCAGTGCTTCCTCACATCCCTCTTAAACTCCCCATCTCCAGCTTCATTGCATACCCTCTGGTCCTGGTGCTCTTCCTCATTTGAAAGAGGCTCCTATCCTGCACCCTGTTCAACCCTGTAAGGTACTTGTAGGTCTCTATCATGTTCCCTCTCACTTGCCTCTCTTCCAGGGTGTACATGTTGAGATCCCTCAGTCTGCCTTCATAGGGCTTTTGGTGCAACCCCTGCGCCATTTTAGTTACCCTCCTCTGAACTGTGTCCACTCTGTCTATGTCCTTCCTGAGATGCAGCCTCCAGAACTGTACACAGTATTCCAAGTATGGTCTCACCAGAAAGCAATATAGTGGCACACCACCTTCCTCCTTGTGCTGGAGATACCTCTGCCAATGTATCTCAGCATTGCACTGGCCCTACTCACTGCTTTGTCACACTGCCCTCCACTTTGAGGTCATCAGATGTGATAAACAGCAAAGTTCCTTTCCTGCTTAGTAACTGACAATACCTCCTGCATCCTATACTCAGCTCCAGAGTTCCCATGCCCTAGGTGCATGATTTTGCACTTTTTAGCAGTGAACCAGCTTGGCAGAAGACACCAGGAGAAAGGACTGCTGTGTGACTGAACTTCTCTGCTGGGACTAAAGTAGAAGAACTTTTGTATTTGACCTTTAATTTAGGGTAAAAAAAAACTAAAATACAAAAAAAAAAAAAAGTGTGTTTGGGTTAACTGAACTGAATGGGTATCTGAAGAGTTATCTAGGTGTAAATCTCAGGTGACTGAAAGGACTTAACTGCTGTGAGGTTTAAATTACTTGTAGAAAGATCTGGTAAGTAGGGGCGGCTTAGCTAGAAGGAAGCTACATTTAAAACTGCCTTAGAAAGTTTCTGCTAATAGCTTGGCAGAAGACACCTGGAGAAAGGACTGCTGTGTGACTGAACTTCTCTGCTGGGACTATATTGCCCTCCTTCCTCCCTCCACCCCCAAAGAAAGTTCTATTTTACAGGCACAGGATTTGACTGACAACAGGAACTTCCTGTTTAGGGGCAGGAAGTGAGTGATCACAGAACCACCAAGGACCCACCATCCTAGAAGGGCAAGAGTAGCTCTCCAGCCCCCTCTAGCTGCTGGAAGTCTGCCTCTGAGCAAGTACATGGTCTACTGCGAAATATAGGATATTCTTGTCTCAGAACAGGACAATCAGGAGCTTAAAGGGCACACAGGCAGAAAGTAAGGAGAGAGAGAAAAAAAAACAGAGGAAAGAGTAAGGATTGCAAACAGTTAAGGGGCCAGAAATAAGACATGATTGGAGTGGTGCAGTGCAGTGGCTGTGGAGCAGCAGTCTTCTGGGAGATGTTCTGGAGGATGCAGTGTTGTCCCATCTGCAGGCACCTCTCTGGGCTGAGGGAGGAGGTTGCTCATCTCTAGGCTGAGTTGGTCAGGATTTGTGGGACCTCCTCTTCCATCCAGGGACCACCAGTGCCACTGCCGTTGCCTCAGAGGTTGCCAAGAAAGAGGAGCGGTTGGACCACAGTGGGCTCAGGGAGGTGAGGTGGTGGAACAGAGGCACATCCCTCCGTTGTACCTCTCACAATTCCTATGCCATTCTGGCAAAGTGTGGTTCTCTATGGAGGCACCCACAGTGGAGACCAAGGAGGATGCTGGGAACCTCCAAAGGAGACCCACAGGAGGGTGGCAGGGGACCCTGCAGGAAGGAAACAACTCCTGGTGGGGACTCCATTGTGGGAAGGTAGAACTGGGGAGGAAGGGAGAGGGAGGTAAGGTGCCTGCCTGGTGCCATGGCTTGAGGGACAGGAGCAAATCCTCAGGATTGCCGGAGCAGCTGCACAGGAGGGAGCTGGATGTCATTGTCCACCTAGGGACAAATGACCTGGCTAAGAAAGGGATTAGAGAAGTGCAGGAAGAGTTTGTGGAATTGGGAGGGCCTTAGTCAAGTAGCACGCACGGTAACCTTCTGGAGGTGCTACCCATCTATGGCATAGGAGAGGCTAGGTGTTCTGCACCATTGATTCAATCAGTGGTTGAAAAACTGGTGTGGAGCTCAGGGTTTGGCTTCATTGGGACTGGGGTCCACCTGGAGTGATGCAAGCCTATACTGGCATGATGGGCTGCATTTGTCCGGGAGGGAACCAGGATCCTAGGGTGATAGGTTTAAATGCTTCATTGGCAAGCTTTTAAACTAGCCAAGGAGGGAGGCACTGGAAAGGAGCAGGAAAATCCTAGCCCCCCCCAAATAATCACTGTAGTAAGTGAGGCAAACACCAACATAGAGGTGTCGATAGGGAGAAGGGCAGGGGTAAATGGAGAAAGTGACAAAGGCAAGAAGGACAGGGATGGGGCAAAAGGGAGTAAGGCCATCAGGAAATGGAGGGTAATGAGTACCAATGCCCATAGTCTGGGCAACAAGCTCCCTGAGCTGATGGCCTTAATGGAAGAGGGATGCCTGGATATCGTAGCAGTCACAGAAACATGGTACACAGAGAACCATGACTGGGATGTTAACATACCAGGGTACATAACCTACAGGAGAGACAGGCAGGGAGAAGAGGGGAGGAGTAGCTCTGTAAAGGAAGGGATAAAAGCAACTGAACAAAAGAGTAAACAGGGAGGAGAGGAGGCACTGTGGGTCACCTTGGAGACTGGAAAGGGCACCACAATCCGCACAGGGTTGTGTACAGACCCCATGTCAGGGGGAAGGAATGGACAAGGATATGATAGAAGGCATTCTTAGAATGGCAGAGAAAGGGAGATACTGTTGATGGGAGACCTGAATATGCAGATGTTAACTGGAGCACATTTGCTGCAGCCACATCCAAAAGCAGGCCATTCTTGATGCCCTACAGGTGGCAGGCATTAGACAGCTAGTTTCGGAACCCACTCGTGAGGGAGCAATCTTAGACCCCGTACTCTCAAACGGGGGCAGTGAGAGGATCTCAGATCTAGAAGTGGGTTGCCATCTGGGGACAAGTGACCATCAAACAGTGTGGTTCACATTATACTCAGCTACAGAGTCAAGCCATACAAAAGTGAGGGTACTGGACTTTAGGAGGGCTGACTTTGGCAAGATGGGAGAGTGCCTTAGAAAAGCACTAGCAAACAGGCTAGAAGGAGGTGTGGAGCAACAATGGGGAATTATCAAAACTGCCATCACAGAGGCAACAAGCCTTTGTGTGAAGCAAATAAACAAATCAAACGAAAGAAAAGCCACTATGGTTCTCAAAAGAGGTGGCTGTGAAAGTCAGGAAGAAAAGATAGCATTCGGAAGTATATGGAAACACAGAAGGAGCAGGATAGAGAGCTGTACCAGTTAAGGCAGAAGGAAGCAGGAGGAAGTCAGAATAGCAAAGGCCAAACTGAGGAAAAGATAGCCAACTCAGTTAAGAAGGGGGATAAAACCTTTTATAGGTACATCAGTGAGCGTAGAAAGACAAAGGGAGGGATAATGAGGCTGAACAGAATGAACGGTGGGTGGGCAGAGGGGGACAGTGAAAAAGCAGGAATACTGAACGAATATTTCTGCTCAGTATTCACAAAAGAGGAGGGGAAGTGCCTAATCCAATTAACAGAAGCACTCTTGATGGGGTCGATCCCAGTCCTTTCACAGAAGAAAGGGTTCTGCAAGAACTCCTAAAACTGAAGGTGGACAAAGCAATGGGTCCTGATGGAATTCACCCAGAATTCTAAAAGAATTAAGGAGGAACTAGTGAAACCACTGGCTACTCTTTTAATAAATCATGGGAGGATGGTGGGTACCGAGGGACTGGAGGAAGGCGGATGTGATTCCCCTTCACAAAAGTGGGTCCAAGACAGAGGCAGAAAACTACAGACCTGTCAGTCTGGACCCTCTGTAGGGAAAGTGATGGAGTCACTTGAAGGAAAGAATAGTCAAGTACCTAGAGGCCAGTGGAGCACAGGACCCAAGGCAGCATGGGTTCGACAGCGGGAAGGTCATGTCAGACGAATCTAATAGATTTCTTTGACTGGGTGACAAAGTAGTAGACCAGGGAGGGCTGTGGACATGGCCTACCTAGACTTTAGCAAGGCATTTGACACAGTCCCACACAAAAGATTAATAGTCAAATTAACCAGCCTGGGAGTGCGACCCAGGGTGGTAGCCTGGTAAAACATTGGCTGGACAACAGGACACAGAAGGTAATTGTAAATGAAGTCCACTGGAAGAAAGGGGTTACTAGTGGGGTACCGCAGGGTTCAGTATTGGGTCCAGTCCTTTTTAATGTCTTCATCAGTGACATTGCAGAGGGACTGGAAGGAAAAGTATGCCTTTTTGCAGATAACACAAAGATCTGTTACAGGGTTGATACACAAGGAGGCGTGGAAAGGATGAAAAGGGACTTGGCAAGGTTGGAGGAATGGTCAGAAGTATGGCAGCTAGGATTCAATGCAAAGAAGTGCAAATAATGCACCTGGGAAACAAGAACCCAGGGAAGAATACACAATGGTGGGGAGGTAGTAACAACAACAAAAAGGAAAGGGACCTGGGGTAATCATATCAGATGACCTTAAGGTTAGCAAGCAATGAGAAGGCAGTAGGGAGGGCTGGGGTATACTGGGATGTAAGGGAGAAGCATCATCAGCAGAAAACAGGAAGTTGTTATCCCTCTGTACAGACAGTTGGTGAGACCCCATCTGAGTACTGTGTCCAGTTCTGGAGACCCCATCTCCTCAAGGACATAGACAGGATAGAGGCAGTTCAGAGGAGGGCAACTAAAATGGTGCAGAGTCTGCAAGAGAAGCCGTATGAGGAGAGACTAAAGGAGCTTAATATGTATACCCTTGAGGAAAGAAGGAGAGGGGGACATGATAGAATCTTTAAGTACCTCAGTGGAATCAACAAAGTCCAAGAGGGTAGCATCTTTCAGAAAAAGACTTGCAAGAACAAGGGGACACAATTTAAAGATAGAAGGAGGGCGGTTCAGAGGCAATGTGAGGAAGTATTATTTCACAGAGAGGTAGTGGATGCATGGAACAGTCTTCCTGAGGAGGTTGTGGGGTCTAAAACTGTGGGAGAATTCAAGAATGCATGGGACAGACATAAGGCAATTCTTGTGGGGGGTAGGAAGAAATAGGCTGTTGGTTAACTAGGATCTGCGGCCTATCCTGTAGGTAGGGAAATGGGCAGACTAGATGGGCCTAGCGGTCCTTATCTGCCGTCAAAGTCTATGTTTCTATGTTTCTAACCACAACTCTCATGTTCTTGATCACTCCTCAAGTTTCCCAAGATCACTAAACATCCTTTCCATCTCCTCCTGATTATCCACCCTATTACAGATTTTGGTATCATCTGTCAAAAGGCATATTTTCCTTTCCATTCCATCTGAAATGTCACTTTTGAAGATATTGAAGAGGCCTGGTCCCAGTATTGAGCTCTATGGCAACCTGCTGGTCACTCTTCTATTACTAGAGTGACCGCCATTAAACCCCTCCTTCTGTTGTTTATTCATTAACCAGTTTCTAACCCAATCCACCACTTTAGATCCCACCTCTAGGCTGCTCAATTTCTTAATCAGTCACCTGTGGAAAAATATGCAACATCCTATCTAGGATAGGAGTATAAAGGGATTTAAAAGATTGAAAGGATTTAAAGGGATTTGAAAAGAAAAACAGGCAGAGTGGAAGGAAAGTATGATGGGAGTGGTGCAGTGCAGTGGGTGTGGGGTGGCAGTTTTCAGGGAGATCTTTTGGAAACTGTGATGCTGTCCCATCTGCGTGCACCTCTCTGGGCTGAGGAGGGAGGTTGCTAGTCTCCAGGCTGAGTTGGCTAGGATTCGTGGAACCTCTTCCCCCACCCGGAGACCACCAAGTCTGCCGTTGCTAACTCAAAGGATGCCTAGGAGGAGGTGTGGCTGCACTATATTGGACTTGGGGAAGGTGAGGGCAGTGGGACAGAGGGACATCCCCTATCTGGTAACACTATGCAACTTCTACACCACTCTGGTGGGGTTGGGACTGTCCCAGGGAGGCACCCAAGGTAGTGACCAGGGAGGATGTGGGGGGTCCTCTGTAGTGGAGACCCCAAGGTAGGTGGCAGAGGACCCCAGAGCAGAAGGAAGCAGCTTCCAGTGAGGGGACTCCATTGTGAGTAGATAGATTTAGGGACAGGAAGGGAGGGGGAGAGGGAGGTTAGGTGCCTACCTAACACCACAGTTTGGAGGGATGAAAAGCAGATTCTGGAGCTTATTACAGCAGCAGGATGGGAGGGGGAGCTAGATGTCATTGTCCACCTGGGGACAACTGACCTGGTTAGGGATGGGGAGAGGATAGTTCAGGAGGAGTTCAGGGAGTGGGGGAGGAGTCTTAGGCAGGTAGCAAGCTCAGTGGCCTTTTCTGAGGTGCTGCCTGTCTATGATGGGGAAGATAGGGTATTCTGCACCAGGAGCTGCAACAAGTGGTTGAAGGAATCGTGCAGAGAGGAGGGGTTCAGCTACACTGGGGACTGAGGTTATATCTGGAGGGATAAAGGCCTGTACATGGGAGATGGTCTGTATCCATCCAGGAGTTGGACTGCACTCCTCGGTGAATGGTTTAAATGTTACATTGGTGAACATTTAAACTAGCCAAGGGGGGTGGTGGAAGGAAGGAAGCAGTGAGACATAAATTGCGCCCCCCTCCCACAAACCTGAGTAGTCAGCTGGGAGAACCTTAAGGGAGACAAATCCCCAAGGGTACCTATTAGAAAATAAAACAAGTTAGTAGTAATGAAGAGAGATGGGGATGTGAACAGAGGCAGTAAGGAGAGAGGGCTAGAGGGAAAATGGGGGGCTGGCAAGCAGGGTGGCACTAGAAGTTGGAAGGCCATGTGTCCCAATGCTCGAAGTCTGGGAAAAAAAAATTCTGGACTTAGAAGCCATTATGGCAGAGGTTGACCTCGATATTGTCACCATTACAAAGTCATGGTGCACTGAGAACCATGACTGGGATATAGCCATTCCAGGCTCTACACTGTTCAGGAAGGACAGGGTGGGAAAAAGGGAGAGGGGAGGGAGAGGGTTGCTCTTTATGTGAGAGATATGGGGGAATGCCTCAGGGATGCCCTGGTGGGTGGGGGGAGAACTTGGGTGGAGTGGAGGAACTTTGGGCAAAACTAAAAGGGGACATAGAAAAGGCAGAAAACCCTCTGAGTCAATCTAGTAAGCAAATCCAAGAGGAAAAAAAGGCAGCTATTGTTCTCTAATGAGGTGGCTGGGAAGGTCAGGGCAAAATAGTTAGCATTCAGGAGGTATAAGAAGACACAGGAGGAAGAGGATGGGGAGCTGTATCTGGAGAAACAGAAGGAGACAGGGAAATCAGTTAGGAGTGCAAAGGTGCAAACAGAGGAGAAAACAGCACAGGAAGTAAAGAAAGGGGACAATACATTTTTTAGGTATGTAAGCAAAAAGAGAAATACCAGGGGAGTGATTGTAAAACTAAGAAGGGAAGGAGGGGATGGTGTGAACCGGGACAAAAAAAAAGCAGACATCTTGAACAAATACTTTTGTTCAGTGTTCACAGAAGAGGAGGAAGGAGAGGGGCTACAGAAAAGTGATAGGAGCATTAAAGAAAGGAAGTGGACAAAGTCCATTTACAGAGGAGAGAGAGTCTTGAAGGGACTCGCAAATCTGAAAGTGGATAAGGCAATGGGGTCAGACTGGGGCTATCCAAGGATACTGAGGGAACTCAGCAAGGTGCTGGCTGCACCGCTGACAGCCCTGTTCAACCTCTCACTGGAGATGGTAGAGGTTCCAGGGGAATGGAGGAGGGCAGATGTAGTCCCACTTCACAAAAGTGGTAGTAGGGAGGAGGCTGGCAACTACAGGCCAGTCAGCCTGACTTCAGTGTTGGTAAATTATTGGAATCACAACTGAAGGAAAGGATAGTGGAATATCTTGAATCCAGTGTCTTACAGGACATGAGACAGCATGGATTCATGGAGGGGGGGGGTCTTGTCAAATGAAGTTAATAGATTTCTTTGACTGAGTGATCAGGGAATTGGATCGGGGAGGAGCGCTGGATGTGGCCTACATGGATTTCAGCAAGGCTTTCAACACTGTCCCACATAGGAGATTAGTAAGCAAGCTGGGCAGCCTAGGAGTGGGACCAAAGGTGGTAAACTGGGTAAGAAATTGGCTATGGGATAGAAGTCAGACAGTGGTGGTAAACGCAGTTCACTCAGAGGAAGGGAGGGTGACCAGTGGGGTACCTCAGGGATCTGTACTGGGACCGGTCCTCTTTAATGTCTTTATTAGCGACATTGCAGAGAGGATGGAGGGAAAGGTCTGCCTGTTTGCAGATGACACTAAAACCTGCACCAAGGTAGACACCTGGGGGAATGAGGGATCTGAAAAGGTTAGAGGAGTGGTCAAGCAGAGTTGGTAACTGGGCTTTAATGCATGACAAGTGCAAAATCATGCACTTGAGGCACAGAAACCCAGGGGAGGAATACGAAATGGGAGGAGAGGTATTGGAGACCACCAAACAGGAATGGGATCTGGGAGTTATCATATCTGATTACCTAAAGGTTGGCCAGGCAGTGTGACAAGGCAGTCAGGAGAGCTAGTAGGATGCTGGGGTGCACAGGGAGGGATATCGCATGCAGAAAGAGGGAGATGGTGTTACCCTGTATAGATCACTGGTAAGACCTCACCTGGAGTACTGTGTCCAGTTCTGGAGACCTCCTCTCTGGAAGGACATAAAAAGAGTAGAGGCAGTCCAGAGGAGGGCAACCAAAATGGTGCAGGGTCTGCATCAAAAGCCTTATGAGGAAAGACTAAAGGACCTTTTTATGTATACCCCAGAGGGATGGGGGGGGGTATGATAGAAACTCAAATACCTCACACGTATAAATAAGGTTTAAGATGGAAGCATCTTTCAGAAAAAAAGATGCTCAAGGACAAGGGGTCATGTATGAAGCTGGGGGGTAGTAGACTCAGGGGAGACATGAGGAAGTACTTCCTCACGGAGAGGGTGGTGGATGCCTGTAACATCCACCCAGCAGAGGTGGTGGGGGCAAAAACTGTAACAGGGTTCAAAAAAGCATGGGATAAGCATAAGGGAATCTTAATGATAAGACAAGGGGGGGATAAGGTGGAGATCAAGTAGGGTCTGCAGTGATACAGTAGGTAGGGAAAAATGGGCAGACTAGGTTGGCCAAGTGGTCCTTATCTGCCGTCAAATTCTATGTGTCTATGTTTCTGTATGGCACAATGTCAGAAACCTTGCTAAAGTCCAGATAGGCTGCATCCACTGCCCTCCAGATCTATTTCCTGGTTACCCAGCCAAAGAAATCAGTTAGGTTCATCTGGCATGACCCCCCCATCCCCCATGAATCCATACTGCCTTTGGTCTTGCAGTCCATTGGATTCAATATTTTCTACCAGCCTTTCCTTTATCAGTGTTTCCATTAATTTCCTAATCACTGAGGTGAGGCTCACCAGCCCACAGTTGCTAGCCTCCTCCCTGCTGGCATTCTTATGTAGAGGGTGTTGGGTATTTTGCTGGGCTCTGTTGGAAACCCTCTGATCTTGTTATTATGATCTAACAAACGCTTAGTTACCTGCAGGAAATGTAACCCCTCTGTGGAACGTCAGGAGATTACTACATCATAACAAAACATACAGTCCCCCTCTTACAGATTCTAGGACTGAAGAAAAGATAATATAAAGAAACTGAAGCAGTCATAAAACCAACATAAGGTTCTTTTATAGCCCTACCAGCGTGCCTATAGGACAGTCATTATACATTGCATACTACTTATGTAACATACGCACCAGGGAGTCTGGTTCTCTCGAGCCCTGCAGTGTCATGCAGGGTCTGCCTGTGATTTCCACGAAGAGGAGGCATGGGGAAATGGGTTTTATACCCTAATAATATCTAGGTCTGGTTATAGATAGCCAGCTCATGTGCATGTGATGATTGCACTTACTATTACTTCTATTGGTCAATTTGGGGGGCAGCAGAGTATTATCTCAGTTGCCCTTTTGAATGCTACAAAGTATAGCATTCTAGTCATAAGAATATGCTTATGTCAATGATGTGTTCTTATGGATGAAACATTTGTAATGTATCATCACATTTTCTGAAAGATCTATTCATATATATATATAGCTGTGTTTGCACATGACACCTTAGCTGCAGAGGGCATTCCCGGGAAAATAAATCATTATATTTCCGACATTATCACAGCAAAATAGCAGTGCAGTTCTAGCCTAGCATATAATTCGTGGTGTTTTGGCTCTAGCCTACAGGATTATATGTAAGGTAAAGGTTGTGCTTCAGGAGCAGTGCAGGTTCATAGCTTGTATCTAGGTTCTATGCAAGAATAAAGAGTTACCTAGCCTTATGTGTATGTAAACCTATACTAAACTTATGTAGATATTCCCTAGCTATGTGTGTGTGTCCCTAGCTCTGTATGTAATGTGTTTTCCCCCCAATTCTATGTGTGTGTGTATGTGTCCCTAGCTCCGTGGTGTAGCTGATATGCCTGTGTGAGACATCACCATGTTATGTCTGTTTGTGTGTAAGATGCCCCACTTATAGATGTGGGTATTGTGTGGACGCTAGTACTCTCACTTATTAGACGTGGGTGTGCGTGTAAGTATCCTCTATCCCACTGATGGCTGTGGGCTATGTACTTGTGAAGCATCTACATGGTATAAGCATAAATGTAATCATGACACGCCTTGTGCACGTGATGTGTGTGTGGGTAAGCTTGTAGTCATGACGTGCCTTGTGTACGTCATGCGCTTGTGGGTGAGCATATTCTTACAGTTCCCCCCTTGTTACCTGCAAGCATACAGGTAACACAGAAAGAAAAAATTGGTGAACAGGAGAGTGGATAGACTGGGTAGCATAGAGAAACTTGAGTTGAGATGTATGAAAGTTGAGAGTTTTACAGAGGCAAAAAGAAAAAGTTGTAATAATTATGAAAATGAGAAAAACTTGAAAAATAACAAATCCCTTAAATGTGAACGCCAGCCAAGTTTTGGTAAGTGTAGTGCATGTCTCTCCATCAAGAAACATTGGGCCAGATATTCAAAGCTTTGCCCCTGGGCTAAATTAGCATTGCCCAGTGGACAAACTTAGCCTGGAGCACAAAGCAAGCTATATTCAGAAGGAATAGCCCAGGGCAAACAGCTTCTGAATATAGCATGGGAATGAAGCCAGGCAAACTGGGCTGGGAGTGCAGGGCAAACCTAGCCTTGGAATAAGACAGCTCTGAATATAGTGATGAGGAAGTGCAGACCACAACAGCAACACTGTGCACAGCAATGTGAAGGTAGCTAGAGGCGACTTATGTGGCCAATGTGTGTTCCAACAAATGTGTGGACCCAGTACAGCTGCAGGGAGCAGCCTATGGGAAGGTACAGTGTGCAAAATAGTATAATATTCCCCAAACCATTTGCGTTGAGCTAACACGTTTGCGCGGGATTAGCGTGGAGCTAAGCTGTTTGCCTGGTGCAAACACATTTGCCTGGCGCTAAACATTGCCATATTCAAAAGTGACATGCAAATGAGCCTACTCAGGTCTGGGAAAACATCCAGATTAGCATCTCATTATGCCCTGATTTTCATGCAGTTTGCCCAGCATTACTGCAGGGTCCCACAAAGCCACCTGTAGGTCAGTCTGGAAGTACAGGGGATGGCCAAGTCTGACCACAGCTCCACCTGTAGGTCAGTCTGGAGGTGCACAATGATAGCTGCAGGCTACATGTAATCAGTACAGCATAGCATAGCATATTGTGCCCCAGGGGACAAGACAGCATAGGCACAGGTAGTGGTGGTGGTGGTGCTGCATCCAACTGTCACACTATAGGGCATGCTACAGTGCACAGCAGACACTACAGTAGCAATGGGGCCAGTAGTGTGGGGGCACAGCACTGCCTATGGTGGGTAGGGCAGTGATACTGACTGCACTGTACACAGTGACAGGCCCAACGTGCCCGGTGTTTACTACTGTGGACATTACTGTTACGCTGTTGTGTGATTCACAGATGCTGCACCTGTGGCATGGGATGCACACAGTGACATATACTGTACATGGCCGGCTGTGTGTGCTGTGGCATCTGTACAGTTGTGCTGTATGTTGCTGGGGGGGCACGTAGGAGCCGACAGGCACACAGGCAGTGGGGTATTCTCACTACCGGCCCATGTGCACTGCGTGCTGTGTCCCAGTCCAGTGGCCACACCTGGGCTGTGGTGAGGTCTGGCCACCCGTACACCCTCCCCCTCAATGGCCACCATGCCCACAGCACTGCCTGTGTGTGCTGGCATGTGTTGGGCACCACAGCTGTATGGTCTACAGGTGTGTGCTGTATGGCCACACTACCATGATGTCCCCTGTGGGCCCAATCACCCCTTACTGCCTGTGCATGGCTGGGACCTGTGGCAGCTGTTGGCATCATGGTGGTGCCATCAGTGAGCAGCATGTGTCCTCCGTGTCTGGCAGTTTCTAAGTGTCATACTCATATGTTAGGGTCGCGCAAGCCACGCTAACATCGTGCAAAGCAACAATGTCATGCAAAGCTGTTTGCCCAGGGTTAAGACCAGCTTTTCCTGGGCAGTAATTTGTACTGCGCTATGGGTCACGCGAAGTCGCGCTAAACACCTTAGCGCAGCACTAGTCACTGAATATCTCATTGCACCTGTATTCACGTTCACTTTGCCCCTTGCATATAATTATGGTTTGCCCGGCGCTAATGCGGTTTGCCTGCGCTATTTGGCCTTTTGAATATGGCAGACCCATGCTAATCCCGCGCTAAACCCGCGCAAACGTTTTTTGCCTGGCGCAAAGCTTTGAATATCTGGCCCATAGTTTGCAATGAATCCTCTGTTTTTTGAACACTATTTTTGATTTGAATAATATGTATGTCTTTCGTTTTCATTAACCTTTTAACACTAAAGTGCAATTGAGCTATATGAACATTAAAAACTGGCAAGTATTTGCTTTTATCTTTTAAATGAGTGAGTTTAGTATCTATAGAATTTTGGTTATGGAGGGGCACTGGGGTAATGACTGTATGGCACATGACAGTGCATTTATGGTGCGTAAAACAGAAATTGGGGTTTGTCACATTGCATATCATAGTACTATAAACAAAATACTTGTGATTAGTAACCACACAGTATAAACCTTCAGAACTGTAGGTAACTCAAACTTCAGGTACAACCATTTGGTAAGTCTGATGGGGCACAAAACTGAGGCGTTGGTGAGTTCAGTAGAAAAGAGAATTTCAGCAGCCTTGATTGAAATCTTAATCAAAGAAATGTCTGAAGAAATGTTTTCTTTGCTGAAGTCATGGATTGCCCCTTCCCCAGGCTTGTCTTCATGTATAGTACCCCAAGTATTAGCATTGTTGTGGGTACCAGTGCTGGCTGGCGAGGAAACAGTGTGCTGATTTCCATTAGTTGTATTAAAGTTCATATCGGCTTGGTCAGTAGTGACCCTTCTCTGAAGTCTGTTTCATATCCACACACAGGTGTGACCACGGTATAGACATCACACCTGCACAGGTAGTGGTAGCCCTTCTTGGTGCAGCAGTCTGTATGGGCGGCTACCCAGGTGTTCAGGTGATGGTGATGAACAAGGAGATCTGGCAGCTTTAACCGTTCTCGAAAGATGTCTTCTTTCAAGTACCCAAGTGATTGTACCTGTACCAGTTTATTAAATACTGCAGTATCCTTATCAAATGCAGGCAGTGAAAGAGTAAATGTGACAGACATTGTATTTTTTTATATCACAGTCATGTCAGCTATAGCAGGGACCCTGGTTGGGGTGCACTGTAACATAACCAAGGTTTTTAGCAGAGGCAAATGTGACCGTATGATCCATGCACTTCGTAGTACGTGCTATATTGTCACAGTGGGGGCAATTCTACTTTTCTCTCTTCCCAACTTGTCCTCACCTAGTTCTGACAGGGCTTTCAGCATCCTGTGGTGTCCAACACTAGGAAATGACTTTTCCTTCCCTTCCACTTCCATCCTCTCTACCTAATTCATCCTCGCTTCTCTCTGATCTCTGACAGGGTTCTCAGCATCCTGAAGAGGCCTAGTCTTAGGCAAGTTTCTTATACCCCCTCCTCTTCCTTCCCTTTACCATCCCCTCTGTGACGCTTGTACAGCTGGTTCTGATTACTCTATGATTTTTGTAATATAAAAATGTGTTATTGAGTATCTCTCATGAGACATGCTGAGACAGCCTGAGGGATGACCACCACCCCCCCAGGTTTCAACTAAACGGATGTTATCCTAAAAGCCAGGAGATAATTACAGGCTAGAAGAGACCTACATTAAGGATCTCCTGTTTATCTGGCTTAATTGTAGCTGCCAGCTGCTAGGCTGGAAATCATAAACTTTTATGACATTTAGAGGAAGAATACAGGTTATATCACTTAGGTGCTACATCATAAATGCTCTTTGATGTCTGTGAAGAGCCGGATGCTGCTCATGGATGAAAGAAAGAACTTGGAAAATTACAGACTTGATTGGGAAGTCATATGGGGAAACAAGTTTTTTTTTGCTGAGGTCACCTTAATTAAATTTACCTCCTGCTTGATGAGACATCCTAATTGTATAATTTTCAATAAACAGAAGAGGAGCTGGGTGACATCATGGAGAAGGCTGTGACTGACCTGTAGACACACACACACATGTTTGGACTCTGAAACTACAACATCTTTCGGCACTGAAAGAATATAAGAATGCATTGGCTAGGCAAGTCTAGGTGTATGGTTGGTAGGAAATTGCACTTTTAAACCTGTTTTTTTGGGTGATTGTGGTGTTTTGTGATATATTGTTCTGTGTTTTACATTTGCATTTTTGTCAGTTTTTGAGTGGACATCTCATTTTAAGAGACTGTTTGGTGTGCCTTTGAAATTCTTTATTTGACAAGTGAAGCATATATGGTTAAAGTTGACACTGTGCAAAGCTTACTGGTTTACCAAACTGGGAAAAGGTAAGAGTTTATCTGAGGTCTTTTCATAGAGATTTAAGGGTTCATTCTGTACACCTGGTTAGGTGCCCATAGGCGAAAGATATCTGGCCCCCTGAAGAGCAGAATTATCTGAGCCTGTACATTGGGTACGCTAGCAAGAAGTTCACAGTTTGAATCCCTCCAGAACTTGAGACCAAAGGTTGATACAAACACACAAAACAGACTGGAGGGCTACCCTGTTCTGTTCCTGTTCACAATACTGCACTTGGAGGTTGACACTGTGGGACCAGAGGGCCTGACCTGCTGAGGGGGGGGTTGTGACACCCTCTACTATCTCTACCCACCTTGTCCTTGCCTACTCCTTCCCCTTACTCTAAATCCTTGCCTCATTCCGCCACTGGCAGTTATTTCCGCACTCTGAAGGGGCCAGTTCCAGGCATGACTCATCCTTCCCTTCCCTTCCCTATCCCTTACCCCCACCTCTCTCCTGCCCCCTCTCTACCTCCATGCACTTAATCAAAGGAAATAGTTCACTTGAGCTAATAATTTGCACTTTTTGTTCTGTCTGACTTACTCCCAGATTGCACTAGCACTGTGTTAACTTGTCCTTCACAACTGATTATTTTTTTTCTCACTTTTCTCTGGTAATGTTCCCCCCATTTTTATCCTCTCCTTCCCCCAGCTTGTTTCCCCTGTCTACCCCCGCTACCCTTCTTGAGCACTGGACCTCATTTATTCAATAATTGCTAATAATCTGCCTCTTAACTGTGATCCATTCCTGCAAAGAGTTGGCTCCAAAACTATTTCTATACTATGTTCCTCAAATATGCCACTTGTAATTAAATCCATATTCCACAGGTATGATATATTTAATTGTATGTTATGTTACAAATGCAATTGTATGACTATTTATGATATTTTTTAACTGTATGTCTTGTTACAAATGTAATTGAATGTTTAATTTTCTCAGATATGTTAAATGTTAAACTGTATGTCTAGTTCTTCATCCAATTGTACCCTTCCCCCCCAAGGTCACACCAGGAGACAAGCAACTTGTTGTTCAGTGTGCCTTCCTGGTGAAACATTTCAATAAATAAAATAAATAAATAAATACAATTCCACTTGGAAATATGTGTATCATTAATGAGATTTGGGATCTTACCAGTTTCTAAATAACATAAGAGATTTGTAATAGTGGTGAGTGCAAAGCTTCCAAGGCTTGCAAAGGATTTCCCTACCTATGTGGTGTTGTCTAGCCTCCCTATTATTAAAGTGTATTAACTGTGTTAACTTGTGTCTGGTCTGATTGAAAATTCTAATGTAACCCTAGGTGGTGCTACTCTGAGGGTTACTACCCCTGCCTGCACAGTAGCCTGCAGATTGAGGGGCCTGGGCTCTCAAAATGGGTGCCACCACCCAGAGGACAGGGTTGTTGGCAATGTGACCACTCTGGGTACAGCCCTCCAGGACACTGATACCCCCTCTTTACCCCTAGTGGTCTTGCTAAGCTACTCTAAGTGTACTCTATGTTTAATGTTCTGCACCTGTACTGCTATCATTGTTGTAACCACACTATGCAACTCTGTCTACCCCCTCCTTGTGATGAGGTGCCTTTGTAAATGAGTCCATGACTCAGAGGTTGTAAATCCGACTTTTCTAATAAATAAATAGATAAGCTTGCAGCTAACCCACACCAACACACTTTTGCAACACACAGTGAATCCCTCCTTGTAACCACTTACCACCAGGGCTATGATCAACTCGAACGCCCTGGATGACCCCCTGGAAAACAAAACCTGTAACAATTAAACAATGTTGATGCAGTACTTTTTGTACAGCGGTACACCACACTCAGTTTAACTGCAAAAAGATCCAGATCTGATTTACTGGGGATGTGAACAAAGGAGGGGCAGTAATCTGGTGATTGATTTTAGATCTGATTGATTCAGGCTATAAGACATGCACTCAAAGGTCCCTGGAACACAGTCACATGCAGTCTGGGTACCCAGTTGGAACTACAGGCTAGCATGAAGTGTTGCCCAGGGTAGGCTGGCATTGCAGCTAGTTGGGGCCCTACAATGGAAAGAAACATGCATGCACTGTAACCCACAATTTGTAATCCGGAGCTGGATGGCTCAGTCCACAAAAGCTTAACAACAATTAAATCAGATGACACACTGTGATTGTTAGCTGGGTTGCAGGGAGCTACCCTGGTTTTACTCACACTACCCAAAATTGGATACAGGATGGACAAAATGGAGACCTCTAGATGCAGTGCTGGATGGCCAGGAGAAGCAGGGCCCACACAATGCGACGTGGCACTCGATCCTGTTCGGTGTTGTTGATCAGGGAGCTGAATCTCTGGGTGAGTCTCTCATTGGATCTTTCTCTACAGTGCGAGCGGGTGTCTGGGCTAGGATGGCAGGGTCAAGACTGGGAGAACAGTTCGGATGCAGTCTGGTAAGGTTGCTGGACGCAGCTTCCAGCAAGCATGACACATTCAGCAAAGTGGGGACCAAATCGCGACCCACTGTCCACATTCAGCACACTTATAGTAAAAGTATTTGAGCAGTTCTGATGACAGTCCGGTTGTAATTCACAGTGTCCCTGTGCAAACCATATGCTCTACATCATGGTGAAAGTACTGATAGGCCGATCGCACAAAAGCAAGTCTTCGGTCATCTTCAGGTGAAATTTGTCACAATTCAGAACGAAGGTCACAAATTCAGATAAAGTCCAATGGTCGGATTAAGTCTCTTCACTTTAGGAAGATGGTAGCAAGAAGGCCAGAGACAGCCTTCCCGACGATTTTCCCTGCACACTATGCAGGAGCAGCTGCTCGAATTGCTCAAGCTCCTCACTCTCTCAACTCTTACTCCACTCTAACTTCTGCTGTAGGCAGCACTGGAGCTTTTCTGTGATCCAAAAGATTTGGTTTGTCGATCCATCTGTCTGTCACAGCTTGAGCTCCCCCTCCAGGTCCATTTAGGTGCCAAAGGGTGAAAACTATAATTCCTACAGAAACCCACTCCCACAAGACCCCTGGGGGCAGGATCCATTTTACAGCCCCCAAAGGTGCTGATTGGTGCAGATTGGCAGTCCAGAACCAAGATGGTGGTACATAACAGAAATGTCCATGCTGCAAAGGAAGGCAGGTTAGACAAACTACATAATCATTATTATTAAAACAGATAATCAACAAGCAATCACAGAGTCTAGTAGGGCTCCCTCTGCGCAATTGGCAATGACAGAATGAAGCAGCTGTACTGCAGCCCGGGTGGGATTCAAGCCTATAAACACTCGGTCCCCACCCTGACTAATTATAACCTACGAGACAGGCAGCTCTTAAAGAGACAGGCAGGGAGGCTAACTGGGCACTCACATGCAAACACTTTTAAACCTGCTAGGACACAGGACACCAGCCTGGCAGTGGGCATTTAGGCACACCCAATGAAGACTTTTGGGAACCCCCATTTGTAGGGGGGGTTACACCCTTCCCTAACTGGAAATAACTTGGCGTCCGTGTCAAGTCTATGCTACTACAAAATTTCAGAAGCCACTTTACCATTAAGAATACACTACTTATGCAAAATATATAAACTATGACCATGGCCTTATATGAAGAAAAATAAATCTGACGCATCAGTTAAACATAATTTATTACTTTACCATTCCTTAATGAAGATAGTACATGCAAACAATTATATATATCTGTTATATCAGCAGCAATATACATGTTCCATCATTTAACTAACAATTATACTTATACTTCAGTTAGTATACTGTTCTTATTCATGTGATAGTTTCCTGTACTTTAAGCAATGTAGTTGGGGACCCAATTCTATCAGCTAATTTAGAGCTAAATGGAATAGGGGCATCATGTTCTGAAGGAAGCACCAACAGCTTGGAATTAGCAGACAAACTCAGTTTAGGCAGTGAGCTCTTTGTGATATAAACCTCCTTATGGACAACATTTAGAGGCAAGTCCACCGGTCTCCCCGGGTAGTCATAACTAAGACGTACCACCAGTTTGACAGCCTGCCTAGACTTCCTCGGGGGAATAGATATAGGAGCTGGGGGGGTCAACTTTGGTGCTACTGTCCTTTTCAGCCATGAGGGGCTGCTCCTCTGCACTGGAGGAAGTGTCCAGAGGGGGTGTATGGTCCCTTTTGTGTTTTTTGGATTTCATCTCCATAACCCTTGGCTTGTCATTACTGTCCAGCAAAGGCTCAGATCGTTCGTTTGGAAGGGACCCTGAAACAACTGGACTTGGGGGTGCTGAATTAGAACAGTCAATACTTTCATGAGCTTCTGCACATTCTGGTATGTCACCAAGGGGGGTCCATTTTGACCAACTCCTCCTCGGGCAATTCAATCAACTCTGCTAAACACAAAGACTCTGCTGTCTCAGACACACCACTTTGCACCTCACTTTCAGTGGGCGCTGATTCTAAAGAAGAAGCTGGCGCTTTGGGCAGTTCATGAAGTGCAACCTCCTCACGATAATTATACATGGGGTTACATTGAAACAACTGGCTCAATTCATAAGAAGAGAAGTAGGGAGCCTCATCTTCACTGCTGTCAAATTCAGAGTGACCATCACTGTCGCAAGGGATTTGCTGTGAGGAAGACTCGGTTTCTTGAATAACTTGTGAAAGTTGACTTTGCCTCTTTCGGGCAGCCACTCTGGTTTCCGGCACAGAAGGGGCAGTATCTGCTGGCTCAGCATCAATATTTACTCGACCAATAGGAAGCAGGTGGTTCCGGTGCATGCTTTTAACAGTTCAGGGATCATCCTCTGGGTGCACTTTGTAGACAGGCAATTCATCCAACTTGCTGACCACTACATGAGGAAGGTGATGCCACCTATCAGCAATCCTGTTTCCCATGCAGTCCTAGATTGTGCAATAATACTCGATCACCTGGTCTTAACTCCTGAGCCTTAATTCGCCGATCATGCCTTTCTTTGTTGGCCAAATTTAATTTGGCAGCCATGGTCTGGGCCAGTTGATATGCATGATTCAATTGATCCCTCAGTTTCTGCACATACTGTAGGCAATTGTGGGATCTGTATGGGGAGCGTTTGAAACAGAAAGAGCAATCTTGGCAATATATTCATTTTGATTGTATGGATTCTGCCATATAATGTAAGAGGTAGCATTTTCCACCTGGCCATGTCAGTTAATAAAGTATGATACAATTTTACATAATTATTCTGAAACAGTCTCGAAGTATCTGCTGAGATATGTACTCCCAGGTATCTAAATGTATTATGTTTGGCCCAGGTGAATGGAAAGGTGTCCTTGAAACCTGCTGTGGGAGTGTCACTTAGTATCATGGCCTCTGACTTGGACAGATTTATTTTATACTCCACTAGAAGGCCAAAGGTCTTTAATGTCTCTAAGAGGTGAGGTAGAGAATTTTGGGAGTCTCTCAAAAAGAAGAGAGAATCATCGGCGTAAAGCACCACTTTTTGCTCCTGTCTGCCCACTAAGACCCCTGAGATGTCAGGGTTGCTACAAATCCAGATTGCTAAGGGTTATATGGACAGGGCAGAGAGCAGTGGGGAAAGTGGGCAGCCTTGTCTCGTACCTCTTTTTAAAGTGATACGGTTTGAGAAGTATCAATTCACCTGGACCCTGGCCTCCGGCCTATGGTACAGGGCCGAGATGGCAGAGGCAAAGTTGTCTCCCAAACCAAATTTCGACAGGATGACTGACATAAAGTGCCAATTCACCCTGTCAAAAGCTTTCTCTGCATCCATACTAATAGCCACCTGAAAGGAGGTAGAGTGTTCTTGTGCCATGATAATATTGAGTAGCCACTGGATGTTGTCCTGAAGGAAGCGCCCTGCTATGAAGTTGGTTTGGTTCTGGTGAATTAGTTGTGATATATATATATTTGAAGTCTATCTGCCATGATCCCCGAGAAGATTTTCATATCTACTGGAAGCAGGGAAATCGGCCTGTAGGAACTACAAAGTTGGGCGTCTTTCCCCTGCTTAAGTATCACCGAGATTTGCGCCAGGTTCCACGAAGGAGGTACTGGCTCGTGGTCCAGCATGATTTCATTATATGTTAACAGCATCTGATCTGTTAGTGTAGGTTGAAATTCCTTGAAAAATTCAGCCGGAAAGCCATCAAGCCCCAGGGCCTTTCCATTTTTCAGTCGTTTGATCTTTTCAACTATTTCTTGTTTTGCTAGGGGAGAATTTAAGGCCAGTCTAGATGCTTCATCCAGTTGCGGAATAGGGAGAGAGGCCAGAAATCTACTGACTTTCTCTTGGTGGTCTAGTGTAGGTTTAGCATCTTATAAAGAGGAATAAAAGTCAGTAAACGTTTTAAAAATTTCTGCTGGGGAGCTTGTCGGGTTGAGACCTTCCTTGGTTTTTACTTGTGTGATTGCTCTGCTTACTATTTCTTTTCTGACTTGCCAAGCCAATAGCATACCGGCCCTGTTCCCCTGTTCGAAGAATTTCTGTCTTGCATAGTGAATCCTTCCCTCATTTTGAATGTCCAGTAATTTAAGTTCCTTATGTACCTGCTTTAAGTCTGTTTTAACCTGTTGATTTGGGGTAGATTTATGTTGAGTTTCAAGGGATTTTACTTTATTTTCTAGTGTTAATCTGTTTTTGGTTCTATCCCTCTTTAACCTACTTGAGTACTGAATTATTGCTCCCCTTAGGCAGCATTTCAGAGCATCCCATTGAATGCCTTCCCTGGTATCCCCATTAGGGTTCTCCTGTATAAAGGTTTGGATTGTTTGTGATATGAGAACTTTAAAGACCTCCTGGGTGAGGAGACTGGTGTTTAGTCTCCAACAGGTCTCTCGAGGCACTGTCACCAGAGCAAGTGAGAGAGTTATTAAGGCATGGTCAGCTATTGTGATGTTCCCTATAGTACAATTAGAAATCTTTGGTATCCAGTCAGAGGATATTAAAAAGTAATCAATGCCGAGTACCCTTGGTGTCTAGGGGAGTAATGTGTGAAGTCTCTTTCCTTAGGGTGCATAAAGCGCCATATCTCCGTCAAACCCAATTCCTGAGTGAGCCTCTGAATTAACTTCCCCGTCCTTGTAGTGTGCCCCCAAGGGTGTCCCGAATGGTCTTCTTTAGTGTTGATCATTTCATTAAAGTTGCCCCCCAATTATTATCAAGCTGTGTGTGTCTGTGACGCTCTCTTTGAGTATCCTCTCCAGAAATGCTAAGCATGGGGTCTCTTCGTTTGGTGCATAGCTGTTCACCAATGTACACTTTTGTCCTCAAAAGGTAACCTGCAAAAGAACAAACTGGTGAAGCACTCCATCAGAATATTACTTTGGCTATGTAAGATAACTCACACTCCGAATCAAATAGGCCCACTTTCTCTCATATGACATGAGGTCACATTCACCCCCCCCCGAGATAGACAAGGGGTACCAATACTGGGAAGGTAGAGGCCTCACAAGATTTGCCCAGCTGTTAGATAGAACAGGCTGCCTTCAATTTACGACTTTGAAAGAAAGGTTTACTCTCCGTAGAGAGGATTTTTACCGATAACTACAGGTCAGGCATATGATCACATCAGGGGACACCCTGCAGAGGCTTCACAGGGATTTGACCCCTCTAGAACAATATTGGTGGGATCTGATTAGGATCAAGGATAAGTTAAACTATATATCCTTATTATACAAGGTGCTCCTTCCCCCCTCTGCCCCTTCAATTCTAGACAACATCAGAAAAAGGTGGGAAACTGACAGTGGAGAGAGGGCGGTACCATTAAACTGGGCTCATAGATTCCAAAGAGGCTGGCAGGTGAGCTCTTTAATGTATTGGAGAGAGTTTAACTGGAAGGAAATAACTCGCTACTTTAGATCCTCGGTTATCACAAGGCACTTTCATCCACAGGCATCACAGGCATGCTGGAGGCAACGTGGTACTCCTAGAGCAACACTTTACCATATTTTTTGGGATTGCCCCAAAATACACCAATTCTGGCAACAGGTGCATGCTGTTATAGAACAGTTGGTGGAGTTTACGCTACTGCTTACATTCCAAGACATGATATTAGGCCTCCTAAACCTATCAAGCAAAAAAAGGAAAATGGTTGCATTGGCTCAGGTTTTAAGAGTGATAGCATTAAAATGTATTACCTCTACCTGGCTGCAGCCCATTCTCCCCACAAAAGAGCAGTGGATTTCCCATGTGGAAGAAGTGGAGGGGATGGAACACATTACATACAACATCCATTTAGATACTGAAAAATATTTAGATATCTGGAGGCCTTGGCAGGTGTGGAAAGAGGAACATAGCTAGGGGAGACATATAGCAAATGAAAAGTATATGATAATGAGGAGACTTTGTTGGAAAGGAGAGGGGATTGATAATAATAATTATAAAATAAATCCTGTTTTCGGATTCAATTTGTTGTATAACTATAAAAAAGAAAAGCAAGAAGGAGATGTTTTAATTGTGTAAGAGTATATAACATATGTTGTAGAGACATGTGTTATAGTTGTGTTGTAGCAGGTGGAATCAGAAGAAATTAATCTGGATTGATGTTGCATTGGTAAAAGTGATCAAACAAAGTTAAGATACCTGTTGACTGTACTCATGTTGTATGGATTGAATCTTCCTTAATCTTTAAAGATCAGCTGCCGGACCTCGCTTGAGGCACATTTGACTTTCGTTAACTTGATCATTCATTGCGGGAATGAGATATTTTGACCCTGCAAGGAACTGTATCCATCTTGTAAGGTCTCTGGGCCAAAAGCAGGCAGTCCCATCCCTCATCATTTTCAGGAAAGCGTGCAAAGAATGGTAATGAGTACAACTGGTTCATTGCTATAATAGAATAACCATTTGATTAATATCGTATAATAAGGTTAAATGATGTATATGATCTGTGATTTTATAGTCGTATTACAATATGGGTAGACGTTACTATTTTAACAATAAAGGAATATGAAGTTAAAAAAAACTTTAAACGGCTTAAACTAATTTGCATGGCACCATTTTTCAGTAGGCTGTGTTCCTTTTTTGGTTAAATGCTCCTAGGTATTCAGTAGTGTGGGGCCCTGCTACTGGAGTCTTGAGTACATACCTGGTATGCTTCAAGGAGGACTAGTAACATGGCACTATAAAACCTAGACGTGTTGGTACCAGAGCAGAATCTAAATTCTGCCATATTGAGATTACTGCATTTTAAAATCACTGTCATGTGCATGAATCGCACATTATTTACAAGGGTACCTGGAAGTGATAATGCAACCAGACCACTGGTCCGTGTTTCTGCATTGGACATTGGGTGGGTTTTTCCTCTGTTAGGGGAAACACAGTTGGAAACATGGCAGTGCTAGCAATGGAATGAAGTACACAATGCTGTGCAATAGTACCATCTGGAAATTGAGAACAAACATTTAGGTTTATGAGTGCGGTGTGTTTGTATAAACCTGTGTGTTGTGCTTGGGCCTAGTGTATAGACAGGGTACCATTACAGTAGGTGGAGCTTGTGTATGTTTAACAAAAAATACAAACTGTAAACAACAAATGGATTGTTTGTAGACATTTCTTTTCTGTGGCATTAGAGAGCTATTGGTACACTTCCTTTATTTCTGGATCTGCCAGCTATGGCTCAGTCAGGACCAGAGGGACTTTTGTTTTGTTGTTTGCAACCACCATAGGTGTTGCACTGGAAGGGGGCAAAGTTCATATCTCCTCCCCCCCGAGCTCCTTCTTTGGTGAAAGAGGCAGTTCGGTAATTGTAGTAATGGAAGGGTTTTGTGTGGGTTGGCCAATGCTGGAGCAGCAGAGGCCAGGAAATGTAACCACAAAAATGTTGGCAATTTTATTTGCCAATCAGTCAGCACATTAAAAGGTGTATGCTGAATAGATACTGATGGGGTGGCCCTAGAGTATCCTAATGTTTTTTACACTTTTAACTGCATTACATTTTAAAATAGCCTACTCCGTACATTACCAGAGGTGGTTTGTAGGGTATTGAGTGTTGTTGCCCCCCCCCGGAGGGGTGGGTCTTATGTTTTGCTTCAGTCCCTGGGGAGAGGGCCCCTTTTCTTTCTGACAGATAAAGGAAAATAAAAACACAACAAAAAGAGCAAGGTTATGTAGACTGTTCTCTCTGCGGTAGATTAGCATTGATTTTTAGAATGCTACTGCATTAGCCTTAATACTGATGTATGCCTTCAGCTACCCCTACCAACTGTGCCATTGGCAGGGTAGATGGTGTTGTGGCTGCAAGCCACACCTTACTTGATTTCTAAAAATCAAATAAACTTAAACAAAAGTAAAACAGAGATAAAAAAGGCATCCCTTTTTCTCTCAATTTTAATTTACAAAATGCAGTCTTAACTGAGTCACACAAAATTCTGTACATCTTATTTACATGTTAAGTGAGTCACACCATGACAGTAACAAAAAGTGTTAAAACAAGACAAAACAATTAGGAGAATTTCCCTGTTGAGCTTGGATCTTATTTGTAGATTGTATGCCCCTGGTGTATCTCATGAGCACAAAAAGAAAACCTAGTTCTAATATTTTTCCTTTTACCAGTTAGAATGGCATAGCAAGTGGACTTGCCTTTTTTTTCTGTGAACTATCAAAGTAAACAGCTTGTTATGGATGCTGGGGCATTAGAAAATTCATGCCCCGCCCCCAATTGTCTTGCCTTGCAAGAAAATTACATATGAATGGTATGGGGGGGGGGGGAATACAAAATAAATAAACTGTGGGGACAATGAACCTTTGTGAAGGAAGAAGATGCACAAGGGTTTGAGGTGTTTTTTAAAAGATAAGCCAATGAGTACTGGCAGCAATCCCAGGAGAAAATGGCTTTCCTCCTTCTTTGGACAGAAGACAAGTATTAAGCGTATGCTTCGTACAAAAAAAAAAGGTAACATTTTAAAAGTAACTAGTTAATGTGTGTTCTTGCAACACTTGCATAAAAGCAAAAAAGAAAATTGTTTAGCCAGGACAGGCACACCATATCTGAGATTTTGGGGTATGTGGTATGGCAATACAAGGAGGTCAATTGACTTGCCCAAGGTCACACAATGTGCAAGTGGGGCTGGAGGGATTCAAACTGAGGTTGCCAGGTTTATATTTGAGTGCCGTTGATAACTGCATTGTACTAGAAATCCACAGGAAGTTCATGCCACTCATTGCAAACATTGAATTTGGCAAAAATTAGCATTGTATAGTAAACTATACAATAAAGTAGCTTAATAAAAGGGATGGAGCCTTTTTGTTTTAAAACATAATGCTTTTTTACATTTTAACTATACAAAACAATATACAAAAAAAGTATGATAGCATTTAAAAAACAAACAAACAATGCTTTGAAAGCTTTAGCTTTGGATAATGAAGGGTATGAGAGAACACAGCTGTGTTATCAGCTAGTTAGTCATGCCTCCTGGCCTGGCTAGCTGCCACGTCTGATGACGTGATGTTAGGCTGACGTACCTGCCAGTTAAAAAAAAATAAACATATTTTTCTTTTTGAAAGGAGAGAAACCAAAAAAAAACCTTTTAAAACCAACAAAGGCATCTCAAGCTGCTATCAAACCACATTTAAATTGCAAGTTCCTTGCACAGACCAAATCCTTCGGCATCACACACCGGACTGTCCCTAACTGCCTTCCATGTACAGCTCAAACCAATTACATCATCCTTTAAGCACTTTCATTTCCTTGCACATAAACCAACCAATCCCACTCTCTCTCTAAACAAGTCCAATTATAAAAAAAAAAAATTGTGAATAGGGATTCTCCCCATATCTTTCTAGGGACAAGATTATAAAACAATATACATATTAAACAGCAGCGGAGACAGCTGAGCCCTCCTGCACAGGTCTTATTCTTAACTAGCTTACATATAACCTTGTTGCTGTAAAATCACTTACAAGTGTCTTCATTGTTTCATTTCACCAAGAAGAAAACACTTTTCACACTGTTCATATTTACATGGCACTTCTGAAAACTGCTAGTTTTCAGAACATTTAGATAAAACAAGAAAGGAGTAAAACTAATTCTTTACAGCTTGTAGCTTGTACTTGTAGTGTATTGTGTATGTTGTTTTGCTCTGGGCTTATCAGGCTCAGAAGCTAGGAAAATAGGTTCTTAGAGTAAAGCAACAGAAAGCATAGTTTGTCTGGCCAGTCGGTTTTTTGGAAAAGAGAGAGAGAGGAAGGGAGGGAGGGAGGGAGAGGGAGAGGAGAGAGAGAGAGAGAGAGAGAGAGTACAGTTTGTTTTGAAAGATTGCATAGGACAGTTATGTGAGAAATTATGTAGCATAGCACATTTAAAACTTTTTGTTTTAACTTTGTTTATTGATTATAACAAACATGCAGTTATATTTACTAGCTTTGATATCTCAGCACAAGACATTTAAAACTACGAGGGAGCCACTCCTCTTATTACACTCTAGTCGTATGCCGAAGCTAAAAGATACATCATTAGGGGGATACAGAATGTATAGCTATACTTTTACAATGATTATTTATCCAAATAAGCTGTGAGTTTGAACCCATGAGCGACATGGTATATTTAGTATGTCCATAGTCTGATAGTTCCAAAAATCCAGCCCCTAAGGGGAAAGTCCACCATGCATTTTCTTGTTATGTGCACTAATTGTGCAATTCAAAGAATAGATAGAGCCCCTCCTAAAATAGAAATCATGCAGATGTTAACCAATTACAAATTATTGCTTAAAAGACTATGCACACCTTGGGTGCAAGAGCTAATCCAGAACAGAGCAAAACAACGATATCAGCACAGCTACATAACATCAGAAAATTCAAAATTTCAAGGGCTGCATCATCAACTATATGAACAAGGGAAAAATAGTCCTTCAAGAGGGACTGGGCTAGCAACTCAACCCCAGGTTATATATTGAAACACTAATAGTAAACTACAGGCAAAAACAGCAACCTAGGTGTTAGTACACTGCCCCCCCCCCACACTTCAACATGGACAAGGTAATCCCTTAAGAAAGTCAATTTGGAACTAGAAGTTCATGTACCGTCATCTTCTGAGGAAGAATCTTCTCTGAGTGGTTCATGAAGATGAGCTGTTGAATTCTTTGGGCACCATTTGAGTGCTTCACTTAGATCTGTGAATAGAAAGATGTTCCTGCCATGTACAATTCTCAGTTGGGACAGAAAGGTGATGCCATGGGGGATGCCTGATTCCCTTAACAATGCTCGGGACCCATCAAATAGCTTGCGCTTTTGCCTTGTAGCATATCCCAAATCAGGAAACATTCAGATGACCTGGCCATCTTACAGAAGTTTTTTCTTACATCATGCCATCACCAGCAGATAATCCCTTGAACCAACCCCATCCATTATAATCACCACCATTCTCAGTGTCTCCACATTGTCAGGGTGTCCTCGAAAAGCAACTCCATAAGCCATCTGGAATTTCTGCACCATGGGGATGACCTCTTCTCCAAGTTGCTGCACCAACCATTCTTGCAAATAAAGCAGCAGATGGTCACCCTCGCAGCCCTCCACCAGCCCCAGCAATCTCAAATTGTTAGCACGAGCCTGGTTCTCGAGACTTTCTAGTCTAGGTTTCAGGTAGGAATTTTCTTTGATTATTGTGTTACAGCCCCTAAAGCTGCGTCGGCTCATTTAGTTGCATCTGCAGATGCCACCTTTACAGAATCCATTGTGGTTTCAATTGAGGCCACTCTATTCATGAGGTTATCGAACTTCTCTGACAGTTCGGACACCGATATGAGCAGTTGATTAATTTTGGAGACTAGCGTTTGCATGGTTTCTTCTGCTCCATCTTCAATAGGTTCCAAGTCCGGCCCTGTGCTGACCGCATGGCAGGAGCTCCAGAAACAGTTCTATTTTTTGTTCCATCTCCAGGTGGTCTATCTTTATGCAGATTTTCCATTCTGTTCAATAGTTGCTCCAGAACCCAAAATAGCAAAGTTTGCTCAAATCTTCTTCCATTTGTTGTACTTTTACACTGTACATACACAATCCTTGTACGGAGCTCTATCTCTATGCAGCCATCTTGCTTGGGTTCCACAGTACCCCCCTACTTAAAACATTTTAAGGTTAACAAACAGCACATACAGCAAAGCATTTCCATAACCCTTTTCAAATGCATTTTACATTTTACATGACTAGTTTGCTCTTTACTAACATAAATTATCCTTCACAGTTTGTTCTGGGATGGGGGCTTGCTGGCGATTGGGTTAGGGGTGGAGGTCTACCAGGACTCATGTGCTCCAGAGTGATGGGTGTTCCCTTTCCCTCTCTGGCATCATGCCTGAGGTTTCCGACACCCTGAGTAGGCTGACCTTTGGGCTCATCACTGATCATTTCATCATCTTTGAATGAGGCAAGATCAATGGGGGATACATAAAAAAAAGCTTTTAACATGACCCTTAAGGAATGCAAACTTTTCTGGCACTTTTTCCCACAGAATTCTACATTTTTACATATTTCTCTGGTTGCTTTGGTACCATCTTGCTTCAAGGATAAATTCTCAGTCTCTAGTGCATGAATCTTGGAACACAATGTTGAAACAATGAACCCCTTATGATCCGTTTTTTTTCTCATCGCATGTTTAGTATCCGAATACAGTGGGCACAGGCACTGTATTGGAACACTGTGTGAATGGGCATTGGAAGTAAAAACACCCCATTTTCCATACAAAGTCAAAAGGTTAGAAATGCCTAGTCTAAGCTCTGAACTAATACTATTAGCAATTCTATTTGTAATGGCCATTTCAAGAGCACCTTCCATATCCTTCTCACTGATAGAAATAAAATGTATCGATCCACCCTTCACTCTATGTCTGAACAGATTTCCTCACTGTAGGAACAACTGCTTCTGCCTCTAAATCCTGTTCTAGTCCTGAGCCATGGTCACCAATTATGTTGGGTATTTTGCTGGACTCTGTTGGACACCCTCAGACTTCGTTAATATGATCTAACAAACCCTTAGTTATCTGCAGGGAAACGTAACCCTTCTGGGGAACGTCAGGAGATTACCATATCATAACAAAACATACAGTCCCCCTCTTACAGATTCTAGGGCTGAAGAAAAGATAATATAAAGAAATTGAAGCAGTCATAAAAGCAATATAAGGTTATTTTAATGCCCTACCAGCTTGCCTATAGGACAGTCATTATACATTGCGTACTAATTATGTAACACACGCACCCTGGAGTCTGGCTCTCTCAAACACTGCAGTGTCATGCAGGGTCTGCCTCCAATTTCCTCGGAGATGGGGCATATGGAAAAGGGTTTTATGCCCTGATAAGATCTAGATCTGCAGATAGATAGCCAGCTCATGTGCGTGTGATAATTGCGCTTACTATTACTTCTATTGGTCAATTTGGGGGGGCAGCAGAGTATTATCTCAGTTGCCCTTTTGAATGCTACAATTGTAGCATTCAAGTCATAAGAATACACTTATGTCAATGGCGTGTTCTTATGGTTGAAACATTTGTAATGTATCATGTTTTCTGAAAGGTCTATTCATATAAATATAGCTGTGTTTGCACATGACACATTAGCTGTAGAGGGTGCTCCCGGGTAAATAAATCATTATATTTCTGACATTATTGCAGCAAAATAGCAGTGCAGTTCTAGCCTAGTATATAATTCATGGTGTTTTGTCTCTAGCCTACAGGAGCATATGTAAGCTAAAGGTCGTGCTTCAGAAGCAGTGAAGGTTCATAACTTGTATCTAGGTTCTATGCAAGAATAAAGAGTTACCTAGCTTTATGTCTATGTAAATCTATACTAAACTTATGTAGATGTTCCCTAGGCTACATGTGTGTGTCCCTAGCTCTATATGTAATGTGTTTCCCCCCAATTCTGTGTGTGTGTGTGTGTGTGTGTGTGTGTGTGTGTCCCTAGCTCTGTGGTGTAACTGATACATCTGAGTGAGACATCACCATGTTATATCTGTTTGTGTGTGAGATGCCCCACTTATAGATATGGGTATTGTGTGGATGTTAGTACTCCCACTTAATTAGATGTAGGTGTGCATGTAAGTATCCCCCTTATGGCTGTGGGCTATGTACTTGTGTATCATCTGCATGGCATGAGCATACAGGTAATCATGATGTGCCTTGTTCACGTGATATGTGTGTGTGGGTAAGTTTGTAGTCATGATGTACCTTGTGTACGTCATGTGCTTGTGGGTGAGCATGTTCTTACAAGGGATCACGTCTGCCCCCCTCCAGTCCTCCAGAACCATGCCAGATTCCAGCCAGCTGTTGAATAAGACCATCACTAGGGCAACCAGTACCTCCCTAAGTTTTTTTAGTAACCTTGTATGTGTCCCCTTTGGTCTCATAGCCTTGTCCACTTTCAGAGTTGCAAGTCCCCTCAGGACTATTTTCTCTGTGGCACTGGGCCATGATATTCACTATACTAAAGACAGAAAAGGATTCCATTCAGCTCTTGTCTTACCAGCCCATACCAATTTTAAATGTTGATTATAAGTTATTTATGGCTATGTGGGCTGCACGGCTGGACCTTGTCCTCCCAAAACTCATTAAGAAAGACCACTCCAGTTTTATCTGGCCAAAACAAACATTTGATAATATCAGGTAGACCCACATGTTAATAGAACATCTTGTACAACAGGCTATACCAGCAGTGGTTCTCAGCCTAGATGTCATGAAAGCATTCATCCTAGCCTTTTTGGTGGGACACCCTGTTGAACTTTGAATTCCCTGACTCTGTTGTAGCCATGTCACAAAATATTTATCGATCCTCTTGGGCATGGGTCCGGTTGAATGAGTCACTATCCTGTCTGATACACCTTCAGAGGGGTGCACGACAAGGCTGCCCTCTATCCCATTTACTGTTTGCATTATATATTGAACCGTTAGCTGAAGCAATTAGAAGTAACCGTGGGATAGAGGGCATCCCAACTGATGGGGTGGAGTTTAAACTTACACGGTACATGGATGGTACATTACTTACTTTGTTGTTGCCCACACTTCGATACCTCTGGGAAGAGCTCGACAGATTTGGGGATTTAGCTGGATTCAAATTAAATAAGTATAAAACAGAGCTGCCCAGATACCCATTTCAAACTGACAGGGCCCTTAGGGACCAATCTGATTACAAATGGAACAGGGCAGCCATAAAATACCTGGGGGTTATCATCCCACAAAATTTGACCTCACTAGATCTGCTCAATCCAGAATCCTATGAGGAGCACCTCAAGGCACTAAATATGTAATCACTGGAGACTAGAAGGGAGAGGGGAGATATGATAGAGACCTTCAAGTTCCTTAAAGGAATTAAAGTGAACTGAGAGGAAATATTTAGCCTGAATACCAATTAATGGTCATGTGGACTTGAATGGAAATTAATAGGAGGTAGGTTCAGGAGAGATGTGAGGAAGTACTACTTTACAGAAGGGGTGGTAGAACCTTGGAACAGTCTGTTGGCTGAAGTGGTGAGTATGAGAACAGTCAGGGGATTCAAGTAGGGATGGGACATAATGAAGGGAATAGTGGTTACCAGGGGCGACTGGACCAAGGAGGAGAATAGAGAGAGGATGGGGGGAGGGTTAGTACCCTGGAGAATCGGTAGGCTCCAGGGATTATAGGGAATTTGGGCAGACTGGATGGACCTCTGGTCTTTTCCTGCCGTCATTGTCTATGTTTCTATATTTCTATATTATGCAGCAGATAGGATCTAACCTAGAATGTTGGATGCAACTCATCAAGTTAGGAGGTCCTGTGAATACTGACCACATTAGGAAAAAACTTACAGATGACCTCTATAAGGTGGAAAAATAGGCTATAAACAGCAAAGTGAGTTTCAGTGTCGAGAAATGTTCTGTTTTGCATCTAGGAAAAAAATAATATTCCTCAAGATTATCAAGTAAATGCTACTCCTATTAAGAAAGTCGATACAGAAAAGGATTGGGGTATCATGATAGACAGAGAGCTTAAAATTAGTACTCACTGCATCAAGCTGGTTCATAAAACAAACCACTTAGTTAACAGCATAAAAAAGATGTTTGTGACTAGAAACAGATACTGTATTATGTCTTTGTACAGAGCATTTATCGGGCCCCATCTGGACTACTGTACACGGTTGTAAAGTCCATTTATGAGGAAGGATGTGGACAGGGTCGAGAGAGCACAGTTAAGAGCGACTAAGTTAGTGTCTGGTTTGCAGCACATGACTCATGAGAAAAGGCTGGATAGTCTAGCGGATGTATCGACTAGAACAAAGCTGAGTAAGAGGAGACCTCTTGAAGATGTTTAAAATAATGAATGATACTGAACTGTAAAGGGAAATGGGACTGGAGTTTCACAATAAACCTACTGGCCTTTGGTCATACAAAAAACAAATGATACTAGAGCACACTACGAAAACAGATGCCTATTTTCAGCTCTGACCCGGGAGGTTACAAGGAAATAAGGAAGCAAGTTACAAACAGGGTAAGGCTGTATAGAGCTCAGGTAAACAATATACAATATACAGGCATTGCAAGATGAGACAGAGGGGACAATTCAAAATAAACATAAAATACATACACAAGAAACACTGTGAGCAGGGATGGCTGTGAGGACAACCAAGTGCAGAGTTCTTTAAAATGCCCTGCAAGGAAGACCAAAGTATCGAGTGTGACAACTTGTTAGGAGGGCCACTGGCGTCTTAAGTGCAATTGCATGCTGAAGAAAGCAACAAGTAATCCCAGAGGGAGTTTTGGAAACAGGTATGGGAGGGTGCAATATGAACTTAGGCAGGCAGGGAATTCCATAATCTAGGAGCACATGTAGGAAATGCTCTATCACCCATTTGGGTGCAGGTATTGGGAACCTGGAATACCGCTGAACCATGCGACCTTAGAGAATAAGAGGAGAGTGGGCAGGTTTGAGGAGTTCTGCCAGGACAGGAGGAGTGGTCGTTCTGAAACCACTGTCAGTGAAACATCCTAGGACAAAGCTCCGATGATGGCCTGATGGAAGCCATAACAGTTTATTGTAAAGGTCACAGTGGTGGGTGAGAAGAGGGGCTGCAAGGGCAAAGCGGCATATATTATTGTAAGCCACGTCCCACTTGGAGAGATATGTTTTCGCGGTGTGTGCAAATGAGATGAGACCATAACAGAGCATGGGGAGAAACACACCTCTCGCCAGGGCAATACAAGCAGCAGGGGTGAGACTGTTTTTTGCTCTGTAAGCCAGGCCCAGCTTACTGTTTACAACTCTGCATACATTGTGAATATGCTGGGAGACGTCAAGCTGAGTGTCAAGGGTAACTCCCAGGTACTTGACAGAGTCAGCAACCATCATGGGGGATCCATCAGTGCCAATAATACTTAGGAGCATAGGGGACGTTTTTAATTTTGCCTGGGATCCAAATAGCATGGCCTGTGTTTTTCTGAGATTGAAGACAAGTCTATTTGCTTTCAGCCAGGATTTTATGTTGCTTAAGTCAGCATTTAGGTGGTGGTTAATGACACTAATGTCACTGGAGTGGGTGAGGATGACCAGGTTGTCTGCGTATAGGGTGGCACTGCAATTGGACGGCACAGTGGGGAGATTGTTTACAAATAGGGAGAAAAGAATGGGCCCTAGGACAGACCCCTGAGGAACTCCAGATTTAACTGGGGTGAGCTCCAAGAGAGCCTTGTTGAATTTTGTGAGTTGCTGTCTTCCTTGAAGGTAGTTGGAAAACCACCAAAAGATGGGGTCAGACAGGCCAAGGGACTGGAGTTGCGAGTACAGAAGCACATGATCAACCAGGTTAAAGGCCTTGGAAAGATCACTGAAGATGGCTCCAGTGAGATCACCTTGATCCATAGCAACCCTGACCTCAGAAGTAACCCTAGCCAGGGAAGAGGAGGTACTCTGTCCTTTGTGGAAACAACGTTGTGCTGGCGACAGCAACTCGTATAATGCAGAGTAGCAACATAAACATTTTTAAACATAAAATAGACAAACATTTACTTAATGGGGAGGTAAGTTGGACCCACTGATGCAGGTAGACAGACATAATGGGCAACAAGCCTTTTTCTGTCTAAATACTCAGTGTAATACCCAGTGTAACTCACCCTGGAGCTCTTTGCCAGGATAGATACCATAAGAATGAATGTGCTACCCAGATTACTCTATTGTTTGCAAATATTACCATTGTTACTGCCTCAGTTTTATTTTAGATATTGGAACAAAATGAGTTCTTATTTTATTTGGAATGAGAAACCCCCATGGATTAAATTTTCAGTTTTACAACTTCCAAAGTTTAAGGGGAGGGGGTGTAACCTCCCCCAATTAAAATTATATGTCCAGGCCGCTCACATTCAAATTGTGTACTGCTGCCTTGTAGGCGCTTACTCACCTCTGTGGAAACATATAGAATTCCGCCTGAATGATCTACACAGTATCTCTAGATACTTGCTTGCTTATTCTCTGGCTCTGCCAGACCTGCAGAATTTTTTACAGGGGACGGCAGAGACTCTCAGATTGTGGAGATGAATGAATGGGACCACACAGTTCTAGACACTTCTGTTTTTGTATAGGCATTTGTCATATGATTCCACATTTGCCCCCAGTAATACTGACCATAAATTCAGGAGGTGGAGACAGTTATGCCTGGGCCACGCAGAGGCTGGTTGCCTTAATTATGCCCTCCCTTATTTTTCCCACTGATCCTCTACTCCTCCTAGCACCCCCACTATTCAGTTTCTGAGGCAGTCTCCAGTTTCCTTAAAATCATCCACTCTCCTAAAGTCCAGACCCTCTTCCTCATGTGGTTTGCCTCTGCTCCTGTCTGAATGTTAAAGGGAACAGTCAGCACAAAAGGCCCGGCACTCAAGTGTGGGTCTGCTCCTAATGTGCACTTTGTATGCAGAAATGTTTTAGTTTACTTACTGTTTACCTGGCCCAAACAAATATTACAAAATATCACTCTGAAGATGCTCAAGGCTCACCTGAGCGTAATGTCAGTTTATGGCATTGAACTCTCTGTGATGTCACAGATCTACTACTGAATCCCGACAGTCAGCCTCCTGAACTCCATAAGCCCGAGTTTAGGAGACCGACTGTCGGTTGCACCTGCACCCTCCACGTGGGGGAGCGGACCTCAGAGTAGGTTAAAACAGTTCACGGTGGGGCAAAAGAGTGCTGCGCAAAAGTGTAGACCTGGGAAAAGAACCCAGCTCTGAGCACACTGGTGGCTAAGCTGCTAGTGGCTTAGCCCTCCATGCCACAGGAGCAGCTCAGCTAACCATTGGATTTTTCCCCTTCTTGTGGTGCACGACTAGATGCAGGGTAAGGGTTCATCACATCCGCTACCATACCCCTGCTGGCACCAGCATCCATCTGTCGGGCAGGTGTGTGTGTGTCGGGAAGCCGAACTCGAGATCTTGAATGTTGGGATACCAACTTTCGACTTTTCGTCGTACCCCTGATGTCACTCCTATGTGTCAACAGTGTTTTCCACCACTGGTTTTTGTGGGGATGTTAACTGCACCTTAGCACTTAAAATAAAATGGTAAGATTTTATGCTCTGTTGTTGCTTGGACTCATTTCTGCAGTGGGTGCTATAGCTTTGCTTTTCAGACTTACTGTTTACTGTAGTATAGCTGGTAGTATCATATTAATTTTGCTTACCTCTGGGCTGACATCTTCTGTGACTACAAATCCCAGAATCCCCTGCAGCTGACATCAGAGCAGTACTGCAGGAGTGGTAGATTCAGTAGCCTGCAGTGCATGTTAGCGCTTTTATGATCTCTGATAAGATATTTCCCAGTTTTTTTTTTTCTCCAGGGGCTAAGTGTATTCCTCTGTGACTGTAGTTAGCCCCCAAAGGATGGCAAGACCAGCAAACAAAAGATCAGAGCTTATACAAACTCTAAAATGCACTGCAGGCTATTGAATCTCCCACTGCTGCAGTACTGCAGAGGATTTTGGAATTTGTAGTTATAGAATATGTTAGCCTAGAAGTAAGCAAAATCAGTTTGATACAATCTACTATACTACAGTGAACATTAAGTAAACCAAAATGTTTTTGCACACAAAGTGCACATTGGGACCAGCCCCACACTCATGTGTGGGGCCCTTGGTTCTGACTTTCCCTTTCAAACCACACTGAATGGTGATTACTGGTATTTAGGGGACTGCCCACTGTGATATCCCTGGCATGACCAAATGTGCGGGAGCAACTATGACTCTTTTTATTTTGGTCCAGTTTGGTTTAGTTTTTGGAACTAGCACTTTATGGAGATTACTGTAGAGCTGTGGCATTTGTAATCCACCACACACCTTTCCAGTGACAGTCTGGAGCCATTTGCCCTCTCATCAGTCGAAACCTACAAACCGTTTTCAATATGTGGTAAACCTAGTTACACTGCTGAATGTTTGCACACATTTTTCTACTGTCTGGAAAATAAACTACAAGGATTTTGGAAACATGTTGCCTGTTTATTTTTGTGCCTGTACTGACTCTCTCTCCACTGAGTGTTGCTCCAATGTGTAAGCACCTCCTGGGAGCTTACTAGTTAAATTTCTATAGCTAGGCATTAGACAGACAGAGAGAGTGCTATGGTACCTGTAGGTCTGGGATGTAGGGCCTGCTTGCTGCCGACAGGAGGCCCCATCCCCAAGAGGATAAAAGGAAGGGTTTTGGCACCATGAGAGAGATCAGAGAGACCCAGGGAAAAAAGAGGAGAGAAGGTGGGGGGTGTTGGGCCCGTCAATTTGGCCAGAGTGCTGTGACGGGGCGGGGGTGGGCCACTTGCCACCCCGGCCCTCCACCCTTGAAAACCTGTGTATGGAGAAGAATGGTGGTTCAGGCAGTAGGTGCAGGAGAGCAGTGGAACATCAGCCTGGTCCTATTGGTGCTGTTGGGAGCTGGGGCCCATGAGAAGCTGAAGATTGGAAGCATGCCATGTGATCTCTGGCACCACGGTAGGGTAAGCACTGATGGGGGCCCTGTATTTTAAGTAATCTCGCCCATGGGTGAGTGCAACCTGGAAGCCAGTGAGTGTTCTGTGGGTGGGCCAGCTATGGTAGACTGGGCCTGGGGTCCAGTTCAGAGGTGGCAGCCTGTTGTGGGTGTGGAGGTGGCAGCTCTACCCATTTTCCCCTGGCCGTGGGCTGCTACAGTGGTTGGACTCTCAGGGGGTGCAGCCTGTGGAAGCAGGAAAAGTTCCATGTGGGGAGTGGTTGGTTGATATCTCAGCTGGGTGGCAAACTGTCCAGGTGCTCCATGTGGCCCAGCTGACAGTCCCCTGGGTGAAGGCAGTCCAGAACTTGGAATTGCTGCATGAGCAGATAGTGCCTCTGGGTCTGTGTAGGTCCGGGAGTGTGCCACATTCCTTAGGGAGACCTCGGTTTCTGTAGGTCTGGAAATTGTTTGGAACTGCTTGGGGGAGAACAGTTTGGTGCGTGGCATCAGTGATTGAGTATCTGGAAGGTCTTTGGTGGTTCGGTCCTTGCTAAAAGAACACTGTTTTGAATATGTAAGACTGCACAGTAATGAGAAGGCTCCCTGTATTATAAGACACCCCCCCAGTGTAGAAGGGTAAAGCAAGGCAACATAGGAAATGGGATTGGGACAGTAGAAATGTCTCATACTGTCACAATTGCTACTGCAGTTTAAGTTATGCTGAGACTCAGAGAATGGGAAAGTAAGCAAGTGCCTGTGTAAGGACCAAATGAAGTGAAGGAAATATGAAATGACCGTGCTGCTGAATTTGGGAATGCTCTGAAGTTTGACCTGTTTCGGCCCACCATATTGCTGCTGCCAAGAATGTAGCCTCTTTGGCTCTAGGGAATGTCTGTATGCAATAAATCAATCTGCTGACCAAAGAGATTGTTGCAGAAGGAATGTCAGGTTTCGGCCTGTGAAGTGACCCCCACAGTATGTGTTACCCCCATGCTCCATGGAGTGGTGATTAACTGTTCTCATTTACAGGGTACATTAAATTAGTTTTGCACTTTTGATTCTGGTGTGGACATTGAGTTTAATCAATTTAAATAGTGCATTTGGTGCTTGTTTAATGAACATTGCCCCCTCAGTTGTCCCTCCTATGAAGAAAACTGCACCTGCTCCTCATCTTGCGAAGCCATCTCGCAACTATCAGATGAACCAGGTAATAAGCATATTTCTATTTTACATGGACTGTGTTTTCTGGCTTGTATAGCACCCCCTCACAACTTTTACCACCTGGATACACCTAGACAGCGGGATCGGGGAGGGGCTTACATATGTATATATGTGAATTTGCTCTCCAGGGTAGGTATACTTCAATCTCTGTGTGAGTCTTCATACTTTTTGTCATTCCTAGCCTCTCCCCTTTCTTTGTGATCCTGATGATGGCTTCCCTAAGTGTCTTACCTAACACTTCTCCCTGTGCTGGAGGTCTGTATACCACCCCTGTGTGGATAGCAGTCCAGCTTCTGTCTCCAGGATAACCCACACCACCTCCAGTCCTTCCTTTTTGTCTGAGCGTCCCTGTACTTCCATAGCTTTGACTCCCTCTCTCACATATAGTACAACCCCTCCTCCTCTCCTCCCTTCCCTGTGTCTCCTGAACAGAGTAGCCTGGTGTGGCTATACCCCAGTCATGGCTGTCAGTGCACCATGACTCTGTTTTGACCACCAGATCCAGGCTAGCCTCCTCCATGATGGCCTCCAGGTCTGGAATTCTATTACCCAGGCTCCTTGCATTGGTACACATGGCTCTCCATCTCCCCTTCCTGCTTGCCTGCTTTCTCCCCCTTTCCCTGTGTTGTGCCCTGAAGCTTCCCCTGACTTCCCTTCCCTTGTTACCCTCTCCATTACCTGTCTCCTTTACTCCTCTCTTCTTGTTTTCCTGATTTATACCCCCTTGTCCTCTCCCTTTTCCCAACCCCTGTCTTCTTGCACACCTGCTCCTAGGTGGCTTCTTCATCTTCGACTTTCCCTCCGTGTTACTTCATCATATCACCTATAGAGGCCCATATCCTTCCAGGCTGGCCCCCAACCCCCAATGTAACCAAAGCCCTACTCCATGCACCATACCTTTAACCAGTTGTTAAAAGCCCTGGTGCAGAGCGCCCTTTCCTCTCCCAGGCCAAACACAGGTGACACTTCAGGAAACACCACTCTGCATGCTACCTGCTTAAGGCACCTCCCCAGCTCCCTGAAATTACCTTGTGCCACTCCTATCCAGTTCCTTGCCAGGTCATTTGTTCCCAGGTGGATAATGACATCTATTTCCCCTCCCATCTCCTTCCACCCTAGCGATCCTCTTGATGTGCACTCCATCCTTCCAAGCTGAAGTGCTAAGGAGGCACTTCACCCCCCTTTCCATTCCACTTGTCACTCCCAAGTCTATCTCCCTAACAACAGGGTCCCCAACCAGTAGCTGCTTCCTCCTCGGCTGGGGGCCTCTTCCTCCCTCCTTGGGGCATCCCATACTGAGGACCCCTACATCCTCCCATCCCAACTGCTGCAGGTGCCTCCTCCCGGCTGTCCCATCCCACCAGTATGTCAAATGAACTGTGCAGCGGTACAGGCTGAGGAGTGAGTACCCTCCCCTCCACCCTCACCCTCACCCTCCCAGGGCCCCCAAAGTTCCAACCACTTTACCTCTGCCTAGGTATCCTTTTGGGGGGAGGGGGTGGAGGCAGACTTGGTGGCCCTTGGGTGGGACACCCTTGATAAGCTATAGCATTTTGTTTACAGTGGGATTCCTGCTTCTACCTATATTACAGCTAAATGTATCAAAGTACTGGGAGGTGTGTGGCTTGCCCAGGTCACAAAGTGAGTAAGTGATTCTGGTGGTATTTGAACCTGGGTCTCTTGCTTCCCAAGTCTGTGCTCTACCACTAGACTACACCGCCTGTTGCATGATGTAAATTCATGAAAATACTACAGTATATTGAATCCGATATACCCTTCTCCACTATAAAGATATAGGACTTGCGTGCTTTTTAGACAGCGGCTAGCTGAGGTGGTGTGTGGAGGGTTTGAGCTAGCTGCTGTCTTTTCTTGTAAATAATTTCTTTCTTTTGTTTTACTTCTGTGTGGCATTATTTGTGACTAGAGTGAGGACAGTGTGAGTGCTAAGTAGGCTGAGGAGGAGGGGGGTGTTTTTGAAAGTTATACTAGGCTGTGTAGGTGATGGGGAGGAGGGTGGGATGGGTGCTTGGGGAAGGGGGTTGATTATTTATGGGCTGTGTGGTTGATGGCTGGGAGGGTGAGATAGGTGCTGAATAGTCTGGGGGAACTTTTTTATTACCTGTGGGACTGTGTGTAACTGGGGTGGAAGGTGGGTTCAGTTACTGGGTGATTTGACTGGTGCAATTGGTTTTCACCAGTAGAAATGATCCAACCAAATGTTTGAGCCTTTGGTCAAAAAGTTCATGAGAGTCCAAGAGAACTGAACACCCAATGTTTGCAGTGTTCGATTCTCTTGGAGGACCGAACTGGCAGCTTTAACGGAAACATGAATCTGTAAAATAACCACAAGAATCATTTTAGAAACTAGTTAAAGTGGGCCAGGGCAAGAACGCACCCCTGTTTTATCTCTCTGTTAGACTGACTTTTTTCGGTGAACTACCAGGTTTATGTGGCCACAAATATCCACCTGTTTTCAACTGTATTTGGATATTTGATCTCCACATCCCACAAATAAATGTGAGACCCCAATATAATCGGGGGGGGGGGGCTTTCGTAACAATCATGGCCATCAAAGGTTTCCAGAACAGCATTGTTAACCCAATCACAGAGTGCCTATGCCACTAAGGTTGTGGCAGACACCACCCTCATTAGCTGACCCTCAGCGGAGCAAGCCTGAGAGTGGCTGCTCCCACAATAAGAATATTTGCGTGCTTGACCATATTAGGGACTGCTACATCCTTGATCTACTTTTCCAACCATAGTTCATGAACAGTATACTGTATCATGTAGTTTTTCTCTTAGTAAACAGCTTCTTTTTGTCCCAGTCATTCTGTTCATTGTTGGCTATTTGCTCACACATGAAGGAAACTCAGGAAATACTTGGACGCATTCCCAGAATTGGACAAAATAGGCTTCACAGATAGCAGGGCAGCTGACTGAACCTCTGCCAGCTGTAGGATTCTACATGTCTCCTTGATCAGAAAGGAGGTAAACTTAGCATTAAACAGAACTGGAGCAGTGGAGGACTCAACACCATCTGACCATTTCCTTCTTCTTTCTCAAGCATGTCAGAGGGGATTGTCAAAAGAATGTGACACAGATGTAAATGCACCTGCATGCTGCATCTGCATCTGTGTCTCCCAACTTTTGCCCAGCTAGCCCTGCTGCTATTTATGGAAGCTGCATCTGTTTACAACAAAAAGTCATAGGGCAGGACTTTCAAAGCATGGCGTAGGGCTTCTGCCAAGCAATGCACCAAAACATTTAGGTTCTGGCAGTGCGCCAACCTCGTCACCACAACTTTCACAATTTATGTCAGCTTGTGCCAAATATCTGGTGCAAGCTCCATAAAAAAGGCCCCCAAGATTGCTGCAAGGTAGACCAGAAAAAGTTGGCCTAACTTGTGGCAATTGCCGCACGGGATATAAACTCCCATTAAATCGCCACAAGCCCCATGCTCCATATCACTGGCACACCTGGGACTTTCGTCGATCTAAGTCTTTTGAAAATCCTACCTATAATTTTCAGCAGAAAACAGACGTAATTGCAAGTTGTGTCCAGTTTGAACGCACATGCGTCTGCTTTTAATGAACATTTTTGACACTGTTAGGCCACCTAATAGATAGTGTAGCATATTCTTGCACATTTCTGCTTTGAAAATAGCCGCAGACACATCTTGGGCTAATCCTTTTGAAAATCCTGCCCATTGTTACCATCCTCCTGAAGGACTGCTGGAATCACAGGGGTCTTATTGCCCATAGAATTATCACTGTGTTCTGGCTTGTAGCGAACCAAGCTCTGAAAATTGGGAGTGTTTTGCAAGTTTGAAAGAGTACTGTTATCTTGTTCTTGTGCATCCACATGTGCCTGTTGCAAAACCCCTTGGCCTTTGGGACTCGGCTGAGATTTGGGTGTCTTCGAAGGAAGACCTGCATTCCTTCGTTATGGAAAATATAAAGGAGGGACTTGCTGTGCGTAACTCACATCCACCACTGCCAAGAGAAATCCTTTCTCTGCACCACCAATAGGCTGGGGGTGAGAGGCAGAAAAACTCAGCATTTGCTTTGCTAATGCAGAACAGGCAGAGCAAGTCAAAAGGGGAGACTGCACTTTTCAAACATACCTTGAACTTTTTGAATGAGACTGGTCTGCGAAAAACCATGGTATCAAACAAATATGCATTTTGCCAGCAAAAGTCTCCCCCACCCAGATAATGACTTCTGAAAAAAATATATGTGGGTGATAAATTCAGTAACTGCACAAAAACACAGATAATGATGCAAACCCACTTGACTGCATCAGCTACAGAGTGCAAAGATGTTTACAATACATAAAGTTATGCAGGCAGCACAGTGTAAACTCAAAACTGCTGCAGGGAGAACTGCACAAAAATGTCAGTTTGCATCAAGAAAAAACACATCAAATGTAGCTTAGTGCAAAGTGAAAAAACCTCATAGTCCACAAAATTTGCCGCAAAGTGCCCAATTTTGTGCACCAACACACTTTATGAAGTTTGCACTTCACATAGTAGAAACTATGTGAAGTGCATTAATTCACTACTTCTTAGCTACAGTTTTACTGCTAAGTGGTGAATTTGAGAAGTTATCTTTGTGAACTGCGGTGAAATGGCCACTTCATGGGCCCTATGCAAAGTGTGAATGGGGCCACTTCGCAAAAAGTTTGCCAGTGAAGTTTAACCTTGCAGTACTCCAATACAAACTTCTGTTGTGGAAGAAAACAATACTGCCAGAGTGTAGTTGCATGTGTGTCCTTACTGCAGCATCAGAAAATGACACAAGTTCATGACGCTTTTCTAGGCAGTTAAAAGGAGCATGACGATGGTGCTCATGCTCACAAAGGATTCAAAGACTCAACTAGATTAAACTAGTTTAAAAGTAAAAAATGTACAAATTCAAAAATTACAGTCACCCCCATGTAAGCCCCTCCTCCAGGTGTCTAGGGTATTCTAGATGGTATCTTAGGCGGAGGGGGGCACTTGCAGACAGTAACACAGTCCCAAAACGTGTAACTCATTATCTGGGTTCCTAAGAGATGTCTTCAGGAGGGTGCAGGCCATACTTCAGCATCGAGGGGTGACAGCAACTGTGGGGGCAAGCTTAGTTAATGCAATCCCAGAAGGCCATAATTAAGTCCATTGTCCTCTCAGAGGTAAAAGTAGAAAAACATGATTTAATTGCTCAGACTTGATCAAGACACTCCATGGAGCATGGGGTGCACATTTCACAGGGGGTAACCTTCTGGGCACAGGGCCTGATACAGTCTGCAGCAAACTTTTTGTTTTCCAAAAGCTCCTATACTGCAGTGCTGTCTCGGGGCTGAACAGGCTCCTCAAATATTGGCAGCAGCAACGACAGTGGGCCAAAAACAACGCCACACAGGATCTTGTCTCCCAATTTCTCTCCTGCACAAAATGTACTTTTTCCATCACAAGCTGCAAATAACTCACTGGCCACACACCACCCTAGCAGCTACAAGACAGTGTAGCTGAGAACTGAGCGGCACCTCCCACCGCTGGTGGTTGGAATCTGAAGCTCCCAAATTGGTGGTCTAAACAAATAACAAACGAAGTTCTAGCATGAAATGCCAAGTTCTTTCTATCCAAAGCCAGTACAGCTCCAAGCATTGCAGGGCAACAAATGAAGGACCCTGGTGATCCTGGAGACCCATGCACTTTCTGCTTTTTGGCCGAACAGGTTTCCAGATGCCTCCTGGCCATGCCAAAGTGCCACCGGAAAGGGAGACAGGCTGCCACCACTGTACTCCCCACAGTATGGACTGCCACCAAAGCACTGCCCCAACAACCTGACACAGGGCTTCACTCACTCACGCCCCACAGACGAGGATACAAGGAATCCACCTGTCCTGCCCCACCACAGTACCAGAGATCATGAGGTGGGTCACTACTTTCTTCCCAGACTCTGGCTCTCCAAAGGCACAAGTGGTCCCAACGAAGGGCTCTGTATGCCACACGGACCCTGATTGCTACATACTTCTTTCTACCAGTCATCAAGGGTGGTGGACCAGGGTGGCAAGCGTGAGGCGGCTCACTCCGGCTCTGAACCTCAGCTCTCACAGCTGAATACTCACATGGGCTGCCTCTTCTCTCTTCTCTCTCCCCGGGACCTCTTGCTATTCATGCCAAAATCTCCCTCTTATACCTATTGGGTTGAGACCCCCCCCTTCCCGGCAGGCAGATCCCCAGTTCCAGACAATGCTGCTACAATAAATTAACTAGTGAGCTCCCAAAGAGGGCTTATACTTCTCCCCGCCACACAAAACATTCAGCTACCAGTGAACGCCTACCAGCTGCTCCCCTGACCTCCCAGAGGGGAGCTATGTACACTCACCCCTCTCGAAAGCCAGGATATCACCACTGGAAACACCACCACAATGGTGGAACTCAATACCTCCCTTAATTTAGGGCACTACTACTACTACCATGGCACCAACACACGGTACCAGTTATAACAGTGCTGCAAGAATAGCACCGCACAACACAGTGCTAGTCTGTATGGTGCTATCATGGACAGCTAGTGGGGATTATGAGCGCAAGGCAGTAAGCACTCCCCTGGTCATTGTCCATGGTGCTAACACAGGACAAGGGCAGCAGAATTCCAGAGGTTGGCTGACCTGCTCCCATGGCATGGAGGGCTGAGACATGGAGCAGCTTGGCCAGGTGGGAGTAGAACCAAGGTTCTAATCCTGGTCTCCCTGGATTTTTGCAATATTGGGACTTTGCTTTTGTTACAAGTGGCCGTGGAAACAGTATTCTATAGCCCCACAATTTTCATCTTTCCCCGTGATCTGCTCCCCCTGGGGTTAGGATTTATTAGTACAGGGGGTGCGGGAAGCAGAGCCCCCTCACAAAAAAGAAAGTGATGCATTTCTTTTTTTTGTAATCGTACTATTGTTTATTCTCCTCGGCAGAGCAGCCCTACATGATCTCCGGCTGCCGGCCGTACTTGGACCAGTGTGCATCCCCGGGCCACCTGAACCCACTCTCCAGTGGGCCAGCCATGCTCGCTCTTGCACCCACAGTGCTGGCGCCCCTCTCCGGGTCTCTCCGGGCGTGAGGCAGCCATCAGCCACAAAGATGCGCCCTCCGCATTTTTCCACATTTTCTCCCCAGTGGAGAGCCGGACGTGCAATGGCGTCCACGCACGTAGTGCTGACGCCCGCTGCGCTTTCCCCCTTACTACTGCATGCCACTGGTAGTGCGGCTGGCCTCTGCCAGTCACCGCTACAGGGCGATGCAAGCCCCACTACCCACCCCAGAGAGAGTAGAGCAGTCATCAGATGCTCAATCCTCCCTCTCCATTGCCAGCCCCCGGCAGCCTGAGTCTGTTCCCGAACCCGGGTCGCCGGCGTGGCGTGAGGTGTCGCATCCAGCACCTCAACCCTCAGTGCCACCGGGCCGGCGGAAGTGACAGCATTTTTTACCATGCAGTTCTTGACCACGCTATTCAGACTAGCACTCTGATGACCCAGTGCCCTAACACACTACTACCACATTCACTATATACCTATGGGGCCCCATGACGACTCACCTGCTGGTTCCCATGGACGGATTGCCAGATACGCCCCCCCCCCCCCCAGTCACACTTCCAAATTGGAAAAAAAACAAGGTTGCTGCTGCCAGGTAGGGTTTAAAGCACCCCCCCCCCAATTAACAATACATAGATACCATATACTTCATTAACAGATAAGCAAACACAGTCATTTAAACAGAGAGAAGCAAGCAGTGCAACTGTAAATGCTTAAACTACTTGAACTTTTCAACATTTCTAATATCAGATAACTACTATCATTCCTAGCACACACACACACACACTCACATTAGCTTTACATACTCACTCATGTTATTAAGGCTTAACTATCAGTCCAGGAGGGACATATTCCAGTCCAGGCTCCTCCTGCTAAACTTTACTAACTAGAACTTTCTTTTTTTCTCAACAAATGAACACACATTTTAACTTGGTGGGGAGTCAACCCTTTAATACTTTTAAAACATATTAAACAACAAATAACAAGACAAGGGGTATTGATCTTAGCCAGCATCCAGCGGTGGGGTCCAATTTTTGTTTTCAGTCCTGCCAGTTCACCTGATGCCAAGGCATGCATCGTGGGTGGCGGGGATCAGTTCAGACACAGTTCTTTCACAGGACAGTCTTTTAGCAGTCTTTCAGGGCAGGAAACATCCCTATTTCTGGGATTCTGAGGCATAGTACAACTTTGGATCAGGCTTGGTGACCTCTTCTTCAAAAGTGTCTTCACAGATAATGTAGTAATTTGTCCTCTGTCCCTCTCCATTCTGGACCATGGTAAAAGTCTTAAACGTCACACCAGTCCACACCATGAAGGTACACATCTGTTTGGCCTTCCTGATGGCTTCCTGCTCTTGTCCTCCCAGGTCCAGAGCACTTCCTCTGCTTCACTGCTTTACCTTGTCCAGGGCTCCTTGGAAGACCCAGTCTTCTCTCCTTTCTTCAATGATGTCCCAAATACGCTCACACAGGTATGGATAGTTCTCTCCTGGGTACTCCTTTTTGATCCTTCTTCTTACCCAGCACTCAGCCTGAGAATGCTCAGGTATGCTCCCTCACATTGGTCCTAGGAGCAGTACCCTTTAGCAGCCAACTCCTCAAGGTGTACTGGGAGTAGTAGGGGTCAGATGGGCGGAGGGTGTCCACATCCTTCCTCCTCTTTTGGCAGACTTGGCACAACCTAGGGATGGTATCTGGAAAAAGTAAGCTAGGGAAGTGATAAGGCCTTGGAATGTCTCGCTCCCAAAGAGGATCATCAAAGATAAAGGACTTAGGGTGAACATTTGGAGCAGGGGATGCAGCATCCATCCCCTCTGTGTCTTCTACTGTGCTGGAGTCTCACTCAGAGATAACCTCTTCCACCTTTACATCGGGCTTTTCAGCTCCTGCTGCACCTGCAGCACCTGGGGGAGATTCTTGGGTGGTCTTCTTGGCAACTGCCATTGTGGAGAGTGTACAATGGACAGGGGGCTCCTTGGGCTTAGGCTTCTCTGCTACCCCATGGCCTCTCCCTCTGCCATGGGGAGGGTCAGACACCAGTGAGGGAGAAGTGCTGAGCCCTTCCCCCTGAAAATACCTGAAAGGCTGCAGTTTCCCCCCTCTCTCTTCTCTCTCCCCAGGACATCTTGCTATTCATGCCAAAACCTCCCTCTTATACCCATCTGGCTGGGGCCATCACCCCCCCCCCCGCTGGCAGGCAGGGCCCCAGCTCCAGACAATGTGGCTACAATAAATTAACTAGTAAGCTCCAAAAGGGGGCTTATACCCGTGTACAGAAGGCGAAGCCCAGTTTTATAACAAAGCAAATACAATACTCAGCCTAAAGAGGGATTACACCAAGCTGCAGTTTGATGCAAGGGAAGGGAAACTGACTCGCAAAACATGTAAAAATTCAACTTATCTTTGACACCAGAATAGGAAAATCAGACAATATATAACACATAAGGCTTAATACTTCTCTTATACACCTGAAATATTAAGTAGGTTTAGTGACCCCCACACAAAGCTTCACAATACTATTGAAGCTTTTGTGAGGAATAAGAACAAACTTGCCAATTTAATGTTTTATTCTTTTTGGTAACTGGGTAAGGCCCACTAGGCACAGGTGCCTGTTTTCAGGGGTGACCCGGGAGCACTGGGGTGGTTAAGTGGCTCAGAGTCATACAGTATGCAAGTAGAGATTGTGGGAATCAAACCCAGGTCTGTCTACTGGATGTACCAAGCTCATTCACAGCTCGTTACTCTAACCTCTAGGCTATACTGCCAGCCCCATCATTTAAATTTAAAATAGGTACGACTGAATTTAGACAGTATTGCCTGTAGAGACAAACAGCATCTTCCTGCTAGAGTCACTCCTTTAGGGGGGAAAAAAACACCGAATGTTGTGAATATTTCATCAAAATGTAGGAGCTGTTGGACATTCCTCTCAACTGTGTGAAGGACATCTCTCAGCTTACTCCTCAGAAGTGCTCTGTCCCACATTGAAAAGGTGCTGCCCACATAAAGGAGATGCTGTACACTCTGACTTTAAAGCAGTAATTCTTAACATTCTGTTGCCCCCATTTTCAGAAGGGTAGTGTAGTGCTAAACATGTTAGAGCTACACTAACCCAGAACAGCATGCTCGGATGGGGGGGCCATATTCAGTGGCCCGTCCGGTGTGTGGCACTAACCCAATAGTACATATGCACATACATACAGCTGTACTCATGCAAGTGAGGGTTCCCCTCCTACATACAGGGCTCAGCGGTATATACAGAGGTTTTGAAAGAGCTAAACAGCAGAAATAGTGATGTTTAATGCTTCCAAACCTCCACTCTTATCTGAGTTCACAGTGATGCACACTGCTCCCCTCCCAATCACTATCCCGATTCCCCTTACATGTTCATTAGTAGCATACCTGGGTCCAGTGGTCCCCCCACTGATCACCATCCCGCTTCCCCCTTACATGTCTATTAAAAACATCCCTGGAATCTAGTTGTCCTCCCACCTTGCAGTCACCAACCAGATTCCCACTTATATGTCTATTAGTAGCATCGCTGCCCCACCCCATCACCCTTCCCTTTACAAGTCTATTAATAGCATACCAGGCATCTAGTGGTCCCCCCACCTCCCAATTGCCCCTCTGTATTATCAGACAAATTCCCTGGTAGTCTAGTGGTACCCCCATCCCTCAATTGCCTATCAGTATTATTAAACAAATTCCCTGTAATCTAGTGCCCCCGGATCGTGTGTTTATATTATTAAAACTATTCCTTGGTAGTCTTGTGGCCCCTAAACCCCCCCATCCCACTCACTCAGATACCTCCACCTTCTCCCCCAGTTGTCCCCATATACCCCAGTGACAACAATCACAAGAGTCGCATGCTCACAGTCCTGTCCGAGGTTGCAGTCAAACAGTAAAATCTGAAGGGTAAAAGCAAAAGAAGCTGCACTTGAGATGAAATAGTAAAGTGTAGAAAGTAAAATGCAAACATTTCCACCAGTGACTGCAACGACAATAGGTTTTATTTAGTAAAAGGCATACAGTGAGATCAGTGGCATAAAACCCCGGCTTTTCATGTCCAAGGCATGAGGAAGGGTCGTGCCCTCCCTGGGACAGCAACACAGCCCCTCTGCTCATCGCCATTGCCTGCCACTGTCTGAGTTCCCTGTCCCCTATTTGCTGTTTTTACCATAGAGGCATGTGCACCCTGTCACTCAGATGGTGGCTGGCCAAGGTGGTGTGTGAAACTGTGGAGAGCTATCTTTCAAACACCAGTTTTTGGATTCCATGTGTAACAAAAGTTTTTAATTGAGCTTAGATCATAAACTCCAGTCCAATGTTCTAGAAACATAGACCATGATGAAAGAAAAAGACCAATGATCCACCCAGTCTGGACAAGGTCCCTATTTAGACCTGGGACTTACAGTCCCTCCAGGGTCCTAGTCCTCGCCATACCCCCCACCATTCTCCTTGATTCTGCTGCCCTGAGCAACCACTATACCCTTCATTCTGTCCCAACTGTGCTTGAATCCACCAACAGTTTTCACACCCACCACTTCAGCTGGTAGACTGTTCCATGGCTCCACCACCCATTCCGTAAAATAGTACTTCCACATGTCCCTCCTGAGCCTCCCTCCTGTTAGTTTCCACTCATGTTCATGTGATGGCAAGCTAGTATTCAAGCTAAATAGTTCACTGCAGTTGGATCCATGATGCCAGTTCACCAACAGCTACAACAACGGCCAATACAGCGACATCTGAACTGCAGCCACAGGAACATCACAGGAACTGAGCGCCAACAATAGAGGCCACAATGACAGCCACAACGACAGGAGACCAGCAACTGACGACCACAGAGCACCTGCACCCCCCTAGCAGTAGACAACTGTGCCCCCCGGAGCAGGACAGCATCGACTCCCCTCTGCAGCAAGCAACAGTGCCCCCCCAGAGCAGGACAGCACCCGCCATCCCCAGCAGGCAACAGTACCCACCTCCTGGAACAGGATAGCACCTGCACCTGCCCACCCCAGCAGTCCCCAGACACACGCCCCCGATGACCATAGCACAGTCCCCAGCAAACAACCACAGAGACAGTGAGAGGATACAAGGGTGATGCTGGAATGTGTTTAATGGCAGCAGGAAAACAGGTCTTGGTACAGGACAGTGTCAGCCATGATCCACCCACCACAGAGTCCTGCGCAAACAGTCCTGGCTATGTGCTGGTTCACGACCTCACAGCATTCACACCTGTAGGCAAATATTGAGGGCAATGCCCATCAGATAGTCCTTAAGTCTCCTCTGCTCATACTGTTCCATGATGTCCATGATGCGGTCACTGGCATCTCGTGCCCTCCTCCTGGAGCCCCTGACCTTGGTGCCGTGCAGCAACTGCTGCATCTTCAGCTCCATTAGCCACTGTTGATCCTGCAACACCTCAATGAACCTCCAGATGGTTGGGTGGGAGGCACCCATCAGCAAGTTGAACCCTCTGTGCTACCCCTCGATGGCATTGGTATGGGGCAGCGCCTCCCATGTAGTAGCATACATATTCCAGAAGTCCAGGGGGTACATTGGCCGGCACTGCACCCCGCTATGGACGGGGCACCCCAGCCAGGTGTCTTCAAAGTAGTCAAGGTACGGTGCCAGCTCCTCATTGTACACTTTGAAGAAATCCCAGGCCCGCATCTCCTGATAGGTGCTGCACACATCCGCCGCTCGCATAAGTGCTAGTGCAGCCAGTATGCAGATATGCATGGCAAACTCGTCATTTGCAATATACAGCTGTGCCAGTGTCCTATGCTGTTGCAGGCACAGCTTCCTCCACAGGCACTGGGTGAAGTGGAAAAAGCACCCTCGGAGTCGTGCCTGTGGGAGCACCTGCGACAGTGTCTTGTAGGTGGCTGGCTCATAGCTGATCATGATCGATATGGGGTGTAGATTGGAACACAGCTCCAGTAGCATTCAGAACATGGCCGAGTAGCACCCAAGGGTCTGGCTGGACATCAGCATGTAGACGGCCAGTAACACCGCTGTGGTCTCCACTCCATGCACAGTATACATCTGCTGGAAGAGTCTGGGACTGCTATGTCCTGTCCGCGTACCAGGTGCTGCACCTTGCCAGGTAATCCAGGTTCCATTGGGTGCTGAAGATGATGTACCAGGCTACACTGCCTCCGGAGTCATGAAGGAGAATGGCTCCCCTACATCAGTACCCTGGTAGTCCTCTGGAATGCTGAGTCCTGGCAGTGCTGTGCATTCAGATGGTGACCACCATGCTATCCTCCGCACCCTCTGTATGGTCAATTTGAGTGTGGAGATGGGCGGCAGCCACCCACCCACCACATCCATGAAGCAGCTGCAGCAAGCAGCCATGACCTGTTTGCAGCTCTCTGAGGTCTCCGCTGCCTGGCGTTTCACCACTGCATGGACACGTTGCACCGTGATGCTGGCAACCAACAGGCACATGGTTGTGCCACCCAGTGAGGGAGATGTCATCTGACCAGTCTACAGTCCTCCCCCACTGGTGACATTTCCCGGTGTGGTATTCCACACACTTCCAGTATGTGGATGCATCCCATTGACTTCTCCTTCTGGTAAAGGAACCCACGGTGCGTGAGGAGGTCATTTCCCCGTGCGCTCTTCATGAACTTTAGCGGCATGGCCCCACTGACCATCCATTCCACCTATGCTGTTTCCCCCCGCATCGCTCTTTATACACCGTTGCTGTGTGTGCCTGTGGTGGTGCATTGCCGGGTGTTGCCATGGAACACCTGTCAACCTGTGGAGCTCACTGGGGTGCACTTGTGTTGGATCATCACTGTACTTTGCACCCAGGTCCGTCGCTGTTGGTATGCGCTCCCTTGATGTGGCTTGCTGTTCCTGCAATGTGCTCTGTTGGTGACGGGATCCATAGCACTGCTCACGCTTTCACCCTATGTCCGCTGTCAGGTTGTTGCAGCTCGCTCCAGGGCACCTGCCACTCTACCATACACATCGCTGTGTTGCACTTCACTCCAAGGGAGTAGCTGTGCGGGTTTCGCTCAGGGTGAGCTGATCTTCAGTTGGTATATGACCGGGGTCCAACTTGTTAATTCCTTTTAGGAACTTGAAGGTGTCTATCATATCTCCCCTCTTCCTTCTGGTCTCTAGTGAGTACATCTTCAGTGCCTTGAGGCGCTCCTCATAGTACCTGCTCTGTCGGCCCTGAATCAGTTTTGTTACTCTGCACTGCACCATATCCAGCCTATCCCTATTCTTCCTGAGAAGAGGACTCCAGAACCGGGTACAGCACTCCAGGTGTAGCCTCACTAAGGATTTATACTGGGAAAGTATTAACTCTTCTTTTCTGTTATCAATACCCATCCCAATACATATCAGCATTCTACTCAACTTGTTATATGCTTTGCTGCACTGAATCGATTGCTTTAGGGAATCACTGATGATGACTTCATGGTCTCTTTCCTTAGTCATATTGCTAAGCCTCACCCCTACAGTACTCTGTCCCGGGGTTCTTGTTCCATAAGTGCATTATTACCTTACACTTTTTGGTGTTGAATATTAACTGCCAAACCTTAGAACACCCCACTAGCTTTCGTAAGCCTATCTGCATTTTCGCTATTCCCTCATTGCTATCCATCTTTCCACAGAGTTTAGTGTCATCTGTGCAGGGACACAACCTGCCCCAGATTCCCTCACCAATGTCGCAGATGAACATGTTGGAGATGACCTGACCCAGGACAGATTCTTGTGGTACCCCGCTCGTGACCTTCCTCTCTTCTGATCTTCCTCTGTTGACCACAACCTTCTGCTGCCTCCCCGTAAGTCAGTTACCTACCCAGTTTACTATGACCTTAGCCACACCCAGATCCTCCATCTTCTTTTGCAAGCATCTGTGTGGCACTGAGTTGAAAGCCTTGCCCAAGTCACAGCTGAACAAATCCACAGCGTGGCTCCTAATTTCCCCAGTCAATGAATACTATCATGTTAGTCTGACAAGACCTTCCTGCCATGAATCCGAGATGTTTACTATCATGGAGACTGTTGCTCTCCAAGTAGCCTATGAGGTCCTCTTTGACCAGTGATTCCATCAGCTTCCCTACATTAGAAGTTAGACTGACAGGTTTGTAGTTCCCTGCTTGTTCCTCGTCCTCCTTCCTTTGCGAAACAGAACTATGTCTAACTACCTCCAATCCTTCAGAACCACACCTGTTCTTACTGAGCTGTTGAATAGCCCTACCAGGGCTTCAACAAGTACCACTGCCAATTCCCTGAGTATCTTCGGATGCAGCCTGTTTGGTCCTGGTGCCTTATCTATCTTTAGGGCTGTAAGCCCTTTGAGGAGTCTTTTGCTTATAAATGTTGGCTGCCTCCTCTCCAGGATCCCCTTAGTGGCTGCTTTGATGCCACTCTCTGGTAAGAGACCACCATTTTCCCTAGTGGAAACTGGACAAAAATACTGTATTTGTTAAGGACTGAAGCTCTTTTCCCATCCTTCTCTATCACCCTACCACCTCAGATAGCCTCTGGATTCCCTCTCCTCTCTTCCTTTTCTCCCTAGTACCTCTGAACAGCTGCTTTTCACCACTCTTGAACCCCTCTGCGATATGCAGCTCTATATCTGCTTTTGCCTCCCTAACCGCCCTCTTTGCCTCCCTATTTTTCAGTAAACATTACCCCTATTCTTCTTCCCCGTGCTTCTCTTTATACTTGTAGAATGACTTTTTCTTGGCCTATACTGCTTCCCTGACCCTTGGCAAGAACCATAACAGTCTCTTGAACCTGTTTTTTTTTTTGGGGGGTGGGGGTTATTATTGTCATGCATAGAAACATAGAATTTGATGGCAGATAAGGACCGCTTGGCCCACCCAGTCTGCCCATTTCCCTACCTAATGGATAAGCTGCAGATCCTAGCTAACCAACAGCCTACTTCTTCCAACCTCCACCCCCTAGAATTGCCTTATGTCTGTCCCATGCATTCTTGAATTCCACCACTGTTTTTGACTCCACAACCTCCTCAGGAAGGCTGTTCCATGCATCCACAACCCTCTCAGTGAAAAAATACTTCCTCACATTACCTCTGAGCCGTCCCCACTCTAGCTTCAAATTGTGCCCCCTTGTTCTTGCACACCTCTTTTTCTGAAAGATGTTACCCTCTTGGACTTTGTTGATTCCCTTGAGGTTTTTGAAAGTTTTTATCATGTCCTCCCCAAGGCTATACATATTAAGATCCTTAAGTCTCTCTTGATAAGTCTTCTGGTGCAGACCCTGCACCATTTTAGTTGCCCTCCTCTGGACTGCCTCCATCATGTCAATGTCTTTGCGGAGACTGGGTCTCCAGAACTGCACGCAGTACTCCAGATGGGGGTCTCACCAGCTGTCTGTACAGAGGGATAACAACTTCCTGTTTTCTACTGGTGATGCCTCTCCCTATGCATCCCAGTATCCCACCAGCCCTACTTACTGCCCTTTCACATCGCTTACTCACCTTTAGGTTATCTGATATGACTACCCCCAGGTCCCTTTCCATTGTTGTTGTTGTTAGTATCTCACCCCACATTGTGTACTCTTCCCCTGGGTTTTTGTTTCCCAGGTGCATTACTTTGAACTTCTTAGCATTGAATCTAAGCTGCCATACATTTGGTCATTCCGCCAACCTTGCCAAGTCCCTTCTCATCCTTTCCACCCCACCTTGTGTATCAGCTCTTTTGCAGATCTTTGTGTCATCTGCAAAGAGACATACTTTTCCTTCCAGTCCCTCTGCAATGTCACTTATAAAGACATTAAAGAGGACCGGTCCTAGTACTGAACCCTCCGATACGCCACTAGTAACCCCCCTTTCTTCAGAGTGGACTCCGTTTACTATTACCCTCTGTGTCCTGTTCTCCAGCAAATTCTTTACCCAGTTTACCATATTGGGACCCACTCCCAAGCTGGGATACATACCTTAGATGCCTTGGGAATGGCCCCCTTAATTGTGCCCCATCTCTCATTCACCCCACCTATGTCATACACCCCTACTAAGTTATCCCTGACCAGCTCCCTCAGCCTGTTGAAGTCTGCCCTTCTAAAATTAAGGATAGCAGCTCTTTGCTCGCACCACTACCTCCCACCGTTCTCCCAGTCCTGTGTAAATCCCCAGGAAGGCACTGGACCATTCCCCTCCATCCAACCCCACCCACCACCTCTCTACTCCCCTTATCATCAGTCCCTGACCACTAAGTTTCTCCTGGTTGACTTGCTCCCCTTGTGTGCCATCATAATGTCCTGCCCTTTTCCATCGACTGACTTGGGTCCCCCCAACAAAGTATGGTGCCTGAACCTCCTCTAGGGGTGTGAAGTGATTCACTGTCTCTGTGGTGAGGGGCTGAACAACCTACTTATGGCTACCCCTCCCCCCTCCCTCCCACCACTCTCCAATCCCTAGAAAAGTGGACCTCTGAGGGAGTGGGGATGTGGGAGTGGGCCCCGGTTGAGCTGGTAATGCAGCTGAGATATTTCTACCCATGTTGCCACTAGCTGAGCCTGGAGCTCTGCCGTGGACTTGCAGATAGGGCAGTGCCCACTCCTCCAGAGCATATCCCTAGAGAAGAGCACCCCACAGCTACCACAACTAACTTCCCACCCTCTGAACCCCATCCACTTACAGACCTGTACCAAAAAGATGACTAAATTAACTTGTAGTACTCAGCCAGATAGGATGCAGCTGTGAGGCTCAGCTATAGTACAGAAAACAGGAATAAAAACGACCTCGTTGTGCTCACTCGTATAGGGTGCAGCTTTAGGCTAAGTTATAGCACAGAAAGCAGGAGTAAAACGGACCTAGTAGTGCTCACCAAGATATAGTGAAGCAGAAAAATTTAACTATAACAAATATTGTTATATGACTGCGTATGAAAGGTCCAAATTCAGACCTGAAAAAAGGATTATTCTATCAGTTTAATAAATATTTCTGCAATCATGTTCTGTAGATACAGTATCTTTTGGACATCATTTATGCTTCAATAACCACAAATAATATATTGGGGGAGGAACAAGCAGGCTCCCATGCCAAATATTGCACAATAGATAATTGCTTGTTTCACATTATATGGCACATAAATATGTTGGGATTAAGAAAGCTTGCTTGATTGTAGCATTTGTTGACTTTAACTTAGCAGTTGATTTGGTATCCAGAGAGATATTATGAAAAATGTTTGAGGACCAAGCAAGAGAACCCAATTTCATTGAGCTAAGAAAACATATTATGCTGGTACCTGGGTTCAAGTAAGAGAAGTCTCATCACATCCTACATTTATATGTAATGTAAGCTCCCCAATGGGCTTACCTGTTATGGCTGTGGCCCTCCACATCCCTGCTAGTGTCCTGACAGTGGCTCTGGGTGGACTCCGGACCCGGTGGTCCTCCGGTTGGTTGTCTTCCCAACCGCAAACCACCAAAATCCATGTCTTGGCCCCCTGTATAGATGGGGCCAAGGTCTGATTGCTGTTTTGTGCCTCCAGGCGCATGGGGGGAATTAGTTTCAGTCCCAGGGAGCTGCCGAGGGGACTGGGACCGCAAATGTAAATAAAGATGGTGCCCTGTGCTTTACTGGGCATGTGCAGACAGCCGAGGATTAAATTTCAAAAGGAGCCATGCTCCATTTGTGGGTTCGGCCATGCAGCCGCTATTAAAGTATGTCTTAAGCCCCAGAGAAAGCAGGGGAGCAGGAGACCGATTGAAATCAACACCAGAAAGCCTCTGGTTTAGTGGGGAACTGTGTTCAGCTCTTTTTAAGGGCATATGTATTGATATTTCCAAACTAGACTGTTTGGGGCTAACGAATGACAAGATGGCAGCCCCCATAGAACTACAGAAGGCAGGGGGCTGCTGGAAAATGATAAAGGTAGGGAAAATTGCTCAGGAACGCTGCAGCCAATCAGTGGAAGGCTGACAGAAGGTTATAAATAGGATTGGTTTGCAGCCTAAAGGGGGAGTCATCGAGAGAACTGGAGTGTGTGGGTGTGGGAGAAAGACTGCTGTGGACTCTTGAGCTCAAGTCATGCACCTGTGCTCTCAGTGGTTTTAGCCACAGATTTCTCCAAGAAACCACAAGTTGTGCTGCAGGAGGAATAGAGACTGGGCTGTGCTAACTGATATGCGAGAGTTTTGCTTCCTATTGGACCAAAGGTTGGGAGCTATATTTTGAAACCTGAAAAGACAAGTAACCTCCCAGAAACAGACTGAGCTGCTGTGTTCCCCCGAGTACGGGTAATTGTTGGTGAGTGCAAATTCCAGCAAGGGGAGAGCCTGCAGAGTGCCATGCCAAGCGACTGTGAGAGGGCCCAGCAGCGCTGTGAAAAGAGACACTCACAGGGCGAGTACTGTTTAAGAGACCGTGGGAAAGCCCAGCTGTAACCAGATGCCAGGGTGTACAACAGAGGGGTCTAGGGCAACAGTTCTCAAACTTTTTCATAGTGAGCCTCCCCTAAGCCATGGAAAAGATCTTGAGCCTCCCCCAAAATACTGAAATATTTTGGGGCATTCCCATAGAAAATAGCCTACTTTTCACAGTATATCAGGAATAAATTGAAACCTCTTTGCATAGCTGGCTCTCATGTTATTAAGCTTATTGTAACCCACCCCCCACCCCCAAAAACAGGACAAGCTACTTGCTCCAATATTTTGATTCTCGAACACTGTTACCCCTTGCTGCCATACCTTCATGGGTTAGACTGTGTTTTCTGTCCCTCCCCCAACTGGAATAACAATCCTGCCAACCTCTCCCTCTCCCCCTGCTCTTAAGTGACTTCTCAGGGATCATTTTGCTCCCTCCTGCTCTTATTCCTAGTGCCTGTATGGTTGACCCTTGTATTTGTACAGTTCTGCTGCCACTCTAATTGATCAGTTGTTCCTCGCATTGTTAGTTCATTGTTCTTCATTTGTTTGCATGTTTATTCATTTTGTATTGCTTAAGTGTTTTGCAATTACATTTTGAATTGTATTCTCTCACTACCCTTCCCTGGGTACACCTGAAATAAGCCATGGCTCAGTGTAAAGTACCTTCCCTGGTCACAGACTTGTGAATAAATACATAAATTCACCTACTGTTATCCTCTTTCAGTTTACCTTGTCCCTTCACACAAAATCTTTAAAGTTCAAAATTGAACTATAACACTTTTTCAAGACTTGTTTGAGCCTCCCCTGGAACAGGCTGGGGCCTCCCCAAGGAGGCTGGCCTCACCATTTGAGAACCCATGGTCTAGGGGACCACGTCTATCAGTTCCCAGACTGAAGAAGAGGAAGAAGACCAGTGGAGGAAGATGTCGACAGACCTGCCTGGTGAAAACTGTCTACAAAGGCCTCCAGGTGAAGATGACAAGGCCAGACATGCAAAGACCAGTGCTCTTCATTTTCTTCAGTCATCCAGATCTGCGACCTTGTGGTGCACCACCATCTGGAAACCTCCATGGTACCATGCAACTGCCATTTTGACTGCAACTCAGCTGGCTGAAAATCCTCTTTGTGAACTTCAGAACTGTAAGTACCCCAAGCTGCGACTTTGTGGCGTCTTTATTAGCTAGCTAGCTAGTTAGGTTACAGGGGGTCAGTTCCGGGCTGGACTGTGTCAGTTACCAAGCTGTGCCCAGGCAGAAAGTTCAACCCTGAAATTGGTTAAAAGTTGTTTGGACCCCAACAAAAAAACCCAGGCCTGCATCACCTCCCCGGTGAAGTACCCACCGCATCAAGGGACAACTTTGAGAACACCCTACAGTGGGAGGGGGGTTTACCTTGTGAGGTATCAGTGATTTGCCAAAGTGTTGTACTTCTTGATATTTTCCCTTTTCTCCCCTCCCTTGATAAATAATTTCATTATTTACATGTTAACTATTGTTGCTGTGACTAATTGCAATAGAGTTACTGGTGGTGGTGGGGGGGTTGTTATTGTGTGGGGAAAGTGTTCTGAGGGGTAGCTTACATATTTTTCTGGGGGGGTGGTAACCTGTTTTTGTCCACAGGTATCCCCTGCCACTTACCCCAGGTGGAGGCACTGCGCCATACTTGCTGACCACTGTGGAACCCTGGTTGACCCCCTTGGAGGTGTGTATAGAGTTGACCCGAGGACCCGGAGCAGCCTAGCTGAGTCAAAGGGCTGTCACAGTAAAAAACAGGTTTTGTTTTCAGATTCAATTTAGAAATTAGGATTTTACTGCAATTCTGAAAATTCTAAATCCAAAAATCAGGTCAGAATTTGACAAACCCTATTCTGTTCAGTGGATTCTGAGCAACCGTAGTATATTGAGAAGCTGATTCTGACTCTGTGCACATTCCTACTAGTGGTTAAAAGACAGACTCATTAATTGGAAGATCCCAGTTCAAATTCCAGTACTTACTGTATGACCTTGAACAACTCATTGAACCCCCCACCCACCCATGCATAGCCAGTTTTAGGCACCAGCGAACCATGCAGTCCTTGTGGCTCCACTGCTTATGTGGGGCCTCCAACCAGAGTAGTTTACCATATTAATTTTTTAACTTTTTTAATCTTATTATCATCTTAAAAAAGCAATAAAGGTCTGCATAGCTCTTTCTGATGTGGCATCATGATGTCATGAAATGCCTCACCTAGCTATGATCCAGCAAATAAGAGGCAGATGGGCAAAAATGGATGGGATGAGAAGAACAGCCCCAAGGACTAACACTGCTGTCTCCCCTAAAACATTTAAATATATCACTAGTTGTACTGAGAATAAAATAAAATGGTGCACGTGTGGGCTACAGTCAAAACACATGGGGTGAAGGTAGGCCAAGTAGGGGGGGGGCCCAGACTTCACTCATCCCTGTTGGGGGCCCCTCAAAACCCTAAAGCCAGCCCTTCCCTCGTGCTTCAGTCACTCCATCTGTAAAACCGTTTGCATCTTAGCTGGGCTGTATCCTGGATAAGTATGTGTCAGGACGTATCTGGAGACGAGTAATTACTGCTCATTCTTACCTGCCTGGTGAAACGTTTGAATAAATAAATTTGAATTAAATAAGTGAAAAAGAAAGAAATGCTGCATAGTAATGTATGACCAAAATTATTGTGTGAAATGCCGAAGTAAATCTAGAGCTCTTCAGGAATCAGATTTGTAACAATTCTCAATAGCAGGGCAAGAGAAAAGCAAACTTGTCCTACTCTGCTATTTTCAGTGATCACAGCTAGATTTAGAAACTCGTCTCTTCAGTCTTCCTTACCATGAATATTACTAAGTTGAGTATCAGTAGCTCATGAATATTAATTACATGATTAAACTCCATGAGGAACTGCAGTAGGTCAGGAAATGTTTCAACAGGAAGTAGTTTGAGCCGGAACAAAGCTGAACAGCACACCCGGTAGCAGTTACAGTGGAGGAAGATTTTCTTTCCTGCAAACTTTTCAGTCTGGTTCTCCATTCATTTTGAAGTTTGTTCGTTTTCTCATTTAAATAGGAGTGATATTTTTTAACTGAATGATACTGCTGCAGTGAAAAAGGAGACTAAAGAGGTGAGTATGTACTGAGAGAGAAATGGTGAATGTGAGTTACAGTATGTACAGGGACATCAGTTTCTAATTAGGCTGCAGTCCTTCCGATTCTTTTAATCAGACTGCATTTTATGCTTCAGAATAGAAATATGAAGTTATTTAAATAGGCTAATTTGTAGACCTCTTCTTAAAAAAGTCCAGGTATGTTAATGTTAGTATTAGTTATATATCCTTCAGTCTTTATACTTCTGTTAGTTTTCCTTTTACTCACAAAAGAAACGGAATGCCCTTGTTTATCTTTGCAGTTCTGGTACTAGAAACATGAGCTTGGAAAACTTAAAGACACAGTTTAAAGCAAATAAAGCACATGCAAGTGGTGAACATTTTTACCTATACCTTGTATGCTGTTTTAGATTGTCCCCTTTTAAAGGGCACCATTTTTGGTGCTTCCGTCATGTGCCTTACCCTGCCTGGACCTAAACAGTCCACATCGTTGAGATTTTTCTGACCTGCAGATTATGAAGGGGAAGAGATCATAATCTTGGCTTGCAGTAGCCGGCCTCCAGATCCCTACCGCTTGGTACCACTACCTGAAAGCTCATACCCTATGCCTGCCCAGTGCTCTAATGTTGTTTTTGACATAGTTGTTTGTAGAGCGCGGGAGCGCACTATATTGAAATTAATTTTAGAAGTCCAGTGGGGTCAATTCAGAACAACTGCTCAAGTATCAAGGCTCTTGTTAATTGAGGGGTAGCTTTGAATTAATCCCAGTGGACTTCTAAAATATAGCAAGAAAACAGTTTAAAACTCACCCACTTTCATTTTAATGTAGTTTACCCCCACACTCTACAAGCAACAACGGCAAAGGTCAACAGAGCACGGGAGCGGAGCTTTGAGTTAAAGGTACCAGGAAGGGGGAAGGGACCTGGCCCGAGCCAAGAATTATGATCCTGTCCCCTTCACAATCTGCAGTTTAGAAAATCTCAGGCTATGGACTGTTTAAGGTAAGGCAGTAATGGGGGCTCAAGGACTTTTTAAAAATGAGCACGAGTTGCTCTTTACTTTCTTGTGCAATACCTTTTTTCCCCATTTCAGGTCTGCTTTAGCACTATTTCTGACATTTGAAATAATAAAAGGAGCGCTGCTTTTAATATGGATCACGTTCAGGTTTTCAGCAATGTGTTTATTATGTATAACAAGAAGTAAGGAAGGACTGTACACTTTGAGAATACAGCTCCAGGTTTAAGGAGGTTGACAATGCCTCTCACCCTCCAGTGTCATATAAACAAAGAATCTGATGGCAGATAAGGGCCTCTTGGCCTACCCTCTCTGCCCAATTTGTTTATTTATTTTTATTTCTTTTCTTTTCTTTTCTTTTCTTGGGAGGCAGTATAGCGCAGTGGTCTAAGGCTCTGAGCTGCAAATCTGGTGACATCTAGCAGACCAGACCTGGGTTTGAATCCCACAGCTTCCACTTGCAAACTGTGTGACCCTGAGCAAGTCACTTAACTTCCTTGTGCTCCCAGGTCACACCTGGAAACAAGCTCCGGCTTAGTGTGCCTTTCCTGGTTAAACAATTTCCCCTTCCCCCTGTAGACCCACTTGATCTACGGTGCTGTATCTCCTCTCTTCCCCCCACTTCCTTACCCCTATGATTCCCTTATGCCTATCACAGACATTGTTCAACTCCACCACTGTTTTTGCCCACTACCTCAGCTGGAGGACTGTTCCAGGAACTCACCACTCCTTCTGTGAAGAAATAGTTCCTCACATCCCTCCTAAACCTACCCCCTCCTGCTTCATAGCATGTCCCCTTATTCTAGAGCACCTGGTTTTCTGAAAAATACTCCCTTCCTGTACATTATTAACTGCGTGAGGTATTTAAAGGTCTCTGTCATATCCCCTCTCTCCCTCCTGTCCAAAATGGGACTGTGTGTGCCTATGTGGAGGCATGGCTGTGTTTGCTGGGGTGAATTTTACAAGCATTATAACTTTTGAAAATAGAAGAAAAAAACAGAATTATGTATAGCCACTAACCGTGGGACAGGTGAGCTATACAATTTGTCTGGGGGAGCGGGGACTAGAAGCCTGCTCTTTAAAACCCAGCTGCCATACCTTTGACCATTCCTCCAGTTTTTTTTCAGATTTCTGCCCATCCCCCCTTCCCCCACCAAGTGTCCCCCATGTTGCAGATCTTGGTCTCATCTGTAAAGAAGCAGACCGTCTCTGCCAGCTCCTCTGCTGTGTTGCTAACCCCTGAGGTACCCCAACGGTCACCTTCCCTTCCCTTCCTCGGAATGAACTTTGTTTTACCACCACGCTCTGTCTTACATCCCCTAACCAGTTTCTTACCCAAGTTACCACCTTGTTGCCCACCCCCAAGCTACCCAGCTGGCTTGCCAGTCTACTGTATGGAATGGTGTTGAAAGCCTTGCTAAAATCCAGATAGGCCATGTCCACCGCTCCAGCCTGATCTAACGCCTTGGTCATCCAGTCAAAGAAATCTATCAGATTTGTTTGGCATGACCCCTTCCCCAATCCTGTAACCTGTTGGAATCCAGATATTCCACAATCCTGTCATTTAGTAGTGTTTCCATTAATTTACCACGACCGGTGTTGGGCTGACAGGCCTATAATTGCTCGCCAGTTCCCTGCTACCACTTCTGTGAAGTGGGACCACATCTGCCCTTTTCCAGTTCACCGGGACCATAACGGTCTCCAGTGATCTATTAAATAGGTCTGTCAGAGGTGCCACTAGTATTTCCCTGAGCTCCCTCACCACTCTTGGATGCACTCCATCTAGCCCCATAGCTTTGTCCACCTTCAGGTTAGTGAGTTCTTTCCTGACTCTCTCCTCGGAGAAAGGACTAGTGTCCACTTTCCTCCCATCCAGGCTCCTGACATGAGTCGTGACTTATCACCTTGTTAAACCCTTTGATGGAATTATTTCGATCATAAACCAGTCCTTCCCTCTCATGGATTCTGTTTTTAATCATTAAATAACAAGGATGGTACAGGACTCGGTGATGACACTGGTGAGAGATAGGGTTGTGTGGAAATGGGTGGAATTCAAAAGTTTGCTACAACTTTACATTAAGTCAGTGCTGCCTAGAAAACAGTCTGCAGATTCTGCCTTATGAAAATTTGGTTTCACCAGCAGACTTAAAAATTGTCACATCTTTCCACAATACTGTCAGTATAGTTGCACAATTTATTTCTGCAGTTCCTTTATTGGAATAGATAATTATTGATTTTTACCCTGGGGCCCCACTGGTGTGTGGTGCAGCTTTACTACGGGGGTCTGGATGTTCAGTTAAACTTGGGGGTTTGCCTTTGGTCTTAGAATAGATGATGGAGGACTGAGGTGTTAGGAGACCCTGCATGCAAAATTCTCTAACTTCCATTTTACTGCTTCTCAGTGATCCTGCTGTCCTCGCTGGCCTAGCAGTGTGCCAGCACCTGGCTTCAAAGATGTTATAGATGACTATGTAGTCCTATTGTCTTGCATAGATGTCCAGTTTGTCAGTTATGTTAACACTTTGCCCTGTATGTACTGCATTCCTATTGTACTGTGGTGTGTCACCTACATGGCTTGGGTAATGCCTGCGAATGGGTCCTGCTATCAGCATGCTTACCTGGTGAACAACTAAATAAATAAAATAGCATTGAAACATGAGCCATGATATTCGAAGGGTAGTGCGCATGTGGACATGGTTAGTATGGGCGCTAACCTGGGTTTGTGTGAGAGCTCCCAGCCATGTCATATTCAGAGGCCCTAGGAGTGCCCGTCAAACCTGGCAGTGCCAAAGTGCTGACATACCACTGGGCCCATGCAAATGAGGGGGTACCCTCATGCATACTGACGCAGTGGTATATTCAAAGGTTTGCAGTGACGGTAAACAGCTCTCTAAGGGACCTTATTTACTACCTCCGAAAACCACGTCTAAACAAGTTGATAAGTCCGCGCCCACACTGCCCTCAAAGGCAGGGTGGCTGTACTGCAGCTGTCTGCCTCCATACCTCCACCCCTGTTCAAGTTCCATTAAACATTCCCTGGTATCCTGTGCTTCCCCCCTTCCCGATTGCTTGTTTTAATGTTGCATAAGTATGCTCTGGTGTCCATTGGTTTCCCCCACACCCCAATCACCCATTTCAACTTCTATAGGTGTGTCCCATGTCCCCCCAATTGCCCATTTCATCTTGTTTAAGCAGGTCTAAGTGTCCAGTGGGTTCTTTCACCCCCAATCACCTGTTTTAACTTGTACAAGTATGCCCACGTGGCGTTTTGGTCCTCCCACCCCTGATAGCTCTTCAAAGCTGTTCTTCTAATTTCATGGTGGCATAGTGGTCCCCCGATTGCCTATTTGCATAGTTTACACAGTGTATATAGATAGATTTGTAACTATATTTGCAAAAACTCTATTAATGCACTATTTAGGGTTAAGACTACAGTGACAAAAGTAGGGAAATGTGATTCTAGTATTTCCGGTCCTAAACCCCCCACACCTGAAGCCAATCGGGGTGGAGTCTTACTTGGGGTTGTCAGCCCTAAAGCTCAACCCATTGTATACACTCCTGAAGCATACACACCTGTGTCCATCACATCTGAGCTTTCTTGCTACCGCAGAGGGGTGAGCCTTAGGGTTGACAACCCCAAGGAAGACATCATCCCTGATTTGCTTCAGGTGTGTGTGTGTGTGGGGGTACATTTCCCTACTTTTGTCACTATAGTCTTAACCCTAAATGGTGCATTAACAGAGTTTTTGTAAAGAATTTCCTTACTTTTGAGACAGTTTAATCGTATCCTTATTTGCCTGTGGCTCCCATCCCTCCATAGATCTGTGCATATACGTTCATTTCCATTTGTAGGACGACAACCGAATTGTCAACATAGCCTTATTACCCCACTTCATGTATGTGGTACTCAACATTTTCAAATCCCCGTCGAAACCGGATTCTGCACCCCAACAATGTCATTCCGTGCCACAGCCACAAACAGACATTTTGGCCAAGATTTGAAAAATGACAGCTGTCACGTTCATGTGGTAGTGTAAAGAAATAGCTATGTTGAAAATTTGGGGTTAAAATAATTAAAATTAAGAAAGTAATGAGTGAGTATAGTAAAATGTCAACATATGCACATAACTCTGCCATTTTTAATTTTTTTCTTTATTTATTTTGAAAGTTGGATTTACAACCTTTGAGTCAGGGACTCATTTACAAAGGCACCTCGTCGCAGGGAGGGTAGATGTGGTTACAGTGTGAGTTTTTAACCTTATGTTTATCGTCCTACCTGCACCATCACTCTACTCTTTCAGACCCCCACAAGTAGCCTTCCAAAACGTCCCATGGTGCCTGCCCCCAAGAGTCTGCTCCTAGAGTGTCCATCCGCTCAGAAAGCCCTCAGGTAACCCGGTATACCCCCCGGGCGGGGTTGGGGAAGGTCTCCCCAGACCTTTCCCCCACACAACGGTAGAGAGAATGGTCCACATTGGAGTCTGCCCCAGTGAGCACTGGTGACGTGATCCGGCTTCAGAGTCGTCATCACCTAGGAGTGACAGGCTCCATTTCATCTTTTTCTGGTGAGCTCCCTAGATGTCGGCGTGCAGTCAATGAGCTAGGAGGCGCGCTGAGACGTGCCTCCCGCTCCGCCCCCTGCCAACATCCACCCAATACCTTTGCTGCTACTCCGACGTACCGCACCTGCCATGGGCTCCCGTGGATGGCGGTATTGTGGAGGGGGCCTGCAGAGAACCCCCCTTCCCCAGAGAAGGAGAGCAGCCGTTGGGCGCTCCATTCTTCTCCGGCGCCCCGGGCTCATTCCCAAACCCGGGTCAGCGGCATGGTGCAAGGTGTGACATCCAGCGCCTCAACCCTCAGTGCCACCGGGCCCATTTTTACATATTTTGACCTCAGATTTTCAATATTGCCGTCTTATGAACCAAAATCATGAACAATGGCAGTGAAAATTTTCAAATCCTGCCTGAAAGGTGATTTTGCTAAGTGACTGAAAAATCGCCTTTCAGGCTGGATTTGGATTTGTGGAATTTCACCAACATTATTCATGAGATGGGGTGTCAAAAAGGCCATGTTCTAAATTTGGTGTAAAAATGGCAAAGTTGTGCATTAAAGTTGAAAACTCCATAGAAATACATTGAACAGCACTAACCTTACTTTTTCATGTAGCAGTTGGTGTTTCCAGCAGCAAGACATGTCTTCCATCAGAAAATGGATCGTCACCCTGGGACCTGTTCAGAGTGTGGGTGTGTGCTAAGTGGGAGGTTAGGTGGGGGGGGTAGTACCGGTGAGGGACTGTTTTCTTTTTTACAGGTGTTAAGAAAAAAAAAGACATTGAGGGACCGTTTTCTTCATTTTAGAAAGGATTGCAATGGGAGTGGTGGGGGCTGCCACTAGACACCAGGGAAATAAGAAATCTGAACAGGGACAGTGATCGGAGGGTGAGGGGTGCCGCTAGACACCAGGGAAAAATACAGCAAGTACAGGGGCGACATAGGAGGGTGGGTGGTTCCACTAGACACCAGAGAAACATTAAATATTTATGGGGATGAGGGTTGGAGGGTGTTGGGGGTGAAACTAGACACCAGGAAAATATTAAACATTATGGGTACTGTGATCAGAGGGTGGGGGGTTCCACTAGACATCAGGGAAAGATTTTATAATTACAGAGATGGTGATCAGTGGGTGGGGGGGCACCACTAGACAACAGGGAAAGATGAAATAATGACGTGGACAGAGATCAGAGGGTGAGGGTGCCACTAGACTCCACTGAAAAATTAAATAATTAAAGGGACGGTGATCAGAGGATGGGGGGCACCCCCAGTCATCAGGGAAAGATTATATAAATACAGGAACTGCGATTAATACAAAACGTTTCGTATGATATTTTTGTTCATAGAAAAAGTTTCACATCAGAAGTGAGTCACGAAAAAGGTGTTAAATTGCTTAAAAAAAAAAAAAATTTCCAGGTCATTTCTCCAACAGTAAAGTGCAGAATCAACTTAACAGAGCCCCTATGAGCAAGATAGATGTGTTGGTCTGTCAGCAGGATGTAATTTAGCGGGTTTTGAATTTTTTTTTTTTTTTTTTAGCGAAAAAACTAAAAACAAGATGGCAGCAAATGAAAAAGGATTTTTCCCTCAAGAAAAAGGAATTGGCCCCATATGAAAAAGAATTATTTTGTCATTTCATACAGCTGTTTTGAAGTCCTTACTGGGTATGCTCAGAACCCAAAATTTTAAAATTTTATAACTTTGGAACAGATTAATAGTTTTTCACCAAACCTACAAAAGGCACATCTGTGGGCCAAATCCTTTCTACCCCGGAAATTGCAGACCAAAATTCCAAACTGTCTGGGTGCTACAGATGTCACCAAAACAACTCCCCCCCCTGAAAATTCACTTTTTGCACTATCCAGATCTCAGAATTTACACATCCGACTGAAACTAAACTTGGCACATCCAGAGATGCGGCGGCGCCGCACTCTCTCACTAAATGGAGTCACGCACTGTCCACCATGTTTGAGGACCGTGGACTTTTCCGAAGTTAAATAAAGTAATTTAACATGTGAGAAAAAATTTCTTTTATAGCAGAAAAGCTTAACCGGAGGGTAAAGCTTTGGGGTGGGGTACTGCTGAAAAAGACAGCTTTCCTTTAACATTAAATACCCTACTCAACTCTAAATATAGTGGCGATGTTGCACCACTATAAAATAGATATATGAATTTTCCCTATACAAAAAGCCATTGTTTATCTATATACCTGTCAATTAAAACTATGTATACTGCACTTACTCATTATTTATTCTGTACATATATAGATAAGTAATAAGCCTCAACAGGGTGTACATTATAGGATTTTATAACATGTATAAGAAAAATCCTGTGCTATGATTGGCTGAAACACCAGTACAGTCGTGTAATTATCTGCCCATAATTACATGCCTGCATTTCTTTCAAGGTGTTAACCACTTCACAGCACAAACCCTGATCTGACGCTCATACTGTTAAAGCCACACAGAGCGCTGCTGGGGCAAGTCGCTTTCAGCATTGAAGTCATAGTGGCACTTGAGTGTTAATGAATGAAAGCTCACAGTGGCAGCCACTGTGCGGTAACCCACGTGGAAATCACTGCTCCAGCATGTTGCTGTTGTCTCTCGTGGTGATCGAGGGAAACATTGCTGGAACCTTGAGCTCCTTGAGAGAGACGCTTTTTTTTTTTTTTTCTAGTTTTACAGCACATTTCCCATAAAATAAGTTACTGTAACTTTTTATAATATAAGAAAAATCAGTTACTGTGATTTTTTTTCTGACACGTTATAAGAGCTATAAGGTCACAAAAGAGTGTGTAAAAGGTCACGATAGGGTGTGTGATTATGGGTCAATAATCACAAGCCTCTCTTGGGTGTTTAAAGGCACTCTGTGGAAGCGCTTTGTGCCTAACAACACCCTTGAGAGGTGCATGATTATTGACCCATAATCACACACCCTGTCATGCCTTACTGCACTTTTAACCCATGCCTCAGAGGTGAAGTAAGGCACAAGGCTGAAGGCTGAATGTTCCTACACTCCTGGGATGAAACATTTAAGGTAGAAGCAGTCTGTGCCATGGGAGTACCTTTTGAAGGTTTTGTGAAAAAATATTAATTGGTTCCAAAGTTATAAGGATTTAAATAGCTGCTGACACCTCAATTAAATCTTTGAAAACATAACATTTAGGTACACTTCAGCTTGCATTCCATATGTTCTATAGATTTCTCCTCCCTTTTGTTTATTATTGAGGAAATGTGCATTAATACAAGATCTTTATCCCTTAGAGTTCATCTATCTCTGTAACTTACTCCCTACTTCAAGTAATAATCCTCAGTTGTGACATCACAATTCGTTGCCATAGGAGTAACAAGGAGTGCATTATTACCTCAGGAAGGGATTAAGCGACAAGAGTAGATGTTGAGGGCAAGGATCCTGTTTTCAATTACATGACCTCAGTAATAAATAATGGGAGAAGAAATACAGAACTAATGTGAAATACAAGCTGAACTTTATCTAAATATTATGTTTTGTTAAAGTTCTCCTGAAGGAGCCAGCTGCTCTTTAAGGATTTTGTTTCTGAGCATGCTCAGTGGGGCTTTTGTATAACCCTCGAATATGACAAACATTTTCGTGTCATGAGAGCATTTTGCTTTCATGTCACTTATCTCTCATAACAGAGAAAATATTTTTTTGTGTTGTAAAGGCTGCCAGCTTTTTTTTTTTTTTTTTAACTAAAAATCATGGAAAACACATAAAAATGCTATATTTTACGAAAACAAATACCTGAGCCTAGCTGAACGGCACTTTGTGGTGTTTTGTTTTTAATTAGTGCCAGAAATACATTATCTGGGCACCCAAAAATCGTGGGTGTCAAGCTTAGCAAGAGGAGCCATTTTTTGTATTGTGAGACGAGAATTCCCCTGTCACATACAAAGTGGTGTGATAGGGGAATTTTATTTATTTATTTATTTTTTTTTTTTTAGCTCACACTGAAACAAATTTATTTCCATAATCCTACCCCCTCCCAGCACAGCAAACCCAGGCTGAACTACAATATAATACAAATTATATTGTACAAATTTCCCCCTGCTCCTCCCTACTCTGTTCCTCTCCTGCCCTTTACTCATCCTTTACCATGCTTCGTGAAATCACCTTTCGAGCTGGATTTGAACATTTTTAACCTACCGGGTTCATGAGGTGGGGTCATCAGAAGATTATGCTGAAAATTTGGTGGAAAAACAGAGTAAAATTATTAAGTTATGGGTGAACGTCACAGGAAATATTTCAACATTCACTCGTAACTTCGCTAATTTTCAATATTGTTTCACCAAACGTTCAACATGTCTTTTTTTTTTTGCAGCTCTGTCTCATGAACAAAGCAGGTGACATTTTTCAAATCCTGGCCAAAAGGTGATCTTGCAGTTGCTCCATGAAATCACATTTTGTGCGGGATTCAAAAATTTTCCCCTACTGGGTTTATGACATGGGGTCATAAGGAACATTATGTTTAAAATATTTATTTATTTCAAAAGTTTCACCAGGAAAGGCATACCGAGCTGAACCGCTCATTTCCAGATGTGTTGGGTGGGGGGGTGTAGAGGAGGGCAATGAGTAACAATCAGAACCATAATTACTTAACAGGTAGAGTGAAAACTAAGCGTCAAATACTAAGCTGTAATCGGTAGGCAGTTTATGCATATTTATGCAGTTAATACAAGGAAAGGGAGAGAATGCAATCCATTGGGTATAGAGGAGATACAGTAAAAGTACTAAGTGCAATTTTTATAAGGAACGAGGCAGAGAAGCCATCCAGTTGGTTTCAAAGGAAAATATAGTTCAGAAGTGCAGAGGTAGTGAGTAGTGGAACAAGGACAGGTATCTGGTGCAATTGCAGGAGTGAGAAGTGAAATTGTGGAGAAGAGCAGAGAGTGAATATTTGGAAGAGACAGAGCAGATGTTTAGGTGGAGAGAATTTCATAGCTTGGGGAAGTGGTAGGAGAAAGCAGCCTGGCCAGCTAGGGATTTCCTTGAAGGGAGGGCAAGGGAGCGATAGCCAGGGTTGCAAAGGGAGTAAGAGGAAAGTGGGGGGGAGGGAAATGAAAAAAGGTAAGATAAGAGGAGAGAGAGCCCAGCCAGAATTTAAAAAAAAAAGGAGGCACAATGAGCGAGGCATCTGGCTTTAAGGGAGGGAAGGGAGAGGGAGGAATAAAGGGAGCAATGGTGGGTGCAGGGCAGACAGCCCAAAGCAAAGCGACCAAAGGTGTGAAAGAAGGAGTCCAGTCTGGCTAGGGTGGACATAGGAGCAGCACTGTAGACAATGTCACCATGGTCAAAGATGGGGAGAATCATCTTTTGGACAGTGGCTGGATGAGCAGGGAGAAGAATGCAACCTGCAACGCACCAAGTTTAGGGTGATGTTTTTTGTGGAGGGCATCCACATGCACTGAAGAGTCGAGGTGCCGGTCAAGCCAGACCCCGAGGTACTTAAATGAGGGAACATCAGGTGTGGAACGAGGGGAGGGTAGTAAGCCTAGTGAGCCTTGACTAGTACGAAAGGTCATAGAAACCATTTTCTTGGCACTGAGGGATGGCTGATTTGACCAGAACCAGTGCTGAAAGTTGTTGAAGTCCAGCTGGAGCCTGGCCGTCAGATCGGTGAGGGAGGAACCAGAAGCAAATAGTATGGTATCATCTGTGTACAGGTGGATGGACGCAGAGGAGCAGGCAGTGGGGAGGTCATTCAGGGAGACTGAAAAGAGTATTCCACCAAGGATAGACCCTTTGGGGACACCAGTGCTGATAGGAATTGGGGGGGGGTTAAGGATTCTCCAATTCTAACAGATTGCGTCCTACCCTTAGTGTAGGAGCAGAACCAGTTAGTTGCAGAGTCGGAGAGCCCCGCTGCAATGAGTTTGTCAAGGAGAAGGGGGTGGGATGTGGTGTCGAAGGCTTTGGCCAAGTCGACAAAGATGGTGGCGGTGGTAGGGCCCTGATCCATGCCTGAGAGAATGGAGTCATTAAGCTGGAGGAGGTGGAGTGGGATTTACAGAAGCCAGACTGGAAAGTGGTGAAAAAGGAGAAAGAATCAAGGAAAGGTGAGAGCTAAGACAGCATAAGGTGTTCTTGTAATTTAACTAAGGTGAGGAGTATGGAGATATGGTGGTAGTTGCCAGGGCAGGAAGAGTCACTTCCTTTGAGAAAGGGTATGACAGTGGCCTGTGTCCAAGAGTCAGGGACAGAGGCAAGGGAGAAGGAGAGGTTAAGAAGGGAGCAGATTCACCTGCCCGGTGGCGCTGAGGGTTGAGGTGCTGGACGCCACACCTTGTGCCACGCCGATGACCCGTTTCGGGAGCGGGCTTGGGGGTCGGCAGGGCTGGGATCGGACTGAGCACCCATTGGGCTGCTGTTCTATCCCAGGGGGAGGGCTCTTGGGTGTCCAGTGTACCAGCAGCCCCTGGTGGAGACTGGAGGCCACTGCTGTGCAGTAGACAGCATGTGATCACCATGGCCCGATGTCGGCAGGGTTGCCGTGCCGATCGGGGCGTGCAGGGAGGGAGGGGGAGGAGCACAGAGACTAAAGGGAAAAATCCTCCCGCCGGATAGGCGACGGCCCCTCCAGTGCCAACTGCTGCCACACGCCCAACGCTGGTTCCCCGCCACTGCCCCTTCAGTCCCCCCGGGTGCTGTAGCCCCCCCGTGTCCCCGGGGGAGCTGTAATGTCCTTGAAGATGGCAGGGGACACAGCGGGTGGTAGAGCAGACATGGCGAGTGAGGCAGCCCAAGAGAGTTCCAGTTGGGAGGCGAGAAAAAGAATTGAAAAAAAAATAAATAAAAAGGGAGCAGATTGGTAGAGCAATGGCAGGGGTGGAGAGATGGAGGAGTTTGGGGTTGAGCTTGTCAGAGCTCTGGCCCTTGAGAGGGTTAAGAGCCAAGAGAGCCTTGAGGGTGGCATCAGGAGTGATAGGAGAGAAGAAGAAATAGAGAGCTGGGGTGGCAGGATGGAGGGAGGGGTGAGGGGCAAGGAGGAGGGAGGAGAGAAGGGATGAGTCACAGGAGGTGGAAGAATGAGTTGAACTCTGAGGCAGCAGAGAGGGGGCTGAAATGGTGATATCACCCACTTTGAGGACTGGGGAGGAGGATTGGGATGGGGAGAAGAGGGCATGGATGACCTTCCAGAACTTGGAGAGGTGGTTAATGTTTTCAGAAAGGTGGTGGCAAAGTACTCTGCCTTGAGGTCAGAATATTAAAAAAAAAAAAAACAACAAAGTTATAAATGTACTTTGAATATTTTCCATGCTTGCTCATAACTTTGGTAGTTATCAATATTTTTACTCCCAAGCTTTCATCATAGCCATTTTTCACACCGCCTCATAAACACAACTGGTGTCATTTTTTCAGATCCTGGACAAAACGTGTTTTCGCACTTGTAGTGCGAAATTACATTTTGCCCAATAGTTTACAAATGCCACATGTCATGTTTTATAAGGGGAGTCATAAAATGACTATCCTGAAAATTTGTGGTCAAAATAAAAAATGAAAAAAATATATATATAATTATTAAGAAACGTTCTACACTGCCAGCCTTTACCCAGCAGGTAGTGTCTTGTTATCCTGTGCCGGTGAGCAGAGTTTGGAGGTCAGCTCAGTGAGCCAGCTGAATGGGCTGAGGCTGTGGGGATGGCACTGTCATATGACACTACTCCCTGGCATGGGAAGGGAAGGTGCAGGGTTACCCACACGGACCAAGTGCCATATAATTAAGAGAACTCTTCTCTTGTCATAGGATCCTGCATCTCTGCACCTGTGGATGCCATAAGGCCCTGTGCTTTGGCTGAAAAATGAACTGTTAGCCCGGTGCATCTGTATCTTTTGCTGCATGGAAGTGCTGGGCCCAGAGGGCCCCGAAGGCCACCAGATAGACCCACACATTCTTGACATTCATTGTCGTATGGAAGTCCAGGGCCTGCAGGCCCCTGCATTTCCTTAGGCAGATGGACTCTTACTTTGGCGCAGGACCCAGAGGGCAACATAGTTGCTTTATGACTCCCCCTTGTAAACATGACAGGTGGCGTTAATAAAGTAGTGACTACTTCATCATTGTGTACCAAAAGTGCAAAACACGTTTTGCGCAGGATTTGAAAAACGACTCCTGTCACGCTCATGAGGAGGTGTGAAAAAATTGTATGTTGAAAATTTGGGTCAAAATATTGTTTAAATTACCAAAGTCAAGAGAGAACATTGTAACATTCAAATGTTCACCCATAACTTCTTCATTTTAACATATTTTTCCATAAAATTGTCAACATAGTCTTTTTATGACCCTACTTCATGAACCTGGTAGGTGACATTTTTTGAAATCCTGCCTGAATGGTGATTTTCACAGAGTGACTGTGAGAGTACTGTTCGATCTGGATTTGAACAATTTCTCCTTCCAGGTTCATAAGGTGGGGTTAAAGAAAAGGCCATGTTGAAAAATTGTCAAAAAATATTTAACAATGATGAAGTCATGAGTAAAAGTTCAAAATGTATTTTAAATACATTGAATGCACGTACCTTGCTTCCTCAGTTCACAGATGCAGTTCTAGGAAGAGGAGGATGTCATTCATCACAGAGAGTGGATTTCGATGCTGAACATTATATAGGTGAGTGAGGGGTTGTGGGCTGGTGGGTGCAGAATGAAGGGGGTTGGGTCAGGGTAGGGTGGGGTGGTGGGTGGTTGAGGTTGGGGAAGGCATCAGAAGACATCAGATGGATGGTTTTCTTTGTTTTGAGACTTAAAAAATAAAGGAAACACAATGAGGGACTGTTTTCTTTGTTACAGGTACCAAGGTAGGATGTTCGGTGACACTGGGGGTGGGCACCCTGGTTTAGCTACATATAGGGGGACACAAGGGCCAGTATGCAAGAGGTAGGGATCTGGGAAGACTGATTTTCTTAAAGGGGCAGTTGATATGGTGCTGAGAGGATGAGTGAGACATGATTGAAAGAAGAGGATAGGACAAAAACTGATGATGAATACATTGGAAAGTTTTTAGCCCTGGTGAGGGTGTCCGATTGAATGATGTATATGCATTTGCGAACACTGACATATTCTTGGGAGATGAATTTAAAACATGATTGCCAATACCATTTCTGGGGAGCCTCCCATGATATTACACTGTACTAATCAGTAAAATCCCCCATTAATAAAAATTAACTTGATGTAACTATTCAAAAAACAAATGACCAGCTAATTATGTGTGTGTTGTGATAACGTAATACAGATGAACGAGGGAAGCTCGGAGAGTGAATACACCGGGTAGTCAAGATGGAGCTCAGATAGAAATGTAATTTAAATGTGACTAGGACAATGTTTACAAAATACACATTGCACAAAGATACGAAAAATGAACTATATGGAAACTATTCACATTAGTATCAAATGAAAATATTTGCCAATGATCTTTAAGTATTTTTAGGCATGAACCTAAAATTCTATGGTTTCACTTTGCGTGCTACCAAATAATTCTTGGCGCATGGCCCAGAAATCGGTCCTCTCGCTAAACTGGGCACCTAAGAATTTTGGAGTGCCCAGAAAGGGTATTTCTGGGTCGAGTTTCAAAACACTAACATCAGAATCTAGTTAAAGGACATAGTCAACCCCTGTAGGCCTCAAAGTGTCCCTAGTTTAAAAAACACATTTTATGATTGTTCACATTCTGTAGTGACTGCTGATGGCGCTGGTAGTTTGATTATTTATTTTTATTTTATTTAAATTTTGTTAACCAGGTAGGGACACTGGAACAAGTCCATTTTCAGGTCCGACCTGACACTTAAAAACATACACATAGAATCACAAGAATCACAAATATAACAAATTGCATGAGCAATGTTAGACAAAACGCCTACAAACTTCCAAACACTGCAAATATATTTTAACATTTTGTTTAAACTGTTGCAGTGAGGAGGAGGAATGTAAATCAACACGTAATGAATTCCAGAATAGGAATAAATCTGATTCCTTTTTTCTTTTAAAAAGTGAAAAACTGACTGCCCATCATACTGGTGTTACCACACTACAACATGTTTGTTTAGAGTTCTTGACCAACTCCCACTGCATCTTTCCTGGACTTAGGAACACCCCCACCACAGTCTAGCCACTCATTATGCAGCAGTAATAGAGGAGACTATTGTATCATGAGTGGCCGCACTGTTTGAGGGTGTTTCTAATGTTCAGAAAGTATGCAATAAAAGTAGTTTAAGGACTGGAAGCAAAACAATGCTGGATATACCTATCTACTGCCATGCATTTCAGTTCTACTAAGCAAGGAGGCAGATAAAACAACCAGCAACATCAATGACTTTTGGAGAAAGTAAGCAACTATAAAATGTAACTTTTTTACCTAGAACAAATATGATGCAAAAATGGTTGATAGTGTTCCTTTAAACAGGTCTTTTTTTTTTTTTTTGAAAAGACATAATTTTTATGTATTTTGCAGATCTTACCCCCAAAAACAAACGAACAAACAAAATGGCAGCTGTCATGGAAATATCTTTTGGTTTTTATAATGGAAAACAAGTCCCAGCTACGGAATGTATATATTATCCCATGTTACTGGATCTGCCATTCGGCCCCAACCGACTCCTTTTCTGGCGCTTACCTGTACTCATGGGGTCCACCTGGCATCCTGCCCCATGGTGGATTCTCTCATAAGGTAAGGTACAGACTTGTCCCCCTCTTGTCCATCAGGTGTGGAGGACAGTGGCCAGTCGGAGTGGTGGTACCCAGGTGTACTTGTGCCATGCTCCATGGTCTCTCTCTTCATTTCATCCATCCCTTAGGATTATCAGCCAGAAAGGTTCCATAATCAGCATGCAGTTGCATGTGCTCTGTAGCCACCAGTTGTGTCCTTCCTGTGGCTAGCTTCTCTGTGTGCACCGCCACCTGTGGTCACTCCTGGTGGCAGTAGTTAGGGATACCACCTGTCCTAATTTTATCAGGACAGTCCTGCTCTGTGGGGCTGTGCCCTGCCCAAAAACAAAATCTTCATCTAGAAAAAATAATTTTGTACTTTCCTTTAGAAGTTGCAGAAAACTCTGACACCGTAAATAAATTGCCTCCTTAGAGAAAATAAGTGTGTTGCATTGGTCAAGGTTACATATTGTAATGTGAAAAATCATGTTTCAATATAAAATGTCCTGATTTGATTTGAGCTTCTTAAAAGGTGGTAACTCCTGCAATAGTGCAGGGAAAAGGTTGCCATTCCTCAACTGAGGAGGAAAGCATCCTGGGAGAGGCTCGATTCTCCTCCCACCAGTCGGCTTCCAACATCTCGGGCTTTTTCTGAGTCACAAGCATTACTGGCAGTAACCCCTACTGCAGGACTGACAGGCCAGCTCTTTGATTCAGTTTCTTCTTCTCGCTGCCTAATTATTCTCTCTCTTTATTTTCAGATTGGAGGTATGCAGATTAATCCTTTTTTTAAGGCTCATCTTCGGTGCCCCTCAAAGGATGGCTTGTGAAAACTCAGACCTATAATGTAGCCTAAGGTATGTAGTGATATCCAAGTCTATAAAGACTTTGTATGCCTAGTCATTCATCAAGGCAGGAAACCAGTCACCATATCTGGGTGCACCATTGAAGCTACACTAGGACTAGTGCTAAATAAACAGGAACGTGGTCATTAACCTCAATGGTGACTGTTTTGGCTGTAATTGCATCTCAAGCCAGGATCTTAGAGATCAGAAATAGATCAGTAAGCAAGTACAATTAAGTGATGAGGTTGGGAGAAAAAAGAATGCTCCTATCAATTCCAAGTTCTCCACAGGGGGCTTTAAAGTGGCTGAGGAGGCTTTCAAGGTCAGGTTCCAACTTTCCTAAATGGCTCGCTAAATAGTATATCTAGTTTCAAGCTAAGTCCATTACCCACAGCACTGGGAGATTTACCGTATCCTCAGTTTTAAAGGACCCTGTTCACTTTATAAAAGAAGAGGTCATTTGAGTGGGGGTGTACTGATCAGTTTAAACTTCCTTCTTTTCCCTGTACTGTACAGTGAATTACGGTCTCCCCTCTAAGGCTGAAACAGATTGGTGAATTTGTACCTTTGAGTTTTTTAATGGAATAGTGCTTCTACTCCCCTGGCTATTTTAGCAGTGACCATAAACACTGCCTCTCCATACCCGTTCGTCTTCACAGTTTCAGATTCTTGTCTGTCATGATGGCTCTTCTGTAGTTGGGCAGTTTGGATCTTTCAGTTCTTTAAATAGCTGAGAATCATTTTCCACTTTTAGCTGATGTGTAGACCCTTGGCTGTTTCAAGAGGTCAGTTTGCAGTCTGTAGGTGACGGGGTCATTCACTGAACTTGTTCTCAGAAAGGTAGGCCTCTGTTGACATCTTGCTCATCCTATAGTTTGTAGCAAAATGATGCTGTCTCTCTTTCAGGAGATCCCCATAATCTTAAACTCCTGCCTTCAGCTCAGTATGCCCCTTCTGCCTTGAGTGTCTGGTATCCCATAATCTGAGGAGTGGTTCTGTTAGACATTTTTGGTCGCCCCCTTCCCATTGAATGACTTCCACACTACAATACTTTGAGGATGAAGCTTGAGCATGGAAGCAATTATCCGCGAATTGTTCTGCTAACCCTCACCTTTCCCTTGGAATTTTCATTAGAGTCATACATTTTGTTGTTGTACTATAGAACATTCGATGTTCTGATATACAAACTGCTATGTAAGGATGCTAAGAAAGGAAAGAAGAATGAAAAGCAGAGGAAGTGAGGTAAGTATAGCAACTTTATATGCTAAATAAAGTCCTGGGCCATCTTTAAAAGGATGAGCCCTGCCCCCACATAATGGTGTTTATATTGTAACAATAGCAACATCCAAAATACAGTGGACCGATACAGACCTCACCAGTCTTTCTAAACCATGGATATGTGAGACACAGTGACGTCCCCCAGGATGAAACCCAATTCTGCAGCATTTTGCAGCACTCTGCAGGATGCTACAGCAGACCTACTGAATAAAGCAATGTGATTCCAATGGCAATTAGTCCCTTTTGTCATTCAGAAAAATGTGTCACTACCAGGATGAAGTGAATGCCACAGTTTCCTGCATGACAAAAGGGACTCATTGCCATTGAAATTACATTGCATTATTCAGTAGGTCTGCTGCAGCATACTGCAGAGTGCATTAAAAGTGGG